>CAJZCY010000004.1:16665000-17410000 GCA_914969975.1 Anopheles atroparvus
ATTACGGCACAAGCGGCGCCACCGGCACCCCCGTTGGGCGGAGGCTTTCCCCCGCTGTCCTACTTACAGCAGCAGCCTCAGCTACAACCGAAGGCCACCCCACTCATGCAAGCGCAACAGCAGCAGCAGCAGCAGCAACAACAACAACAGCAATCGCAGCAGCAAGCCGGTGGCTTCGGACTCTATCATCAAGCGACATCCCATCTGGGAGGTCTGCAGCAGCAGACAGCCGTCACCGGCAGCGGAGGAGTGCAACCGAATCACCACATTCGCCCAATCTTGAACGCTGGACCGATCAGCCCATCAGGTTTCCAGCAGCAGCAGCAGCAGCAGCAACAGCAGTCGTCCGCCCTCGGCCACTTTGGCCATTCGAACGATGTCTTCCTGTGTGCTCAGAACGAGCTGCTGCAGCGTATGCCACAGGTTTCGATTTCGACTGTGCTCGCCAAGCTCGGCGGTGGTCCTTCGGCCGGTGCGGGCATGCACGGGCGCGGGGCGGCGGCAGGGCTGGGAACTGGCCCCACCAGTGCCTCCGACCTCCAGTACGCGCAGGACAAATCGGCCGAGTATCAATTTCTGCAGAACGTACATTTTCCCGAGCTGCGAAATCCCTCGGCAACGCAGCCACATCAGCAGGGCTCGGGTGGACTGCTACCGGCACAGTTGGCCTCCGCCGGGCATCTTCCACCCGTTTCCTCCTCGGCGCATTTACTGCAACAGCAGCAGCAGCAGCAGCAGCAGCAGCAGCACCTCCAACAGCAGCAGCAAATGGTGGCCGCGGCGGGTCTTGTTCCCGGTGGTCTCGTGGGGGCACCATCGAATGTCGCCGCCGCCGCCGCACTGCAGCAACAGTTCGGGGGAGGCCTTGGGGGCGTGAACGCGGGCGGTCCCGCAGACTTCAACCATCTGCTTCCACCGAACACGAGCTTCTTCGACATGGCGCTCCAGACCAAGGAGTTCCAATACTACTGGTTCATAAAGCTGATGGAAACGAAGGGACTCGAGGCGGCCAACAAGTTCACGGACATTCTGCGCCAGGTGCCGACCACAGTGGCGGCGGCTCAGGCGATCAAGCCCACACCTGGGTCGTTGTCTCTTTCTCAACAGCATCAGCAGCAGCAATCGAAAACGGTCGGACCGTTGTCGTCGCAAGCCGATCTGTTCTTGGATAACATTCTCAATCCGATGAAGGATCCGCTGCTGCTTGGTGGAACGGGAAGCGCCGGCGTCGGGCCGGGCGGAGGACTCCACTCGAATGTGCTGGTGAATGGCATTGCCGGAAACGGTGGCGGTGGGAGTGCGTCTGGCAACGGGTCGACCGGTCATCCGGGACCTGGTGGTGGGGGCGGCGCTGCTGGTGGTAGCACCGGGAAAGGCGGCATCCTCGAAACGGTGGATCTTTTTGCGAGCCTCTCGTCGACACTGGCACCCGAACTACCGTCGTCGCAATCGGTGCCCCTGTATCGCCGGCAGGCTGGACAAAACTATCATCAGGGTAGCAACAACAGTGCCGGCGGCGGTGGCACTGGTGGAAGCATTACCAGCGCTACCGGTGGTACCACGACGTCCTCGATCAACTCGTCCACGCCGGATCTGCTCGATACGGTGCATTTGCATCAACATCAACAGCAGCAGCAGCAGCAATCGCACTCCCACCACTATGGGATGCAGCAGCCGTCGCTCGTGGAGCTCTTGGAGCCGAAAATGTCGCAGCAAAGTTTTCTGTTCAGTTCAGGTATTTCCGGAGCAGGCTCATCGAACGGTGCCAATCAGTTTGGCGGCAATCCGATGCTAGATCAGCAGCAACAGCAGCAGCAGAATGGAGGATTCCCGAGCAATGCCGCCGGGTACAGCTCGATACAGAACATCGCAGCCGGGCTGCTGCAGCAACAGCAGCTGCAACAACAGCACGATCTCGGTAGCCGCAACTATTTGCAGCATCTGTCGGTCCATCAACAACAGCAGCAGCAGCAGCAGCAGCAACAACATCAGCAGTCGGGAGGAATGGGTCAGTCGGCGCAGGTCCACCTGCACGATGATCATATGCGAGGCTCCTCCGGTGGTGTTCCTTCCGGGATGCCGCCCGTTTCGTCTGCTGCCCATGCTACGTACGCCAGCGTGCTGAGTCAGGGTCAGCAGGGAGCCATGGGCAATCATCAGCATCACCACCATCAGCAGCAGCAGCAGCAGCACGGCAACAGCAGTAACAATCATCACGTGCAGCATTCGCATGCCCAGCACCACCAGCAGCAGCAACAGCAGCAGCACTTCGCCGCTCAGCAGCAACAGCAGCACGGCCACGGGATGGAGAGTCTCAAGCAGCAGCTCGGCAAGATGGAGCTGTCCGACGGGTCACTCGGCGACGGTGGGATGGTGGGCACCAACAGCAGCAACAACAACGCGGGGATCAGCAACGATCCCTTCGCGCCCCTGCGCAACCTGGGCGGAAAGACCACCGGAGGGTTGTACAACTATTTCCTGTAGGAGGAAGGGTCGCTAGATCGAACTGTACCGGCTCGGGCTGACTGTTGGCAACCTTACCTGCTCGAGTACAAACGTGAATAATCCGGTATCCAGCATACACACACGCACCAAGAGCACCCCTTCCCCTCCCCTCCCCACTTTGGTTGTTTGACATTAGCTGCACCCGTACGGAACGGGGATGCCTCCACAACATTTTAAATTGCTGCAGCAACATTTAGCTCGCCCCCTTTAATTGGGTTTGTATGCATAAGCGCTGCTCTGTCATGGATGCAGCAACCCAGAAAAGCAGGAACCTGTTCGGATCGCAGCAGATCAAATAGGCGAAAATTTCTGTTGCTATGCTGTATCCTCCATTGCTTGCTTTTTTTTCCATTTGATGGTTGCCGAACAAAACAAGGAGGCGCCGAGTATGCTGATGATGAGAAAAAATGGAGGATGAGAAAATGAAATGATAAAAATAGAAAGAATTAAAACATGCTCACAGGAACGGAGCAGGTGTTACAGACATTGATGATTACATAAAAATATAAACCCAACAACAAAAAAATATTTAAAAAAAACATGCAAAAAAATGGGTAATGTAGTAACTAACAAAAATGATTTGATTAGAGTAAAAGTAAACGATAAAACGAATAAGAAAAACAAAAGAAAAAAACGAAAAATTTCATAAAAAACCCAAAAAAGTTATGTCTACTTATGGTTTAAAATGTTAAAAGCAAAGGAAAAAAAAGAAAAAACTAAGAAAAAATACACAAATAGCACCTGTGCGACACAGATGGGCAAGATTTACATTTACAAATAACATACTTGCGTAATATTAATATACACCCATCATTTGACTGCTGGATGGTTAAGCTATGAACACGGCATGGAAAGGTGGAAAAATGTCGCATATACATATGTGTGTACAGCGGTAGTGTGAGAAAGAGCAAATTGCAAACCGGAGCAAATGGTGATTTACGATAAAAAAAAATCCATGTGTACACTAATATAACCACATAAATTCACAACACAAACGCATAAAACAACAACAACAACAAAAAACAACAAAAAACACAACATATACTATCTCTAGGAAATGTAAGGTCATATTGACAACTTTATTTCTATTAATGTTGCTTTAATTGAACATCATTTCGGTTTGTTTATTCTTTTACGTTCAATTCATTCTCACTCGTATGCTTATTTTTATTCGTTTCTTATTTAATGTGAAACTAATTTGCTACTACTTTATACTTTGTCTAGGATTAAATCATATATCTACGAATTAACTATGAATGCGGCTCGCATGATAGATCAGAAATAAATTATGTCACAATAATGAAATTTCTTTGTTAGTTTTCTTTCGTTTTTATTCAATTTGGGTGTTTTTGAATATGGTTTCTTTTTTTTTCTTTCGGTTGCCAGATTGGGGGAAAGCAGTTTATTGCCATGGTCGAAAAAGGACCAAACAATTTAGAGAGTATGCAACTAAAACACAAACTGAATGCTACCAAGCACATTCAATGCCGGACACCACAGACTCAAATGCTTCGTGCGGAGCGTAACGAAGTAAACGTCGAAGTTTAAACTGTCTAACAGACAACTAATATAAATTGTACCAACTAGGTGACAAACGTAATCTAACCATATTATATCTGTGAATCGTGTAGCTGCACATTTATACACATTTTTTGTAACTGGAACAAGTCGGACGTAACGGACGGTAATATCGCTGTTCGAATCCGTAAGCCATCAGCAGTGGATTAACGAACATTTAGAACTACTCGGCGTTTGATTGATTTTAAAACGACGAAAGCAACAGGAAAGCAAACCATTCTAAACACGATATAATCGTCATAACGGATGGGTTTTGAAGCAACTGGATCAATCGAATCGATGCACAAGGTGTGGTGAATGCATTTAAGAACATGGTGTATTTTTTGTTAAAATGTTGTCCACTTTCCGACCCGACACGATACGAAACATACAAACAGATTGTACAACGCATAACGAGCAGATGTAACAAGTAGCGTTTGTAGCTTAAAAGGAAGTCACATGCAAGGATATTAAACGAGTTGAAATGCGAATCATTACAAATAACAGACACTGGAACACAAGAAAAGAAAAAAAAGAGAAAGAAAAGAAAAAAAGAAGAGAAAAAACACAAAAACCTAACGATGAGTAGCATCATCCCTAAAAATATGTGTGCATGAGTATAAAATCACCCCACGATTAGAGATATTTACATATATGCATACTAATGCAATGCTGACTAAATGCATAATATTATAGTTGTATAGACAAAACAGGAGTGTAAAAGGAGATCTAAACCATAAACTACTACATTGTAATAACATATAATCTACCACAAGACTAGCTCCCACATAATGTATGTTCAATCCAACACGAAATATGTTGTTTTAGTTATTTATATAGGTTCTTTTTTAGAGTAAACCTAAATTTGTAAAAGCTGGTGGAGCGTGACAAAATAAAATAACACCTACAAAAAAAATTCAAAAAAACCTAAACTACAAACGGAAGAGAAAATATATTTAAATGAAACGTACAGCGTAAGAACAAAAAATGTATGGAAATATTTATATATGTATGTACTTTTTAAACTGGAATAAAGATATATTACACATTATGAGCAAATGACACTTAAGAAATAAAAAAAAACATAATAACAATAGCACTAAACCCGTACATGGAAAGCAAAAACGGTACGAGAGTATGAAAAAAATAAAATAAAAAAAATCATCAAAATACCAAAAACGAAAAGCGAGATAAATGCAACTTAGCACAGAAAGCTAGCAACGTTGGAGTACATGACAGAGGAAAACTTCGAAAAATCTCGTGCAATGTCTGCGTTGCATTTAAAAAGGTTTATAAATCACACCCATCCACACATTCCTTACACAATGATTGAAATAAATAAAGCCAGCAGATTATCATTGCGTTAGTAACATTTCATTAAAAAAAAGATTCATGCTAGTGAAAACAATAGCGAGAAAAGTTAAATCATTATATCTTTTGAAAATAGCAACAGTACAGTAAAACCCCTAATTATTTAGCAACTCGGCATTCATTGTTTTACATTTTACTTCTTGAGCCGACAACCGGTAGATAAAGTGTGGGTTTTGAAAGAGAAAATCGTGTATGGGTTTTTGTGAAGTGAGGTTAAAAGAAACAGAAGTCATACAAGAAAGGGAAGCAACCGAAACACAAAACGAACAAACAAACAAACAAAATCGAAATTGTAAGCATAAAAACATCCACCGTAAGGCAACACGGTTGAACTGAAAATAGAAACCGAGAGAAGAGCAAAGCGAAGAAAAAAATTGTGTTTTATTTCGGGTGTTTTCTACTTGTTTTGAATATTATGCATGACTATTAAGGGAAAGGGGATTCATTTACAATTTTCTCAATATTGAGCAATGAAACTACAATAAAACACAATTTAAAAGACGGTCTTCTTTTTGTTGATTTATTTCCTTTTTTTCTTTTGCTCTGTTTGTTCATCTAAAGATTTGTGAATGTTTGATGTTCGTGTATTTGTATGTGTGTGTAAGTGTGTATATATATTAGTGTGTGTGTGTGTGTGTGTGTGTGTGTGTGTGTGTGTGTGTATATCTATGTGTGTGTTTTTGTATATTGTGTGTGTATGTGTGCTAATTCTTTCTTAAACTTTTGTTACAATTTCGTTTCAGAATTTTCACAATAATTTTTGCTCTTTGATATTCTTTAGCATCAATTTGGTTTGGTTTCCATTTTAATTACTTTTTTGTTTGGATATTCTTTTCTTCTTCGATCAAATATAATATTATAGGAATTTACTTTCGTTACCATTACTTTCATTTTTTTTCAATTTGTTATACATAATTAATATTCATGAATGATGAGATTTTACCTTTCTTTTGCTCTCAAGCTTTCAAGAGAATCTCGAAGGTCTCGAGATCTGACGAGCCTTTCATATTTGCCTTCCCTTTTGCTTCGTTTTTGTCTGTCTGACTTCTCTATTAGAATTTTATGTTGCATTTCGCTGCTGTGTTCCACCTGCGGGAAATGGAAATAGCATTTGTGTAACCGACTTTCTCAACCCCCTTTTTGATTCCACCAGCATTGACCGTGGGATGGATAAGAACTATCTTAAAAGGGAACAGTTACAACGATGCAGACCATTTTTGTAAATGTTTTGTAATTTTTTATCCTTTCGTTTTTGGTAATGATTTTTCGTTTGACGCATTCTTTTTTAAGTTTCTTTTAAAATTATTATATTTATGTATGGTGAGCACATTCACACTCGCGTTCGTGTATGCGTAAGTTATTTTCTTTTTTTAAATTTTTGCAATCCCCTTTTATTACGTCTATGTTTGGTAAACACTATTGAAGGTTACAAACATGCACAGATGCAGTATGTGTTTCAATGCGTTAGATTTTTCTCTTTTACTTACTTGCTCTGTATTTCTTCGTTATTCTTGCGTACACATTGTTTTTGAATTTACTGAATTTTACATGATTTCGAATTTGCTTTTCAATTTTCGGTGCCATGTACTTTTTGGATTTTTCTTTTCGCCGCCATGTCCCTTGTTGACTATGCTACTGTATCCGGATAAAATGCACGCTCCTCAAAGCATCCCGCTTAGGCTCTGCTGGGAAAAGGATTTTGCTTCTTCCAAGCCTACCAAGCGATTGGCGTGTTTTTTGGTTTTGCTTTTTCCATCCGGGTGCCTGATATCTACCGAGATAAGTTCCGAGACTGGATTTTGTTGTTGCCGGTTTATGTCGTTCCCTGTGTTTATCTGCCCCTTTAATTCACCATCGAAGGCGCGATTACCTAAAAAGAAACACCTTGCTGCTGCCAAAGATTGCTGCCCTGACCACTGAGTTTGCTTGAGAGACATAATATTTAGTTCAAAATGCTTGGCGTCCATCGTTCGCCCGCTTTTCCGCGTGATTGTTGTTCTGACGTTTGCTGCATTTCGTCGCCGTTCCACCAAGAATTGTTTTCCCTTTTGTTTCTTTTTTGTTTCCTTTTTTTTGTGTCTGAAGGATTGCATCGCTTTTCCGGTTGTTTGAAACTTCATTTCATTTTTTTTTTGATGTTTTGTTTTGCTCTTGCTCGTTTGCCGTTTGCCTCACTTTGCGCTCAACGTACATTGCGGTTATTGGTTTTGCTTACGGTTTTGGCTATTGAGAGGAACGGAAAGAATATGGTGGAATAAACAACAAAAACCGAATTTTTACGAAACGAAACGGTTTTGTCTAAACGTGTCCAAAGTTTTCACCACCATTTCGAGTTCGCGTTTGGTGGCCACGTGGTTTGCACTGGCGTCAGATTGGAACGTGTCGATTGGTTTGCTTGCTTGCTACTTCATGTCCGCCACCTGATCCCGCAGCGACCGCAAACCACGGGCGAGCGGTTGTCGAAAAGATTGTTAAATATCATCTAACAAGATCAAATAGAAACCCTGTTATTTCTCTGGAATTGTTGCTTCCTTGGGGAGGTTTGTTTTCCCCCTGTTCCATCATGCCCAAATATCTATTGCCGGAAGTGGTTCTGCGAAAGTGTGATTTTTCGTTTTTCCTGTTATTTTCTTCTTGGTGTGTGCTTGTGTATGTGCTTGTGTTTTGGAGTATCTGCTCGATCGGTTTATTTCTTTACCCTTTGTTATTGTTATTGTGAAGATGTGTTGTTCTCTTTCTTGTTTAATGGTTGATTTGAACTATTGTTTTATTGTTATATTCTCTGCGTCAGTCGTTGTTCGTCCGTTTGTTTTCCTGTTCGTGTACTTGTGTTGTTTGTTCGTGGAATTGGAGTTGGTTTTCTATTGTATTTAATATATCTATTTATTTATTATTTCTTCTATGTTTTTGTGTGTTTGTTGCCGTTTTGTTTGAAGTTTGTTTTCCCGGTTTGTCCGTTCGTGCTGTCGTGGTTCGTCCGATTTTCTTCTCTCGGTTTTAAATTGTTGTAAATATGGACATCCCCCCCGGTGCGGTGCGTGGCACCGTGCAAGGGGAATGCTTTGAGCTAGCTTTGTGGCGTTTAAATATAAACTCTGGCACTGTGTGATGTGTATGTTAGCAGCACAGGACATCCTCCCCTGCCGGCCCCGTCCCTTTCCCACTTCACCCCACAAAAACAGTGGACCGACGGAGCGACGGGCGGGTTCGGAAGGATGCTGACGCTGCGTTGGCTGCTGTTTCTGCTGCTGTCGCAACGGTTCTGCTGCTTTGCTTTGAAACTGTTCAATAATTATTTGCTTTACAATAAACCTATGTTAGTAAAAAATAAAAACAAAAATAGTTTCCCTTTGCTATTGGTTTGGTTTGTTTTTTTTTCTTCTTCCGTTTGTGTATTGTAACGATCCGGGTTGCGGGTCAGTCGAACCGGGTTTGGCCACGGTACAGCGCCACCGACGGTCGAGCCACCGCCTTACGGGCTGGACTGCGTGGTTGCTTGATGGTTCATGTTTGGTTTGCTTTCTTCACTGGTTTTTTTTTTTTTTTCCTATTATGTGTCCTGCTGGTTTTACGATCTATTTCCTCTGTTCTCGCTTGTGTTTCATACGGTCGCTTTGCGCCTTCCGCCTTCAAGCCGCTTTCACCCCAAAAGGGCTGTATCGGTTCCGGTACCTGTATTGTGTTGTATTCATCACACCGTTTCCCGCTTTCTCACGACCCCACTCTCTACACAGACGTGGCACGCGTTTTTATGTCTCCTGGACGCGCTTAACTTCTTCCGCTGCACGGCGTTGTGTGCTGCACAGCTTCTTGTCCCTAATAAAAATATTTAAAAATGATCTCTTGTTTAACAACGCTATTTCTAGTAGTGTGTTTAAGAAGCTTCCCATTTTTTTTCCTTTTTGCAAAATCGTTTGCAAGCCTTTCTTCCAGTTTGTGCTTGTGGGGGTGTATTGTTAAACCTATGTTTTCTCTTGCTTGGATTGTTTCGTTTATTTCTGATTTTCCACTGGTTTTAATTAACATCCGGATGGTGTGATTCCACTGTTCTTACCTTGTACGATTGCTTCCTAAGTGACAATTTATAGCAATCCGGCTAATCTCCCGATTCCCGGTTTCGGCAGATCGGTTGTTTCCTTTGTTCTGGTGATTGGGATTTGGTTTGTCTTTTCTTTCTCTCGTCTCAGCAATAATTCAACTGTCGAAGGAAGCAATATTTCTCTTGGGGCCTATCTTGGATACTGACTATTCTCGTTCACGCCGTCGGATGGTATAGATTGTAGCTTTTCCTCTTTACCATCCGCCTTTGAGCTGCTGTTTTGTTTGTGTTCCTCCTTTTCTTTAAATCTCTTTAGTAGACACATATTAATGGATAGACCTCTGTTTTGCTTTGCTTAAACACTATTTTTTATGGATAGTAGAGACACACATTTTTCACGATACTTGTTTGTTTCTTTTAATAAATTTATCCGTCCGTATTTTTATGCTGAATCTTTCTCCCAGCCCACTCCAGTGCTGGCCTGGAGTCTTCCGAACGAGAGTAAATTTAAAACCCCCTTCCGCTTCGCTGTTTCCCCTGTATGTAGAGGATTATTTGAGAGGGGCATGCATTTCCCCAGCAGGCCCCCATTTTGGGGACGAAATGAGCGGGGGATTAAAATGCCGGCCTTCCAAACGGGATCAACTGCATCCATTTTTTTTCCCCCGATGGAACTTTTCGATTAAAAAAAAAACAATTGAAATTAAACGTATTCCCTTCTAGCTTGGAACATGTGCATGCTAGAGAAACGGAAACTCTGGCGGCAGTCCGATGGGGCAGTTTTTCCTCCACACTGGCTCATGTTTTAACGGTTGCAAGTCTGAACTTAAAAAAAATTGCTGTTTTATTCAGCTTCAAAATGGGTTTGCTTCTAATTTTGGTCTTTTCCTATGCGATGTATTTGTACTGCTGGTTGAATAGAAAATAAAATCAGCTCCGACCGGTATAACCTACAGCTGCATCTTTACTTACAACCCCCTTTAAAGGAACGGGACAAATGTTTTCATATGGTAAAAAGCAAAAACCTTTAAAACCTGAAAAAAGAGAAACATAGAAATAAATAAACGAGAAAAAATAACAGATCGTAAAAAAATAAATTGAAAAAAATATTATTCTCTCAGTTTTTATTCCACAACAAATGTTGCCGCCAAGCTCTACCCATGGGTTGGCTTAGCATAACTGAAACGTTAACATTAGAAACTTAATGCAAGTAAAAGTAAACGTAAACATAACCTATACATATGAATAAACGTATCTTTTATGATATATTGCTTAATCCGTACGCGATACTCGAAATCCATTCGCACGTCTTAACACGCTGTGAAACGCGTTACTTTCTGCGCTAGTTAATATTGCAAATCATCCGATCCGATCATTCACGGGCGGTAGGGACTGCCTTCTGTCCTATGACTACCGTACTACCAGGTTGGAGCTAGCAGCTTGCCGTCGGCAAAAAAAATCCCAGCTAAAGACTATTAAGGTTGAAATCAAATGCAAATCAAATTAGGCACGGTCTAAGAGATTCCTCCCGCAATGGGCAGATGATAAGCATCCGCTACAGCCATGTTTTTAAGTGAGGATCAGTGGATATAGACAACTTAAAAAAAAAAAAGAAAAAAAAGGTAGGAGCTTGGATGTTGTACATTCCACATGGCACATGGGAATCCTCCCGTCCCTGCCCGTCCCTGCCCGCCTCCTTCCCCAGAGCGCTTCTAGAACCGGATGGATGGAAAACGTCCACTTCCTTTCATTGTGTGTGTGTTTGCCTTTGACGTCAGACTTAAAAGAATGTTTGCTGCTGGATGGAGAAATATTTTCCAAATCCTGTTTATCCTGTTGCGTGTCCCCTGCGCACCTCACTAGCTCGTAATTACAAGACCAGACCAGCGTAACGCGTGCGCCGTTAGTGAAACAGATAATTTAGCTTTGCCTAAACGATTCAATTTCGATAACACCTAAACACCTCCCCAAATCCCCTCCCTCAGGCCGAAAAAATAAACTAAAGGCATCGGGTGAGAGCTTGTCCGCGAGAGTATTTTCCATCTAACGTTACGATTTGTCTATTCGATCCTTTCTTCTTCTTCTTTTTTTTAATTACTCAAAGAGTTCATTACCTTAATTTTGATTGCCTAAAATGTGTTGATAGTTCGTTAATGCCTAAAGAGAGAACGAGAGTGAGAGAGTTAGAGAGAAAGTTTTGAACCGTTTCTCGACCACAGTCATAATTTTTAGCTACTAGAACATTTTTTTTTTCATTTATACAAACCGAAACAGTAATTTGAACACCGTTTGTTTACCGAAAGAAACCAAAGAAAAAACAGATCGTTTCTACACCGTTCTCGCCTCGAACGAATATCCTCTCGTCACCCATTAATTTAGTTGATTTGTGAGGTGTGATTGGGTTGGCTTTCCTTCCTTTTTTCCCCCGCTTAAGTTTCACTTTCTTTTTGCCTCGTGTTTTGGTTTTCATCAAATCTTCTCGGTTCTAATTTTGCCTCCGACTTCCGTTCGAAATACGTTTCTTTGTATATATTTTTCGTTAAAAAAAAGCTTTCAACATTTGACCTAAACAGTTTTCTTTTCTTCTTTTTGGTTCACTGCCCGAAAGTTCGATAGTGCTGTTTTCTCTTTCTTTTTCCCATTCCGTTCACCACGCACGACGACATTCACTGCCTTAGTTTTCTTCTTTTTTTGGTTTTTGCTACACGCGTTTCCGAAACGTTTTTTTCACTTTCCATTTCTTTTTCTTTTTCTTTACAAGTTCCGAAACAGTTCTTTTTTGTTTGCAAAATAAAATCATTAATTTAGAAATACTTTCATGTTAATTTTTTCCTCTATGCATTACTTTATGTGTGGTTTTGTGCTCACGTGTGTGTTCTTTATTTGTTTGTTTTAATTTTTTTATCACAGTTCTTTTGCATCCTTTTACTTGCGCTTTCCGCTTGCTTCGTTTTGTTTTCCACGTTTTCCACCCTTGGCTGACGCATGTAGCCATGTCCATCAGCAAAAGAGAACCTAAAAATGCAGTACGTAAACGACCAGACAATCAACAAAAGCGCTTTTCGGGGCTTTTAGCAAGAAAACATTCCTTCAGTTCAGTTCACGTTTCCCTTTGGACCATTGATCGATAAAATGTTGAAAAGGGTGTCCATGTGAATAGATTGTCTGCCATGCTTTCGTTTCACCGTCAAAGAAAAAGGTTTTAATGTATTGATAGAAACAAACGTGTGTCCTTTTTGTCAGTAAGACAGAAGGACAAAATAACTGAACGCACCATAAAGAAAATCGGTGATTTTTTGAGAAATAAAAAGCAATGGGGAGAAAATGCTCTTTGCTAAATTTCCTCTAAAGAAAGGAAATGCTTCTTGCTTCTTGTAGCCTTGCTTCGCTCTAACATATCCTTCGCGTCTCTCGCTTCCAGATCCATTCGCACTACTTACAAGTTTCCCCCGTTGCGCCCTTTCCTAGCCGCTTTATGGGGTCTTGTGTGTGTGTTGGTTTTTTTTCTAAATTAAATAATTTTGCATAGCCAAACATTGCACGTGCCTTAAATTTTTGTTTAAAATCGTTTCCTACTAAAAATAAAGTTTTTTTCTTTTCCATTTTGTTTTTCATCAGCCTAAAACTTGGTAAATTTAATTCACACGAGACCACAGACAATTGCAACCGGTATAAGATAGACGGATGTTTCCCAACATCCGCCGCTTACCCGATCATTCTAACTTAAAGGTAACCTCTACGGGATGCTGCTCTACGAAACTGACGACCAAGCGGTAAAGTATAGTAACCAACGTATAAAACGATACCATCGAGGAATTCGAGCACAACCTGAGCCCCTGAGGGTGCTGCAACCATTCACACCCCTTACCGCGGTTTCCTCCCAGTGCGTGCACGATTAAACGTTTCCGCTCGCACTTTCTTCGCACCTAAATGCCAACACTAAAAATAATGAAATTTTGTTGCATTAGTATAAGTAATAGTTGTAGTAGTAGTTGTAGTAGTAGTTATTTGCACTCTCTTGTTTCGCTTTCCTTGCCCACTGATCCGCCCACACTTTTCTTTTACTTTCGCTCACGCATTTTCCCGTGTGTCACACCTCTGGGTATTTCGTGTCCTTCCTCCTCTGCTGCCGTAGCGGAAGTATAAATTCGAGATTGGTTTTCCTCCTGCCGACAACATGTTGCCCAAAGTCGCACACGTCTCGTCCCTACAACCGCCATAACGCCCTTCCGTACGTCCATTTTGTTTTGCCATGCCATGTGTTGTTTTTCAAGGTTTATAATTTCTTCCGTGTGCACGATCATCGAAAAGGATGGCGTTTGGACTTTCCCCTTCCAAGGAAAGGAGTCACGGAGGTTTTTCCTTCTCCTTTCTTAAGCAATAATTTCAATTGTTGTCATTTCACTTCCAGCTGTCTCACGGTTCACGGTGTGTTCCTCCTTTGGTAAGCAATGAATCGAATGACATGGCACACGTTCCAGCTTTTCATCTTTGCTTGTTGACCGTACCTTTTCATGCATTTCCCCGCACATTTTCCTGCCGTTCGACACCTTTCTCTACCATCTGTCCTCTTTTCTTTATTACGATTGCTGCATTTACATCGTCTGGCTCCCCGATGGCACACGTAATTTGTTGCACTAAAGATCTTGCTCATCGTCCTTCCCCTGGTTTGCACCGGCTCTACGTTACTTAATATACATGAAATATCTTGTAGCATTTTATGCTTCCAATGTGTGTCTGCGTTGTTGTTTTTTGTATTTTAAAATAATAATAAAAGATATAACTGAATTTAAAAAAACCGTAATACCGTGCTCTGGCCCTTCCCTTTCTTTTTCTTTGTCGATATCTTCTGTTCATTGTTGTCAACGCGGAGGGGAAAAAAGGACTTCACGCCACTCGTGAACGTTGGCGTTGGAAACAAATCGAGAAATACACCAGGATATGCCTCACCTGCTGCTCTTGCTGCTCCTTTTGCATTAAATCTACTACAAGGCTCCTCTATTGTATTGATTGTTCTGTCTGTTTGTCTGTCTGTGAATAGTAAAACAAAAAAATTGAACGCTACAAGGCACTTGACCGGCGGCTGGTGGTCAGGTCCCAACGGAAGAAAAGAAAACGGATCCGTGCACAAACAGCGACGAACCTGGGGTTGTTCCCCATTTCGCCCTGCATGGACAGGGTTTTTTTTTGCTTGGACCGGTACTATTGTTTAAATGGTTATGAGCTCTAAGATATCGCGTCACCCTTTGCTACCGGTGTGACGTGGCGTCTTCCTTCTGGTGATTCTGTTCGGGTTTCGATTGTGATTCTATTGTTACCGTTTTGCTTTGTTTTTTGTGTGTGCAGCAGTTTTGGTTTGCCTTCCCGCTGCAAGTGGTACTTGTTTTATTGTATATACTGTAGGTACTAAATAACAACTGTATATTGTTCTATCGTGTTCTACCGGTGTCACAGGAAGTCGCATAGCGCAACCCAACCTAAGGTCCCGGTTTTTGTTTTAAACTATTGCCAGCAGTACCGTCCCCATTCCCGCCGAAGAATTCGATCCAGAAAATGTGGGGGGGCACCGAGAGGGAACAAGTGTATGGATGCGTATATCTATGTGCGGGTGTGTGGTTGTGTAAGTGTGATTGTGTTCTTGTATGTGGATCCGGTGTACGTGTAACTCGGTTGCTTTTTAACTCAATTGATCTACTATCACCACACTGATTTATGCTATTGGTTTGTAATGGGGGAACGATTCGCTACCTCTCCCGACTCTCTGGGCGCCTTCCAGTCGTCCAACTAACGTTTCGGGGCGGGTTTTGTTCTCTATTGTGCAGTTGTAAAAAACCGGTGTTCTCAATCAGAAAAATAGCACCATCTGTTTCTGACGTTAATATTGTGTAGCCGAGTTTGTAACATCCTGCTTCCTGTATCTATATAGCGTCCTATTGTATATGAAACGAACCCAAGAAAATCCAGCTGGTTGACAGAGAAACGGTTGGTTCAACCAAAAATCCTAGCAATGGGAGGGCGGAAAGTGTTGGGAGTTTGACTACCTTTGACTATTAAATCCTATCACTATTGCAAATATATACGTTGCTTCTGCCCTGTGTGTGTGCGTGTAAGTGTATGTGTGTGTGTGTTTGACTCTGTGTATCTGGTCAACTATCGTTTTGTTGTTGCGACCCGGTTCCGGAGGCTCCACTTACAAACCACACTCTCTATCTCGGATGGCGGAGGTATATACTATTTCTTCTTAGACATTAAAGTAGGAAGGATGTGGATCTCCTCCCCCGATGGCAAGTGAAGCAGTCCTGTGTTGGGTGTGTTCGGTTAATGTCTACATACATTCAACTATATAAAGCAAAAAGGAGAAAAAAATAAAGCAAAACAAAAATCAACGAATTCAACTTATTAGCGAATGGACAAACTTATAGTTCCCTAGCGTGCTACTACTACCACTTCCTTGCGGAAACGTGGAGTCAAATCTAACAAACAGTCGATCGTACATCGTCCGCGTTTTGGGACGTGACCCTGATCATGCGTATCCTTACGGTGACGCAGACTTATGCCCTCCCCCTTCCCGTGGCGTCTTTAATCTGCTCTCAACGTTGCGTTTCTTCCTGCTAACCCTCCGTCGGGAGGTTCTCTTTTTTCACCTCAGGAGTTTTCAATACGCCCTGAGGTCCTGCCACTTTTTTCGTATTGGTAACCAATTGTTGTCGAGGCGCGACGGCGTCTCCAAATTGCTCACTGTCCCGGACAGCAGTTGGGTAGGCGAACCTTTGCGCTACGTTTCACGTCCCTGTTTCCCCTTTGCTCTGTTCCTAACACAAATAAAAATATATTATGCATGCCATGTATGTATACGTGTGTCGGTTGGTTTGTGTGAACAACTGCCTGAACTGTGGATTGTTGTGTTGCTGACAGTGGAACAACCTTCCCGTTTCGTTCTCCCTCGTCCAGTGTTTCAAACTTTAAACATCCACTCTTTTTGTTTTCGTTTTCCAGCAATCATCAACCGTATTGGGGTTTTGTACCACCACTGCCAACCTTCCCGCCATTGCTTAGCGTCGTGCGCGCCTGCATGCTCAATCCGATCCACAGTTTACTCTCCTTTTCATCCCCTAAGCGGCCTAACATTCCCTTCCCGTTTTTGTTTTGTTTTTGTTTCCCATCAGTCTTTGGTTTCGATTACGATTTACTGCACCGTGTTGCCCTGGTCCAAGGTGCGCTCGTTCGTCCGGACGCGGCTTTCTGGTCCCTGTGCCGCAGAGGCTCTGTTGTTGTACGAGCGTGAAGGAGCGTTGTTTCCGTCGGTTGGAACCCGTCACTGCGGCATGGCCGTTCAGCAAGCAGCCCCCTTCAGTGCCTGCCCATCGGTGGTTGTTGTTGTTGTTGTAGCGGAAGATGCGGAAGATGCGACTGCTGCGGCGTCTGTTGCGGCTGCAGGTGAACCAGGTGCTGCTGTGGATCGTTCGGATATCACTGCGCGACGACGGCCTGCGGGGCCGGTGCGGTCACGATGGCGGCTGCGGCCGGTGGTCCGTTGGCGGCGACGTGTGGAGGTGGGGGCGGTGGCGCCTGCGGATTCCCGGCACCACCCGCGCCCTGCTGCTGCTGTTGCTGCTGCTGCTGGTTTCCGCCGTTCGGTGGAGGAACATTCGAGGCACCCGACGCGGCCACGGCTGCGGCTGCCGCAGCGGCGGCCGCAGCCGCTGCCGCCGGACCGTTGGCCGCCGCCACCGCCGCCGCCCCGGCCACGAACGACTGATTGAACGGTGGACCGTAGCACTGCGGGAAGTACAGCTCGTGCTTCACCGGTGCCATCCGCTGGATCAGTTGGTTCTGCTTGTCCATCAGGAACGTTGGTGACACTTTTTGCTCAATAATCCCATTGTTGTTGTTGTTATTATTATTGTTATTATTGTTGCTATTATTGTTGTTGTTGTTGTTGCCACCATTGTTGTTGCTGTTGACGTTGTTGCCGGCTGCGTTGCCACCGTTGGCGGCGCCGGCATTACTGTTCGCTGCTGCATTGTTACCGTTAGCGTTGTTGTTACTGTTGCCGCTGTTGTTGTTATTGGTACTGTTGTTGTTGTTGTTATTGTTATTATTGTTGTTCATCGCAGCCATCGTCGCGAGCTTGCGCGATTTGGACGAGTGGGGATTCATGTGGTTGTCGATATGTTTCTTAACCTCCTGCTCGGTCACGAAGCGGCGCCGGCAGTTGGGCATCGGACAGCAGAACGGTCGATCGCCCTGCGTAAGCAAGAAAAACAAAAGAAATCGCAAAAAATAAAATAAAATAAACCATAGATTAGTGGTGGTTCTTTTGAACAATCGACGGTGGTGACACAGAACTAAATGATGAATTGATTCAAAAGCAAAAAAAACTAATTTGCATATGCAATCTTGTGTTTAATAAGCATACTCATTTTTAATCATTTTCAGAAACAGTACAGTTTGAACGGTACCACATCAATGTATTGCGCGGCATCAAGTGAAAAATAAGTGGGATTTCAAGATGGCCTAAGGTTGTATAGGTTAACACGAACACAAGGCCGGCTCGAACATGACCCACGATGGCGTGGGTTCGAATCCAGACCGGAACTCCCCCGGTACGAAGGATTGACCATCCACATACTATAAAGGGGAAAAAGTGTTGAAGCACTAAACAAAATGGGCAGGCATATAACCAAATTGGTCGTTACAAGAAAGAAGGATAACATGAAATTCAATTTAAAAAAAATTGGAATTTCCGCATATGTAAATCTCTTACAATGTAAATAGTATCCCCGAGATTACTGGGATCCCAAGTCGGCTAAAAAATGGTAAATGCTCACTAAACCTTAAACCTAGGTTGCAGATCAACGAGGTAAAAACCAAAACGAAAGTGACACCAATTGCGGAAAAACTACGCTGGGGTGACGGTGTAAGTGAGCTATAAAACCTTTGAGTTCATCCAAATTTCACCCTTCTTGGGTCAAAGGTCAAACAACCTTGATGATGAGGATGTTGGATCTCTATTCTCGATACCAAAGACGGTCGAAACCTTTGCCATACAAAACATACAGATTACGAGTGGCTCAATACGCCCCCGAGATATGGGACCTTGTCCAAGAACCTTCTCAGGCTCAGTATCTGAGGAAACACGATGGTGAAGCCGCTTTAGGCGCGTGATAGGCTAAAGTTGAATAAATTTGACGAAATGGTAAAGCAAGGGATAACTACTTGATGTTGCGAATGGAAAGTCTCAGTCTCAAATCGTAATTTTACAACTACCTGGTGCGTCCGTGTGTGCTGATCGAGGATGGCCTTCTGCCGGAAGTCTTTGCCGCACTGGCCGCACCGGTACGGCTTCTCGCCGGTGTGGATGCGAATGTGCTGCGGAGAGGAAAGGACAAACGAAAAACCCGAAACATTAAAAACAAAAGGTTACACGCACCCGGAGTGGCAGGTGGATCAGCGTACCTGGTTCAGGATCGTGCGCTGCCGGAAGAACCGTGGACAGTACATGCAGCCGAACGGTTTCTCGTTCGTGTGGATGCGCAGGTGCTGCGTCAGGTGCGACTGCTGCCGGAAGCGTTTGCCGCACTCCGGGCACGGGTATGGCCGCGACTCGATGTGGATGCAGCCGTGCTGCAGCAGCGTGCTCTTCTGCTTGAACTCCTTCTGGCAGATCGGGCAGCGCACGTACAGCGGCATGCCGGCCGAGCGCCCGTGCTGGATCACGTCCGGTAGCATCGCCTTACCGCCGGTCGCCTTGTTGAGATACTGCAGATTGTTGCCGAAGATCGAGTGGTTCACGCCCTTGCCATCCTTGAAGTAGGCCGGGTAGTTCTCGGGCGAGAAGCAGCCGCGCGACTCGCCGCCACCCTGCGACGCCTCGTCGCCGAACGTCTGCTCGTCCTTCGGCTGGGCGTTCTCCAGCTCCGGCGGGTACGGCACATCCTGCGGCCAGAGCGTCGCGTGCGGTCCACCCTTGAAGATCAAATGCGGAGACACATCTGCGAGTGGGCGAAACGGAAACGGACAAGGAACGAAAAGAGAACACCGTGAAAGATCCATCGTCTAGCGTGGCTTCCGTTTCGGTTGCTTGCACGTTTTTTTTTCTCTTATCATCCATTACACTAAAGGAAAGATGTGTTATGAGAGTACGGGCAGTCTGTCTTGTGCCGAAGGTAAAATACAACAAAACAAACTCAACTTGTTCCTCAAACTGAAACGCTAACGTACAGGGGAAAATCAAAACCGCATTTCGCCAATAACGTGCGCGCTGCCATGTTCGGTAGCGTGTACGATTATATGTTTGTTGGTTGGTTGGTTTTTTTTTCTTTTTCTTTTTGATGAATTTGGAATTTAGAGCAGTATCTAACAGTGGCACTTCGTACCGGACAGAGTGGGACAGATGGATGGTATGAGGTGGGGGTTGTTTTTCCGAAGGAAACAAGCATCACAATCTCTTTCTGGCTCAATAAATGCGTTTGTTCCTGGCCCATGCAACAAGCCGTTGTTCTCTACTAATAGACCTTCCAAATTTAAATTTTTCAATTTTTGGTATAAGCTTTCCAGTTAAAAGTGATGTTTGCTTGGAGGCAGGGGAAATGAGGTGAGTTTGCACTGGTGCGTCGCCTTGAGGATCAGATGGAAGATGGTACGGAAAACCCCGGATGCGATGGAAATGGAACTTAGTGTAAAGGCAACACAAACAAAAAGCAACGGAGGACGGACACCATAGAAGAAAGCGTTTCGGGAGCAAAGGGTGATCACGCGGGAGGATATCACTCGGAGTTCTACGGGAGAAGGTAGCAGGGAACGGGAGCAGATAGATCCTCTAGCAGGAGGACATTGGATAGTAGGTGAATGTCTATCGAAGGGGTTGTTGTATGTTAGCTGGTTAGTGACGGACAGGATTACGATAGACAGGAAAGAAGAGTGAGCGTTAGAAGGAGAACGAGATAGAGAGAGAGCGGCGTACGATGGAAGGAAGCAGGGGTTTGATGGTGAAGGCGATGGTGGGACAGAAAGCAGTATGTATAGTAGATTAATATATAAGTAAGTATATAAATCGTCACAATAATCGATCGCTCGCCTTGATGGGTGCGCACATGTTGGTTCAATATGGCCTTTTGACGAAATTTTTTGCCGCATTCCGGATACGGGCATCCGAAGGGCTTATCACCTGAGTGAATGCGGATGTGCTGGTTGAGGATGGCCCGCTGCCGGAAGCTGCGCGGGCAGTACGCGCAGCTGAACGGTTTCTCGTTCGCGTGTATCCGCAGGTGCTGCGTGAGGTGCGACTGCTGCCGGAAGCGCTTCCCGCACTCCGGGCAGCCGTACGGGCGCGAGTCGGTGTGGATGCGCTCGTGCTGCAGCAGCGTGCTCTTCTGCTTGAAATCTTTCCCACATGTCAAGCACTTGAACAGCCGAAGGTCGGAGTTTTTCGACGACTTCGACGACGGCGCGTGGCCGCTGCCGGTGCCGGAGGTGGTGCCGGGGACGGGGCCATTGCCGGGCCCGGTCCCGTTGCCCGCGCCGGGCGCAACCGCACCGTTCGTCGGCGAGTGGTGCAGTGGGTTTCCGCCTGCACCGGCGCCGCCTCCTCCTCCTCCGCCGCCACCGGGACCGCCGGGACCGCCGGTGGCGGTGGCACCGGCATGCAGGAGATCGGGCATGCCGTACTGCTCCAGCGCGCCCGGCTGATCGACCAGCCCACCCGGCATGCCCACCGGCAGCACGCCGGACTTGTTGAGATAGTGGTGCAGCGGGGCGAAGCCCGGCGGAGCCAACATGGCGCCCTGCGGACCGGCGTGGTGGCGCTGCGCGTAGTAGTTCAGCTCGGCCTGTGACGGCTCGTTCCCGAAGCAACCGCCGGAGCCCGGTGGTCCTCCACCCTGTTGTCCACCGCCACCGCCACCGCCGTTCGCTCCTGGCGCGTGCTGCTGGTTCGGGTTCGGATCGTTCGGGTGGCTCTGGTTCGTCGGGGAGTTGTTGTTAGTCTGCTGCTGCTGCTGCTGCTGCTGTTGCTGTTGCTGCTGCTGCTGCTGCTGCTGTTGGACCAACTGTTGCTGACCGTTCGGCTGCTGGTGCTGAACGGCTTGTTGCATACTTTGTACCTGCGGAGACAGACAAGGAAAGAAACAAGAGAACATAGCGCATTAATCGGTTGCGACTTAAGAAACCCTCCGTTCGCTTAAAAGCACCCTCTAGCCTCATCCATCGCCTAGTACCTTGATCAAATCTTCTTCTATGTCTGGACCGTTATTCGCAGGATACGGACTAGTTGCCGGGCTGTGTAGATGACCGTTCGCTTGTTCACCCGGTTGCTGTGGCCTATTGTCCTGATTCGGGGGGCTATTATTGGCGGAAGTTTGCTGGTGATGGTGGTGCTGCTGCTGCTGCTGCTGCTGATGGTGGTGCTGGGCGGCGGCGGCCGCGGCCGCGGCCACCAACTGCTGCTGCGTCGCCCCGTTCATGTGCGCCTGCAGGTGGTTCTGCGCGTTCTGCTGGATGGCGGCGGCCGACGGGTAGATGGCACCCGGACCGCCTCCCTCCGCCGCGTTGCCCCACTGGACGGCGGCGGCCGCGGCTGCCCCGCGCTCCGCCGCCTCCTGCGAGTCCTTGTACAGCACGTACGGGGCCGAGTCCTGCGAGATGCAGTACATGATCTGGCGCGGCACCTTCAGCCCCGCCGCCAGGCAGGCGGCAAACGAGGCGGAAAAGTTTATCGCCATCCTCTGGAGCGCACTACGCTTAGGCTAGGCGTCTGGGGTTTGGGGGAGAATCTGGTAGGATCCCTCCCTCCGAAGTTCAGGGATGCAGGTCTGGCGATAGCTCTTCCGTCCGAGGGCGGGGTACTCGTTCAGCTTTCTTTTCTTATTTCTTTTTTTTAAATCTTTGCGCGAGGAGTCGAGGGTCAGGATGTCAGGCAGCAGGTGGAGCCCTTCTTTCGCAGCGGTGACGTCGGTGGCTGTTGCGATTGCAACCTACAGGAAGTGAAGGACTTGCGCGAGCGCACACACACACACTCACACAATCACACGTACACTTTCACGGGCACGCGCACACTAGGGAAAAGCCGTACTTTCGACGGAAGAGGGAAGATTACTGCTTTCTTTTGAAGAGGTGGCGTGAAGTTGAAGCAATTTTGCGCTGGTGTCGGCGGTGTTGCTGTTGGTGGTGAGTGGTGAGCGTCGCGGGGGATGGGACAAGATCAAGATCTCGTCGTCGGCGTCGTCGCCGTCGGCAGGAAGTTGTTTCTCTCTTCACCGCTGCTGCTGTGTTTCTTCTGTTTCATCTGCACCTGCTAGCGCTGCTGGTGGAATGTAAGGCTTCCAGTAAACCGGGGGAAGCAAGCCTCTAGGTCAGTTCACTGAGCCATCCTGGTAGAATAACGGTTCCAGCTGGAGGAAAAAATCTGGTCTGTGTGGGGAGGGGAGAAGGGATGGTGGTACTTTTGTAGCGAGAGTCCAGACAGTGCGTGTCTGTAAGGAGGCAACAAAAAAGAAAGAGAAAAAGAGAGAGAGAGAGAAAAACAAATAATGATTTCATGAAAGACGTATGGAACGATGGCAAACAAAAAAAAAACAACAACAAACGGAAAGAAAAGTCTTTTAGAAAAGCTCCTAACCACAAGAACCGGCCGCCAACCAATCCATCCGGTCGGTTCGGTTTTCCCCGAACGTGTTCAACACGGTTGCACTACACACGGTAAGAACCAGCGCGAAAGTCCTCGCTTTAATTCCACTGAACTCGGACCGCGGCAACGGAATGACCAGAAGGCCCCTCGTTCCCCAAGGTGCACAGCACCACCATCCAGCTGGTCCCGCGCCAGCAAATTAGCAATGTTTACATTGTCAGCAACATAGGAATAAAAGGAACCGGAAAAGAAGCATAAGCATAACCCGAGACTCGATGAATGGAAGCGGTGCGAACACGTACCGCCCGAAAAAGACGAAGAACGCCTGGGGGCACGAGTTTTCTTCGAATCGCCTCTATTTACTTTAGACGCGTCGTGCTCCAATGGACGCAACGGAGTGACGCCGTTTCGTGGCATCAGCGAATGCACTTGCACCTTTTTTTTTGTTTTGTTTGCGTCCCACCAACAACAGGCGGACGCATATTGTGCATTGAGTGCACTAGGATTTATGATGCAAGAGGCCACATAGGTTTCTAGTGCAGAGTTTTTTTCGCTTTTTTTTCTTCTTTACAAACGCCCGAAATTCGTTGA
The DNA here is from genome assembly GCA_914969975.1 of Anopheles atroparvus. NCBI lineage: Eukaryota > Metazoa > Arthropoda > Insecta > Diptera > Culicidae > Anopheles > Anopheles atroparvus. The sequence goes on from CAJZCY010000004.1 coordinate 16,688,691, forward strand.
TGCAACCAACGGCGGCGTGCGAACCTGCGTGATTTTTGTTGACAAAATTGTTTTCTCTATTTAGTCTACCCGGGAAAAAAAAGAAGCCATTTTGGTTGCTAAACCAACTTCGAAAACCGGTAACTTGGAATGGATGGGAACATTTAGCGAACTAGCCAAGAACAAGACCACCAAGTCGCCAGAAGCAGGTCGCTGTTTTCGGCCGCCAATATTTTGTTGTTCCTCTTCCCTTCCTTGCCATCCATTCATGGGCGGCTGCCTTCAACTGGCCCTGCTTTTTTCTTCTTTTTTTTTTGTTCACTGGCGCCAAATGCAATAGAAAAGAAAATAAAAACTTATCTGGGAATGTTTTGGAATTTTGGAAAACGGGCACGCTGAGGAAATGCTGTTTATGCTATTTCACAAAGTGCAGTATAACCGCAGGGAAACGGGGGAAGGGGAGTTCTATTTTTTTTCTCGCTCCGATTCCAACCCCTAGCCAATAGGTGCGTTCCAGTGCATCTTTTCTGGTTCCTTTTTTTTGCTGTTATACTTCCGTCACCCGCTCGCTAGAAACCCCCTCAGCCGGCAGCAAGACGACAACGACGACGGCGACGAGTGTTTCGCAAGCCGCCGAGCCGACTATTTGTGTGCTATTTTCATAAACTCGTTCTCCTTTTTTTTCGGTGGCAAGTATTTGCTCTTTCTTCACGTTTCCGGTGAGGCCACAGGTTTCATTCGCGCATCGGTTGCGCGAATGCAGCGGCAGCCGGCAGAAGGGAAGGAACCAGCGTTGCTGGGAAGGGACATTTTTCCTTTTCTTTCCTTTTTTTCGGTCCGCACGCAAAGTGTTGCCAATGCTTAGCGGGACCGGAAAGCTAAACAGCACTACAATGCAGCACCCCCGGGGTGCAACCCATTACCCCCTCCAGGTGGTTTGAAGTGAACTAACAATAACAACAGCCTCGCTGCGGCCGGACGGCGTTTCGCACGTTGCGTGGAGATTCGGATGTTTTTCCCTTTGTCCCCTCGGCTGGGAAATTGTGCCTTACCCGGCGTCTTCACAAGAAGCTTCGGAGGCGCACCTTTGGCACAACGCAGGCCGGTGCAGTGTTTTGCAGGAAGCATAAAGGAAGAAAATGAAAAGCATACCCCCATCATCGGCTGGAACAAAGTAAAGTGCAGCTAGTGTTTATAATTGTTCCTCATTTCATTCCATTCAGCACACGTTGCTGTCTAGAGTTGGTTTTTTTTTGTCATGTATGCGTTTTCTTAACCTCAACTCCTGTTCCCCCTTGGTGTAGCAAGGTGAATCAGCAAATGGCAAGCTGAACTGCACGCTTCGACTTAACAGTTATTTGCCAATTTACAGCGTTCGTACACATTGGTAACATTTTAATCGACACGTTTGTTTGGAGGGAATAATGTGCTGAGCTAGCCGAATCGAAATTGGGAAACCTTTTTGTTTTCCAGGCTCATTCTTCGGGGGGCCATTGTGCCGTTACGAATTTTTCTCAAGTGCATTCATGCAGTTTTACAAAATACCTTCAGTGCTTTGAAAGTAATAAACAGCAGCACTCAAGTGAGTACATTTTAAAAGTCGCTGTTTCTCTGCATACATTCGGTCAATTTATCACGATAAAATTAATAATAAAAAAAAACCTGCATGACGACGTTGTTGAGACGCGTTGTTGAGCGATATGCATCCCGGCTCGAGCTGAAAATCCTCGAGCAGCGTTGTGCACTTGCGGAAAAGAGCGTCAACATGAGCGCGTTTTTTTTGTTCCCTTGCATTTTGAAAGGATTTAAACTTGCTGCAGAGACGCGCTTATATGTGAGTACATACTTTTTTTTTATTTTAAAACCTCCCCGAACAGAAAAGAGCGCGAATGGGAGCTTCCCACCTATGAATGGAACTGCATAACGCAAAGGGGATGACGTTGGCAAGGTGAAGCAAACGAAACGAAAAAGAATTATATGAAACTGTGGTATTCTATATTTCATGATGAAATAAATGGAAACCCATCCAGGAACGGGGCACGAAACACGCATCACCCGTTGGCTTCATAAATCGCATTCGCGAGACTGAAAGCGAAGCAGCAGCATCGAGAATGCAGGTTTGAGTGTTGGTGCTTCGAAGGAAACAAAAAAATCGAAATAAATAAAATTCGAAAACTGCCAACGGTTGGCAATGGCGCGAAAATGCGAGTCCCAAAACTACGCATGTGCACCGCGCCAAACATTCATTGTTTACATTCGTCAATCCAAACCGAAAACGGGAAAATGTGCACGGGCAACTCTTTCCGAAACGTCGCATCCGAAAACAATAGACCGGCGAACTTGGGGAGGTGAGGCAAAAGGCAACAATGTGAACACAGAAGCAGAAAAAAAGGGTAATCAGACTGATCATAAAAATATACAGGACGAATGCATAATAAAGCGAGCGGCTCCCGGTGTCCAGGATTTTCCACGACCGAGTTTTTCCACCCCACTCCACGGGCGCTTTGTTTGAATTGTCACAAACGCCACTGCTGCTGCGTTGTTAATTATCGAATGCATCTATTGTTTCAGTGAGGTGATGGAAAACTGAATGTTAAAAAAATAGAAGGCCTGAAGAGGGGGAAAATAAAAAGTTACAATAGTACCGCCGCTCGGTTTGCAACTTGTCGGCGCAACGGGAAACTTGAGATTTAAAAATGCAACGAGCATGCAGATAAATTTTTAAATGTGCCAACGCGATGTGTGGGACGGCGGGGGAGGCGTGAGGGGTCGGAAAATCTGGCTTTCGAAAACATACCTTCCGACCCGGTTGACGAGTCGTCTGTTCGATCGTTCGTTTTTTTACAGCTCTCTCGTGGCACAACATATTTCAATGCAGTCCCAAATGAGTATGGACTGGAAAAAGCGGCAAAAAATTTTTGGCAAGAGATGGATTGACGCTTATGATGATTCGTCGACAGGCGCATTTTTTCGACAAAAGCATGCCGGCGGAGGGTCAGAACAGACAGCGTCATACGTTTTCCGGAAAATATAAGCAGAATATACTGGCCATTTTTTTTTCTTTTTTAGAACATACTGGCAATAATTCCAATTTGGCTTTAGAAAGCATAATGTATAAAATCTCGCTATAGACTTGAGAAGCTTTACTTTAAAATTTAAAGCTGTTTCATGTGTTCAAATTTAAGCAGCTTAACAACATATGAAATATGGGACCTAAAAGCCCGTTTAAACGGTAGAAATTTTCTGTGATTGGTAACTTTCCTTCATGACAGTTGCACTGGACAAATAGTTTCCAATCGCAGTACATTCATACACGATAGCAATTATTGTTGAAATAAATAGACAGAAGCTGCTAGAAATGTCAAACGACAGTGTGTCTGTTCAGTAGTAAACAAACAGTGAAAAAGTTGGAGCAACATGAACGATTCGCTTCAATTAGCGTTAGCAATTACGCGGGTTAATGTTAACAGATTAAGAATATTAATTGAAGAACAACGTCGAATACAACGACGTCGTGTGCGTCGTATGTGGATGAGAAAATTGTTCTTAAACAGGAACCTCAGCCTTCTAAACGATGTAGATGCTGAAGTGGACACAACTCGGCACTTTTTGCGGATGTCGAAGGAGGATTTCGATTTTTTGTTGTCGCTATAACACCAGCAATAATAAAAACGGATCTCACGTATGATCACAATCAAAATCAATAATCCGAGCATAATGAAATAGTACAAAGAGCAATGTGCAACGGCTATTTCAAACGCTTGCCGTCGCTAACGCCGCTAGATGACGCTTGTGATGCACAGGCTGTCAAAATAAATTTCAGACTTACGACAGAATTAACCAAGCGACCTCGTAAACTGAAATTGCAGATGTGTAACTTTATGTGTTTGTTTATTTCGCGTTTAGATGAGGTAATTTTCGTGTCGTTCATCTGAAACAAGCTTTGACAGTTACGGTTCACAGAAAATTTCTACCGTTTAAACGGGCTTTAAAGCTGTTAATTCTCAATGGAGAATTATAGTCGCTGTAACGATTTTTTCCGCATAAAAAAGGCAGTATTAAAATGACCCTTTTTATAACAGTTCTTGTGAACACGTTTGATACGTTTCCGTAATTGGAAGAGACACTTTTTACTGCAACCAACCGATCGCTTTGAAAACTCTTGTCTTTGCATATCAAACGTTTCACGTAAGATATTCGTTGCATCCAATCAACCTTGAATGAATGCATATATGCATTGCATTTCACCAAAATTCGATGCAAGCGGGATGAATTATTTGTACGGCATCGTGGGTATGAGTAATTACGGTTAAAAAACAATGCAAATTTTTCCCTCCCGTATTTTTCGTAGCAATGCCGAATCCCAAAGGCCACGAAAAAAAAAATGGGGAGGCACGAAAAATTGCCACCCATCCGCGGGATCCCTCCGCTTAAATCGTTAAGAATTGACCGTTTCCATTGTCGGCGAAATTGTATCCGCGCTGCAATTAAAACTATTTTCTTCCAATCAGCCACACTTCACTTATGTCCGGGGTTCGCAAATTTGAACAGACAGACCGTTTTCGAAAGGAGAAAACAAACATGTTCAACAAAACAACCAATGCGAAAAAGGTTAAATGAAATGCAGCCACACAATGAGACAACCGCGTGCGGCGTAAATTTCGGCCCAGCCGAAAATCACAGACCATACACAGCAATCGTTCATCGTGTTGCGAAGAGGGTTGCGAATTTGCACATGCAAAATGAGGCACTTTTGTTCTTGGGGGAAAGGTCACAGGACTGAGCAGGAAAAACGGCACCAAAAACCACCCACACCCGCACATGCATCCAAGCGAAAGAATTGCCTGCATCGGGTTGTAATTATTCATTTTGGTGCAATAATTAAAAATGTTAACAATCGGCATCCCCTGGGACGGAAAATAAATACGTTCGGATGGACTGGTTTGTTTTTTGCTTCCACACATTCCCCGTCTCTTTTATTTTCCGTTTTTTTTTGTGTACACGTATTCCTATCTATCTATTTCATTCGCTGTTTCGTCTGTTTGTCTCTCCGTGCATTTCTCGGGTATTCAAGGGAGAGAATCAATGCATTGGTGCTGCATCGAAGCACGAAAAATATGGCGGAAAAAGTTCGCTGCTCCCACAAGTGTTTGAGTTGAAGCTGGCATATAAAAATTTGACACTCTCCTATCAAACCGTCGACCGTGAGCGAACAGCAACACTGCCACCCTATCGCAAGGAGGGGGGGGGGGGAAGGGGGGGGGGCTGAGGAAAAGTGGAAGCCCATGTGGAAATCCAATTTGTACTCTGAACCTGACGCAAAATATATCCGTCCGAATTGACGGACGGGCCCCGTTGGGGTCGCCCGAAAAAGAGAAAACAAAACAAATCAACCTCTCGCCCGGACCGGGACCAGCATACTTTTTTTTTTTTTGGAGTGCATCCGCCGTCAATCTCCGTCCGCTCCTTGTCCGTACCGATCAGCTCAGGCCCTCCCGCGACTGCATCGGTCCCAAAAGGAATACGGTCCGCTGATTGGTGACTGGGAAAATAGCGTCGAGCGTAATTAAAATTCAATAACTACCAAATGCGCGGGTTCAACTTTCCATGCACCGGAGAGCGCCGGCCGTGCGCCTGGAAAATGCAATCGAACCGTCAGCACTGCGCTGTTTTGCCTCTGTTTTCCCCACCGATGCCGACCAAGCACATACTTTTTACCGGACATTTTTTATTACCTGCGTCTGAATGGACATCGTGAGCTGAACGTACGTAAGCAAAACTCACTCAACTAAAATACACATTTTAAAGTGTTGGTAGAAATTGAGGAACAGTGAAAGGTTGGCAATGGATTCTTTACACCATTTCTCACGATCGACAACGGTTATAATGAACATGTGTTGAACGTTTTGTTAAAAAAAAAATCGCTTCTTTTTTTGATACTGTATGTTCAAGACGCTCTAATTTATGATTTTTTTTTCTTACTTAACATGCGAACGTTGTTAACCGACTCCTGCAGAGTGACAACACATTCATGAAGACCTCAAGAACAAGCGGGGAATGATTAATCGTTTTGAATCGAATGATCAATCACGGTTTTCGGTACATCGTCACGGTTTCTCGTGGGAAACATATGGCATTTTGACGACAAAAACAATCAAAAGTTGGGTTTAACCTTCCAGGCGTTCAGGTGCGCAGAAGAAACCTGTCTTTCAATTCTTGCATTTATCGGGCTGTTGATCAATTTATTAAATTGTTTGGTACACTTCAAAACACATTGCCATCGATTCGTACAACAATTCAGATAGAGAACACTGGAAAATCGATTTGTACCATAGTCAAATGGAGGCGCCTGGTACGGTTTGATGGAGGCGCCAACATTTTTTCTTCAATATAACTCAAGAAACGAGCAAACAAATTTATCTTTTAATCGAATTTTTTTTAAATGCATTAAAGCCACTGTATTAGTGTAAGTATTTTTTCGCGAACTTATCATACTCATCTCCAAACATTTATAAATTGTAGATATTAAAACTGTTAACTGTCTTTGGGTATTTAAAAGCACCTCTCGCAGACAAATTTATTTTCCTTCAAATAAAATGTGAAAAGAAAACTTAAGACCATCTTCAAAAAATATCCACTAGGAAAAAAAAAACAATCAACACTCGCTGGGAGCATTGCATGCAATGTTTAATAAACGGTGGTCGTGTTCTCACCAACACTGGACGCCAACTATAAACGCCGCCAACTGCAACACACGTGGTCATGAAAGCACGCACCGGTAATCGAAAAACAAACGCACCGAAGCACTCAAAACAACGCCACCGGGGGCGTCCTTCGAAACGAACCTTCGGCCAAAAGCCAAAAAGTGCAGCAAAAGAAAGTGCACTGCACTGCAAGCGTATGGCGTGGAGGAAAAGGAAACGAAACAAAAAAAAGGAGCACATCGGCGCACGGCAAACGTGCGGTCAAGATAAATCTTTTCCCACCCTTTTCCCACACGGGGCTGCAGCTCTGCCTCGGTGTGAGGCAGCAACAGCATGACCATACGACGGCGCCAGCCAAATCCACTGTGTCGTCCGCGGCGCGCGTCGTTCTAAGGGTGAAGGCGAAGACGTGCATCAGCTGTTCGGTGGAGAGGATTTCCGTGCGAGCAGCACGGAAAAGCACGTGGTCCGCTAAGGGGGGATGGAGAAAAGGGGAGCGGTTTTTAGAAAGAGGGGGAAACAGAATGGGAGCGACAAGAGCGCGAGAAATTAGTGTTCCACAACGCGTTCCAATACACACAAAAACAATATGCTTGAAGAAATCTCAGCCCCCGAAGCAGGAAGCGAAAGTAAAAACCACCCACCGCCTCCTCCCCCCATGGGCAAACGGAGGGAAGGGGAACGCTCTGCTAGAGCTGGGAAAAGCCCCATAAAATACAGCACAGATCCAGCAATTGTGCAGGGGCGAACGGCGGCCGGGGAAGTTGAAGTTTTCGAGACGCGCCATAGTTCTCATCGACGACGAAGTCGCAAACATGTTGTCCAAGATCAGTGTTTTCATAGACGTTGCCGCGATGGAGAAGGAGCGACAAATTAGACATCCCCAAGAGAACGAGAGGGCTACACACCGGGGCGACATGGCAAGAGCGAAAGAAAGAGAGCATGAGCGCGAGCGCAGACCGGCGAAAGGAAAATTTAATTCGATAAGAAAAACGTGCGGCACACAAGGGGAAGAAGACAAATGGCGCCCTGTGGAACGAAACGCTTACTGGCTGGTGGCGGAATGAGTGCCGCGAAAGCGCGTTTGTGTAAGGAAAATTATTGCATCCGCACAGATTCTAAGGCTAATTGTGGGAGAGCCAAACAAATAGATTTTGTGGGGGGGGGGGGGGGGGGGGAGAATGTTTGATCGGGTGAGATATTATCTGTGCCCTTCCGAAGCAGGAGAAGAGTTACCGGTGCGACACAAAGAACTCGTGAGAGTTTTGTCCCCTTTTGCGTGGTTTGCGGCGAAGAAAAGACAACATGATCTAGCGTGTGCTGGTATAGTTTCTTGTTTTGAAACTAGACACGTGAACGGTGCAGTCGGAAAGTTGCGCTTCACTTGTTTGTGTGTGTGTGTGTGCGTGTTTTTTTTGCTTCAAAAATCAACAATCTTTAAAGTTGCTCGTAAACAACAACAAACGAAACGAGAGAAGTTCGGTCGCCGGAACGCGAACACTCGGGAAAACCCTTTTCCTTTCAACGAAAACGAAAAACAATCAGATGAACCGAGTGGAAAATATGATAATAAAAAGCTTGTCGAATGGTAAATAATAATAACGATTTAGAGTTGTGTGTACTTTAATAAAAGCAAAAATCGGCATTGTATCATCCAGTAATGTAAATAGGTTGCTTACCGTTCACAATTTTATCAGTAACATTGATTCATCGTCATCTGAAAGAGAAGAAAGACAAAGCATGATGGCACTGTTAAATATGTACATTTGGAAGTAAATTAAAACAGATTTTATTTTTTTTTTGGTCCGGCAATCAAATTAGTTTCCGATAGATGGATCTCGTTCGAAACTGCGCGAACGTATTCAAGGGTTGATTTCTCCTTCGGTGCTATGTATCCCAACCAACACCGACGTCAACATTAACCCAGGTATTTTTTTTTTTTCAAGGATAAAACTGTCGTCCCACCACCCCACCATTCAGCAATTTCCCCTTCCTTCCCGCCCGCGGGGAGGAATTTTTTATTTCTTGCCATGCGCACCAAAGCCAAACGCGGTGCTTGGCCGTCGCGGACAACGGGGAAAATGTTGGGGTACGGGGACGACAGACGGATACATATTTTTTCCCATCTTCCATTTCAGCCAAAAAAAAAAAAACGCGCGCGCATTCCTTTTTTCTTTCCACTACATTTCCACCCCTGCAAGCCCCGGTCTTCCAAGCCTTTCCGATCATTGCTGCGTTTCCCCGAATGGTTGGCGGACTGTTTACTCCTCAGCTCTGCTGGACGGCAAGTGCGCTAGAGTGAGAAGAGAACCGGTGAGAAAGAGCGAGAGAAAGAGAGCGGGGCAGCAGGACAGCGATACGAGGGATAGAAAAATAGAAAAGGATGGAGAGACAGATTTTCCCGCACCAGTTGTGTGGAAGGTCGCCTCCAGTCCAGGGGGAAAAATGGAATAAAAAGTGCATTGTTGTTTTTGGCGTGTTCGCGGCATTCGGCCCCGGTTGCCACGATACGCGAGCGAAGCCACGAAGTTTCCCCGCTTTTTTTTTTTTTACGAACCGATCCCAACGAACAACCGGGCAGACGGGGTGGAAAATTCGTTCGCTTTTCTTTTCCTCTCTATCCCGCGTGGACGTGTCGCTTCGATTTGCAGTGCTGCCTCTGCCTCTGTTGAGACGATCGATGTGTGGACGCAAGTGCCGAAAAAGGCTGGGAAGGCTAGCCGATGACCTTCTTTTCTGATATGGTCACCCAAAAAAAAAAAAAAAGAAGGCTTTTCAAATGCCGGTAGTCGAACAATTTATGTCATAGCTGGCTAACCGATAATTGACTCCAAGGAATGATGCCTTCAAAAATTGAACATAAATCGCTTCAAACATGAAACGGGAATTGTTTTGCTGGAGCCACACACAAAAAAAAAACTTATCCTTTTCACCGAAACGGTCATTGGTGTTCGTGTGGCAACAGGAACTTCTCAAGCCAAACGAAGATAAGGCAGACTAAAACGGACCCAAATTTCTACGAAAAGTAATATTTCCACCTAGACACGAGAGTCTCTTGGAGGTACGGTTTTATTATATCGAACCGATCGACTCCATAGGATCCTCAGTAGGTTCGCGAAAAACGCAATTCAGAAACGCATCCGCCCCGTGCCGCCTACAAAGGAGGAACGCTAAGTAGACGCCACACTACTGGCAATTTGGAAGAGAGATGTAATGTAGCTGAAAGTGGGGGGGAAAAAAATGGAAAAAAAAACACTTCACTGTGGTAGTGATAAAAATCGTACGAACACAGCCGTCCGTCCGGGGATAAAAAGAGAGCAAAATAACACGACACAAAGCGAACCTCAGCGAATCTGCGAGCACGCATTCGCAGGGAAAAAATGTGGAATCGGAACAAAATGCATCGATATAATATTGTTCGTTCGATCGAGATTTTATTCCCTTTATCCACGCGTGCAGGGATAGGGAAAATCGGGAAAATATAACCGGATACCCCCCACGCAAGAGAGTGGAGGAGTATGCACGAGCGACAGAGATGGGCATGGTAAAGTTTGCAACCGCATTTTTTCGCTTAGTAGCGAATCAACTCTGGTTTCTTTTTTTTCCCTCCAGTGTGCGTGTGTGTGTGTTGCCCATCCCCCATGACAGAATTCTCTCGTTTCACAAATTTTTGGTGATGTTCCGCGAGCGGGAGAAAAAATCAACCCCCCCCCCCCCCTATATATATTCCGTGTCCACCCGCCTCCCCCACACTCCAAATGTCGCACATCGCGATTGAACAGTTCACACAACTGCAAACCTGATATCCTGCGAGCGAGTGGACTCCACATCGACTGGAGTGGGTATTAGTCGGCAGTTTGGGAATTAATTGTCCGGCCTCGGTAAGGATTCACACAAAAAACAAAAAACCGAACGTCCATCTTTCCCCTTTCCGCCATCGTCAGCCGGATCAGGTTGGTACGATTTGACAGATCATCAGTTTAGCGTTTTTTTCTTCTTCTTTTTTTATAAATATAACTTTTCGCCCGTTTTACCTAGGAAAGTTTCCTTCCCCTTTATTTTTTTTGTTCGCGCTCCCTCTCTCTCTCGCATCTCTCGCGAGAACGCCACACACAACCATGCAGGCGGCCAGAGCCGTCGGACCGCACACACTAACACATTTCATTAGTGCATTTCATTGCTCCCACACCTACCTCGGAACGCGGCGGAAAGGTTGGAAGCAATGGAAAGCCAGCTGCAGTGGTGGGATGGGACGGGCCAAATGTTCATCCTACGCACGGGGAGGCAAAAAAAATAAAAAATCCAGTGGCCCTTTTTACCCGAAGCACCCTGGAGGAGTGTAGGACGGGGGGGGGGGGGGGGAATGAGGTGGTGATCTAGGGGAACATTCGGGGTGGAGTTCTTTTTTCCGGGGCCTGTATGTTATACACCAGCGCCCGTGAATGTTGGGTGTGGTGAATTTGTTTGTGACATGCTCTTCGCGCAAGGATATTTTTATTCCCGAGGTCCTTGGAAAACTGCTCCCCGATGGTGAGCCTCTCGGAAAGGCATTTTTTGATGGCATAGAAAAGAAAATTAAATTGAATTACTAGCAACGAATATTAAACTATAAACTTCTTGAAAAACAAATAAAAATGTTGCTGATATGTTTAATCCAGCGGTAAAAACTAACCGAGCCATCGATTTGGTAACGTTAAAACGTGAGTGGTTCATGAATGCTGAACCCAAAGCGCCAATCGGTTAACGGAGCCTGAAAGTGACCCCTTAAAACACAGCAGGCCCTCCATTTAAGGGTAAATTCGAACGATCCTCTCCCTTACAACCCGCCACTCGGGTTCGCTCTACTCCTTCGGCCCAACTTCTGCAAACGTGTGGATTCATGATCGTAAGTTCGCCAACTAAATTCGTGTCATAAAGTCGCCTAAATTGTGTGCGTTTGGTGAACCCACCGGGGGCTGGGAAGTGTTTTTTTTTTTTTTTGCCAAAAAGTTTATGCGAGCCCCAACCATCGTCTACCAGCACCGGAACGCATCATTCTTGCAATCCGCTGGGAGTTCAGTCGTCGGCACAGCTTCGCCATGTTTTCTCAGCTGGCTTGCAAATTCGTAGAAAAGAGAAAAAAGAACTTGCCGACAAGGCCGTGCACATAAATGGGGGAAGTAAGGTAAAACAGATACTGTCCCGCACACCGGTTCGGTTGTTTTTCACAACGCGACAGTGTAAAAAAAAACCTAAACAAGGTTTTGCATTAAAAAAACAAGTTTTTGTATTCGGTAGGTTTAGATTTCAAACTTGGATTTTCTGTGTTTAGATCGTTGGACCGATCTTGAACCGAGAACAATTTTGAATTACGTGTTAATATCCAAAGCTTCATTTTCACAGATTTACCTGCACTTTTAATCAGAATACTGGCCAAGTTACAGTTCCGGAGCTTTATTTGTATGATTAATAACATTTTCGAAATAATGAAGTATAATTTAAAATTATATTTCCACTAATAACGGATACTGATAATACCACAGTTTGATATGTAGTATCTACTTCTTCCGGTCAAGAGGTTCGGTCTGGATTCGAACCCATGCCTCCGAAGTTTGGGCCCCCACGCTGTGTTCGAGCTGGTGAACGCGCTCGGCTATCCCGGACTCCCAAACACGGACATGTACTTGGATTGTTTTATATTTTGTACCGAATTTCTAATGATGTACATTGGAAACTACATGATAAAATATTCTCCTGGACCTATCGCGATCGTATCGTCTCTTGTATTAGCTGTGACTACTCATAAAATGTTGTTACATGTTCTATCAAAAAAAAGGTCGCGAAAAGTAGCTGTTAATTCAGAAGAGAAAGACAACAGTAGCAGTAAGCAGTGAAGCAGTTTACATTCAAATAAAACTACAGGCAACCATCGGCGGATTTTGCGCTACAACACCATCTCCATCCCTACATACGCCGAGCTGGTGACGAAACCAACGAATCACATATCGCACACAACTGAACCGTCTCCACGCGCCTGTACATATTTACGCGCTTTGCTAGCTTATTTCCAAACCTGGCCGGACCATGGTCATCACTTGTGGCAAAAGTGATGGAAAAAGGGAACCATGTGTTGGCCCGAAGGATGCGCCATTATTATGTGGGTATTCCCTTACTCCCGGTGAGTTTGGCGAGTGGGATTTTTCAATCGCATTTCCAGCATTTCCTTCCCCCCCCCCCCCCCAATGTGTCATCGCTCCCTCGCCTCCTATTCGATCCCGGTCGAGAGTTAATCCTCTCGAAAACGCTACAGGACTCGTCTCACGTTCCCGTGGAAAGGGCAGGCGAGGTGTCCTGGCCCATCACGGGGCCTGTTTGAGCCGATGGGCAAAGGTTGCTTTGGGTTTTTTCGGCGCTTGTTTGCTCAGGTTGATCCGAACGCTCCAGCATCGAGAGCAGAAGCCACAATCGATGCATGCCCCTCACTCTGGCCGCCGCAGCTGCTACACGCCTGGCTCATTAGTATGCTTAATTGGGTGGCGGCAAGAGCGGCTCGTGGTAGGATTCGAACCGAGAGAAAGCGAGACAACAAGCGGAAGCAGGAAGGTCTCACGCACAGGGCCACTTTATTTAAAATTTCGTTTTAAATTATAATGATGTCCATCATCAAACGGCTCCATACTACCGCGTACAGTCGAGCCATCTCCTGCCTCTCCGGGAAACCGCTACGCGCGGAACTGATGGCACGATGGAAAACGCTTTTTCGCATTGTTCCTCTTGACAGTTCCCGAAAAAAACAAAACAAAGGGACGATAGGGTGGTATCAAAGGGAATGCCAGGCCGTGCTGAGTTTTCCCCCGCTCGGTGGGAAGGCTGGGACGATTTTAGGGATTGCTGCGAACAAAGAACAGGGAAATGAAATCGCGTGCGCGCTCATGTATGTATGTGCCAGCGGTCCACCCCAAATTTTCGCATTTCCATTCCAGCACCCAAAAAAAAAAGGGGTGCATGAAAAATCGTCGAATGGAAGTGGACTCGGACCCGTTCACCGGAACCGCCGGACCAAGCGTCAGCAGATAAAATAATGAAAAGGCAGCACACAAAAAAGAAAAAGAAATACAGGACGAAAACCTTCAGCGAGTATGTGAAGCTGCGTTTCGGTGGCGTTGGCTACATGCAAGTACCAACACACAGCCACACGAAACGGCCTCCACGGGCAGGGCAGTATGCGCGGAAAGCAATCCGAACCGCTGGGGTCGAGTTTCCCAAACCATATAGAGGCAAGGGGGTACACGAGGAAGGCTTAATATCGATTGACGTTCGGTGCCTGCATCTGGTGGAAAACCCCCACATTTTTCGGTGTGAAGTGAAAAATGTGGATCCCTGTTTTTTTTGCAGTTGCTTTCCTCGCCCCGATTTCGTTTCGCTTCGATCGTCGTCGAATGGCTAGTGCGTTTTATTATTGCATTTATCAACCGATCCCCCCCCCCCCCCCCACCCCACCGCTCTCAGGCAGCCAAAGCTTGACTCTATGTGGTAAATACTAAAAAATAGAAGAACTCAATTATATGCTGGCCGGAAGCAACCAGGTGGAAATGGTGAAAAAGCTTTAAAAATCAGCTCTGCAATATTTTCGCTCTATGTAATTTGTAAATGCAGCCTCACGCACAACTCCGCTTGACTGCTACGATTGACACAATCTGGCAAACAAATGCAATGATCGAAAAAAAGAGATGTTTTCAGCATCGTAACCAAAATGGATACAATATGACACAAGTTACATCATGTGCCTCTAGGACGCCACATACCGAAATGTGTGGATATAACCGAAAGGCCTGTTTATATTTGCTTGCCATTTCTGAAATCAGAGGAAAATTAAAACAGGATGAAAAGTTCTAGGGGGTTTGGTTTCCTCTCACAAAAAAAACCAAACAAAATTCTTGCAAATATGGTTCATGTAAAAAAGCGATAATAGATAATTGACATCCATAAAGACAGAACAATCTTCACGATTACGTTAGAATATCTTCACTATTTTTGCATTATACAAATGTAATTTTTCAAACAAACACTTTAAAATGATTTAAATTTCCGTGTTCATATTCTTTTTCCTTCTTTTTTTTTAAGTCGTTAGTCTTTCCTTTGGCGATTTATTCTTCTGCCCCCATAACAGTAACAGCTTCCTCCGTGAGTAGATTGACACCTTCCATTTTCCTCGAGTAAAACTGTCGTTTTCTTTCACCATCGTCCCAGGAAGCGTACAAAAAGAAAGAAAGGTTCACAGTTGTGAGTGTTCACAAAGCAAAACACAACGAAAGTCTAACGATGAACGATGAAACAAAAGTATTGCGTGCGAAAGATCTACGGCACGGCGACGAACTGAGATGTGCATCAAAAAGCGGACAGATGCAAATCATTTGAGTGCAACTCGTTCTCATTCATGTGTTGCATGCAGCCCTTTGCCTCGCTATTTTTGTTTTCGCCCCCCCGAAGCCAATAGCCTTTGCGACCGGAACGCTGCGAGTCTTGGGAATGTTCTTTCTTCTCGATTTGTGTCCTTTAAAGGGTCGGTAAGGTCCGCGGGAGGAAGAAACGCATGTCTGAAGGAAATGTATAGCTCTTTCTTTATGCACATGACACGCAGCAGTTTGTTATTTTGTCATTTACACCCCAATCGAGCACAAAGAAGATAGCCCAAGTTCTAAGGGGAAGCATGTGATCCTCCTGACTCCTGATGTGGGATGAACAAAGGGGGGGAAACAAAATTGGCCGTACATTATTTCCATCGTAAGAAAACGTACGAAACCTGTACACCCTTGGGAATGTTTGTTAACATTTGCACGTGTTTCTCACATGCTTTTTAAGAGTTTATCAAAACGTTCATGCCATGGAAGTAGAATGAAGTAAATAATTTTCCATAGCAAATACAGTACATTTAAATATACGGATTTTAAAATAAAATTTGGCTTATTTTCTGGCGAAAATATCCTTCGATTTGAATTATAATTTAAATTACTTTTTAAACTTCTCTGTTGTATTATTTTCTTTTCATAAAATCCGCAAATCAGAAGTTCGAAACAATGGACAAGGAGGGGTTGAACTTTTGATTTAATTATCAACAACTTATTAACGGCGGTCGAATTCAGAGAGTGCAGAACGCGCTGCACTCCATGGAAATAATGCAAAATTGGCCACTGCAGGCGCTATGGATATTGCTGATTATCGATGAACACCATTATACGGCAGTTCATTATAAAACCACTTTTGACTGCCATGTTATTTTCCAGGATTTTTTTGTTGCCGATGCTTATATACATTGGACTTGTTTTTGCACGTCCGGTTCGGTTGTTTTTCGCAATTTCCCCTCGGTTCGCGTTTTCCCTCCTCATTTGCATACGATGTTGCATGTGCGCGTGCATCGATTGGTACATGAACCAAAATTTCCATTATCCTCCGCCTACACTCCCAACGCCACCCTTCGCACAAACGAAACCAAGCAATTTCCCTTTGCACGGGAAAAGCAACATACATCCGGAACACACAGTCACTTTTTTTTTTTATTCAGGAGAAATTTAAAAATGCATATCCTTTAATTTTCGCTTATCGCTAAGCACCAACATGAGCGAAAGGACGAGGCACAGGATGCATTGTTAATGAAATCTGTCCCCTACCCAGACGCCCCAGTGGACGAAAAGGAAATAAGAAGCGTACGAGGGTAGATAGTCCATAGGGGGGGGGGGGGGGGGGGGCTTTGCGCTAGAAACGGTTTGGAATTTATTTGCCGCTTTTTCAATTAAACATTAATATGCACAATGCACATCATTATCGCACGCGAAACGCACGACGACGCAGAATGCAACTGCAGTTGCTGCCGGCGGAGATGCGTACGAGGGGGGAAAGGAAATTGGTCTGCAGCGACGGACGGACTGGACATGGAATGGACATGGACATTATGCGCAGCCCAGGGGAGTGCGAGGGTATTTGTGTTCGCAATGGCGATTGAATCCTTTTCCTGATTTCCTTTTTCTTTTTCCTTTGCTCCTCTTTTTTATTTCTCGCATTTTCCTCCATCAGCGAGATGCATCAAAATTCAACCATTCGCCTATCGCCCGGTACCGGCTGGCTTCGAATGCAATAAACGGTGGCGGTGGACACGATATTGCAGCCTCGCCCCCCCTGGGGGCTTGTTGGGGTGGCACTGATTAAGGTGTTTTTTTTTCTCCCCTGCCTTGTGCTGGTCGCTGGAAGTGTTTGCTTTCGCTTATCTAGCTGGACCTGTATTTTTTTTCAAAATATATTTCCCTCGCTTTTCGCGCTGGTAATCGACTGCTGCCGGGCCACATCACTGAATAATGCGGCATTATGGTGTGCGAGCCGATAACGGACACCCACACCACCACCACCTTGGGCACTTGTATATCGTACCGTACTCTAGGAGTTAGTGCGTCCAAACATACCCCCTCAACCGAACGCGACCGCCTCGGCGCCTGCATCGTTGCATTTATTGGTCGTGTCGGTTCCAATGACAGCGAACGGCACCGAAAAGCTGGGAAAAACATGGTACGCGAAACGCGCTCGAAAACATTCGACACAACACACGGTGCCGTCTCCCAACCGCCTCCCAACTTCCGGGCCAAACTTCCTTCGTCATATGGTTTCGGCTGAGGTTCCCCTTCACGCGGACCCCTTTCGGGATCGACTCTTCTTTTCGCTCTCGCTCGGTCTCCTTTCCCTCGGTGTGGCGTTTTGGGGGGAGCAACGATAAAAAGGGGCTATTTCCTACAGAAAAATCAATAATTCTTTCATCAAAACCAAACGCTGGCTAGTGCTAGCTGTAGGACTAACCAAAAAAGTGTTCCTATCGGCCTCGGATCGTTGGTGCGTTCTAGAGTGCTATCTATTGGGTCGTTTAATTCATTTTCTTTTTTAACCAATGCACCTGTTTGTCAACGATGCAGTTCTTTTCTCTATATCATAGCTCAAACAACTTTCGCATTTCCAAAACATGTATAATGCAAAA
Source organism: Anopheles atroparvus (assembly GCA_914969975.1). Classification (NCBI taxonomy): domain Eukaryota; kingdom Metazoa; phylum Arthropoda; class Insecta; order Diptera; family Culicidae; genus Anopheles; species Anopheles atroparvus. Next base: position 16,706,370 of record CAJZCY010000004.1, read on the forward strand.
AGTGAATGTAATGAAAATGGACGTTTATTTTTTTTTAATTCACTTGCCCTATCTGAAATTATATGTACATCATTATTGATTGATGAACAACGCAATGTGTTTTTTATTTTATTTCAAACAAAAATGCAAAGCAGACAAAACAAACCCAACTCTACGGACATCGATGATGAACCAGCATCACATGAAATTGCACTCGAATGCATAATGCATCGGAGCGGGCCGGGAATTAAGCGGCACGGGAATCGAATTATTCCTCCGAAATTTAATTAATTATGAATTTACAAATGATGTTCCACCGGGCCCGGTTGCCATCGGTACGCCATCGGCGCGTTTGTGCGCTACCCTTAATTTATGCGTGCGTTTTTCCCGGGGTGCTCGAGAATGAAGTCCGACACAACCACCACCACTACACATCAAAAGCATAGAGGTAAAAAAAACAGGAACGGAAAAAAATTCACCAAAACCTGAAACGAAAAACCGCCTCCACGCGGCCAGTGTTTCCTTTTTTTTTGCTACTTTTAATTCGGCGATACTGAAATTGGAATTTCCGTATCGACAAATTTGATCACCGATCGCGAAAGTGCATCGATAAGCGCGCTTCCACCACCTTGCTGCAGTGCACAAGAGACGAAAAGAGGGAAAACAAAAAACATGTTCAATTCTATCGCTCTGTGGGCGAGAAGCGGTGGGAGTCTGCGAAACGGGTGGTGTGGGTGGCCGGCAGCACAATATATATCCTGAAAGTAGCACTTAATTTTTTTAACCAGCCCGGTTTTTCAGGTCCACCGCGTTTCGCGCTGTTCGATGGACAATTCAATCATCGGTCGATGCATTTGCTAGCGTCTGTCCGATCTGCGGCGCACCGCCATTTGCAAGGCATTTCAAGGTAGCGTCGTGGCCGTGCACCAACCGATTCGATTCGCACTTTGGAGTGGGCCTGAGAGGGTGGCAGCAAAAAAAAAAATGATGATAGGCTGATTGACAGATTCTCCGGCAGTTCTTATTTCGAACCGTGTTTCGGGCTCATGGTTTGGGGTCGATTCGTTGAAGTGACCGATGGATGTGTCACAATGCAGTTGGAAGTACCTTGCAGGTTCCTGCAGGTGACATCTCGCGTACTCGAGGCCATCGAATGCAGAGAGTGCGACGAGTGGGACAAATACATTTCTCTTGTCGCTCTTAATTTATCTGCTTTTGACAATAACGATAGGATTCCAGGCTTTGTTTTTGAATTGTGCCATTATTTGTAAGACTTAAACCTGATGAATCAATATAAGAGAGCTGAGGAATACCGTGAACGAATATTAAAGGAGTTGCTTTACAAAATTTGGAAACCGTCGTAAACTCTATTGCTAAAGTTCTGTTGCTCTATTGATATGCTTAAAGGTGAAAGAATATTTATAGTATTAAACCTTCGTCAAAAAATCAAACATTGATGCGATTGAACAAAAGTAAGGTTATCCATTAAATTACCCAAAAATTCTTTAAGATGCAAAAGTTGTGAAATTAAGTTGAAAACTTTAAAAAAAAACTCACCTAGCACACGTACAAATGAAAAAAAACAACACATCCATCAATCGATGTTGACAATCGGTGAGTGATGGGAATATAATGCTTGGGCATATGATAAACTGTGCCTTCTGCAAGAGCGCGGCTCCGCTGCGAAGATCCTGCACTGAGTTACTGCGTGATGCGTTCATTCGTTGCAAACCGTCAAAAAGATTTATTAGTTGCCCGCCGTAAAGTGCCATGCTTCCAGGGGGTTGGCGGGAAAGAAACAAAAAATGATACCCTGCCAAATGTGCACTGAAGCCATCGAATGCAGCGCACTAATGAAGTCACCACGGACCACTTGCCGGCACGCCGAATGGGAACCGGGAAGGAACCCGGCAACAACAAAAAGGCATTTTACAATGAAGCCCAAACAGCCAATCACTCGTGTCCTGTTGGCCACAGCAACGGAATAATAAGCAATAAAAATATGTACAGAAAATAACGAACATCAATAAAGCTCTGTCTCGCAAACGCGCCAAATGTGATGCCGAACCGAAATGCAGAAATGCAAAAGGAGGGGAGCCAAAAAAAAAACAAGGAAAGAAATAAACGAACGAAAATCGCGCACAGAGAACTCGTTGTTGTCACGTCAGGAAAAGGCATTAACAACGCATTCGATGGACATTGCATGAGTTTTAATGGATTCGGTTACCTTTTTTTGGAAATCGTAATGGAAAATTAATGTACAATTTAGCCAAATTTCTACCCTTACCCCGCGCGGTCAAGCGTAATCTTGAATCGGCTTAATCGACCAAGTTTACAGTACATTCCGCAATGCAATCAAACTGCAGGGAGTCAGCATCGTGGAGCACAATTTTATAGCAGTATGCAAAAGGTATCCAAACGTTGCACACGGACGTGGAACCATGTTCTGATTAATAATTTTGATTGTTTATTGTAAAATGCTGGTCACAATTTATTTTACAAGAAGAGATCACAATGACTATGGCCGTATGACATTTGCCATTAAAAAATGGCCAAATCCAATGAATTTGTGAAAAAGAGGAAACTAGTCTCAACAGAAAAAAGAAGGTTGCTCGCAAATTAAACCCTTGCTCTATATCTTGTCTGGCGTCATTTTGGGTGTGCAAATGACAGTCATGTTTTGCACTACTGGCAAATGATAATGGCTAGGCGGCCCACAAAGTGTAGATAATTTTTAACGTATCGCCTCCTGTCGCTTATCTTATCGGGATGCCCCACGGGAAAGGTCAGATATCAAACTACGACGGGCTGGCTAGGGGCCGCAGAAAGGTTGAAATGTCAGAAGCGTTTTTTTTTGTTTTTTTTTGTTTTGTGGCGAGTATATACATATTTTTTGTTATGTTACACAACTACGAGGAACTAGAGAAAATTTAGCTGCTTTGGTATAGGACAGGAATTAAAGGGACCGGTAGATTAGACGACAACCATTCGCCGAACCTTATTTATGGTGGGGCAGTATCTGGCAAACATTCATCGAACGAACGCGGGACGTCGCGTTGTCACGGATTTTTTTTTTCCTGATCTAAAACGTGTCCCAGAATGCGTATGTCGTTGAACTCGTAGCAAAAGAAATGACTCACGCATCCGTGGTGCGGCCCACGCGGCGAATATATCAGCAAGCAATGGCAAGAAAAACGAAAAAGCCTAACTCCAGGGCAACTCTCCACATGTGGTCTGTGCTGCACTCGTTGCAAATGGCAAACGCACGGAACATTGGCAGGGCTGGTGGTGGCCTAGGAAAGATGGAATTATAAATTGCGTCCGTTATCACGGTCGCACCATCGCACAATCGCGAACGGTTACGTGGTCGCCCGGTAGGATTTTAGCGGCTGTCCCGTTGTAGCGCGATACTGATCCGGCCTTCAAGACGATAGGAATTCGCACGTCTCGAGAACACGATCCGTGAATGGGATAATGCACCAGTTAGCCGACGAAGAAACCGAGAGGTGCTTCTCATCGGTAAACCAGATCGAAACTTTGAAACCGTCGCTAATTCGGGGCCAAAGGCGGCCTCAGCTATTTAGAAGGTGTCCTGCAGGTTCAATACGAATCTGTAGATCTGCAGTGCAAAGATCGTATGCAGCTTTTCTAGCTTGAATTTTAGTAACTGAATAAAGCAGTTAGTTTCTTTGGTCATGCCTTACCATTTTTAGGGTTTAAGAGACTTTTCCCCTTTAAAGTACGTGGATATATCCACGATGACTATAGTATATCTGGAGGTGGGTACCCGGGGACGTCCGGTCTGGATTCATCTGGAGTAGAATCTTTATAAATAAGTTCTATAATTTGTTTTTGATTTAAAACACTGTCTTCAAATTGACAGATTATGCATCCCATTCTTCTTTACTGGTTGCGAATTCTTGGTGGTTGCGAATTCTAAACTACAAATTGCTCGAAAAGAACCACAAAAACAACACCAAAACGATGCTCGACCGGACTCACTGAAGCGTGCGCGCTCGTGGCTCGTATTCAAGTTCATGACCTTCACCAAAACGGCAATCATCTGGACATTCGTGAACGTATCCATGCAGTGGGGAGGCCACCGCGCCCGAATTGTTGCCCCAAAGCCTTCCCCGAACTGTGATACACACAAAACATCGTTCGACGGAGGGGTTTTATTTTATTTTTTATTTCATTTTAATGTTGCCACTAGTTTGTTTTCATTGTAAAACAAGTTTGCAACGTTGCGCAAGCAAGAAGTGAAGAAAAATTAAAAAATCAATGTGAGGTCGGTGCTTCGGGTGCCTTTTGGTTAGCTGTAGGTACCGATCCAGAGCCGATCGAAAAGCCGCATCGAAGTGCAGCCGTGCGAGGAGTAGGGGTTTTTTTTTCGCCTACGATCACCGTTTTATTCGCACATGAAATGCGATCTCCCGGTTTTTGGAGTCGGTTACTAAAGCGCCTGCCCTCTCGCTCGAACGTTGCGTGTACCGCACCGATATGAACAAGGATTAGTATGGAAAAAGAAGAAGAAAAAAATGGCAGAACGCACACTTTGGCGGATACAAAAATTCTCTCCTTCACTCAATCCACCATCTGCCGTGGGTGGTTTGGTAACGATCGTAAGAGCAAGGTGTTTGTATTCCCCGAAAAATGGCGGATTAGGACTTGCATAATAAACGTCACACCAATTGACGATTCGTTCCAACGAGACTATGAAATAAAGAAAAAAAACCGCGGGAATACCTCCTAAAGAGCTAGCGGTCAGGGAACAAAACTGTCAAGTAAAAGCTGTTCTTTATGCAATGCCACCTTCCCGTCATAATCCCTACAGGTGAGTTGACAGGTTCCTACGCATGTTTAAAAGTTGGCAAAGATAGTATCTGTGGGCCTTATAATAAAGAAAAGCTATGCTGGGATGAGGCATTTCATGGAAGATTGGAACTTCCATCCTCTAAGAGAACCTGTAGCGTCAAAAATCTCTTGTTAAGTTAGGATGTTTAAAAACAACAGGCAGAAAACCGTTTATCATAAAAAAAAAACCTATCGATATTCGTCCATCAGAACGCCAGGAAGCCTTATCCCAACGATGGCAGGTTCCAGCTGACCCGAGACCCAGTGCAGTCGCACAAAATTGCCACCGAGTCCGTTCCGTCTTCCATGGATTCCGCGGGTCAGGTTTGGGCGAACGCGACAGGCGAACAAAGTTGTTTTTTTGTTTTTTGCCAATGGAGGCAAAGGCAAGAACTGAACGCAAACAACGGCAGCACAGATATCGAACTTAGTTTTCGCATCTTCGCGAATCGCGGCTCGTGCATCGTGGCTCCGTCGTCGTGGTGTTGGTTGGCCCGCGAACCAGTTGTGTCTGTAGGTATCTGCATCTGGGTGGTGGTGTTGATGGTGGGTGGTATGGTGGAGCTCCACGAACGGCCAGGAAGAACACAGATTTTTGTCCGCGTTTTTTGTTGTTGTTGGTTTTTCGCAGATACTTTTTGGCAATCATTCTCATTCTCAGCAAACCTCCCCCGTGCATGCGCCGTATTTTTGCCATCTCAGGTCGCGAGTGTTCGCCGGATCTGGATTGTAATGTCTTCCTTTTGCAGGCATTCGCTTCTACTTCTTCTTCGCCGTCGTCGCCTTTATCCCGACCGTCCCGGCTGGCAATTATCGCGTCTCACCGAAGCGACGCCAGAACCACGGCAAAACCGTCGTCAGGCGAGGCAAATAACGTGCGCCACGACGACGGGTCGAAGACGACAACTCGAAGACGACCGGTTGTTGCTTTTTGGCTACGTTGTTGTTTACGCCGCGCGAAAACTCACTTTGTGTGCATGTAGTTGACTTGTCGTATGCTGTTTTGTTCTTTTTTTTTTCTTGAACTCAACCTTTTTGGTCTCTCCTACATCGCCGCTACCGGTTCTGATCCGATCTGCAGTTTCCTCTTAGAAGGGGGTCGGCAGGTAGCAGGGTGGCATTGGTTACGTCGAGTAGTTCCTACGTTTTTGTCAGCATTCGAGGTCATTTGCGCCAAAAGATGGAACAAAAGGAAGCACAGAGAAATCGCGAACTCAAAGACGCGGTTTTGTTTTTGCGTGGAAACTCGCTCCACGTTCTACAAAGTAGTTCAGCTTCGTATTGGCTTGTGAGTTAGGAACTAGAGGTTGCATGTAATCAGATAAGTAATCCCAATTGGCAACAAGGAATTGCCTACTTTAAAATAGAGCAACTTATTTTTTTCAGATTGAAAAAAATTGAAAGCAAATGTAAAATAGATAACAATTTATGTAGACTAATATTGTAAAAATTAATTTGTTCCGTTCAACCTGCTGTTCAAAGCCGAGATAAATAAGTCAACAAATATGTATTATCTTTGTACTCACCTACAAAATAATAGCTTAACTGTACAATCAGGAAGACGCGCGCCGATCGAGTGTGTTGTGATAAATTTTGGAATAAAAAGTTTCAAGAACCGCACTTTCACAACGGACACAATGGAGCTCGGGGAAGATCACGGAAGAGTACTGAACATTTTAAACTCGCGAAAAAACTCCCCAATACAGAGAGTACTCAAGGAACGCAGGTGGGTAACGAACAAACTGGACAATTTCCGTGCTTATCGATGCGTTGAAAAACGTTCACAAACTTATTCCACGAAGTTCCGCAGGAAGTCGACGCCGCGAGTACGATTTCTGGCCGCTTCCATGAGATAATTTTTTCGCAAATTGGTTTTCGCCACAGTAGCTAATCTCACTGATGATGGCCGTTTGCTTGTTTTTTGTAATGTAATAGTTTTGCTGCCTATTGATTCGTCCGGGGGTGCATTTAACAAAAATGGCTAATGCAATTTTAATCGGTTCACCGTAACCCTCTGCCACACGTTTGTCCTTCGAGGTTTGGTTTCGAATTTTTAGCACTTTAGTTTATTTTTTTGGTTCGCTGCGGTTCAGAATTTCGATCATTTGCATCGTCGTTCACAATTTTCACTAAACGTGCCGAACGTGTTGATAAGATTCGTTTTTGTTTCGTAGCACTTTCTTCCGCCAAATTTGCCCGAGATTTTTGCCAGCCTGCTTAGCATTTCCACGTTGGCATTGTCCAAAACTTCTGAATTCTTTTTCGCTCGCCCAGTGGGTGCATTGCCGGAAAGGACATTTCCTTGCCGTGAATTCCGAACATCAAATCCAGGAAAACGGAAGAGCGTTGAAATGGACGCAGAGTAAACACCGAAACGGAACCGTCAAAGGAAAATTAACCTTTTAACCTCGATCGGGCGCAGGTTCTTTTTCTCACGCCCTGCGCGTGTGGAGAATGTGGTGAAAAATTTGCTCCGTTTGGACTGGAGAAAAAAGAAAAAGAAAGGCTAAGGCCGGTACTACACCGCGAAACGCATCATCGGCGTCGACGTCGACGGCGGGTGGAAAAACCAAGGAGAACTAAACAGGAAAATCATAGCTAAACTCCGGGCACGATCCTTTGGCGTTGGCTACATTTTTTTCTTACTTTCGCGTCTGGTATGCAGGAAGGTTTAGTGCTTGTTGTTTCACTTTTCTCCGGTTTACTTCGTCCAAACGGTTTTTTTTCTGTTTTCACTAGTCCTTTTTTAACACCAACGTTTCGACTCCAGGAGTTGAATTGAGTCGGTCCAAAGCGGATGCTGGGTTTTTTTCACGTTTCCTTAAGTTTTTTGTTTTTTAGATCACTTGGAGAATTTTGATTACACTTCAAACGAACAAACTTATAGAGCCGGTGGGTTGAAGCCTGCAGGAAGAGAAATTAAAAGTGATTAGTGACGATTCCGTTGTTCAGAAGGACATTGACAGTTGTGGCTAGTTTATAGATCATGGCAAATTCTTTTCAAAATTATATCTGCCTCCTGTTCTGTAGAAACCCATTGCACTAGTTTCCTGCCCTAAACCACTGTCAGCTTGGTGTCACTTTAACGATGTACCTGATGCCTCTTTTTTTGGGGACATTTTTAACATCCATCCATCCGCTTGGTCGAGAAAAAACCTACCCCTCTTCGGAGACACCCTCCTCGTCATCGGCTCCACAGTCCACCAAAATTGTCCGTGAAATGGCAACCGAGAAATTAAAAAAAAAAAACCCCCCGCTGGTCTTCTAAACTCAGCCGCAGAAAGACATATCACCCGCCTACTACTACTCGCGTGCAGCGCTAACCCAACACTAACACGCTCGCCCCGTAGGTTCGGTTCTGCTCGCGCACTCGCTCGCGATGCGGCCCAACGAGACAGATGTTGGTTTTGGTGGGAGAAGCAACACCAAAAAAAAAAAAACCCCTGAGACGAAGTAATTCTTTTTTCTCGCGCGCTTAAAACCTGCCCCTACGCCGCCATCCCCTTCCCCGTCCGTGTTGTGTGCTTGGTCGTGTGGAAAGGATTTTCTTGATACTTTTTTTGCTCCTGCATACCGTCATCCCTTGCACAGATGAGATAAAATAAGGAAAGAGAAAAAAAAACTGGCAGACCAATTTTTTCCCAAAAAAAAAGAACGGAGAAAAAAGGTTCACCCGAATCGCCGGCACTTACACACACACACATACAAAAACACACGAGGAGCTGGGCGGACATGGGTGGCCATCAAACGGAAAAGCGATATCTTGCCGATGTGTTGGTTTCGGTTTGGGAGCAGCGCGATTTTTTCTTTCTTTTCCTATGCCTTCGATTTTTTTTTTTTCGCCTGTGCTTCTCTCTTTTGCTCTCGCGGACCCAAAAATTGTCGATCGCCGACGTAATCTGCGGTCCTGGATAGGGGGCCATTTTTGGCTCCCTTTTTTTTTGTGCGTTCCATTTGCTGCCTGAATATTTGAACAAACTGGCGGTGGGTTATCCAAAAATCGCGCAACACTGTCACCTGCCACTGGGTCCACTGAGAAGTAAAATTTAAAGAAAAAACCTCCAATATCGCCTCCATTGCCCGGTAACGCGACGGCCTGCTACTACCAATGGGGGATGCGATGCACATTAAGCTGACGTTTCTTTGTTGGTTAAAAACTTTCCCATCACTTGAGCAGGGTGCACATGGGCGAAGAGACATGTTCCAACATTTCGTGATCTCCTTCGCCAAATACCAACACGGTCGATTAGTAAGCTGCATTTAGCGTTGAGGATGTTTTTGTCCAACTTTAGCTGCACTATGACCGATGATGTGTGTGTGTGTGGGTTTTTTTTTAAATGTTACTTCTTTTTCTGCCATCCAAAAGCTTCCCCTTCTTGCTCTCGCTCGTACCGTTTGACGATGCGTTGACACGTTAGGATAAACGCTTGTTGGGCGGTGTGGCGGTGGGTGGGTTTTGTGCCACCTTGCTGGGAGGAAAACTCAAACGTAACCGTCGGAAGGAAAGGAGAAAACAAACTTATAAACGCACGCAGGCGAATACGCGCGCAAAATCTGCTTCCGTGCTCACAAGGGGAAAATCACTTTTGTACTGCTGCTGTCAACGAAATAATAATAGTTCCACCGGGAACGCAATTGCGGCCGCTGCTGCTGCTGCTGCTGCTGGTGCCGCCGAACGGATAAAGGGCATATTACAGACTGAGTGCGTTTTCTCTGTTTTCTATTTTAGCTGCGTATAACTGCGAAACTCGCGGAACAGCGCGCGAGCGCGCGTTACACTCTCTAGTCTCTCTGTCTTTTTGATCATAGCTCCATCCCTTTCGCTGCTTTTCCTCGATCCATCGTCTGCTCTCTGTCACTCGCACACCCTTCCCCATCGTTGCGTGCAGCCCGTGAAAAAGGTTCGCGGGGGGATCTTCTGCAAACGGAAAGATAGAGACACCATATTCGACCGACAAACGAGAGAAAGCGGGAAAACAACGCGTTCCGTGAAGCTGCGAGCAGCGGTCCACTCTCGCTCTCACGCGAATAGAGGTTTGGGAGAGTCCTTTAAGTGCGATTTCGGAGAGTGTTGAAGCGAGAGTGCATTTGGCGAAATGGCACGATCGGACGAACGGCTTGGCGTGAGCGAGAGAGAAAAAAAAGCGGTACATTTGTACGCGAACACTTCCCCGCGCAAGATGTGACGCGAATGAGATGGAAAATTTACATTTTAAACCGGCCGAACGATGGGTGGATGAGGAGGAGGATGAGGGGAACGGGGGTGTGCTCTTCAAATATCGGTAAATTGTCAAAATGCAACCTTCAACTTCCCTTTTTTTTCTTTCTTTTGCGCACCAATCTTTCGGCTCCTGTGCCAGACGGAGAGTGCAGGCGATGAAGGAGCAAGCGATATTCGCGAGCGTTCATCATGTCCATAAGCCGGCTTTGATTACACGGAATTGGGTGTGTGTGTGTGTGTAAAAGTTAATCTCGAGGTAGTAGTGACATGGCAAGCTGGGGAAAGCGAATCAAGCGAAAAGAAATCAAGGAGCGCGCAATCATCTTTGCTCCATGGATGCACTATGGGAGTGCGTTCGCCGTGTGCAGTGTGCCGGTTTGCTTGTATGCAAATGTGTCTGCATCGGGTGCAGGTAATTATGCACGTACGGAGCCGACGTGCATCAGCCGAGTGGCTAATGAAAGTGAAACAAACCCAAGGGGAGTGAAAGTGGGAAAAACCGCACGGCAGGAAAACTCTGCCGCATGAACAACCAGGTGGCTCCATCGGGAAAGGCTTTTATTAATTTATTTAATGGAGCTCTGCGATTTGAATTTAAAAAAAAATGCGCAGATTAAAATATTTGGCTTTTATGGCCAATTAATACAACTTGTCTAACTGAATATCACCCATTAGACGATCAAGGGAAACACGAGGTACAGCTTCTACGTGGCTTTGCGCTCCTTTGAATGTGATGCAATTTTTTTTCCTTGCTTCAAAACAACTCCAGCCAAATTCATGACGGATAACACACTACAACGACCGTGTTGTGTGTCTGCATGTGTATCGAAACGGCGGTGCACTATGGCCGACACAAGGGGACACAAGGGGCATCCGTGTGTGTGGATCGATTTTTTTTTTTTAGCCGAATCCATGAGATTTTTTTAATGCCCACGAAACAATCGCCTCTGTTTGCTGTAGCGCCCCATTCCCAACATTGCTTCCAGTTCTTCTTGCCTTCTTGCTGCGGTGAATACCCTAACAGTGGTGCAAATGGAGCGTAGTTTAACATTTTTGACCAGTGGAGCAGTGCATTTCGAATTCAAACTGCGTGTAGCGAATACTCACCACCGAAATATACTCACACACAGCGCCTGCTGGCTACAGCGTCCGTAAAAGGCAAAGTGGGACCACTTGGCCGCGGTTGAGCGTTCTTTTCCCGTCAAAATTTCGATGCATCATCACACCAGCCATATAGCTTCGAAGCTCGTCCATCCGCACCACACTCTGAACGCGCGCGAATCGGCCGCGCACACCACTCTGCGAAGGAATGGAGCAGCAGCGACGACCACCACACACTGGAAGTCCCGTGGCTAAGGGTGGAGGCAGGAATAAGCGGCCGCAACTACTAAAGCACGGTATGGGGGCGCGCACTTGCACACAACCAGCAACGTTTCCCTAACGTCAACGAGGTGCGGGTAACAACGGAAGAAGAAAAAAAGCACCCGGATAACAACAGAATTCGCGGTTCGATCGCGGTGCCGGTACCGCGGTAGAACGGATGAACGATAGAAGACAAAATTGGTGACTTTTGCGTGCAGCGGCCAACAGCGGCTCCCGAAAATACCACTACCGCGCGGTGACAGCTTCGACTGACAGCACTCAACTGACGCCAGCCAGCAACGCGACGACGGAGCGCGAGCGCGCGCGGTGCGATTTATTTGCCGTTTTTTTTTTTTTTGGGCATCGCACACACGACCTCTAGGTGCGACCGTGCGTTTGTGTGTGTTGGCGGTGTTTGTAATTTGCAACCTTGGCGGCGCGTTCGATCGGCGGCAACGGCAGCGGATTCCCTCGCCCCGGACGCACACCGTGGCACGGGTTTAGCTGTCTTTTTTTTCTCCCTTTTTTTAATAATTTTTTTTTGCACGGCACCAAGCACGCGAGTGTTCGATGTGGAGTGCGCGAGCGCCGGACGACCGCCGCGGTCACCAATTCGCGCTTGCTGGCGACACCAACACCATCAACCCGCCGTTTGGTTCGTTCGCGAATTCGCGCAAACAGAAGAGGGTAAAAAAACGACACACAGCGCAATATTCGTTGCTTTTTTTAAGGGATCTTTTTTTTCGCTACACACCACTTGTGCTCACCTGCAAAGCACCGTTCGAATACATCGAACGAAAACTGGATGCGGGTTGTACGGTGGAGACGAGAGGGCGGGGATTAAAGCCGGCGAAAAAGAATATACCGCACAATAACACCGTGCAGCGTCGCGTTGCGAGAAGAACGCTTGTTGTTTTTTTTTTTTTGCGACGACGCCTTCAGGTACCTCGCCGCTGCGCTGGTGATGTGAGATGGTCAGCGCGATTAGACGACCGTGTGTTGCGCGCACTTGACAGTCAATCTCGCACTCGTGTGTGCCTGTGTGAGTAAGATCACCGCGATAAGTCTCTCGATCGCGGTGCGCCGATATTTGCTCACGATCGCTTTCTTTTTTTTTCTCTTCTAATGCGATGACGCTCGGTACAGCGCCAAACATGTTCCAAAAACACAACTACCCCAGAATACTCGACAGGCAAATCGAACAACAAAAATCATTCAAATAAATTAACAGGAAACGAAATTGCGATGGCCCTTTGCACACATGCCGGCATCTGCGTTCGGCAGCTGAGTGCGCGATCAAAACATTGAGGGGAAGCCGCGAATATCTCTATTTTACATTCTCCGCTCCTGCTCCGCCGAAGATGACGTCAGAAAGATGCTGCTCGCCGCGAGCGCGGCCGCGGCCATTCTCATCACCGGGACTTGGTCCGCGCTCATGCGCACTGCATTTGTTATTTTAGACATTTTGTAGTCGAAAAGCCGCGCCGTTCGGTAAATGTCCAGACGGTCCGGTTGCGGTTTCTCGCGCTTCCCGCTGCTCGTGCTTTTGGGTTGGCAATGGCGTCTGACAAAAAAACATAAAATAAAAAAACGATCAATAAAAGAAAACTTTGTTTTGCTTACGGGGATGCGTTCGTTGTACCATGCTGCATGCCATTTATTGCTCTACCTTGGATCTTGTGTACACACATTTGCTTCTGGCATGGCGCCAACGCTTTTGACCAGCTGATAAATTTGTTAAAACATTCTTCGTTCTACCATACGTCACCAAATGTTTTGCTGTGGATTCGAGATTATGTTTTGTGACTCTCCTCTCCCTGCCCTCCTCGCATTTGCTCTCGTTGAATTTTAGTTTTGAAATGTTCGCACTTAATCCTAAAGTGGTTAACTTGTTTTTGTTAGATTTTGGCTGTTAAAAAACACGTCCTAAGAAATAGGTGCTTAGCTGTGGTCAGGCCTGTGAATCAGAGCGCCTCATATTCGAGTTTTATGGTAAAAAATTTAATGAAGAAGATCGCATTAATCAAGTGCTCGTTGCTATAGTCATTGAAAATCCTTATCATCGAATTGCGTATTTCTACAAAACCCGTGACAATTAAACCACCAAAACATCAAACACGCGCAGATTCAAATAAAATGGCTCATTTTTTTTATTAAAGATCACGAGAGAGGAAGTCAGCTCGTAGCAGACCCTCTAGCTTCCAGAACTTAGAGAGTACATTTTCGATGCCACAAAAACGTCGTCGAATTTTGTCTGTTTGTTGTCGCGGTCAGGGCGCGATAACCCTTCGGGTCAACCTGAAAGAGATGCATCAGCGGTAAGTAAAACGTCACATTCTAATCAAAGTTCTGTGTTGTTCGAGTCCATTTCAGCCCGTGCCACTTGGTTCCTCCCAAGCGTGTTCAAAGTATTTTTTTGTCTTTCCAAAAGTCAAACGACCAGAAACATCCCTCCTGGACCTCCGAGAACAGCTTGGTGTGTACCCCGACCTAGCATAATGCGTTTTTTGTTTCTTGGGACCGATAACGAATTCTTGGCGCGAATCCGTGCGCCTTGTGTTTTTTTACAGGATTTTTAAGTCTGTTTAACTTTTTGGCATTTTTTTTCAACATTGGGCAAACATTTATCTTTTTTTTGTTGTTGTATTGCTTCAGTTTGCCATATTAACAGTGAGACGGCAGCCAGGAAGAGTAATTCAAAGTTTCAAAGCTGAAATTGTGTAACCCCAACGATGAATTAAATTGAAAAACTCTGTAGCGTGACTATAAAATATTCAACGATTAAAAGATTGCGCGTTTGCAGCAAAACCAAGCAAAAGGCATCTGAAGAAGGACTTATCACCAACAAATGTTTAATTTCAACAATCTGCCCCACCGAGTGTGTTTTAATAAGAGCAGCATTTAATGAACGTTCACCGACGGTTGCAAGTGATCCACTGAAGCCGGTGGGGTTTTTTAATCCTTATGTAATCGTATCAGAAAGAGGAAAAAACCGAGGCTGATGATCTCAAATTAAAGACCTTGAAGTGTGTTATGCTTGCCGAATTTCATCTTTCCGGTGCTGGAAAATAATTTCCTTCTGTTTTTGCAGCCCTATCTATCATGACGCTGCAAAAAAGTTACTATCAGGAAAGTGGAGTTGAGAAATCAAGGGATTTGATCAAATTTGAATGGCTGTTTTCCTCGTCGTGACCTATGCCAATCCGTCGACGAGTGAGATTACAGTTGCTGTTTTAACGACAGCTGATCTAGACATACAAATCTCATTGATCAATTCCGCACACCAACGTGGATGAGAGCATGAGTTAAGCTCAAAACTGAACAAGAGAAGCTCAATGGCTGTTTTGACTACGGCTGTGGTCGATGCAAGAACAGTATGGTTATTGTGTTGAGCCCTTTTTTTCTTATTTCGAAATTTTCCTACGCGAACTCCTTGTGTTCTTTAAAACAAGTTGTTTTCTTTTGTTAGATTTAAGTTTATAACATTTAATGCCTCTATTATTAAATGTTTGAAACTTAAATCGTTAAACAAAAATTCAATTCTATGAATTCAGTCAAATCAAATCTGCATAAAATGTCCATGTTTCATATTTTGCTTTATCGGAAATAGCTTTCAAAGCTCCCTTTTTTTGTACGGATAGATCAGTCTAATATATCCAAATTTTTATTTTTATTTGTATTTTAATTTGTCTGTACCTTTATTTCTATGCTATTTTGGGGCCCATATATTTGTTATTTGCATTTCAAAGCTTCAAGCCTTTCAATATTGTACGGATAGATCAGTCTAATATATCCAAATCTTTATTTGTATTTGTATTTTAATTTGTCTGTACCTTTATTTCTATGCTATTTTGGGGCCCATATATTTGTTATTTGCATTTCAAAGCTTCACATGAGCTTCAAGAAATCAGGAAACAAATGTAACAGAGCAACATGAATCATTATGAAAATGTAATCCCCTTCATCATCTACTTTTCTATTCATTAAATAAATTTTAAAACCTGATCATCCAGGTTTCTTTTTGGACGATCATAACGATGTAGATCACATTACAGAGGAGAACAGGGAGCGTCATCGGTGCCGGCAGCAAGTACAACTGGCCAAAGCTGAGGCCACTCCAACGGATTGGACGTCTTAAAACATTGCTGCAGCTTTTCGGTCAAAAGGTACCCCGACCGAACGGGTTCGTTGGCGCGTTTTGTTGTTTCAAGATAACAATCGACACGGACCGTGCTGAGTCCTTTGAACCGCTTGAATACAAGGACCCCTCATGAACCTTTTTTTTTGGTGGTATCTTTTCCACACTCAACTCGAAGTTGTAAAATGATTTATGAAGTGTTTCATAAAAAAAAATTGCAGACACATCCCGCTTTGCTTTTGTTTTCTTTCTCATTACTCGTTCAAGTCTGGACATCTGAAAGGAGCCTACCAAAGGCAGGATAAACGAGCACAAGCACAGGCACAAGCGTGCAACACACAAACCGGGTATTTTGATTGAATTTTGCACTTCTGCTACGACGAACGGACAGCATCGCCTGGTGCCGGTTGTGCGGGTTAATTTTGGTTAATTTATGCTCGTCATTTATGCTTCGATTCCGATCGTGGTCCGCACGGTGATCACTTTTGTTCCTGACCGGTAGGACGGCCAAGGAAAAACACCGTGAGGAGCAGAGGCAGGAGCAGGATAAAGCCAAGCCGAGGAAAATGGCCCTGGAGCGGAGGGTGTTGGAAGAATGGTTTTTAAGGGGACCACCGGCTCCCAGGCAGCGGTAGCATTGTCGTGGCAAAAAGAGGGCTCGAATTTATGGGCCCTCGCAGGAGCCTTCACGTTAAAAGTACGCGAAGCCTCGGAGCGATGTTGGCTGAGGTAGACGCGAAACTGAGAATTAATTTTCAAAAAAACTCACACAACGCGTAACGGCCCATCCTCCACCCTGCTCGGGACGTAACGGGGGTTTGGTGTTTTTTTAATAAATAAATATGGCGAAATAATGATAAGAGTTAAGCAAATACTGGGAATAAGTGATCGTACCGCGGGGCAGCAGAAGGCTCGTAAAATTGCCGCATTCCGGCAGCTTGGGGTCATTTGTTCGCCCGTTTCGATCGTCGCCAGCTTGATGGAAGGCAGGCAGGATATCGGGCCAGCCTCTTCTGTGCCTCTTATTTATTGATCACCCGTTCGGTTGATCTTTCGGTCGGTGCCGGGAATCCATTACCGGGCGACCGTGCGCCCCGTGGCCGATTCTCTGTTTCGACGATCGTAACGTAGCGATCGTTTTAATAATTTGTCGTTCCGTTGATAATCGGGTATGCATCGCTGAGCCTTGGAGCTGCTCCACCCTGAGCAGGGGTTTTTCCCGGGTTTAAAGGTGCACCGATACGCAAAAACAGTTTGTAAATTAAGATAACAACTTCGCGTCTCACCCCGCCAAAGGTCACCCGGGTATCAATCAATTAAGCGATTTGTTTGATAGGCAGCTCTGTTGTAGCGGCTGGACATTGGCTGACTCGTTTGGTGAAGTCAACGGTGTTTTTTAATACTCACCTCACTCCTCCATCGCACGCCGTTTTTTATGAGTTCTTTCTCACTCATTTCTCGGCTGTACGCAGCAACAGACGTACACCGAATGCAATGCGCGGTAAGATGAAAGGAATTGCACCCCTTCGAAGGATGTGTACCTTTACGTTCCTTTTTCGCCTTTCGGGACATGAGCGTTCGCAAAATGTTTATCCCTTATTAGCCATTTATGATGTCGAGCGGAGTGAAGGATTTGTGCTGACCATCGTTAAAAAAAAAAACATAAAATGCGTTGCGTGCGATTTTGTGGTCATCGGGAGGGCAAGGATCAACACTTTCTTCGATTTATGGCGCCAAAAGGATGCACACGGACACGAGAGAAAAGGTGTCACGCTTTTATTGCAGTGCAAGCGCAGCGAAACCACATTAAACGAGGAATACGGGGCTGTTTTATTGTACACCGTGCAGTCGCTGTACTTTTGTGCAATGATGAAGAATTGTTTTATAGGCTACAACTTGTTTGATACCTTATATCGCCTTCTCCTTCTTGTCTCACAGTGTGTCCTACTGAGACTTTATGAATCTACGTACTGCGCATCATAACCGGTGTCATTTTGAAGGAAGTGAACTTTGGAATAACAGGAAAGTTGGAGTCGTTTTACGGCTGTATTGAAGGATGAAATTCCCTCGAAGGAATTGCATATCTCATTTGGTTACCCGATTACTATTAAGCGGTGTTTGCTGATTAATTTAATTTATTTACTAATCTCAGTTTTTTCGTTATGCTTCTAGCTACGGTATCAAGACGGTCAAGACTATACGAATAAAACATTTTCTGGCTTCTCTCCTTGTTAAGACTCCATTTGTTGTAGACCTTAATGTTACTCCACAACGGTTCATATTATTTTTGTTCACAGTTATTTTATACTATCGTTGACCATAATTTGTTTAATTATTCCAACATTAGCTGATTAACCCATCCGAAAGCAGTTAGTTAGCAAGTAGTCGTTTCAGCACATCTTATTTTTCAAGCTTCTTATTTTCCTCATGAAGTCTGGCCTGGAAAAGAAAAATATCCTGCGGTTTTGTAGGCTGCTAAGACAGAAAAACAAGTCAGGCCAACCTGGGTACGTTAATTAAACGTCCCCACACGATCGATTGATCGATCGGTGCGATCAGAAACTTTGCATGATTCCGATCATTGGGTAACGTGCACTCCGCACCGTAATGTTGTATTATAATTACTATTTTTCCACCACGTGTTCCACGGTTCGAGGTTGGGCGGCATTGTCACACAGGATGTGGGACTCCTGGCGGTGAGCCCATCTTTTTTGGAAGTTCTTTTTCGACCCAAAAGCACCCAAAAGGAGCAGTGGAAGGAATGTTCCTTTGTACGCCCGGCCCGGCCCCGGGGACAAAGAGGAAATAAAACTTACAAAATAAAATAACTTATCACACACACGCGCATTGCTCGGGAGAAAACAACGAAAATTCATAAAGACCTTTATTCCTTTCACTTCTGGCCTCCTTTATGAAAATGAACATACCCGGTTGACCGTACCGCAAGGCGGCCGGCCTCGGCCTCGCTACCCCTTGCGCACACTACCGGCGGGTGGGGAGTTAACTTATCAAATGAGCTGGAAGAAAATCGGTTTTGGCGTGGTCACCCTGCTATTAACCCATCCGCAGGTCCCGATGGCCCTTTCCCCTCGGCCAAAGCGCACCAACCGGGCGCAGGACAAGCCGACCTCTTGACCATTAAAACGACGCGAATCGGTTCTCACTGGAGTCCTTGTCCACGGACTGGTTGCTCGTTAATGTGAAATCGCACGAGGGAACAAAACGAACAATGTGTACAAAGTCAGAGTACAGATTGCACGTGGCGAAGCAATTCCTCGGTGGTTCCAGATAGCAGATAAGCTGATTGGATAGGCAAATAGTCAAGATGATGTGTGGGGACTTAGGTACATCATCTTGAGGAGTTCGGTTTTTTGGGAACAAATTGGTTTATTTCTAAGCCTTCATCCCAAACCTTCAGTCAACTGCACGTATTAGATCTTGAACAAACTAATATATTTAAATTTTTATAATAATTCCGTAAGACTGTAGAAGCTAATGAATAGTATATTAGTATAATATTTCCCTCGTTGATCGTTCCAGACTCACATTGATCAGCTTATACCGAAAAATCCCACACATTTTTCTATGATCCTGATAGCTCCTTGCCCTCTTTTCTTTGAGATTACAGCAACCCTTGGACAGCAAAAGGTGAGATGAGAAGGTCGTATTTTCAATACTCTCCGTCTTCTTTGTAAGCCGGCGCATAACGATTCAAAGTCAATTGAACCTAAATTGATGTCAAATAAATCTTACATCATTATGAGCTGGTACTAACAAAGAGGTTGGTTACTACTACTTTGTAAATAAAATTTTAAAGGCATACAGGAAGAAAATAAAGTGTGTATCTCTGATTTGGTCTTGTGTGAAAAATTAGAAAAACAGATTTTTTAAATAATAGAGTAAATAAGATTTAAGCAAAACAAACTGTCGTAAAAAGTGTTTCCGATAAACAAATCCTTTTTGTAAATTGAAGATAATCAATTCAACAATTTTTCAAATCCATTTTACATACTCAAGTTCAGTATAAACCAAACCACTGATAAAATCGAAAATTCGAATTCCGAGCTCGAAAAATTGTTCCACGTATTTCCTTTCCTTCCTCGACGCTCCATCCGGTCGGTCGATCGTGTAAAAAGCTGTGTTCCCAGTAATTCAACGCGCAAATCCATGCTTCAATCAATCAAACAAGCCGACGGCCAGGAGACAAGTTAACATGCCTCGCGAAGCTGGGTGTTAGGGATTCATGTTTGACAACACCAGCGTTGCCAACTAGTTTGTATGCAGGGTTCTGCACACTACGTATCCATCACTTTCCTGAAGGCGCATGCTCAGCCACATTATTTTTTTATTTTTATTTTTTTTTAATTATACTTGTTCGAACCAGCAATCATGTGTTTCAAGGAAAAATCTTTAAACATAGCAAAAAATAATGTTGAGGAGTGCGTAACATTTTCAAGAACTGGAACATAACGATTTTGTTCGAAATGTATCACTTTGATTGATACTAATCCTCTTAGCCCAGCATCACGAAAAAGTCACTGGAGAACATAAGCATATGATCAATTACACCACAAGCCATTAAAAGTTGCTAAAAGTATGCGAAAAATAGTTTACGCTTAAGCCTGAATGGATCATAAATTACACGCGAATCAAAATGGCAACCTTACCCTCCGACAATGTGTTTCATTACTTGCACGTTTCCATTATGATCCTTCGAATAATGGCGTAGTGTACCGAAAGTGTTTGCAGATTGCTTACCTTTTTATCAAATTCGATTTCGCAAGGGAAAAAGGACCGATCAACCCATCAATCAATTACGCACTCTTCCGTTTTTCTTGCTCCTTGCCTCTTTTCCAGACGCCTAAGAAAGCATAACAAAAAACATCAGCGTATGCGTATGTTCCCGCCGCTGCACCGAAAGAAAAATGATCCTCATTTTGGATAACTTTTTTCGGTTTTTCGGGTAAACGTTTCACTTCAGCTCCCCAGCACCTTACCATCGGTTCCTGTTCGGGTTTTGGCAATTTTCATCGTTCGCTTGATGTTGTATTTCTTTTTTGGGTTGCTTCCCAGGTTTGCAGCTCGGATCATTTATCGTGTCCTGGCATAAATTATTGCTTAATGAAATGCACGCACTAGTTTGTGTCTCAATCAGGCTCCGGGGCAGGGTTTGCCATGGCGGGAATGCTCGTGGTACTCGCCAGTCCGGTGCATCAAAATAGGATGTTAGCGGGTCATTTGAAGGGGTTGCCACATTATGGGCCCAATTTTCCCGCCACTCCGCGCGCACGGAGTTGCGTTTCGGTCTGTCGCTTGTTCAGGTTATCCATGATAAAAAGGAAAAAAGAAAATTAAAGATACGGCGCCAGGGAAGCGAGTCCCGAATTTGACTCCAGATTTTTGCGAGAATGTGAGAAAGTTTTCCCCCAACGACGAGGATGGGAGGAAATGTCCGGTGGAAAGGTGCTCAAAGGCGGAAAGCAGGCAGCGATCGCTGGAAGATTGCATAATTGTCGGGCAGACGGAAGCAGATGAGATGGTGGAAAGGTGATAAACAAACTCATAAAACATAAATGGGCCGGGCTGCCCGATGAGCGAGGTGTTCGAGTGCTGTTACGTTTTAATTTTACCGGACATAAGCGCAACCGTGCGTGTGCCGGCTCATTTCGAGCGCCTCGGTGTGATGAATGTGCGACATAAAGGTCTTGATGAGATATATTTTATTTAATAACTGAGTCGCTCCAAAGATTTATGAATATTTTGATGTCAAAGAAATGTTCCTACTGTTTCGGTTTCTCGTTATCCGTTGACTCCAAATGTTAATAGTTAAAATAAATATAGAGCCAATTTAGTTTGCTTTATGCAATAAAGGTCCATGAAGGGGACATAATCTTGCCTCTTGGAACTTGAATTTGTGAAACTCGATCAAGAGCTCAAGCAAACTTCATTAAAACTAAATTAAGAAAAGATGCAAAATCTCACGACTATGACATTGTCAAGTCGGGCCAAAAGACGATCGACTCCCATCGCTGCAGCTGCAATTAAAAGACAATTCGCCTTAGCTCGACGGCCCGATCCAATATTTGTTTTCCATTAAGGCTGGGTGCACCGAAAACGCACCGAGATAAAACAATCAAAACAAACTCTCATCAAACTCGAGTAAACCATAAATTGTACGCAATGTCTCCCCTTGTGTGTTTCTTAAAAAAGAAAATAAATAACGGCTAAAGTTAAATAAAGATTTTTTTTCTTTTTGCCCCTCTTTTTGTCCTGCCGTGGCGTCAGGGCTTAACGAAATGTTAAAATAATTCAGGACACTGACACAGGAGGCGATTGGTGGTTTCTTTTATTTATTCACTTCGTCTTTACTCCACGCCACAGGTTTGTGTTCCCCGTAGGACTCAGGACTGCTTCACATCCTTGAGAAGAATTAATGACTCGCGATGACCTGATTTGTGTAGATCCGTTCCGTTCGCCCCGGCCGCGGACGTGGTGTTACAACTTGTTCGAACCGGGGCCTTTGGAAAGGATCGGCCGACCTCCAACCCCCTGAAGCCGACGAGGATCGCGCCGGTTTCGGGAGGGGTGACACGCGGTGAACTTCTGCTCGATTAACTCGCTCCCCCTGTCCTGGCTTCTCGGCTCCGGAAGGTGAAGTCACGAAGTTCGTCCGTGGTGACTGTCAAAACCGACCGGTTCGTGGGGGTTCCCTGTGGAGGGTGGGTTTTTGAGAGCGCTGGGAGAGGAGACGGAGAAATTATGACCTGACAGGGCTCGCAGGCTCTCTAGCAAAGTGAAAGGGACGATCGGCTTCGCAGTCCGTCCGTCCGCTCGACCGTCACAGTGATTAACCTTACGAAAGCTTCGCGCGTACCATTAACATTATCATTCCCACCATCAATTTTGGGAAGTTCCACAGGAGATGGACGATGGAGGACGGAGGCGGCCCTTTGCGGGCAAGGGGGGCGAACCCCGGGCGGCCGGCGTACTGCAAAAGCAAGTGTTTTCCTTTCCTTAGCCTTCTTCGTTCGCTTCCCTGACGCTCCCGGTCATCCGCTTCTGGAATTCTTGCTTCCAATTTAAATCCCGATAATTATTCTCTCTTTCTCTAACGAACGAGACCTAATGTAAGCCAAGGGAACTGGATTTTACCAGCGGCCAGGGTATTCGTTCGGTAGGATAAATTAGTTTACTATCAAGCAATTCGTGCCCCGGCGATCCCGTTCCACCCATTTTCCTACTTATTTATGCCAGGCTCCAACAACCTCCCCCCTGTGTGTTGGCTGACAAACTCGCACAAATCAAAAAACCTAACCCATCAGAACTACGCCCAGCGTTGGAAGGGAAAATGAAAACTGTCATCTGCCATTTGTGGGCTCGCGCATCCGGTTCACGGGTAGAGGGCAGTTTATTTTCAAACGTTTTAAGCACTCGACACCGGTTCATGTCGGCGCAATTGCCAACTTGCCGGAGCATCAGCGTCTTGTCTTTGAGCATGGCGAGCGGGATTTTGCGATCTCTTTGCTTGATTAGATTCTTGTGGTTATCGTGTTTTTTTTAAATCATTTTTAAAACGTCACTTACAAACTGTTTATAGCGAAGAAGCGCTTAAGTTATCATTGTTCTTATCATATATATTCTACATCACGTTCCATTTGTCTTCTTCTTGGCGTGATAACCGTCAGTTGGTCAAAAGCCTACCCATAGAGAGCTTACGAGGCTTAGAGACCTAGACGTACGTGGATAGTCAATCCTTCACACCGAGGGAGGTCAGGTCTGGATTCGAACCCACGCCGATCGTGGGTCTTGTGCGAGCCGGCGTAGCCGCTCAGCCATCCAAACCTTCTTGCCGGTTTCCATAATTGACCATAAGAAATGTGTATGAAATCGTACACATGCAACGGACAAGTCATTTAACTTTTATTTCGCATCTTAATTAAATCCGAACCAGATTAACAGCGCGATCTCCGATAACGGTGCACGGAACATAAAAGGGATGTCATTTCTCGCGCTCGCGTAGTTTCGTGGACCACTTGTAACTGCTCGTCCGAGATTTTGATTGCTGGAAAAAGGCGAATCAATAATATGACGCTTAGCTGGCCGCTTCTCTTTCTGCTCCCGTGCTGTCTTCATCCCTCCCGAAAGGGGCGTTACGCTGCGGTTAATTGGTTCACCGGACGTACCCGGCGCTCCCGACGGAGCCGTCTCAACCCGCTCTGAGATGACACTACGTGCGGGTTAATTGAAATACGCTTTCAGCTTAGCGATAAATTCACCTGCTGCGCCAGCTATCGCGACCATTGCCGACCGAACCGGTTCGGGAAGCCGCAGTGTTGCTGCGCGTGTTCCGTTTGCGGCGCCACGGAGTTTATCTGTCGTCGTCAAATGATGTATTTCGTACCTCGGAAGGTGGGAATCGCTTTGCCCCGTGGCGGATGCGCCAACGGAAATCAGTTCGGAGAGATTACGTACGCACACCTGACCTGACCCGTATGGCGCAAAATTTGGGTGATGTAGTGGCGCGTGCTCCTTCTAATCGTTCACGTGTGGCATCGCGGCACCGGCAATTCATCTTCCAGCGCTGCTTCGCGTTGCAATCGTGGCGAATATGCGCACACGAGCATCGACTTTGATAACCCTGTCTGACCTGGCTGTTTGAGATTTTTGAGTTATTTACCGCCAGCAAGGTCTGCAGCAGAAGGAAACTTCTTTTTCGTTGCTGGAGGCCCAAATTGTGCAAACATATAATCCAGCGAACTGAATCCTGACCTTACGCTCGAGCTGACTTATTAAGAGGCTCCTTTTCGTCAGGTCCGTTGTGAGAACACCATTGCAAGACGTGCGCATGCCTGCTGTCACGGATGGTTTGATTGGTTTTTGGCGTGTGCAGCTTGGCTCAAAATGGTGATAACCTGCTGGGTTCAAACCAAAGTCACTTGATTTGCGATCAATCAAAGTTGCACACAAACGCAGCATCAACATACGAGAGGATGATGAAGCAATTCACGCCAAGTCCCGTCTGCAAACATCAAAGGATCGTCTACATCGTGTTTCTTGAAGTTCAATGTCCAACAATCGGTATGCTACGAACGCCACGAGGAACCTGACCTAAGGCTTCGCTGGAAACGTAGAACAGGAGCACAGGAACAGCAGGAGCGTGCTATCTTGTGCCAGTGCTTGTTTCCAGTACTGTAGCCTATCAACAAAAAGAACCACACAAGCGGAAAGACACGTGTTAATCGCTCCAGTATACACACAACTCCAGTAGCAGTAGCAGCGCAACTGATTAAACCTTGTGTTTTTTTGTCTGGTGGTCAACAAGCTTTCTGCAGCCCGTGCCCCGAATCGATTGCGCGTGGTTTAGGGTCAACACGAGAGTAACCTTACGTTTGGGCACATTCGCGATTGAATTCACTAATGAGGAAGCTGGGAAAATAGCAACAATAATTATTACCGCCTTTTGAACGCCTGTACGGTTCGGCATGCAGGCGCGTGGACCGTCATGCCATGACATTAGAAGACTTGGTGCCGCTTTGAAGACTATCCGTGGTCTACAGAGGACAAAATGCCAATATTTCGCTGTTCTTTAAATTGATTATTCTAGCGTTTTCTTTTGAAGTTGAATATGGTTATTTATCCGTTTCTTTTTCTTCTGTTTGCGACTTGATTGCGAAGAAGAATATTGTAATTAATCGGTGACAATTTCTATCAGAAAACCTGCTATTATACAGGGGTTTTTTACTTTGTATCGCAATATCAGAAACATCTCCGGTATGACGCGCATTGTTCAATTGGCTATCAAGACATTGGCTTGCACTTACAATGGCACAACGAGCCACCAAACTGATGTCCCAAGAAGAGCATGAAAAATCACCACCCAACAGGTGAACCCGACCCGTGTATCGATCGCACCGGATCGCTTCGGACGCTCATGTAGCCCTCCGGATAGCTCCTGAACTGAACAAAGGAACTTCCCCTGAAGCCTGAGGAGTTGCGCAACTCCTTTCTGTCCTGAGACTCGATAATATCGCGCTCGGGTGTTTAAAACATTTTCCTGCCAATAATGTTATTGCTTCATTAGGAAACGACCGGGAACCGTTTATCCGATCGAAAGTAGCAGCTACATTTCATCACGAGTAAATGTATCGAGCTGTGGACAACAGAGGAAACAAAAAAAAAGTTTCTGTAGCATCACCGTATCTTTTGGAAACGATTCCACGACAATGCCAGTGCAAACCCGCCATCATCATCGCATAAGGGGGGGAGGAATGGAGTTTTTTGGGTAATTTCTGTAATTATCTCGGGATGAAAATAATACCAAAACCTCTCCCAGCAGCTCCTGGTAGCACGGCGAGTTTAATCGCTTACTTCGATCGATCGATCGACTTTGGCAGAGCGAAAACCGACCACGCAAAGGCAAGAGAGGAAACCGAAGTGTGGCCGGCTAAAGTTATTGCCACAATTAACACATGACGAGCCGAGGCCCGTCGTGAAAGGATTCTGTTTTTCTCCGGCTCCGGCGAGGTCGTAGGAAGATTTCACTTGACACTGTAATTTTATTGTTGCATGTCATGGTGCCCATGCGCCATTGGGCATGGATTTTGTTCTTCTTCTTTTTTCTACAGGATTCGATGAAAAGAAAGCGGATGTTTTGGGGTAGAGGGTCATCGTCAAAAATTCCTTTGTGTTGATCGGGATGATCTGAATGTAAGATAAATTGCGCACTTTGTGGCAACATATTTCCTATGTTACTCTATGGAAAAGATCATCAAACAATCTTCATCGATCGCAAGGCTGTAAACACACAAAACAAAAAATCCTACACAGACGATCACTATGCATGCACAATACTCCCGCCAGCTGCTCGAATTCATGCAGCGATTGAACGTGTGTAGCCCGTTTTGAAACTTGGGCAATTTCTCGTATGATATCAAAATGTTTAGATATATCCGGCACAACACTGGATTATTTTGCATCATCTATAGGTAACACTAATGAAATACCAATGTCTGTTTAGCGCCCTACACACGTTCATCATTTTGTGTACAAACTTATTCCTCCTGTTTGCATAATAACGTCTGTTCAATATTGTTTTTTATTTTTTTTTTTTATTTGGTAATTTCAACCATTTTACTCTGAAAGATATAAGATAACCACGAACGACGCAGCTGACTACCATTTTTTACAGTGCCACCTATAAATGGCGCGAAATAATTGTGCCGAACATATCTAGAAAATTTGATATCGTGCAATACCCAAATGTCCAAATTGTTAATCTGATCTATGCACGATCAAAAAATAAATAAATAAATAAATAAAATGAAAATTAATTACCATACTGTCGGTGCTGTTCGCATGATGGAAGGATACTGCTTGGTATAAAAGTGTGCAAAAATTCACACAATATCCCGGAGTATCTAATTATGTAGACAAAAAAAACCGCACTGGTTGAAAAGCCGAATATGTTTAAACAACCCGAAATTCCGTGTCGCTGAATAGATTCCAAAACCGTCGATCACCAGAAACACGACCGTTTGCCGAAAAACGTTCCTTTCCCTGTTTCCCGACCTCGGTTTTCCCGGACGCGATTCCTCCCCCCAGCTCCCCGGGTCGGCTGCTTAAAAAGACTTAATTTATGGTGATTAATGTTGACATGTCAGATAATCGGAACGCGACCCGTAAATTATGCTGCCCGATCCGCACACCGGCTGGCTCGCGGACTCGCGGTTTTCGATCGGCATGGGAGTGCACGCGAAAATCGTCCTCCATTGATGGGCGCCCGAACCAGCCTACTTTTTTGTCGTCCCTTGTTTCTTCCTACTTCGATCGAAGGCGATGTTCGCAAATCATGCTCCGGGAGGCAGATGCAGTTGCGGGGCACAGCGAGGAGTTAATTTAAGGTGGAGATCTTCCACAATTTGGATAAATGTGCGGCGGTAAATCTGGCTGGAGATGGCGGCCTTGCTGGAACGAAGGAATAAACACCGTGGGTTTGGACATTGCGCTTCACGAGTGCCGCACCCCGAAGGAAACACATGTCAAAATCGGAGGCGCCAATTTGTGAAAAACATAAACCTGCCAGTTCGTGGCATGGCCGGGCCAGATTATCTGTTGCAACGAATGGGCAGGTTCTGCGAACAGCGTAGCGGAGAGATCGACATGCCCGTCCAGCTGGACAACTGAGATGTATGTATAATGTTTTCACTAGCCGAGCAAATTGGGTTTTACTTTTCCACCCAATTGTGAAAATGAACATACTTATTAAAACTACAAAAAAAGTTCCTTTTCTGTCAAAGCACCGAAACAGGAACGAAGCCCATAGGATTTTTTCGCTACAGCTTTACATTGTACTGATTCAGGAGGAAAGTGAAAGTATGACCTTCGTATTACGTTTGGAATACGTTTCATCCACTAGGACCACATTATGCAAGTGGTACATATTAAGGTCCAAGTTTAAAAAGCCACGGACAGCAGCTAGACTAGCGAGGCACGTTTGCGTGTTGATCCCATACGCCAGGGCACGGGGTCTGGTATAATTTCCTGCCATTTCTTCCTCAAGGCATTACAAGCATAGAGCTGCAACACTTCTTCACACCTATGTTGAGCGGATTTGTAACGGTTTCCGTTTAAAATTGCGTGTCGGTGCCATCGACTCGACTACTGAATCGTGGGAAATTATCGTCGCCTTGGAGCTCATGTTTGGCAGATTTTCAGGAGGCAGCGTTGAATTGCCAAGACTGTTTAGGCGTTGTAGCGCCACCTAAGTAAACTTTAAGTTTGTCCTCCGTCAAGAGGAACCAAGTGAAGAGAGGTTCCTTGGACTGTTTCATTCCATCCTTCGCCAAGGGAGTTTTTTCTCGGAATATTGGAAGGCAGTCAACATTCGTCCAACTTGTCCATGGCTTATAGCGATAAAGTACCATCCTCTCCTACTTATGGCCGCACCTTTCAATACGAGGGTAAGCCCACATTGGCCTGGAAGGGACGGGAGAGATTTTCCATTCATTAGTATCCGATCGCTAGCAGCGTTATCGTGTTGGTTGGAAACTTATCAAACCATCCTTCACTTCACCTGTTCAGGGTATCTAACCCCGCTAAACGGCTTCTGCTTCCGCGAGAGCGCATTCCGGATTTGCTTTGGCACGGAGTCATCTATCTTTTGGGGAACCTCCTCACCCTAGATCGAGTCACGAGATACTTCAGCACTACACACCCAGCCAGCCGGAACACTTTCTACCGGACAGACGCTTACTTTGTCTCCGTCTCCTTCGGGCGCGTGTCCGTCGGTCGCGGGAGCTGGATTAGTGGTCTGGATCTAGCCAGTCTTCGCCTCGAGGAGCGCTTTAGCATATCCGACATCCAGTAGCACGCTGTCGTCGTCACCGTCGACTTCGTCGTCTTCAACGCTTAGTCCGTTATTAGCGACTTCATAATTAGCATACCGCGCATGCTGATCGAGTTGAACGCCGCAGCACATACAGGGCTACACTAGATGGCGCTGGCAAACTCGTCCATATTCGGCGCGGTTCTCCTCCCGTACCATCACGATCGATCGCGTGCGTCTTCGGGCTGGAATAGGTTTTCCTCCCAAGTACCTCCCATTTTCTGGACCCCTTCCTGCCCTTCGGCCGCAGCACCTTTCGCGCGGCGACACTTATTTTCCCACGTTGTAATTAGCTGCCGA
This sequence comes from Anopheles atroparvus, assembly GCA_914969975.1. Taxonomy (NCBI): domain Eukaryota; kingdom Metazoa; phylum Arthropoda; class Insecta; order Diptera; family Culicidae; genus Anopheles; species Anopheles atroparvus. Next base: position 16,735,608 of record CAJZCY010000004.1, read on the forward strand.
TGCACCGTACGCTCGGCGTGATGCTCGCAAACGAGACCGACGGCCCCGAAAACCGGCCCGGGTGAAGCCAAAGGGAAAGAAGAGCGTCACCGAAAGGATTCGCCCCAGGAAGAAGGCGAGGCGAGACACGAAACCGGCCCGCGACGTGCCGAGCCGCGCTCAGCTGGTGGTTATTAAATTAAATCAATTTTTATCCCATTCCGATCATCTTGATAGGCACGGTAATTGTGGACTCCTCGACCTCGTTGCCTTTGGGTGCCATAAATACTGTCGTCGGCGGATCGAACCAATTGCCGGTTACGACCGCCTGACGTTATCAGTTTATTAGAATCCGATAAATGATTTGTCGCTGATTTAATTTATTTTGTTGTTGCTCCTGACCGAATGGTTTTTATTACCAATTTCAGTATAATTTTTTCCAGCACATTTTCATTCTTACAATTACAGTAAAAAAGACGATTATAGACAATCTACCGCAAACACGAGATCGTTAACTGTAAGTATGTTGGAATACGTCGTGGTTACATTAAAACAACTCAATGCTCTTTGCACACACCAACGATCTCTCCAATTTCAGCTGCTGAAATCATTACTTCTAATGGTTTGCCCTGGCTGGAACATGCTCTCATTTAACCAAATCGTACCGTACTTCTGAAAATATACTGTGCATAATTTTGACCGTTGCAATTTAACAAATTATCCCGATAGAAGCACAGGGCCCCGAAAAGCGACAGATACGACAATTAACATATTTTAAAATTTATTGCTTTATTATGATTAATCGCAAGATTATGTAGACACTTGCTGGAGGAGGACGCTTTTTAATTTGAGGTTACGTTACTACACCTTTTCCCGGAGCCTCGGTTCGTCGCCTTCACTGGAAAGCTTTAAACTCGTCCGTTTGGCACGGGAGAACGAGCGAGTTGCCCCGTCAGGACAGCGTGGCAAGAGGCAAAAGGCGAACCTTGGTATTACCTTCGACATTTATGCATGACTCGATTTTCCACTTCCCCCGTGCCAGCGTGCGTTTCGCTTTTTCACCAGGGACCAGGACCTTCGGGCCGTGCGCGGTGAAAGGTCCTCGGCGTGAAATTGGCAGCACCTGATCCCCGGCCGCACCGAGGGCCGAATGGTGGCCGAAGCCACGCTAGTCCCGTAATTGCGCTGCCTGTGTACGACATTTTCGGAGGCAAAACAATCAAACACGTCGTAAATATTGTAAATTGCCTAATTGATGGGCAAAGCGGAATGCAGTATTTGCTTTGCGCCCGCTGCAGCAATTTGTCCTTTTCGTTTGTTCGCTTTACTTGTTGGCGGACCGTTTTTCTTTTCGAGCCATTTGTTTCGATTGGGAAATGTGCAAATCTGTAGCGTTACGATGCGCAGCCCAGGGTGGTGTAAGGCGGTCAATCGCTGGCAGACTCATCATATAGTCTATTGCAATCTTTTTTTAATAGTATGAGGTGCATACAATATAAGTTGAAGTTCCAGGAAAAAAACACATAATTTACGTACATAAATTACCGACATTTCTTATACATCGCACTGTATAAAAAAGTTTATAATGGAGGCGTGTTTCAGTCAGGAACTAGCGATGTTGAGATGTTGATAATACTAAAGGTACAATGATGTGATCGAAAAATCCATCAAGCTCAAAAATTGTCAAAAATTGTCTCTTTTTAAATAATTGTGAAGCGCACATTTACATCCCTTTCAGCAATCTTAAGCTGAACTGTTTGCTCTGTATTTCGTGACTATCCATAAAAGTTGTTTCATACTTCACCGTGTAGTTTTTGCTTGGCAGATAAAAAGAAAGCCGAGTTATCTTCAATCACAGAAACCAAAGGATCACCGGCAAGATGAAGCACTCGATGCAGCTCGTACGCAAGATTCGGCCATCTGCGCATGAGGCGCGGATCGGTGCAGATAATGATATGGATCTTCCAGCCCGGCAGCAAAAACTTCGCCCTCGGTGGGTGGTCCGACAGAGGCACGAGAAAAAAAAACGGTTTGTATTCGGTTTGTACAAAAATAAACGATTCAGACATGCCATTACTTAAACCCTCAAATCAAGACCAAAATGTAATTGTGCCTGTATATGATCCTGCGGCGAACATCACTAATTATAAATAATTTGCTGAAACCAGGTGAAGAAATTAATGTTTCTTTTAATTGAAAGCTTGAAATGTACTATTAATTTTCTCTTGCTTTTATAAGCATTCATTTACTTTCTTTTCAATATGTTTGCACTTCAAAGATAACAAAAATGAATCTCCTTGCATCGCTACCGTACCTATAAGTTTTTAAGGGATTACACGAGCTTTTTCGTGGAAAGGCATAACAAGCAAGTGTCGTAAGAGGCAACAATGGTTTGTTATGAGCTAATTATTATAATCAACCAGTACCTCGAATCTCAAGCGTTGTTGCACTGGTATTGATAATATGTTGTCGATTCAAATATTATGAGTAAAATAAGTTCGATTATAGCTTTCTGCCTGTTTGAATTCCATCCTTGGATATTTGCCGTAGTAAAATTTCCCATGAATTCGTGAACCACAGTTCGCGCCTGATTGGATCAACCGTGACAACGATTTATTGCCTGGCTCGTGTGACTTTAAAGCGATTTTTTTTTAACATGTTTAATGCAACACACTCGAACAAAATGAGCTGACTCCTGGTGCCACCCCGGGCCGTTCAAACAACCACGCGTGATTTGCGGTTTTAAAACAAGGGAAAAGGTAAGCCAGACGTCTCCTGTTTCTGTCCCGCCGAGAACGAGCACGCGCTGGACGCTGGGTAAACAGAGTATATAGTGAGCAGCGGAGCATAATTTATGCCTTGTACATGCTACCGAATTAATTTAGTCAAATTAATTGGCGAAGCGTCTGGCTTTATCCTTGCATTCGTTTGCGCCGGCAGGCGTAAAGTGGTAGAGGGTGAACGCGCTGGCTTTGGGAAGACGCTCGGAAAAGCGGAAGATGACACGCGGCTCGGCAAGTGATCGGGAAGTGGCATCCTTCAGCTGACGGGAGGACGGAGGCACGACATTCCCGGGCGTACCCCCGAGGCCGACCGTTGTGAGACGTTTTGACACTTGTTGACACCGACCCCAATGGCCGGCGGCCACGGGGGTTTGGCTCACGTCGGATCATATGCTAGCAGCACGGCTGATTCATGGCCGAGTGACTCAGCAATGGACTTCTTAAGTCGGCTCGTCCAAGCGGGAGTGTCTCTGTTTCGTTTATTCCCCTTTCGCATGGAACGATACAAAATTAATGACTTCAAGGGAACCACCACCAGTGTTTATCGCTGGCCAAATGGAACTGATTGTAAATCATCCCCAGATGGAATGCACATTTTTTACCATCAACTTCATCTTCTAGTGTATGAAGATGTCTCTAAACACCTTTGGGCCCCATCGAGGTGGAGCGGGGCTCATCCCAGGATCTTCGTAAATCGAATGTAGGAGAAAAAGATTCCATTTCGAGTCACACCCAGTTGAAGCAAAAGCGACTGAAAGGTAGCAATTTATTTGCTTAATTAGAAAAAGACAGTGCCCCAGTTATAAATCGTTTGCTTTTCTAAGCACGTCAAATAGTTCGGGGAGATTAAGGCGTAAGTTAAAAAGATCTTAAAATGTTTATTTGTATATCGCTCTTCTTTCTTCATATGTTATGGCAAATTATATTCTTTTAAATTATCAGTACTACCATACATTTGGGCTTTATCAATCCGTTAGCACAACGCCTAATTGTTTCAATACCTCAATGCATGGTCGATCACTAAACGATTACTTTTTTTCGCCCCATGCTTCGGGTGCTTAATTTTAGAACTTCTTTTGAGGAGAAAAAAAACGCTCCCGAGAAATGTAGGAAGATATTGTTGCGGTGATCTTATGCTGGCACATTAAAACCCGTTCTTTCTCGGATTCGCGATACGCATTTTTTCCCTATTTCGGTGCGCACGCGGCAAGCCGAAACGGTGGATGCGTTTGCAACTGCGCCGCACTTGACGCACGCCTGACCGTCTTACGACTAACAACTTCCGTTTTTTTTTTTTTATTCGCTTCCCTTCACTCCACCACTCCTTGTGGCCGAGCGTGGACGGGGGACTGCGGGAAGGCACATAAAAATAGACCAGTAACCGTCGACAGGCCAGCCGTCGGCGTCGTTGTCGTCGTGGCTAGAATGGTTGCACTTGGATTGATTTACGTGTTGCATCGAATAACAGTGAAGGACGGAAAATAATTTATCGAAATATTCGATGATAGCTGGAAGCAATTTTAAAAATTACTTTAAAATTTTTTAAACGTTCCAAGCAACGTTTTTACACAACAATTCAATACATCTTGTAAACAAGTTTCATAGAGTTGATGAATTATTTTTAAGAATCAGGTATGTTTTTACTGTCTGCTCTTTGCAATATGAAATAATTCGCGTGAATGTCACCAACACAAACTATCTAATCGTACTTTTAATGCTTTCAATTACTTTATCCACTCTCGCCATGTTTGTGGATCACCGTCAATTTTGCTAATGTGTCTTTACCGCGTGAGAAACTAAAAATAAAAAGAAGCTCATTAAACCCCGCCGAGAATCTGCACGCTCGGTGATCGGTGCTGTTCTCCAAACCTCATTCCGAAATCACCGGAGACCAGTCACCAGTTCTGGGTCTCGCCCGATATTACTGAGGGAGTAAAGGGACATCGGTAGATTAATTAGAAATTACCGTACATCCGCACGACGCTCGCGGCCAACGGGTTTGGTCGATGGGAAGTCTAGCGATTCACAAACTTCCATTCCGCTTTGGAAGGAAGTTCGCCACCGCGTTTGCTCTTCGTACCAAAATAAATCGTAAATTATGCTGCAACTACCTTCATCTAGCGGGCGGTGAGAAAGGAAGAGGTGGAGAAGGGGCCATGGGGGGAGCGTCAAGACAGACAGAACGGAAACACGCGGGCACACAATCGCACATCCCGCTGTCCCGATTCCCCACGAGCTGGATGGACCGATTTCGTGGCCATCGCCATCGCTTACTCTTGATCTTGCTCTTTGTTGCCTTTAGGCAACGTTTGTCATCATCATGACCCAAGACTCAAGACTTTTCTGTGTACGAGCGCACTTCTGTGTGTATGTGCGAGTTTGCGAGAGGGTGAGATTTTTATTTTTTGCATCCCATGCCAATGAACTTCAAATGCTTACACGCAGCCGTGCAGTTGTTGCGTTTGCGCGAACGTTTCACGCATGCATGCATGATGTTTTCGGGATCGCGCGTGGCAGAAAGGAAGAGGATTTTTTTTCTTTTGCTTTTACACGCCGGCCAACGATGTACGGGATGCGCTCGTTTTTGCTGCGGAGTGTGCCCTCCGTTTTTTTGGGGTTGACAGACGCGATTCTTTTCTGCCGCGCCTGCGGTGCACTCATTGCCATTAGATGGTAATGAGACTAAATTTAGAAAAACGTGTGCATCATGCACCGTTCAGTCGCTTGCCGCAGCGTACACTTTGTCTCACCGGGAGGCGGTTGCCTTGAGGGTATGCAAAATCCTCCTCAGCATCCCTTCAAGTAAATAGCCAAGTAGCGCACCGTTCAGGTGCAGGCGTGCTGCATGCAATCAATCTTGCTGGAAGTGAGGAAGTGCGGTTTGATGAAACATTTGCTCAAAAGTCACATTTATGGAAGAGGCATGAAAGATTGCGCAACACAGGCTACGTGGAATGAAGTATCGTGTTTGATTCACTTCTTTTTTATGGCTCAACTAAGAAAACCTTTTGGCTCAAAAAAATCCCGGGGAGTTTAAAAACATAACGCCCTTTTTATTTATTGCTCGAAGGGGTCCGGGATAGCCGAACGCGAACGCTTGGCTTGGCGGTCCTTACGCCAAGAAGAATGTATCGTTCTCTCAGATGTAGTAGAAATCTCCATTGAATTCTTGCCACTTAAAAGATTCACAACTAAGAAGAAAATCTTAATCATATAGAAATTACTTCTCTGTCAGTATTGGAACAAAGATCATGGATTTCTTTGAAACGCAAATACTATTATACATTGCGAGGATCAGCCCAGAAGATCAATATGCTGACCCTTTTCTTCTTACAGAACATTTAACTTACGCATCACCACCTTCGAGGGCCGAAGCCCAGCCTTATCTTTACATCGCAGGCTGTCGCCTCGGATGTATTGAGTCGTCGTGTTTCCCCGAGTCAAATTTGGCAACGGAACGAAAGGAAACAAACGAAAACATCGACGTGGAAAGGTTCCGTCCCGGTTCGGAACACGATTCGTAATAAGACAAGAAACAACACTTGACCGCTCGTGTGATGTCCGTTTCGGGGGGTTTCTGCAGCTTTCCCCCTGCAGTTCCGTGCGTCACAGGCCTGAGCCGCGGTTTCTCTGACCTGCTGGCACGCCAAGGCACGCCCGGTGGACACATACAGCGGGTCCGTAGTACGTGAACTTACGGCTGTCAAAGAAAGCAGGCTCAGCATCTCCAGGAAAGAAAACAGAACCAAAGGAACGATGCCACAAAAAGTTACATGTACACACAGACACACAAGTGCATACATAATACACGGCACCAAAAGGATTACTCTCCCGGGGTGGCATGTGCATGTGCATTGCATCGCCTCGTGAAGGAGGACCTCAGACCCGGTGCCGTAACCTCGCAAAAAGTGAAGGGATTTTTGCGCTCATTTATCGCTTGACACGATATTATATTTTCTCCCTCGAGGTCGTTTCGGGGAAGGCACGTGTTTTTTTTCCTCTTCTTTGCTTTGGCTTTGGGGTTTTGAAAAGCGAACAAAAGGATCGCCCTTTGCCTTCGATCGGAGGGGACAGTGGCAGGGGAGTCCTGGCTGCGCCACACAAAAAAACCTGACCCAATGCTTTGCCTTGTGCATTACGGCGATGCCACAATAATTTGGATCCACACCGCGGTATGTAACCAGAGCGGAGCCCAAGAATTGCAGCAAGTAATGTTGTTTTGGGGTTTGACACGAACCCTACGCTCACCATGGACCTATCTTTGGCCAAATTCATTTATGGACAAAATGTTTGATACCACTTTTCGACTAGAATTCATTAAAATTCAATAGAATGGAATGAATCTTATAAAAATTGGGCTTATTTGTATATTAGATGACATTACCTGGAAAGCTAGCCTCTGCTGGGACCATAACATATTGAATTTAAATTATAAGTAAGATTCTACAAACCAAGTGTTCACTAAACCACGTAAGATGATTTAAAGGCACACTCCCAAAATAGCAACAATATTGAGAAACAATTAAAAGAAGTTTAAGGCTAATTAAAAGAAGCTATTACAAAGCGCGCAACAAAACTGGCACAAATTTCAAAATCAAACAAAACGGAATCGTTTTTAAGCTTGTTTGCTTTCTATGATGAGATTTTTTAACATTTTTGACAATATTCAATGCACCATAATAATTTTCTGGAATTGCTTCTTTTTTTCACATAATAAAAATAATTTTAAGACTGCCACCCGAAAAAGGTAGGATAGCTGAAATAATTAAAACACAAGTACGTAGACTTTGCACAATGATATAAGCTGTTGCTTTCTTTTTTGCTTCTTATTTCACCGAATGAAAACAATTGCAAACTGGTTCGTCAAAATGCCGGTTAGCTAAAACAACTGAAAGTCATTCTAAGTCTGTTAGACACAGCGCAATAAACCACTGCAAAACTTGACACTTGACAGCTAAATGTTGAGCACTTGCAGCTTTGTTGCACTCGGTGTAATAGCGGCCTAACGCTTATGGAAAATGTACTCAATGCAAAGTTTTTCAACCTTATTTAGCAACGTTAATAACCTGCGTACAAAAATACACTAGCGCCATCTGTTTTTGTGTAGCCTAAAGAACCTACAAAAGTTTCATATTTTGACCACCTTACCTGTGCATGGTTGCCCACAGTGCGTCCTTCCCACCTCACCTTACCGACACCAGAGTCTGGTGGCGAATTTTGACCACCGCCCTAAACGGCACCAAACCGCCAGCAGCAGGCAACAGCTTCGTTGCATTGCATTTCAAAGGAATCCGCAGCAGCCAATAATTGTATGCGATGGAGAAATTTTGCTGGCGTGAAACTGGCTTTTCCAGGGCAGGGCACATTACTCTTTCCAGTGAACTTCGCGGGCACCGCTCCCTTTAGGGCGGGAGGCGGCTCCATCCATGTGTCCCGGCATATTTTTACATTCTGTTTTTTTTTCTTTCCTTTTTTCCTTCCATCCAAGTTTCATTTCCCCTCCGGGGCGGGAAGGCTCTCGAGCTCAACATCTTAAGTAATTCGAACGATACCTCGACATCCCTATGAACCGTGAAGCCGCAGAACTACCGGAGGACAACCCACTGTTGCACGAGCTGCCTTATTTTTCTCTTCGGCTCTTTTGTTTTTGTTTTGCCTTCGTCTTATCGTCGAGTGCTCTACACTACTTTTTTGTTTGCCCTCCTCCCGTTTGCTGATGCGGTGGCTCCAATCGATGCTGCTGATTGCGGTGCGCGGGTTAATTAGTATGGGAATTTATAGGACTTTAATTTGTTAAATCTGCAGTAATTTTTTTCTTCTTGTTTTTGGTGTCCCCTTCCCCCGCCGTTCGTTCACCTTTCCTTCCTCCCGATTGGCCATTCATCTTACTTGCTTGCTTGCTGTAGGATCCGACATACCTTAACCTCAGCCTGTGTAGCTGTTTTGTACTTCAATGGATACTGGAAGGACTTGTAGAAAGTGTTGTTTCCTGCTGGTATTCATGGGTTGAGAATAGAAGTCTATAAAGTATATTCCTTGTTCTTTCCCCTTACCGGCTTTATACTGTATATAATAGTTTGAAATCACGAAAAATCGGGGTCTAGTTAAGGATGTCCGGCAGTCTATAAGGTAGTTGCATTCATTCTTTAAAAAATGATTTAAAATTTAAATCTATTTTTCATGCACCTGTTAAACCCCCTAAGCCACCAGCTTTTCCTTTTTTTCTGTTTCAAACGCGAACTCAACACTCCTGTTTCGTTTTCTGCCATCAAATCTCATCGATATCAGGCCGGATTGGGTGCACGGTTTCGCTGCAGCCTTGCAGCAAAAATTCGCGCCATCGGTGAGTGTAGATTGAAAAATAATATTTTGCCATATCGCTCGAGTTCGGGGATGGAATTTATGGAAAAACTGCACCCGATAAGAATGAAAAAAAAAAAATTAAATAAATCCATTCAGTGCCCCCGTGCAGGACAGGGAAACCCCAGGTAAATCAACAATTTCTCTTTTGCAATCCGAACCATCCAGGCCCGGGATGAAATTTGATGATCGAGATGGTATGCACTTCGCTCGTCACGCAAACGGTATGTTGTTTGATAGCTCGTTCAAAAAAAACGTCCATTTTCGTTGGATGAATTTTACTGAAAAGGTAATAATGTTACGAGGAGCAAATTTTTAAATTTTAAATTTTTGTTTAAAACGCCTTTCCAGGCCCGAGAAGAGTTTTGAAGGTAGGCATAAACAAAACCATGCATCAGTGTTAAAACCATTTCTCAGTGAAAGAGGCGTTTCCTATTTTATTTACATGATGCGTATCCGCCTTGGCAAAATACGCATTTAACCAGGGCGCGAAACGGACGATATGCATACGTTATTTATGAATAGTTTTAAATGGTGTTGTCTTTTCCGTACGACCTTTGACGTTTAATATTGTCGAATAGTTTAGCTGAAGAATCCATTAGGTATAAAAAAATGCCAATGGATTTCTACCTGCTTGTTGCTTCACAGATTCGGTCAACTTGGATTTTATTTCTTTTGACTAAAAACAAGCCTAAAGTATATTTTAACCTATGTGAACACATGTGGCTTTTAACAAATAATTTTGATGTGGCTGTTAAATTTACTGCTCATTGCAATTATATATACAATGTGGGATTTTAACCTAGTATAATAAAATGATGAAGTTGGAAGATTATCATCTTTATATTCACTGTGTTTCATTCATTCATAGGCAAATGTAATATACCAAAATGATTACATGATTTGGAAGTTGCAGACGTTCTTTGTGGCGTTTAAATATAACATTTTTTTCAAATGCTGATATCAAGAAACCCAACAAACCCTGATTTCTGCCAACTACCTTTTTGATAGAATTGCAACAAAAAACATATGTTTAACAAGGTCACACGGACATGATTGACCCAAAAGATCCCAACGTTTTGTTTGGATAGTGTTGAAGGATTATCCGTTTTAAAAAACTCCTCCTCCGCCTAAGTGCAGCGTGGTCTACCCATGCTACCTCTGGGACCTGCCCATCGACAAACAATTGTGGCGATCGACAAATCAGCGAGCCACCTGCACTTGCCCACTGCTAATGGAGGGAATTTCCTACCGTTGGAACTTCGCCAGCTCGGGCCAGAAGGTGTACACAGCCTACCCGTTGGGTCTATATAACGTGGCACCTTTCTACACGAGCACGCCATTCGCAGAGTTTAGCTTGACCAGATTTCAAATCGCAACAGGCAGTATGGCGGATAACTTTGAGAGTGTGATCGACCTGCTGGAGTGTCCGTACAATCCCGCGCACAAGCTGCTCGGGCACACGATGGCGCGCCACATCAGCCGATGCCGGCGAGCCCACGGCATACTGAAGCTCGTCCAGTGCCCGTTCAACCCGGAACACCACGTGCCCGAACCGGAAATGACACTGCACAAGCTGGAGTGCGAGGACCGCGAGGCATTCGAGCAGTACAAGTTCTGCTTTACCACCCTGATTTCTCCGGAGGCTTCGAGAACGGTGAGCCGATCGACGGTGGTTCCTGGGGTTTCCACCGCCGCTCGACGACACGCAAAGGATACGCTGGATGTCGGTGAGTGTTCGCCCCGGAGCACCGTAACCACACGTCGCCGTACCCTCGGAGGTCCTCCAGCGAACGTAACCGACGTGGCGACACCTTTGGATCATTCGTTTAGCCGAGTGTACGATTTGCGGACAGCCTGCCGGAGCGCACGGAAGGATGCCAGCCCCAATGCGTCACCATCGGTGGACAGGAGACTCCCCGTAGCAACCGTGGTTCCTCTGCCCAAAGGAGGGATTGGTCCCAGCGTCAAGCTGCTGGCACCAGCGAAGATCGAGAAGGAAAACGCCATCACCAAAGGGCCGAGCGGGCCGCAAAAGTTCCGTACACCGGTGAAGATCTCGCAGCGGAAGCTGAGCATCGACGACTTTCGGAAGCACTGGAAGCAGGTCCACAACGAGCGGCGCGCTCAGCTGCGAAGCCGTGATCGAAGCGCCCGGCGCAGCTGCTACACCTAGAACTGGCTGTTACTTTGTAAGGGATGTGACCCCCGGGAACTAGATTAGCTAGACAGCATCGGTCGTGAATGAAACCAAGGAGAAAGAGAGCAGAAGAGAGCTCCTTGCTTCCCACTCGTGTGCGCTGCGGAGTTCGCTCTGTTGCACCCGTGGCCTATAGTGACAGATGCCCACGGTCCCGGTGCGTCGCATGATGGATGATACTGATATAACTTAATACATTTTAATCGCTACAAGTTAATTTCAATGAATTACCGTTTAAAAAATGATTCCATGATTAGCAATTACGCTGTCGTCGGAGGGAAGGGGTTCGGGGGTTGATGCGGTGGGCTGGGACTTATAAAGTTGTGCGCCAATGCTAGAGAGACGCATCGCGAGCCCGAGTACCTCATTTGGAGAAGGTAATAACTTGGTCGACTTTCTTTTATTTTTAACCTGTCCATCCTCACTGGGGATGGAATCTGGAAGGCCTAGAGTGCCTCGCCGAGGCTGACTCCTCCTCCTCTCGAAGAAAGTGCGCATGAAGCGCGTGATGCGCACACAAGGTATCATTATCGGAACTTGCCGGCGCATACATTCCAGCGCGCTTAGGTGGACAATAAACGGCGTGCCTCGGTGGCTTCTTGCACTGACCGGATGCGCTTTCTATATTAGATCAACACCTCGGGAGGGTGCGGTGTGTCGTTGCGGCGTTGTTTAATGCGAGAATAATGTATTGTAAAACGAGCGGCGACATCGTGTCGGAGGGACATTAGAGAACTTCCCGCCCCGCCAACCGGTGGGTAGTGATAATGAGAGTGTTCGATATGAAATTGATTGTGCCGACATGCCCGGCACGCCCGGACTGTTACAGCATTATAATACCCCATAACCGACGAGGGGGATGTATAATTTTAAATTTATCAGCACGAATAAAATAGGCCAGTTCACTAAAATTGGATTGGAATTTGGAACATTTAATACCATACGAAGCGACTCAATAATTCATTGTTAATCTTTCGCAACGTGAACACCACGGACTGGGATTAGAATAGAAAGTCTTATTCAAACAGTTGCATTTGGCACATTCAATACAGTAGACTCCCTTCTATCCGCCGGTATGTGATTATGCATGGATCCTCCAGCTTTGTTTTTTTGTTTTGCAATTTCTAGTATTTTCGAATAATCTGCAAAGGAAAACGAATATGGTTCAGCTTATGTTTTAGCTGATTTAGCAAAATTTGTGGATGCGACGGAGGAAACATTGGTGAGTTTTGAACATTTTACTGATAAACACATTAAAGTTAGAGCATCAGGTACTTTTTTAGAGGAGAGTGAAGAAGAGAAAGAAATGACTCGGAGAAGCAAATAAAGCCATGAAGCGGGATTTACACAATACCTGGAGAAAAAAGCTCTCTATTAAAATAGTTACACTAAATAAACTCCAAAATCAAGTAAAAAAAAAAAAGTTTGATATCGAAGTACGAAAACCCTTGAGCTAACCAAAGGATTTTTTGTGAAATTGTGAAAATGTAAAGTTGTTGTTATTTTTTATTATATACAAACTTCGTTTTTAATATAAAATTTAATTGATCTTCCTGCTTAAGTACGTTTTTTTTTTTGAAGAATTTTGAAGAAGAAATTAGCTTACCCGTGGGTCTTATATGTCTGGTCTAGTCTTGTTTGTGGGTCTCATATGCCGCGGATTTTCGGGACTATACTGAAATACATGCTGTGTATATTACACAAATACGTAGACTTCTTGGAACCCTTCTGAATCCACTTGAATTGTGAATAAAATCAACAAAAAAATTGTGAAATTTATGTTGTAAGAAATATTACCATTACAAAAGGACATTGAGATTGCATATTTTCAATATGAATATTCAAACTTCAAGAAAAGGCATGAATATTGTTCATGTGAATCCAATTCTTTGCAGGGACATTTCAGCATCGTGCTACACTACAACATAAAAATTAACGGAATCGCAGAAATGCACATCTTACACTGGGCAATGCCATTAAAAGTTTTTAATTTTTCATGCCCGGTTTTGAGTTACAATGGAAAATGATTAATTCTTTCAATTAGCGAAAATGTGTAAAATCAAACGGCGTCAATTAACTTCGCTACTTTTTTGTTTTGTGCACAGGTGGTTACGGCAATTCGGACCGAAGATTCGTTGGGTGGCGCTGTTTAACGGTCCGGTCCACGGATGCGGCTCCCACTGCAACCTCGCTACTAGCGGGAGCCAATTGTTGCGAGAGATAGTTGGAAGAAATTTAATTACCTCCCAGAGAATCCGCCCAAAGTATGAAAGGGCAGTACGGAGGAAAGCAACATACCGTAGACGCCACCCAAATGCGAACTTCTGGGAATCCTCACCGTGCGGATGGAGGTAGGCAAACACCTTGTTCTCACTCGTCCGCTTCCTTGATGCAGGCTGTTTGTTTTGGCCACTTTCTGCACCTCCCCCCCCCCCCCCCCCCCTTCCTTGCCGAAAGACACACAAACGCGCGGGTGACATTTCGGGGAGCCCCCCCACGGTGGACGATAACGACCTTCTGGAAGCTTGAACACCCCATTGAATCGCAGCGTGAGTTAGCGTTTTGTTAATTTTAATCGAAATGAATCAGTGAAAACAGATTACCATCAACAAATATATTTATTTAAAATAAACCCCTTCGGCCCCAGTCCGGGTTGGATGGTGCACGTTAACCGAGGCCGGCCTCGGGCGTTCCAGGACCTGCTTATAGGTAGGTACTTCTCCGTTTCTTCGGTTTTTTTTTTTTTTTTTTTGTAATCGGCTTTCTTGTGCATCTCGCCGAATCGTATTTCACACGGTACCGGTCGTATGGGCTCAGCATGAGGTAAATGGGATGCTGTTTGCTGAAATAAGAATGGCAATTGGCATTAAAACTGCTTTCATTTAGCATGGTCCGCTTTTTCGGTAGCTAATGATTGCGCTTAATTTATTATCAAGTTGGAGCATTGCGGCAATTGCAAACTTAAAATGCCCATATTTTGCTGAATATTTTGAAAATTCTTATATTCATTACATCAAAGTTCTTTAACGAAAATAAAGTACATTCAGGTTCAAGACACGCAAGTCCTGAATAATTGACCCTGCAATCTTTTTACGACTAAACGATCACGTTTTTTTCGGCAGTATTGTTCAATGCTTTCATGTCGATTGCATTCTTCAACTGCATGGTACCAAAATATCCCTTTTCCATCCTCACTTAACCTTACCCATCCCTTTTCATCTTCAGATTATTTTTTTAAATTTTTATGGGACCCGCATGCACCCCGTAAAGGTCCGCAAGGAATGCCTGCATCTCGTTTCAGCAATCATCCAACCAAATATTGACCCGAATGCAGTCAAAACAGGCGCAGAAATTGATCGAAATGGTTTCCACGGGATGCCACAAATGACGAGGGGCAACCGGCAACCGAATAAATATAACAGTTAAATTTAATCTTCCCCCTTCAAAACCTGGAAACTCCTGTAGGGGTTTTCTCCTCATCCGTCTCTACCAACCCCGTGTTTTCAACGCCCCGGTCAAATCCTTTCTTCACTCGAATGCATTTATTGGAGCCTTTTTTGATTGGATTGGAATCAGCTGTCAACTGCATACGATTGTCACATGTTGATTTCCGCCGTTTTCACACCAAAGGACAAAAGGCGCCTCGAGTCATTTTGACACTCATCATGCTCGAAACAACGCGTATCACACACTCGGAAACATTTTGTTTTTTTTTTCACTCCCATTTTCGAAAGGTGCCGGGGAAAAGTGGCGCAATCAATGTACCCCGGGTCGGCTTCCATGCCGATTGGCGTTTGCACCGGATTGCGTTGCTTGGTGCCGCATTGTAATCGTCATGATAAAAATTTATTAACAAAAATTATACTGTGCTGCCGACGGGGCCTGGAAACGAAAAGGTCCATTCCTTACCGGTGTGCGCGATCGTTTCGGATGCCGAAAGAATGTTCGAATGTAACTGCCGATGGGGCGACCTAGAGGACGATTCGAAGGGACCCTTCAATTATCACCAGCATCAATCGGCAGCGGTTGCTCCGGGACCGACCGAAGTAGACATGGCCAACCACAGCATGGTATTCTGTGAACCAAATCTGGACCCTCCCGAGGATATGCAACGAGCTTCACGAGCACACAAACTCTTTAGGCTTGCGGCAGCACCATCCTCCTTGCTGCCTGGTTCCCTTTGGAGCGAATTTATTTATTTTACTCTCTCTCGATAGCCGCAATCGATGGTAGTAGCCTTGCAGGATCGCAGCAATGTCGTACGCGGCCGACGGTCCCTGGCCATACTCCATTAGGCTGATTCCGCGAAATCCCGTTGTTTTAATGTGACGCATCCTTTCGATGGGGGAGAAAATGTCTAAAAGGAACGAAACAAGCACAAACCAATCGACATTTTTCGTCCCGGCAACCCAGAGGAAGTTTTTCAATGTTTTACCTTTCGGTAACAGGAATTTAAATGGATAAAACGGATTTAACGGGGTAACTTAAGTAGCTGCCATTCCTTACCGAACGTGCAGCAGTGACCTGGATTATTTTACGATCGAAATCGGAGAAATATTTGGCAAAAATATCCACAACAGCGTTTCCACGCACTGCACTTTGACTAGCTTTGCAACGGGTGCATTATTTGTTGAAATATTTGTAATTCTTCCGCAGGTCTTACTCTGAAATGATGCTTGGAACCTGCCATTTGAACTCATTTATTGGTGTTCCCTGGTTTTGCGCATCTCATGCTGCTTACTTGTGATAGTTTGGGGCCTCATGTAGGAGTCACTCTAGTAACAACGCAAATGCTAGCATCAATCATAAACAAAACTCCGTCATCGCTCCATGAAACATGCGCCTATATGCACCACTGGATCAGGTCGCACGTGGCATCAATATTTATAGAGCCATTTTGCATCGACAAGTAAATCATGAAATCAATTAAAATCACGTCTCGCACTGCGCTGAAGTGCAGGCAGGTGAGGCCGGCAGTGTAGGAGGGATCTATTTATTCGTGCAACATGCATGGCATGCCATTAGTATCTGAGGGGCAAAAGAGGGAGACTCCCAGTAACAGTAGCCACTATTTACAATTTTCCTGTAAACTTAAATAAGGAAAGGGTGAACAAAAGCTAAACGTGGACTAACAAAAATGGCATTTAAAAAACTAGATTGGCTAAACATAATAAGCAAATTTAAAGTTTCGAATTTAAACAAAAATAATTTCGGAATATTCTGATTGTACCTGGTTTTCTTCTGTGACATTTACACTGCCGATTTTAACGGGTTCCATTAAATGTCTTCTACCTGTCCCCTTTATGGTTTATTTGCCGCTCAATGGATGACGAATGATTTGGAATATTTTTAAATATATTATCAAACGTTATTAATCGTCCATTCCTGTGCCTCCCATCTACTTCCTGCAGACAACGTTCCCTATAGGCTCCACTGGAGCATGAGCGACCTTTGCTGCGCACTGCACACGATAATTTATGAAGCCTGCAGTAGTATATAGTGAGAAAAATCCAATCCAGCGCAAACCAATCCCGGTGCACGGCGAAGGATGGAAGATGCGGCCTATGTTGTGAAATTGTGCCCCATGTGCAAACGGCTGGGATTTCATCGCCAGGAGCCTTTGCCTCGCTGACCGTCCACTCCACAGCAACGTGGATGGATATTAACCAGAACAAAAAAAATCCCCAAAGGCTCAGGACGGAACGGTTTGAACGGAATGACGACAGCACGAGCCGGAAGGGGGAGCACTGTGTTGATGAAACGCCAGTCAGTCATGCAGCGGCATGAAATCGATGATTTGTGCCCGAAGCTCACCCCGGGATGGACGGTGGGACTGAAAGTGAAAGATGAATTAATAACTTAACTACGCGGGAAACGGTGCGAGGCTCATGCGTGGATTGATCTGTTTCGGACGGGCTTGGAGGAAGTGGCTCAAATTCGACGCCTCGCCATGTGTCGGCCCACAGGGTGTCGGTTCATTGCCGCACTCCTAGAGACTATCCGGGCTCCTGCCCTATCAACCTCTCGAAGTTTTCATCAAAATCCACACACACCTCGTTGGAACACGCATGAAAAATGTCAGGAGAAAATAAACAAACCATGGATAAACGATATGTCAGAATGAAGCCAAGTCTAGCGGAAGACGAAAAAAATATGTTGAAAAAAATTGCCCTCGAAGTGCTTCGCTAATTTACGATTATGTGGAGAGTCCCGAGATGCTGCTGTTGATTGATGTGGCGATCGAAAACGCCCGGGGGAGAAGAAAGCAATTGCACCGTTTCCACAAGATGAGTCACGCGTACTCACGGGCTCGAGATCCAACTGCGCGTCCCCAGGGCAGCATATAGAGCATAGCTTCATCGTAAGCTGCATCCGATGGAAGTGATTAACGTAAAGGATTAGTCATCGAAAAGTGCAGTTAGTTTTCCCCTTGCCATCCCTTGGACCGGTGTTAGAAAAGTTTGAGCTTTGACTTTGCGTATAGCTCATTTGTAAGAATTTAAATTGTTTCGCATTAACTTATCCAATATTTGTTGTTATATTTGGAAAATGGAAGAGTACTCGACAATTTCGCTGCATTCTAAAAGACACAGTACCATTAAATCATTAAGAAAAGAAAAACTTTTTCAGCGTCCGAGCCGGGACAGGCAAAACTGCCAGCAAATTGGATAACATTGAAGCCTGGAGGCCCGATCGGAGTTGGGAAGAACGTCGCATGCAGCACGCACGGCACAAAAATTATCCTCGGCCGGCTCGCTTCCTACTGGAGGATCACTTCGGCAACAATGTCGGGAAAATTGTACCGCCAGTTTAATTTAATAAACCATTACGAGCGAAAGGTGTTTCACACTTTGTTGTAGTTGTTAATTTTGCTTCCGAATAGCTTCTGAAGAACTATGTGCATTTCGTGCATTGCGAGTCTTAACATTTACGCCACTGAAATGCTCCGTTCGAGTCCGTTGAAGAAATTTAAATTTGACTTATGGATGATGAAACTTTAATTTTTCTCGAAGCAATACAGCACAATTTAATTGTTACAAAAATGTGTTAAAAGTTTTACTACAAATGGAAAAATAAGACCAAACTTGATTCAAATATGGAACAATTAAATACAGTTATTTACTAAGATAAAATGTGTAGCATTCTTCACACAATCTATCATCTGTTTCGGCGGACTGCGGTTTTTTTTTTTTTTTTTAAGAAAAGAAAAGTCCATCTTCCAACGGAAACGACCGCAAAACGCACTCGACCCTTCCTAGCCGGGGAGCCGATGGTTTGTATTATTTTTCATTTTCCGCCAATGTTGTTTTTGGTGCGGAGTTTCCCTTCCATCTCCTATCGCCACGCTTCCGGTACCCTCCGGGGACGATAGCTCAGGCTGTGGGACTATGTCGTCACCTTACGCCACGTTTTGCCACAGCAGCAACGGCATGTTTGTGTTCGATCATGCTTTTCCATTTCACTATTCGCCGGATCGAATCGAGCGTCAGATCGGGAACGCGCGGTGCTAGGGTGTGCTTCCAAATCTCACGGTCACAAAGTGCGCGCCATTTTTCCGGCACACACATGCGCAAACGCTTCGCCAACGAGCAAACACAAGGAACACAACACGTCACCGTCGTCAGCAGCGGGACGCGGGGGAGCCCGAGGGGAATGCACATACACACACACGCAATCATGGTGGAGCTACCGACCGTTATAGCACATGGAGTATACCGCTCCGTCGAGCTGCGTCCCCATTGCCGGTCGGAAGAGTCGAAACTAAAATATTTGTTCTACATGTCGAAGGGAAAAAATAACATTTCGATATTTTTTTTACTCCCCCGCAGGCGGCGGGTCCATTTCCCCCAAACCGACCCAATGTGTCATCCTTCTTACCGCGGTGCACATTGAGTCGAATCCGATCAGCTATTCGCATTCCGTCCTCGGAACGTCCTGCCTCTCTATTGGCCCTTTCTTTCTGCCACATTTTCCCACCCTTCGTTCAGGACGAACTCCAGCTCCGGGAACCGGTGAAAGGATAACGCTGCGATGAATGCCCGAGAAACTCGCACCAGGGCGGAAGCGGGTACAGTTTTCCCGGATTTCCTCCCCTATAGCCTCCAACGCGTACGCCAGTGTTTGCCGGGCGAATGCCGGGTGCGTTTGTTTTTCTTCCATTTCTGTGCCACGTTGATTCCAGCCGGTTTTGTTGTTTTTTCTCCTGGGGTGATTTGGGGGGGGGGGGGGGGGGGGAGTGGAGGAGGGTCCCACTTTTTACTCGAATGAGACGCAGCAACCATCTTTCCTGCAGTCCCGTCCGTCCGCAAGTTGGTGAATCGGTTGGCAAGCGCGGTAGGAGGCTCAGTGGAGGGGCTTGGAGGACGACTGGCCTTTTTTTTCGATGGGTATCCTTTTTTCGTCCGGCCAGCACCAGCCAGCAAGTCCTATCCGTCGGGTTTGGGGTTTATTTTATTCTTTACTTTTTTGTCCCTACAAAAAGCGCCAACTGCTTTCCGTGCCAATTGGGGAATGTTATTTTGTTTATTTTCAGTACCCTGGCCGAAGTTTATTTTGTGTATTGTTTTGTTAAATATGCCACTGCACACACAACTTTCCGCAGATTCGGTGCTCTTGCCCGTACAGGTCGGTCTGGGCCAGTTTGTAAATCATGTTCAATGTTCATCTCAGCGTAATGTTCTCATTTAAATATTCGTATGGTTGTTTATTTCTTAAATTGATAAAATAAGAGATTTATTAACTCTATCAATACTTTTTGGATTCTGATTCCGAGCAGGGCGTTTTCTGATTACTGCTGGACTTATTTTTACTTCTTTCCGGCCGAGGTGTTTATTTTTTATACATTAGAGATTAGCATCTATCAAGCACCGTGTTTAAGAGCCATTTATATAAGTTACACTTCTTGAAATGGTTTTTTTTTTTATTCTCAAGATGATTTTGTCCAAGTGAATTGATTCACCAGTCCAGTGTGATTTGGTTTTCTTCAAAGCATTTTGCAATCACTAGGCAGTCAATCATTTGTTTTGATTTTCAACCGACAAAATGATTCAGTTCCGGATGCTGAACCCACCAGCTCAATTTAGTCCACCGTTGCTCAAACGCACAAAATTTGGCATCGGCAAATCCATAAGCAACCGAAAATAAAACACCTTTCAAAATTTTTAGTTTTAATCTGGATGAATAAGCGAGTTGTTAAACTCTTATATTTTTGTGGGTTTTAACATTTAGTTTGCTGAACTTCGGTTTAGGTGGGTGCAGATCTGAATGCTCAACGCTACCGTACCGAGAAAAAATTGCAAAAAGCAGTTGTTTTTGACAGTGCACCAGAATCGATCGAACGCAGTGAAAAGTACGCGAGACGAAGGAAATGATTGCGTAAATTTTACCAAAAATTGGTCGCGTCCTCGCGTGGACTCGTGCGTTGTGTAGTTTCAAAATATTTCTAGTCGTACCTAGTACTCACGCGTCGCAGTGATGTCGTTTTCCTTCAATCCACTCGGTCCTGGTGGGCTGCATCCAATGCGTAAGTTTGCCACAGTCGTGCAATTTTTAATTATTGTGGGGAAAACGAACCCGCCCTGTTAATATCCGGTTTTATCGGTAGCGCAGTGTATCGATTCCGATGTTAACTTCATTCCATTCTCACCGTGCTTACTGTGTATTCTGTTTTTAGATCCACTACTGTCGGGTGGTGGCGGATTTCTCACGGCACAGCAGCTCGGTGCTCCCGCAGCCGCAGCGAATGCGGCCCTGCTCGCCGGGATAAATAATAAACCACTGGAGTTCAAGATGAAACCGGCACAGAACGGTTCCGGCTCTGCGCCAATGGAGCTGGAAACGGTGTCCGAGCACGAAACGATCAAAGACACCGGCTCGATTGCTTCGATGGAAAAGGCACGCGAGGACAGCATGAACAAAAAGATGCTCGAAGAGTTGCACAAACACCAGACCCAGCTGCAACATGTGGCCGCCAATGGAGGGGAGCTGGTGTTCAATCAGTTGCTCCCACAGCAGTCGCACGGTTTCATGATGATGCCGGGTGTGATGAATATGGTGGACGGCTCGTCTCTGATTAGCATGCAACCGTTTCCTATGATGGCACCGAACGCCTCCGAGTTGCCGGGGGCGATGAATAATAACAACAATGTGCCTTCGGGCAGCAGTTCTCAATCAGCGGTCAATGGTGCCGGCTCGCCGGAGAAGCCAACGTCGACGAAGGAAATCATCTACTGCAAAAGTTGCACCCTATTTCCACCGAACCCGAATGCACCAGCGCCGAAGACGATCGATCGACCGCCAGGCTGCCGGACGGTGTTCGTCGGGGGTCTCCCAACCGGCATGACCGAGGAGGTGATGCGCGAAATTTTTGAACGGTGTGGCGAAATCACCACGCTCCGGCTGTCGAAGAAAAACTTCTGCCACATCCGCTACGTGTACGAGGCGTCGGTAGATTCGGCGATCTACCTGTCCGGCTATCGGGTGAAAATCGGTAGCAATTTCAGCTACGGCAACCCGGAGGCCAAAGAGCCGCCCATCTTCGGCGTGCTGCACGTCGACTACGCGCAGGCCCGCGACGATCAGTACGAGTACGAGTGCAAGCAGCGCAAGCTGCAGCGCGAAAAGCGCCACCGGGAACGGCTGGAGGAGGACCGGTTTCGCTCGCTGTCGCCCCAGCCCGTGGTGCACTACACCGAGCACGAGGCGTCGTCGGTGGCGGAACGGCTTAAAAACGACGAAACGTTCGCCAAAGCCGTCCAGACGCTCATCACCTGGCTCGAGCGGGGTGACTGCAGCAAGAAGAACTCGAACAACTTCTACTCGATGATCCAGAGCACCAACTCGCACGTCCGGCGGCTGCTGAGCGAGAAGGGCGTCTGCGACGAGGAGCTGAAGCGTGCCCGAGAGCAGTACCGGCGGCAAACGAAGACCATGCTCACGCAGTGTAAGTACCATCACGCACCAATGGTTCCAATGGTTTTTTGACTTTGGTTTTTGCCACCTTAAGATCCTCCTAGAAATCAAAGATCTCTCTCTCTCTATCCCCCTCTCTTATTGTCGATCGTTACGAACTGGCTGTTTGCCGTTACTACCGCTATTGTATTAGTATTACTACTCCTAGGAATTATATCTTTCGTTGCGTTTCTTGTGAGTTGTGTGTGTATTATTACTATTGTCATGTTTTGTTCGGCCTCAGGCGTTCCTCCATACAACTCGCACTTTAATCTAAATACGAAACAATAGGTAAACGACTGGAAATAGGATACTTTCTTCTATTACCTCTTCTAGTATACATACATTTTTTTTTCAACATTAAAAGAAACGGTGCTTCAGGACAATCCTCTCGCAGTAGCGCCGCATTCGACAATGCAGGGATACATAGCTTTGCTCTAGAATCACAGGGTTAACCCTGAATACGGTTAGTAGGCTGTGAAGCTACCGTTGCCGTTGTTGTTCAAATGCAAAATAGATCCCATCTTTTTTCGATCACCTCTGCCTTTCTAGTTCATTATCGCCAATCGCCATTTGTTTCTATCTGCATCTATAATATAAATGTCTCCTTATTTACGTATGAAGAAAATTGTATCGTACATGCCGGCAGCAGGGCACCATCAGCTCTCTTTAGCTGCCCAGAGTGCTACCATGGCAAAGCATATAGCGCCAGACTTGATAAATTAACATTGAACCAATGAACGCGAATTTGACTTTACTACCACAATCCACCACCACCACTACGAACCACCACCACCACCGTCATAACTGTCGAAGGTACTGTACTTTTTTGTTTGCATCTGGACATTAGAATAACTCAAGGAAAACTGCGCTTTCCGCCTCCCCCACTCACGTAGGACATGGTCGGGTCACACTCGGGTATCGGCGAAGTGCGCACAGAAAAGGATGGTATATTATAATACAAGCATTTTGGTTCGATTGTTTTACACTGACCACTGTTTTTGTTGTGCTGAAAATAGATCATTTAGATGCATTTTTTCATTGACCCCTGCCATTAGGAACCCCCTGCCCTTTCCATGCAATATTTGTCCAAACGAACGTTAAACTCTTCTCTCTCGTCCTATCTCTTTTAAGTAAGCTCGCCCATATGTGTATCTTTCACTCTCTTTTATCCCTAATCTGAACACACTGGTGTAATGTTGCGAATGCACTGAATTGTGCAAAAAATACATTTGCCAGTTTACGATATTGACATTTCCAAATTCTTACTTTCACTTTCTTCGGCTGGTTAAGGTAATTCGTTGTGACACAGCGCAAAGCGTGTGTGTATTGTACGTTACAATCGTTTCGGTGTGTTGCTCGCGGGATTTTGCTGCTGTGTATGCTCTTACCGATTAGTCATATAAGTCTCTTATGTTTCGTATTTTTCACACAATTCAAAAAAGTGTTCTTCCCTTTAGCTGCTCTTAACTAAGCTTTCACTACTTATGGTTCACATCCTCCACCTAACCTTTTCTTCGTATCGTAGGACCATAACAGCGTAGTATAGTATTTTTCGTTACATCGTACTAAGATTTGTTGATTCCATCACTGTGTGTAGACAATTGTTGGCGCAGAGCCTACTGGTCCACTGTAAATAGGATCAAACTAGAGAATTAAGTTGATGTTTTGTTTCTTGACTGTGCTTCACCTTCATACCTGGCTACTCCCTGTTCATTTATTGTTCCATGCTGCTCGTTGTTAACTGTTGGATTACATTATGTTTAAACCTAAACAACATTAAATAAACAACGAAATCCGTTCAACCGGTCCGACAAAACGTTGCCTTTCTCATGCTAAACTGTCTATTCCATTTAACTGAACTTCAATCTAACAATCTTATTTCTAGAACGGGTGGAACCGAAAACATTTGTTTATCACGATTGTCCCTAAAAAGATGTCTCACTCATTAAATCCACTGTGCAGTAATGTGTTCATTTTTGTCACCATGCACATGGATGATTTACTAAACGGAAAACGGAAATACCAGAATCAAATCTCTCTTCCCTTTCTATCTCTCCGTCTCTCTCTCTCTCCTCTCTCTCTCTCTCTCTATCTCTGGGTATTTTATCCAAAATTCTACCAACCTCCCCCTACCCTGCCACAAGACAAATATCTCTCTATCATTGTTATTACTATTATTATTTTCCACTTCACTTCAATTCAGTCAGTCAGATTGAAAAAGTTTTCAATGCGGCCAGTCACAAGAAGGTTTGGGATCATTTTACTAAAGCCCAAAGAAAAAACATCGATGCGTGGAAGAAGCAGTCACTGGTATGTATCGAACGCTAGTACTTTGTTTCACTGGTTTTTCCTCTTTTCCTCTGCTAGAAACTCTTGCTGTTTGGTGTTGTTGTCATGTTCCTGTTTTCATTTTTGTGTTGTCTGTTTTTCTTTCGCCCTTTTTTGTTTCCTTCGGTTGAACACTGTTTATATTAAGTTGAATTTATTTCATGTTGCGCATTCATGTACATGCTTGGTAATTTTATATCTTTTTGTTGGGTTAGTTTTTTTTTAATACACCACACGACAGTACTAGTACCGGGTTGATTGGCAACACATTGGTTTTAAGCTTATGGTGCATGATGTCTTTATTTGCAAGAGTTAAACTTTCCTTAAGCATGCTTTTGAGTTTTCTTCGATTTTTCATTGCCTCCAACATACGCCTCCTTTACAAATGGTAGATTTTTCGTTGTTTTATGTGCGCCTTATTTTAATTTTATTTTTCCTTTACCTATTTCCTATTTAAACGTTTCCTCATTTGTTCTGAAGTTCATGTAAACTGCATTGTAAACATTGATATTAAACATATTAAGCAATTTGCTAGCTAGCTTTTCAACAAATATCACTTCTGGCACTGAATTGGATTGGATTTCTGCACTTATAAGTGTTGATTTAAAAGTGTGTGCGTATGTGTAAATATATAAATATATAAAATACATTATTGTACCGTAGACATTTGTATAATTCGTTCCATCAAATACTCATTTTCGATAAGATTTTGCCATAACAAAAGTCGCAATAGAATGGAACTCCTTCGGAACACATAGTACTACACGTAAGAAAAATCGTAATTGATTCGATTTACCATATCACTGGAACATACACACAATGATAAAGCCGAACCGAGTAGTTCGATAAACTGCACCGGAATAGTTGACGATTAAAGGACGAACGATGAAGGCAAGTGCGGTCTCAGTGGTGTAAACGTTTTAAATCCAAATTTCCTCGTCCGTAAACGATACATGTAAAGCCCCAGTAGGGAGATCACTGCGAAGGTAAGTGGCGGCGGTACTTCCAAATCGCATCAAACAAAAACCCTGCCTGATGACAGGCAGGGAGGAACAGTTCAAGAGTGTTCCCAAATTCTCAAAACCCAAATGTTATCGTCCATTACCGGTATCGGTAAGCAGTTGTTCACCTTCGTTAGAATAAACCTTGCTGCAACTGATTTTCCCTCTCGAGCAGAGTCGACTTACATGAAATTGAGGAATTGTGTTTGAAAACAGTAAACCCCACTGTTTGCGAAGGAGAAAAGGACATACATTTCAACTATATTGCATTAAATATTTCCAAGTTTGTTTCATTCCTCTGTTGCCTATGAGTTTCTATGGAATACAACTCCGATCAGTCGATTCGTCGCGTCTTATCTAACTGGAACCGTACTGCTTTCTACTTCCCATCAACACACTCGGCGATATGACCTTTGATTCCGGGTGGCGTAGGACGTAAAATGTGTCCAGCTGGATGATTTCCCCGACGATGATGGGATGGATATGTCCGATGACGATCACTCTGTTTCTTCGCTTCCATACAAAAAGTCTCGCTGGGAGCACGAGCACAAGGTAGATTGAAATGGTTGCTGAACGTCAAAACCAACCGTCCTGAATATTCATTTTTTTGTTTTGCCTAATCTCTGTGTCCAGGATAATATGGGTGATCCGGAACGAGGTGCTACCGACGGTGCGGAATGTTCTGCGGCGCACGATGGTGAACTGAAAATGAAAATCCTCCACATCGAGGTACTGCAGGAAACAATCCGCAACCTCCAAACGCAGCTGCTCGAAAACAAAGCCAAAGAAACGCAGCGCCAGAATCGCATCTGCGAGCTGGAGGACAAGCTGAAGGACGCGAACGTGAAGCAGCTGCTGCTGAAAACCAAAATTGCCACCTCCAAGGTGGCCGCGTCCAGTACCGCAAGTATCTCCTCTAGCAAGGGCGGCGACTCGGAAGGGGAAGACTATGTCACAAGCGTCCCGGAAAGTGTGACCAACGCGCCGGCGAGCACGGCAACGGTTACGCGAGATGTTGGCAGCGGTGATGCGTCACCGTTGGAACCTCCACCGTTGGGAGCGGCGCCCGAACGGGAGGTCAAGGTGGTAGCTTTCGCATCGACCTTTCTGATGATTCACCCGCTCGGCGTTCCGCTCGATCAAGTCTGGGCGTACGTTGGCCGGTACGTGCCAGAGCTGAAACCGAAGGAGCTGGAAGACACCTTCGCCCGCTACCAGCAACTGTTCACGCGCTGCACCCAACCGTCGTCGGGGTCAGCGAGTGGAGCGGCAGCGGCGGATAGCAGCACCAACACAGACATCCAGGGCCACAGTTCTAGTCCATGGTATAGATTCATCGGTCACGAATCGAGTGATGTGACGGGTTGATGTTCCGAGCGCTTCTGAAGCGTGTAGTGGAGGGAACTATAGATAGCTCCCGGCAATATTTTGTAATAATTTTTACAATAGTTCAAAACACATGTAGTCACAGCATGCAAACATGTACAATCGTATCAATTATGAAGGTATCATAAAAAAAACTATCGTTACACGGCAGCACGATATCTCGACCATTGGGATGATCTTACGGTTACTTACTTAAGAACGAATTTGATTTCAATCATAAAATGATTTATTTTAAATAGTCTATTGTTCAAAATTGTTTTTTTTCTCGTTTAGTTCTTTACCCTCCGGAGGAACTTGTATTTGTTACCATACCCATTGTTGTTACATTTGGCACTTTCGTTACCGTACGGAACTAGGATTTTCTTTAGCATGTAGCATGTCACACAAATCCTCGGTCAGGCAGGGGCTGATAATAATCTTACGGTTGTTCTTCGCAAGAATGAAAAAAAAAAAACACAATTAAAGCAAATCATTCTGCGAACAAACTTTCTGAAAAGGTAGAGAAAGTGTTTTACCAATTTTATACTCACCAGCGAATACTCATGTATCCTTATGACCGCTCTTATCGTGCATACGCGCAGCCATCATCTCTTCTGCATCTTTGTCGTTTAATGTCTTCCTCGTTCGAAAACATCCTGCATGTGCAAAAAGGGACAAATATGGTGTCGAGAGGCGAATGGGGTGAAGTGCGTAGGCCGGCAGCTTTTAATTATACATATTGTAATAATATACGGAAAAATGTTTCGATGCAAGTTTTGGGCAAATGGCTCATTAGAAGAAGAAAAAGAAACGATTTTGATTACCGATGCTCGGTTTCAATTGAATTTAATAAAACATAAAAAAAAATCTAAATTCAAGCTAAACTACGGTAAAAAGGTTGGTCATAAAGTAAAAAACAAAAACATTTAAAACATTATAAGAATAGGTAGCTCATGTGTTTGCATAAAATGTCATTTATAGTAGTCGGATAAGTATTTATTTCAACTTCACTCGTAATCCATAAGCACCCCTCTCGCCTGCAAGTGCGACGCAATAAGAAACACTCAAATATAGCATTGATCGCTGCTAAGCTGTAGTTGTTTGATATTTGATGAGCAGTTTTAACAAAAGAATTTATGTGCCGACAAGTACTCTAAAAGTTATATGCTTTGTTTTACATCGTAATGTTCGTCAACGCCTAACTTAGGCAATGTTATATCTAGTACTTTTGTTTTTATTTTGTTCCTTCTAAAATGCGTCATAGAATAAGCAGTATTCGAAACTATCTAGGAAGAAAAATTCTTTAACAATTTTAAAGTTCACCAAAAAGAGGTTGTAAGGACGTTTTATTTATGAGACTCGAAAGGATAATCCTACGTACAAATATTAATCATACAACAATCGCACGGTTGGCGCAAATTCGTTTCACTACACTAGACATTTAATACTCATTTTAACACACTCTGTTCGTTAGACTGGTTAAGAGTGCCGTTATTGTTTGCTTTTACTACTCGAAGCACAGGAGAATCTTTTCACTATTGAAAAAAAAGAAACAGATTAATACACGAACAACAAAACAAAACATCGTACTTGGTAGCACGGTAGAGAATACTTATAGAATCGTTTTATCCCCTTTATTGTCAATTATCGTGTTATTAATAGTGCAAGAAAAAGAATAAGTAAAAAAAAAGCAAACAAAACCAACCAAAAACGAAAGCTATTCGCTACATGGGCAGCTTTCCGAAGAGTGAGAACAAAATGAAACTGAAGCAAATCACAATAACAAACACTAGAAGACGAACTGATAAACGGATGACTGCAGACTGTTTTGTATGAGTTGTGGTGCGAACAGTCGGTGAACAATATTTAAAAAAAAAATCTAATCGATAAACAGATGAACATTGAAAAAGCTTATCGAAACGAGATAGCGAAAGAATGTTGAATGTAACTTGCCCGAGGCACGTGAATGAACGTGATTCTTTTAATTGTCAAAAACAAAATGAACGAATTGAATAACAATTGATTTGAAATATATGCCGTTTGCATTGCAATTGCAGAAACATTGTGTCCTTTTGCGTAGAAATTTTTCCAGTAGTGTCTCGAACTCTTGTTCAGGTTTTACATACGAATATATTTTACAAAATCTTATCATATTCATTTAAAATTGGTGTTTTGAAGCACATTCTACTGACGTAATTGATCGTTGGTTCATACTCACGAAAGGTGAAAGCATATTGTACCATGTTTCGTCCAACGTGCGTGTTCGTTTGGCTTAGCGTTTCTCCTTTTTGGCTTTCTTGTCCTTGGCAAGCAGCCCGACGCCCGTGTCGCGTATCCGGATGCCCTTGAGCGTGTTCTTGAGGCTCTTGCGGCCGTGTATCTTCGTCCAGAACTGGTGCATCGCGTCCGCCACCAGGTCCTTCTCCTCCTCCTCGATCGAGTTGGCGTTCTCCATGCGCAGCTGGCGCCGCACGCGCTCGCGCTCCAACTCCTTCTCCTTCAGCTTGATCTCCTTGATCTTCGCCTCCAGCAGCCGCTGGCGGCGCATCTCACGCTCGAGCATGCCCGACAGGGCCGGCTTGTCGTTGGCGGAGCTGAACGTAAGGTTATCGGAGATTTCCGTCAGGTAGATGGCACCGTTGTCCGTACCGTTCGCGATCAGCTTGCCGGCCCGATGCACCCGCACCGACCAGAGCGGGGCGTCCGACAGCTTGAGGCGCAGGACCGGCCCATCCAGCCGATGGATCACATCCCAGGCATCCATCACGCCGTCCATCCGGCAGATGAACACCAACGAGCACCGGGTCGGGCTCCAGATGCCGCACGTCAGCTGCACGGCGTACTCCTTCGTCCACACGATCGGGTTGTCCTTGCAGTCCTCGGTCCAGATCTTCGTCTGCCAGTCGCCGACGCTGATGTAGTTCTTGATGAACAGCGGGTTCCGTTCGACCGAGTAGATCGGCCCGGTGTGCGCCACGATCGTCGCCTGGATCTTGTCCGCCGACGTTTTGTACTTCCGGCTGCAGCTGTAGATGATGCCGTTCTCCGTGCCGACGGTGTACTTGTTCGGCATCGTCGGCTCGAACTCGACCGAGCACACGCCGAAGCAGTGGCGCGGATCGTTCTCCCGGCTCTGGACGTCCTTCGGGGCCAGGTTCAGGTAGTCGTACGGTTCGGTGAGGTTGCGTATGTCCCACCACAGGATCCGGCCGTCCGTCGAGCCGGACAGAAACTCGTTGGTCGTCTTCGAGCTGGTCCACAGGACGCGCGTCACCACGTCGTTGTGGCTCGCTTCGCGCTGCGTCACCTCCACCGGTGTACTCGACGCACGGATGTCCCAGATGGCCACCTGTCCCGAGAACAGCCCGCCGGCCATCTGCGTGGAGTCCTTAAAATTATACTCCAGGCAGCGCGTCTGGTACGGTGGAATCAGCTTTTGCAGCGGACTATTCGGATGCTCTATGGGGGCCGGGACGAATCGAGAGCCGTGTTTTCCATGTTAACACACACACACAAACCCTCCACCGCAACGTTCAACTTACCAATATCCCAAATGTAGCAATCGGTCACCGTGCCACGGCGCTGCCCGATGTTGCAGTGGGCTGACGCGAAATGGTTTCCCTCCTCCGACCAGCAGATGTACGTGCAGGACCGCTTCGTCTCCAGGTAGTCCTTGTACACGTGCACCGTTTTCGACGTGAACTGCTCAATCAGCTCGTGTTGCTCGATGTCCTCGAAGTAGTTTTTGTAGATGTTGCACGCATTATTCTGCATTATGGCGTGATCAATCGTCTACAAATTTCGTTAAAAATACAACCTTAATAATTTGGAATCGCCGGGGTACAGGGAACTGTGCTCATGGAGAAGGGTCTATGAGCGCAAGGTGCTAGGGTAGCTTAAAATATCTAAAAATTAACAAGGTTATTACAAGGAGCTTACAGGAAAAAATCGAAAAAAATTAAACAAAAGCCCCTCAATCGAGAGACACCTTTTATCGCAAAAACTCACACTTTCACCGGGCAAAAATGCTAGCAAAGCATAAAGATTACATTATTCTAACTGCCTCTTTCATATAGCGTGGCTTTATAGAAAGAAAAGTGTTGTGAATGTACCGGACAGGCGCATTTTAAAGTAAATTCATTTTTAGTGCAAGTGCGTTTAGTGCGTTTTATGCAAGTGACAAAAAACTATTTCTGCAGTGCTTTACGCAAAAGTTTGTATATCTTCTTTCCTACTTTCTCGCGGTCGTCGTCGTTGTCTCATAGTGTATAAAGTTTGTTGCAACGGACAACAGTGATTTGCGATGCTTGAAACATTTTGTTTGTACTTTAAAAACTTTAAAAATGAAATGAAATTTCTCCCTATCCTTGCAGCGGAAGAAAAAACCGACACCGTTCGCGGGAATCGCGTTGTTCGTTGTTTTGGATTCCTGCAACATCCTCCCGCCCTGTCACACTTCACTTTTAGACCGACAGGCTCGATAATGAAGGCTGTGAAAAGTGAAACCTTTGCACGGGGGTTTCGAGTATCCCAAAAAAAAGGCGACGGTGCGAGGTTTCGTTGTTCGGTTCAAAAGCTAAAACAGCCAAATTTCGAATCGCGTGCCAACCATAGACAGCAGGCCGTTGATAGGATAGCGTTGCAGTGGCAAAAGGGCTTGAAAGCTGGACTGGATTAAAGCAGCAGCAGCAGCAACAACAACAACAACGAAACCATCACACCTTCGGCAAGAGGAATGAAACCGTCAAGCATAAAGTTGCCATCAAGGTTACACCGTAGCGGTGGCGGGGTGGCGGAAAAGATCCATCGAACCTACCCTCGTCAGTCCCCGCATCTGCTGGACGTACGCCTCACTTTTCTCCTGCTTCCGGCGATAGCGCGCCACCAGCTCCTCGTCGGTGCGATCGATGTCCCGCGGCCAGCCGCCCTCCACGTGGGTGATACCGGTATGCACCAGCCGGTTGTGCACCGTCCACACGGGCGTGTTCAGTATCCATCGGGTGCTCTGCGTTCCCTTCTCAACCGGATTTTCGATCTCGTACTGCTTCGCCAGTGCCTTGTTGCCGACCAGCGTGGCCTGGACTTCGTTTTCCTCCTGGAAGTTGACCGGCTGCCGGATGTCCTTCCGATCGCACATCACCATGTAGCGCGTCCAGTTCTGGTCCATCTGGCTGGTGCTGATGTTTGTGTCCACCTTCATTTTGAAGCTTTTCGTTTTCCCTTTTCACCAGGTAAAAGGTTCGGGAAACCAAAAACAAAACACCAAACTCCAAACGACGAGTAAAGCAACAGTTGTTGTCCACCTGAAACACCGAACCAACCGTACGCAAGGCAAACGCGCGCCAAAACGCACGTGTTTCTCGCACAAAAACGGTTACAACCGGAACGCGATGGCACGACGTCGACCGTTCACGAACGCGGACCGATTCTCTCTGGCAATCGGGGGCAAGCTGGGATGCGCCCGAAAGCCACCATAGCACATTATTTTTGGCGCCAAGCGTTTCCTAGGGGCACGCGTTTGATCGATACTATTTACGGAAGTGGAGTTGTCCAGCAATTGTACTGTTGAACGGTTGCACACCGCGTACGAGAGCACAACGGCTGGCCTGGCTGGCATTCAACTGGTAACCGATTTCTAAACTATACCAAGGGCATCTCGGTTGAAGTTTTTCGTCGGCTGGAACATTGAAGGAAATAAAGGATACGGACATTCTTTAACAGCAATGGTCCAGGGTGAAAGGTGTTGAACCTCACGCCGCTGCTTACTAGATGAGATTACTATGGGTTCGCTGCGCGGTGCGTCTGTGACACGTTGGCTTCGTATGTCGGTATTTGTAGTAACTATTCGCGTTTCCCTAACAACTGGCTCATTTGGGCAACCACAGTAAACAACCTTGACAGAAGAAGG
Organism: Anopheles atroparvus; assembly: GCA_914969975.1. Lineage (NCBI taxonomy): Eukaryota > Metazoa > Arthropoda > Insecta > Diptera > Culicidae > Anopheles > Anopheles atroparvus. The sequence goes on from CAJZCY010000004.1 coordinate 16,768,485, forward strand.
AAAATTTATTCTGCACTGTTACCAAAGGAGAGAGTTGTTTGCACCACTGTCTGTTAAGGCAGTGTAGTCGTGTTTTGTACAAACTTCAACGCATTTCTGTAATCAAGGTCCATCAAGAATCCGACACCGAGTTCATAGAAAAAAGCTCACTCTTGCAAGATGGATATACAGTACGTCTACCAGAAGGAACGCCGAGAGTTTGGCAAGCAGTGTCTGTTTTCCGACAAGAACAAGGTGGAGTTTTCCGAACCGGCCAACCATGACCTGTTCAGGGAGTACATCCTGCGCGATCCGGTATCGGTCGGGACGCAGTACAGCCGCCAGATGGCGGTCAGCGAGGCGAACACGGAGAGTGCCGAGTTCGAGCACCACGGCATCCTGCACTCGGAGGGCGGCTGGCCGAAGGACGTCAACTACCTCGACCCGGAGCAAACGGTGCGCTACCGGCGGAAGGTGGAGAAGGACGAGAACTACATCAGCCAGCTGATGGGGCTGACCAAGCCGATGGAGCACTGCATCTTCCAGAACAACGCGGTCAACATTTACGAGAACTACTTTGACGACCTGGAACCGGCGCCGCTGATCGAGCGGAGCAGCTCGCGGACGCTGAACGTGTACCGCGACCCGAGCATCTACAAGCAGCCGGTGACGCACCTGTCCTGGTCACCGGACGGTGGCACCAAGATTGCCGTCTCGCACTGCAATATGAACTTCGGTGAGGTGCTCGGGAAGGCCGTCTGCTCGTACCTCTGGGAGGTGGAAAACCCGAACGCGCCCCTGTTGCGCTTCACGCCGGCCAGCTCGATGATCTGCCTCGAGTACAACCAGAAGGACCCGACGACGCTGGTGTCCGGCATGTACAACGGTCAGGTGGCGGCGTGGGACACGCGCAACGCCCAAGAGCCGGTCATGATCAGCGAACGGGAGCATTCGCACCGTGCGCCGGTCAACTCGGCCCTCTGGATCAACTCGAAGAGCGGTACCGAGTTCTTCTCCGGCTCTTCGGACAGCCAGGTGATGTGGTGGGATACGCGCAAGCTGTCGCAGCCGATCGACCGGCTGCTGATGGACCCGATCAAGGCGGACGAGCAGGACCTGTCCCGGTCGTACGGCGTGAGCTGTCTCGAGTACGAAACCTCCATTCCCACCCGGTTCATGTGCGGCACGGAGCAGGGCATGCTGTTCTCCTGCAACAGGAAGGGCAAATCACCGCAGGAGAAGATTGTATTTAGGGTAAAAAAAACAAACTCGCTCCAAACACAAACACACACACACACCCATGTGCTCATGTCGGTTCTTTCCTTCGCAGATGCAATGCCACACCGGACCAATCTACGCCCTGACGCGCAACCCGGCGTTCGTGAAAAACTTCCTCACCATCGGCGACTGGATAGCGCGCATCTGGTCCGAAGACTGCCGGGAAAGCTCGATCGTGTGGACGAAGAACCACGACGTGATGCTGACCGACGGGGCCTGGAGTCCGACGCGCTACTCGCTGTTCTTCGTCAGCCGCGTCGATGGCGTACTGGACGCGTGGGACCTCCTGCAGCAGCACAGCGAACCGACGCTCAGCATTAAGGTGTGCGACGAAAGCCTCAAGTGTTTGAGGGCGCACGAGTCCGGCCGGCTCGTCGGTACCGGCAGCGTGAAGGGGGCCACGTTTTTGATTGAGATGTCCGAAAACATGACCTCGATTCGCAACGATAAACCACTGCTGACGGCGGTAAGACACGGCCGACGATGGCGATCGGATGCGGACCGTCAACAACTCATTAACGGGTTCCTTCTTCTTTTCCAGATGCTCGAGCGTGAAAATCGTCGCGAGAAGATTCTGGAGGCGAAATCACGCGAGATGAAGCTGAAGGTGCGCGGGCTCAACCGACAGGACGAGCATGCGGACGACAAGCCGAAACTGTTCCAGTGCCGATGTAAGTTTTCCATTAGCTACCACGAAGAAGGTATTATTTTGCTAAATTAATAAAAACAATTTTTCTTTAATTCATCCAACCAGCTGCTTGCGAGGCTGCCGAACAGGAGTACTTGCAGATGCTGGATAAAGAAAGAAAGTCTCGCTTTCCGGAGGAATACGAAGAAGGTAGGTATTTTGCTTTCCTTTACAAAGCAAACTGCAACTTCTGTTCGCTTCACGCTCTTTTTTCTCATTGGTTGTTCATGGACATTTCAGAATATGACCCCAAAAAGGTGCGGAAACCGTACAAACCCGAGCACTACGAATCCGATGGTGAGAATAACGACCACAAAGACTAAACCCAACCGTCTAAATGATACGGATAGCAGCGAACCACGGATATTTGGACACATTTTGCTCGGTACATGGCAAACTATAGTTCCCAACAAACTAAGCAGGCTCGTAAATGTTTTACTTTCAAACGAAGGAAATCGTTACGCCTCAACAATTGACAAATCCCGCAGTAATCGAAACTATCAACGTTTTCAAGAAGAGAAAAAGAGGAGAAAATTGATGAAGAAATTAGAAATCAAACCGTACGTATGCTTTGGTTCGATTAAGTAGAGTTTTTTTTTTAATTTTGCATCTTTGCACATGAACCCGTTTGGTAGTCAAATACACCATCAAAAGTATTGTTCATTGTTACACATGAAAAATATATTATTATTATTCCGATGAGCCCGTTAGTACACCTTCAGTTTCCCCTCCACCTCGGTGGGATCCGCCAACGCACAGGCAACGATCGAAAACAGATTCTGAAAGCGCACGGCCGATCGTCGCTTTACGACCAACCGGACGGCACATCGGTCCAGCAGATACATCCACTTCAGCTCCGCCTTCTGCGAGTCGGTTTTGCTCAGGAACGTCTTCACGTCGCACCGGAGGACGGTTTCCGCTGCCCCACCCACCATACGACAGCCATGCAGGGTACCGGTGTGATCCGTTAGATCGACCGCGAGATCAAAGAACGTTTCCAGCGCCGGTATCGTGTGACCCAAACAGTCCAGCTTCGGGCAGCACTGCTCTTGGCCGCGCAAAAGTGTTCGGCAGTGGACACACCGTTGGCTCGCCGTTCTAGAGGGACCGTCGAGGTCGAGCCGTGTGATCACGGCATAGCACAGCGCGGTAAATTGGTCATCTTCCGTGACGAGATCACCGTCCGTTCGGTCGAGGATCTGCTGTACAGTCATGATGGTGTTTATTGTGGCCGCTGGAGTGTGGAGATGGAGGGAAGGAAAGCGAAATACGAAAGAGTAAAAAGAGGCCAATTTATAAAATACCATCACACACGATACTCAACGATCTACAGTTCCCGATGAGAGGGAGCACACGATATCGACGTCCTGCATGGGAATATTCTTTGCGTGGCGCAGCAGACTGTCGACCTGGGGTAGGTTCGGGTCCTGAGTGATGATTGTTTTGCGGTCCACAGCTAGCCCGGTCGTTTTGTAGTACTCGCTGAACTCGATGCGCACGTCCACAATCAGCAGAACCGTCGAGAGGGGGACCCACGCGTCCGCCCTTTTGCAGTAGCTCTCGGACCAAAATTTTATCAACACTCCGGCGTGGCTCTGATCCATCAGGACCACCTCGCGGAAGGACTTCAACTGATTGGTTCTGTTGATACGTATCTCCTTCCGCGGACGAACCGCGCGGACCACTACGAGCACGTTGAACGTTTCGCCCTTGCAGCCGGCACCGCTGGCCACAATGTCCGCTAAGGGGATCGTTTCTTCGGCCCGCACCGGGGGCACTTTCAGCAGCGATTTCAGTGTCTGCAAATGCGTTCCTTCGTGGTGGATAATCTGCGAGGAGGGCGACTGCTCATTGATCGTCAACCCGTACAGGGAGGTCACGGTCGGTGAGTATTGCTCCGAACGACAGTACATCGTCGAGGACACCTGCGGCTTGTGCACATCCACTACGTCGCCCACCTCGAACGAGTTGTCGTAGTGTGCAATCGAGTCGGCCTTTCCCCAGATGGTGCAATTTATCGTATCGCGGTCGGAGTCTCGCAAGGTGAGTGTAAGCACACCCCGTGCGACCAGGCTCTTCCTATCGGTTGCTTCACTCGACGAGCTTCTGGCTGTTCCGCTGAAGAAACGGGGATCACTTTTCGCTATTATAACGGCGGCCAGAACAAACTCTCGATTATCATCGCTTATTTGGGCGATCTTCCTGGCAACAAGCACTCCCGTCGACATCGTTGCTTAGTACTACTGATTATTCTGGTTTTCGCCCCTTTAATATTATATTTGGTTCGGAACAATGGTGCTGTGGCTGTGGTTGCTTTGATGATGGAATAATAAAGCGACCGTTATCGCACCAACATTCAGAAAGGAGCAGTTCCAAGTGAACCACACATTTTTGCAGGTGTATTTTGTTTCGATGCGGCTGGTTTCTATTGAAATCTTAAGTAAAGCATTATAAAATTCGGTTATCTCTTAAGCCTGAAAAACACAAGCTAACTTAATTCTGTTTTGCAACCGATTTACCATGATTCGTTATGATGATGATGCATCGCCATGGTGGGGATCACCAAGTAGAATCATTGGAACTGGCAATAGCAAACAAAATGTAGTGAAAAAAAAACTGTGCACGCTATTCCCAAATTTGATTTCTTTAATTTAAGTGTGCTTTTCGCTGGATAAGATACCTACTTTAACGGTAAACCGACCACGTGTTAATCTAACGTGTTCATTGGTCCGATAACCGATTCGCGAACCGGGCAGGCGAGGCGGTATTTTTTAAACCATGTTGGGGTTGAATTGTTTCATTACTTTTCAACTTATTTTTCCAATACAGCATACGAAACATTTCAACGTGATACATTTCAAGCCTTGACAGCAGTTTGTTTTGATCAGCACGGAACAAGGTACAGCAAATCAGGTAAAATCATCAATATTCTCTGACAAAAGAATTTCGACAAGTAGGTTTGTAAATTGTTGGATTTTTCTTCCACATTCGTCAGGCCTGTGCTTGTCTGTTAGGTTTATTTAATGGGGGTTTACAGAAAACTGTTCAAAATGTAAACTAGATTTTCACTGACTATCGTACAAGCGTTAGTTTTCATTTATTTTTTGCAAATGAATTTGTTTACATTCCTCACAAACTAAATAAAACCTCCTTAACGCGACCTACCTTCCAGTGACGTTGGAGACGGACGAAAAAAAAGAAGGGATACCTGTAAGCCATTGCAAGTGTGCAGTAAGTCACGTAATCTCGCGTCTGCAGCAACAGCAGCGTGGAAGCATCGGTTGGCATTTGTTGGCACTGGTGCATTATTTTGGGTCGGGTGCTGGATGCAAGCGGATGCAGCCGACAGTGCGTACGCTTGCTGTTTCGTAGAAGGTCGAAGTGGAAGGGGGTTTGTCTAGCAAAGCAATCTGTGGAAAATCTATCGAGCGAACAGTGAAAGGTAGAAGTTCAGTTGAGGGTTCAACTCACCGCAGTGAAGTAGCAAAAAGCGACGGCAATATCACTTTTCGACCTTTGTGATCTACCTTTGTTCGATAGAATTAAAAGAAAAACAGGCTAGACAAATAACTGAACGTTTTAAATAATCACCGCCCATAGTCAGCATGAAAATGGCAGCCGCTCAAGTAGAGCAACCGCCGCTACCTGCAGACGTGAAGATTGTTAAGGCAAAACCTGTGCGAAAGGTGTTCAAGGGAGCGTCAAGGGTTATCAACAAAATTCCTGCCACGCTGCTGAACGACACCGAGCTGAACGATGCGATTGCCGCCCTCCCGTCGAACTACAACTTTGAGATCCACAAGACAATCTGGCGCGTACGGGAGACGAAGGCCAAGCGGGTGGCGCTTCAGATGCCCGAGGGTCTGCTGATGTACTCGCTGGTCATCAGCGACATCATCGAACGGTTCACCGACGCGGACACGATCGTGATGGGCGACGTAACGTACGGGGCGTGCTGTGTGGACGATTTCACGGCCAAAGCGCTTGGGGCCGACCTGCTGGTCCACTACGGTCACAGCTGCCTGATTCCGATCGATCAGACCACCGGCATCAAGGTGCTGTACGTGTTCGTGGACATCAAGATCGACGCGCTGCACTTCGTGGAAAGCGTGAAGCTGAACTTCCCACGTGAGCGCAAGCTGGCGTTCGTGAGCACGATTCAGTTCGTGGCCACACTGCACGCCGCCGCCAAAGAGCTGCGTGAGGCACAGTACGACGTTGTGATACCGCAATCGAAGCCCCTCAGCCCGGGCGAGATCCTTGGCTGCACCGCGCCGCGCCTATCGGGGGAGGGAGACGAAAGCCGCACACTGATATACCTCGGGGATGGGCGGTTCCACCTAGAAGCTGCCATGATATCGAACCCCTCGCTCGAGGCGTACAAGTACGATCCGTACGAGAAGAAGTTCACTCGCGAGCAGTACGACCACGAGACGATGCGGCGCAACCGGAAGCAGGCGATTGACAACAGCCGGGACGCGAAACGTTTCGGGCTGATACTCGGTACGCTGGGGCGTCAGGGTTCGACCAAAGTGTTGGAGCATCTGGAGCGACGGCTGAAGCACCACGGCCGGGAAGCAGTTGTCATACTTTTATCGGAGATCTTTCCCGCGAAGCTCGCCCTCATGACGGATATCGATGCGTTCGTGCAGGTACGTGGTTTGATATTGATCGCAGTGCATTCGTTTCGGAGCACGTAACCCCCAGATACAATCTCCCAAAGCGTGATGATAGCATACTCATCTAAACCAAATTCTTTCTCCTTATGTTGCAGGTTGCTTGCCCACGGTTGTCCATCGATTGGGGTACTGCGTTTCCAAAACCCCTACTCACACCCTACGAGCTTTCCGTTGCCCTTGGCGACGCAGAGTGGAAAATACCGGAGTGTACTGCTACTAAGGAGCAGCAACAGAAACCACTGCCTAGCCTTGAAGTGGTGTACCCGATGGATTTCTACGCCAATGCCAGCCTAGGCGAATGGACGCCTAATTTTAAAAAGTTAGACCTCTGCGAGAACTCTACCGGTGGATGCTGCGGCCGCTGCAAGGATGAAAAGAAAAAGGCAGACATGGGCGAGGTGAAGGGCGAAGGAAAAGCTACGGTCAATGGTGCCGCAAAGGAATGATTGACTGGGGAGATGAAATCTTAACATTATTCGTTTTAAGTTATACGAATGCATACACGAGTAAAACTGCCGAAATGGTGATACGCTATTGAAACGTACGCTCGCATAGGTCGTAGGACACTGTAAATAAATGCCTCATCGTATTTAACTGAATCAGCAACCGTTTGTTTGATGATAATCAATTAAATCTATTGTCAGGAAATGAATAAATTTGGTGTCGCATAATTATGCGCACAGCAAAATGTGTGTTTTGTAAATGCTTGTACGCAACAAAAATTTCCTTAACAGCTTGAGTTCCCGTGTAGATCGGCCAGTTCGGCGCGTCTCGAGATGCTCCATCACTCCCAGGGATCCCGTAGTGCAAATATCAGAAAAATAGTTCGTGCGGGTAAATTTTTGAAAAAATTGTCTGTTTATTATACCAGCTGCCCGGAGAGACCTGCTGTCATCAGGTTCGTGACTGTCAGTGTAGTAACCTTGGTACGCGTTGCTTTTATCCAGCTACCTTGAGAAGTGAAACTACGCAGCCAACGTTGAGAAAAGCTCACAACGTCAACAGCATCAACAGCGAGTGGACGTGATAGACGTGATTTTCATATTTCACGATAGTTAAACGAAATAAAGTGTATTAAAATGGGACGCAAAAAAGGAAAGAATGCAGGTTAGTGTTTCATCTTGCCTTATGGCTGCTGAAATATGAGTTTTCGATATGCCTGTGTTGATGACTAGACGAATGTATATTTTCACTTGTTTTTGTTCTCTGGAACAATCTCTACGTTTTGGGGAATGGCTGATGCAATAGCTTGCACGGTACCATCCAGGTTGTTGCATAGGATTACATATTTTAAGATCATTGTTGACATGTGACTCGTAGTTTTTATCAGTGTCTACAAATCGGTAGCATTGGATACGTGTTGGGATTGCATCATCCGTTTCATCTTATCATTCACATTTGTAGACTATCATTTTGTGTATGCAAACATAGTAGGGGAAAGTGTGGCAAGATGCCCCGGTGGGGTAAAATGCAACGAAATGTTTTTGGCTATTTAAAAAAAATTGAATCAATGAAATGTGTTCATTAGCGTGTCTTATACATCCAGTGTGAATTTAATGGCTCAACAATAACATTTAGGAGAAAAAACGGGATTAAACAAATTGAGTCCGAAATCATGTAAGATTTCGTTCTAGTGTTTGAGACATGAAAGTAAATAGTAAATGCTCTGTTTGTTTTGGATCGTATTGCCCCATGTTTAAATCGGGGCATTTTGCTACACCGTTCGGCCCACTATGTCAAACACGCATAAAAAAGAAGAGTCTTCAATTGTTTTAGGCATTTTGCGTTGATAGAAAAGCTGTTAAGGAATCGAACTGTGCAATATTTGGATTTTTTTCTTGGATGGATTGCGAGACATAATTTGTTTTGATTATGAACGGGTGCATATTGCCTCACCTTACCCTACATTTTTTGTTGTAATTATCGAGCTGCAACTGCACAATCACATTACGGCAAAATGACTCATAGTTCCCTCAGGGTACTGAAGTTGTGTTGGTAAATTTGCTCTCTGAATTATATATTTTCATTGAAATGACGGAACCGAAGGTCACTGGTTATCAATCGAACAAATATTCAACATAATACAAGATTTCAATCAAATTCATCGATAACCTATGAACACTTGGTGAAATGTTAAATATTAAGTTATATATTTTCTCCTTGCTTGGGAAAGGAAGTTTATGGAAGGGATGCAGGCGAGCTTAATTCCACAATTACCCAGACGTGGACGTATCCGGGCCCGCTCGGACCGACAGCCGTTTTGCTAGGGAAGCTCGTTATTCGGGACCGACAGTACATTTCGTTTGTCTGAAGAAAATCGGTCGGTCCGCATTATTGAAACCAATTGTTTAGCAGGGGTCTGGAACCGAAAAAAAGAAGGATTTTACTACATACGAGACGTCTGAATTCGTTTTCTTTTCGGCGTGGCGAGGGGAGGTGCACCAGTATTTGTAAATGAAAATTATTATAAAGGATAATAAAAGAGCTAAAACACTTTTATAGACAGAGCCGTTGTAAGATTGTCTTTTGAGCATCTATAAATCGTGTATTGGTCTGGCTAGGGAAAAACACGAGCGAAAAGTCTTTCGCGTTTCTTCGCTTGTGAAAAAAACACTTTTTGCTAGATACCAAAGCAACCTGAGTAGCGAAGTAGCCAATAGTTTGCTGTAGCGCTCGGGCATTCGGTGTCTAGAAAATAAAGGAAATAGACGCATAATACTGTTCGTTAGTTTATTCGATTATGTTGTATCTGTTTACGCTTTATCTAAATCGGCCTATACATCCATTTGTACTTTCATTAATTGCGATGGCGTTAATATAGAGGATATTAAGCCTGGCGAAGGACCGCAGCAACAACCGCCGGCACAGCAGCAGCAACCGCTGACACAGCCGCAACAGCCGCAGGCACAACAGCAACAACCTCAGCAGTCGCAGCAACAACAGCCGAAGCAAAACAAGCAGAAGCAAAAGCAGCAACAATCGGAGCCACAGCAGCAGCCGCAGCAACAACCGCCGGCACAGCAGCAACAGCCGCAGGCACAGCAGCAACAACAGAAGCAAAATAAGCAGAAGCAAAAGCAGCAACAATCGGGGCAACAGCAGCCACAACAGCAGCAGCCGCAGCAACAACCGCCGGCACAGCAGCAACAACCTCAGCAGTCGCAGCAACAACAGCCGAAGCAAAACAAGCAGAAGCAAAAGCAGCAACAATCGGAGCCACAGCAGCAGCAGCAGCAACCGCAGTCGCAGCAACAACCGCCGGCACAGCAGCAGCAGCCGCAGGCACAGCAGCAACAACCGAAGCAAAATAAGCAGAAGCAAAAGCAGCAACAATCGGGGCAACAGCAACAGCAGCAACAACAGCAACAGCCACAGCAGCAGCAACAACAGCCGCGTCCCCAGCAGCAGCAACAACAACCGCAGCAAACACAACAGGACATGAAACGTGGAACAGTGTCGCGAGATCAATCGGTGGCCTCTACGAAATCGTCCGGCTCCGGATCTGGCGATGGTGTCCTGAAACCTATCGAGGAAGATTTAAAACGCATGCGGATTGACAAGGAGAAGCTGCGGCGCACCGATCTGCGCCCGGTACTTTGTCGCCCGGGAGCGCACGGAACGCGCGGGATGAAAGTGACGGTGGAGGCAAACTTCTTCCGTCTGCTCATCGACAAGCTCATCGGGACGGCTTACCTGTATGATGTGTCCATCATGCCGGATACACCGAAAAAGTTCTTCCGACCGGTGTTCGCCCAATTTTGCGCCGAAAACTACCCGAACCAGCGTTTTGCCTACGACGGGCAGAAGATCGCGTACTCCGCCAGAAAATTCCCGGACGCGAAGGGGATGCTGAAGTTCACGCCCCAGGATGGTGGCAAAGTGCGCGAGTACACCGTACAGGTGAAACAGGTAACAACCGTTGACCTCAACTCACTGAAGAGGTAAGATCGATGTTAATTTTGTGTTTTTTTTTAATAAGAATAATTGCCAATTTTTTGTTTTCCATCCCTCCAGCTATATGAACTCTAACATGAGCAACATGGCGAAGCCGATGAGCGCCATCCAATGCATGGACGTGGTGTTGCGGTGTGCTTACGAAACCAATCCCAACTTTGTGCGGGTAAGTTTTTGGTAACAGTTATGGTACCTATGTCTTCTGTATAAAGTTGATTAGCTAGTTGACATTAGTTGATGAATTTACTGAATTTTCTCCTCTTTGTAGTTCAAACGCTGCGTGTACGCCGTGCCAAGGCAGCGCATTGATTTGGGAAGTGCCCACGAGCTGTGGTTCGGCCTGTTCCAGTCGGCCCTGCTGGGCGCTCGGCCGTATCTGAACGTGGACATTTCGCATAAGGCGTTCCCTTCCAGTGGGCAGTTGCTGCAGATCATTGCTAGCTTCAACAAGGGCAACGTGGACCAGCTCGATCGCTGGGTGTTGCCGGAACTGACCAGCTACCTGAAAGGCATGGACGTGGTCTATCGCAATCCGAGCGGCGTCGAACGCCGTATGCGCTGCCACGGGCTGCGCGACGCGGCCAACCAGCAACGGTTCAAGTTAGACGACGGAACGCAGCTAACGGTGGCCGACTACTTCAGGCAGCGGCTAGGTTATACGCTGCGGTACCCGAACCTGCCTGTGCTGCACGTCGGTAGCTCCGTTCGCAACGTGTACGTACCGGCCGAGCTGTGCTCGATTCCGCCCGGGCAAGCGCTGAACAAAGACCACCCGGACGGGTGTACGGCAGCGATCATCAAGTACGCGGCCACTAGCACGACCGTGCGCAAGCAAAAGATCATGGACCTGGTGAGTCAGGTGAACTACGCCCGGTGCCCGACCATCTTGGACTTTGGCATTGGGGTGGGCAATGAATTCGAGAAGGTTGAGGCCCGCATCATCGACGCGCCAAGCATCCAGTACGCCAACCAGCAGACAGTGAAGCCAGCGCGGGGCGTCTGGCGGGCTGAGGGTAAGCCTTTCCTTGAGCCCAGCACGTCCCTGTCCAAGCAGCCGATTCGCTGGCGCATACTGAATCTCGATCAGCAGACCAACGAGTCCACTATTTCGACGTTCGGAAACATGCTCTACGAGCAAGCCAAGCGCTGCAACGTTCAGATGGAGCCGTTCAGCATGCGTGACACGTTTGTGGTGGTGCGCAACATGCGCGATTGCCTGCGCGATCTCGGCACCATCATGGAAAACATCAAGAAGGAAAACCCAACGATCACGATTGTGGTTTTGCCGTTCCGCGGCGAAGTCTACTCGAAGGTGAAACAGAAGGCGGAACTGGCCAGCGAACGCATCGGGCTGCTGACCCAGTGCATCAAGGCGTTTACGGTGCAGCGAAAGGGCACGGACATGAGCACGATCAACAACATCATGCTCAAGGTAAGTCGAGTGAAGGGAAGTGGGGAGATAATGCTTTCCGGCGTGCAAGCTCTTTGCTGTGACATCCGACACTCTCTGCTATTATGTATTCACAGATCAATGCTAAAACTAACGGTGCGAATCATTGCCTTGTGCCGCAATGTGTACCACCGCTGGGCAGAGGAAAAGTAATGTACATCGGCGCCGACGTAACGCATCCGCTCAGTGACGACGTGCCGAGCGTGGTGGGCGTAGCGGCCCTGTACGACCTGTCCGGGTTCCGCTACAACTGCAGCGTCCGGCTGCAGGGGGCCCGGGACGAGATGATACGCGACCTGGAGAACATCGTCCACCGGCAGATACTGCTCTACCGCGACTACAATAAAGCGCTGCCGGAACGCATCATGTACTTCCGGGACGGCGTGTCGGACGGACAGTTTTCGGAGATCCTCACGATCGAGCTGCAGGCACTGCATGCCGCGATTGGGCGTGTGCAACCCGGCTACAAGCCGGCCGTGACGTTCATTGTGGTGCAGAAGCGCCACCACACGCGCTTCTTCCCGACCGGCTCGTGCCCGACGGAGGGTAAGAACAACAACGTCATGCCGGGCACGATCGTGGACCGCGAAATTACTGCACCGGACCGGTTCGAGTTCTACTTGGTGAGCCATGCGGCCGTGCAGGGCGTTGCCAAGCCGACCAAGTACGTGGTGCTGTACGACGACTCGAACTGCAATCCCGACATGTTGCAGGCGTTGACGTACAACCTCTGCCATATGTTTGCGCGCTGCAACCGGGCCGTGTCCTATCCAGCACCGACCTACTATGCCCATTTGGCCGCTTACCGCGGACGGGTTTACATTAAGGAGTAAGTAGTGAAACGCACCTTTGTGCTATTTTTTAAAAAATTTAATCACGTGATTATTTATATCCATTTCTTTTTTCTTCACTTTACAGTCGCCGCATTGATATGAACAATCTGGAAGCTGCGTACCGTAACATCCAAATAATCCCTGATGTGACGAACAACAATCCAATGTTTTTCGTTTAGAAGAGCTCTACTGAGGGCGGATATTTTTTTTAGTCATTAAATAATTTTTCCATAATCACATTTATCGTTATTTGACACATCATTTGTGCACGTATGCACCCATTTATTGATATATAACATAAAACAAAAACATATATGTAGCTGTAATGAACGAAGAAAAAAAATCTAAAAACATACAAAAAAAATTGATGTACAGAAATATATTTAGGATTCGCTTCGGCTTATCTGTCACAAACCCCGTGTTTTAATTTGTGGTCTGGAGCAATTGCTGCGTGATAATTCTGAATGTTATATTATTCAATGCACTTAGTTTTCGGTTTGGAAAATATTCAAATAAATAAAGAAACGTGTGTAGAATGGAAATGCATTTAGACGGTCCTCAGTCGACTTGTTGTTCACGGGAGTCGCTAAACTTTATGACTGCATTGATATCGCGGAGCCCATCTAGGAATTAAGGGCTTTAATAGCGGATCAAGAAACACTTGGTCAAAACTAAAATACGTGAAATTCGGCATATTTTTCAACCTGCCACCTGTACAACCCGCTTGCACGGGCTTTCTTTGATGTTGTTTGAGAGTAAACATTTCCTTTTGAAAAGGTCAGGGCTCAATTTTATCAATATCATTAGAAAGTGGGAACTTAGGCTAAACCTCCGAAAATAAAAGCCAAATGCAAAAACCATTTTGTACGAACATTTTATCGAGTGACTGCAGCCATGTATTCTCGCCGTTATACGGCAAGTATAACACTTGTCAGTGCTACACAAACCGTGGCAACCTTGGTCGAATGGTCGAAATTTGGCGCAAACTTTTTGACGCAACACCTGCTCATCTACATTTCACGCACGAAAGTTCGAACGGCGCGGCGCGTCCAAGAAATATTTGTGATTATTTTTTATTTATCTCCGTAGCCACGTCCATTTCATGAACATGGAATGTGAACAGCAGCAGTGTACAACGCAGTGGACGCCCGAGTTTTTCCTAGCGAACGAATCGACGTGCCTGGAGCGGTTGTTGGACGGTGCGACCTGGCGCTCGATACCGCTGCTGAACTGTGCCGATTCGCACCACCTGCCGGACGGGTCGTTGGTGCGCTTCCGTGGCATGGTGCAGGACATGCAGGATCCCGAGTGCTACCTGGAGGGGTATGATGTGCGCAGCAAATCGGGCACCACGGTGCACCGCCAGAACGGCAAATTCCGTGACATTTTGGTGTACAACGAAGCGACCGAAACTGTGGACAGCGGCTGCACGGAAAGCAATACGTTCGGCGAACGGCGATCGATGTTTGTGATTAGTGTGCCGGGTCAGAACCAGTGGGCTACCGTTTGCGAGAAAGAATTCAATAGCACCGTAGGCCGGAACGTTCCACCTGCCGACGACACCGAAGGAGAACGGGCGTCGGTAAAACGGCCGCATGAAGATGAGATGGAGATTGATACCGCTACGGGGGCGCCCAGCACGACGGGAACAGCGTCCACTGTGGCGACGCTAACGAATGGGGTAAAAAAGATAGCCACAACGCCACCGATCGAAGCAAACACTCCGGCAGGCGGCGGGGGCACTGCTGTGTTGTCTGCTGACTATCTGCTAAATTCCCCCATCACGGAGCGTCCAAGCAAGGCCTGCTTGGTTAAACTGTACAGCGACTATGACGATTGGACGCTCAACACGCTCGTCGAAGTAGCCGGGTTTCTTTCGATCGATCCCGCCCTAGATGGCACGGGCGACAGCGGCGAGATGGATGAGTTCGTCGACGATGTAACCGAACATCAGGCAACCCATCCACCGCCCTCGCTGATACCACGCCTGCATGCCGTCAGCGTGCGCAAGCTGTCCCACACGAACCCGCTCATGCTCGACCAGGAGCCGCAGCAGCAGCAGGCGGATGAGGCGACCCTCCAGGCGGAAGCAGAGCACGCCTACCGGGATCTGCACAATCTGTTCACCCAATGTTGTTTCGGCGACCGGGTGGCGGCGGACTACCTGCTCTGCCATCTGGTCTCGTCGGTGTACATACGCGTCGAGGTGGAATCGCGCGGTCAGTTCAGCTTGAACCTCAGCAACATTCCGGCCGAGGTGCTGCCGAGCTACACGCAGTCGTTGTACGAGCTGGTAGAGCTGCTGCTTCCGGCAAGCCACTACTTTCCAATGACGCTGGAAAACATGAATACGGTTCAATTTGTACCACGGTAAGATCCCTGCTCTCCTTCGCCGATCGATTCGTGATCTTAAACACTTCTCCCCCAGGAAGGACTACACGACCAACAAGCTAACGAGCGGTCTGCTTCAGCTGGCACCCCACACGCACCTGGTGCTGGACGAGACGCGTCTGCAGGCGGGCAAGTTGGAGTCGGCCGGCGTTGAAGCCGTCCATCATATTTCCCATCTGATCAAGAGCCAGCGCTTGCGGTACGACTTTCAATTTTATCAGCTCGAGTTCAACGCCGACGTGCCGGTGCTGGTGCTGAGCGAGGGCCGCAGTATGCTGCCGGTAGGTTTCCCACACGTGTAGCGCGTGTGCCACTATGTGAGGTTTTCATCCACCTGTTCTCCCCCTCCTTCTTGTTCCCCCAGAGCAACTGTTACCTCCCCATCATACCGGACCTGGACGCGATCAAGCTGATCGATGAGACGATGAAGGCCGGCCGGCACTACATCACGCCGAAGCTGCCCGCCATACGCCGCTACCTGACGGCGGCCCGGGTGCAGCAGTTCGACATGAAAACGCTCGATCCGGCCATCGTGCAGGACGATTTCGTACGGATGCGCACCGCCAACGCCGCGATCACGATGGACGACCTGCACGCCCTGTTCGTGCTGGCCCGACTGCTAGGGCTGAGTCAGGGCCGGAGGTCACTGCGCCGGGAGGAGTGGGACCGGGCCAAGGAGCTGGAAGATGAGCGTCGGAATCGGTTGGAAATGTTTGTGAAGCGGAAAAATGAACCATAGCAGGCCGGGAGGGAGGCCAGTATTGTTTTGTACTTTGTTTTAGTTTTGGTTCATTTTATTTTATTTCTTTCGTACCAGCGACGCGATTTCGGTCTCTGCACTCATTTCAATAAAACCATTCCGAGGATATCATTTTGTGTACCAAATTCTCGACTTTTTTTTAATTATTCGTTAAGTTCTAGGGTGGAAAACAAACAAACAAAATTAGTGATGACATTATTCACTTAGCGACAATTTTTACCATGCCGCAAAGAATCGTTTGTTTTTCGATCTATTGCAATTTGGGCCAACATAAACACTGGCTCTAGGGCATTATAGAACCTCATTCATGAGCAGCAGATTTCAGTGTTCAGTGCCTTTTAAGTTATTAAACTGCCCGCAAATGTACCGTACATAAATACCTTCACCGTTAAGAACTAATCCATTTTTGTCTGTACTGGTGTTTGCATCAGCGGTCCCGATGAAGGAGTATTTAATTTAAGAAAAAAAAAATGGCTGCCGTTGCCGGATCGTACATTCGGTTTCCTGCTAAGCATCCGTTCTGGTTCTTCCATAACAAATTATAAAGTAGGCTGGGGTGAGCTCATACACCTTTCCGCTCTCTGTAAGGTATTACTTAGAAACGAAAGTTGCGGCATACTGCGTGGATAATTCTATACGGGTGATCGGTCTCCAGTGCTATTGTAGTATTATTGCAGCATTACAAGGTAAGGGGATATTTTGCCTTCGTTTTTTGTGTGTTGTCGTAGTGAAGGGAGAGGAAACCGAAAAAAAAACCATATCGCTTGCACAAGCCTAGCAGTCCAGGAAATTTGCGGCCATCAGTAGCTCCAGTGCGATCTCGGGTGCAATGGGAAACTCCGGTATCTCTGTGGAACTGTTTGTGTAGCGCACCTTGTACGTGAAGTACATGCATACTTTTTCGAGGACGTGCGACCTGTTGGCGAATGGTAGACGAACAAAATAAAAACAACATTAAATTACTTTTTCGACTACCGATTATTTCGCTTGAAGCTGCTTGCAGTACGCCACGCATTATCGAGGCGGTCAGTGTGAATGAATCAGTGCGATCAATCATCTCACGGAACCGGCCGGGTCCAAAGGTTGCCGTTGTGGTAAGCTAGACCTTTATCAGTACAGCCGTTTCGTACGGACGGGGCCGCCACCACAAGCGGATGTAATCCCATTATATAATGTTCCGTCCGTGTCGATTCTGGCGATTCACTTACGGGATTTCTCTGAAGTTCACTTCGTTGGCTTCGTTTTCGGCGAACTGTCCGGGCCCGGAGAGCATCGCCTTGATTGTGCCGGAGGTGAGGGCATGTTCCCGCTTCACGATGAACTCGTGTCCGTCGGATGAGATGAGCTTAACGTACATTGCATCTGGACCCTCGCAGCCGCCATAGATTCGTTCCGTGCCAGTACGTTCCTCCATTGTTTCTCACCGTTGTTTTGTTTTATATCTGTGTAATGTATATTTAAGGTTAATGTTGTTTCGCACTACCTATCAACGGAGCACAATACAAATTGTAAAGATGGCATATAATATTCGCTTTAATGCGCCGAAAGTGACGTGCAATGGTTGGCTTAAATTTAATGATGGACGCGATCGCCGGATGATGACTTTACAATTTCGTATGCACCGCTGTTTATCGTCACTTATTAGCGCAGCTGCTTGAACAGTATACACTGTCCATCTTGAATGGAGATCTTTTCGAAGGTTAGCTGTTACCTGATTACAGATCACAGTTTACTGCAGCTGCTGACAGGCTAGGGACTAGTTAATGCGTAAACGCAATTATCCTAGGCACGATTTCTTCCGGTAATCAACACCACTTTGGTGAATGTAGTCCTCACGGACACGGCGATAATATGCAGGAGCGCTGACACCAGGTACGCACGCTTGAAAAGTAGGAACGCATTGAACGTTTGGGGTAGGAAAGGAGGTGTTGAAGATTGTGCTGTCATCTTTGTTTTGAATTGTGCTGTCACAAGTTGTGATGGAAGAGATGACTCTTTTCAAGATCGGAGTGGAGTCATACTCCCATAGCTCCCATCCCAAAATATTTGTAATCACATAAAACAAAGTGAAATCGAATCGCATACAAAAGATGTACAAATTAACATTATAATTGTTGTGTTCTTGATGAAAAAAAATATGAATTATTTATAGGATTTAATTCACCAACCACAGGAAGGATTTGTAGGTTCACGGAAAACGCTCCTTGTTCATTTGAAAAGAACGGATCGCAATATTGAGTTGGCATAAGTGCGCACACCACTAGTACCGACCGTTCAAAAGGCAGTTTATTTCGCTGGAAACACTCCAGTCTGAAGTGAATCACTATGGCGGCCGCAGACGTAGCAGTGCTCAAGGTAGTCGAAATTTCCGTGTTTCCATTGTGATTTTAGCTTCAATTACTTGCTTAACCTTTTTCGCTAACTTACTGAACGTAATTTGAATTCATTGAGTTGACAGTGCCCGTGTAAAACCAACTGTAAATGGCTGGAAATGCCTGGAAGTGTTTTCACAGAACGGTATCACGGAGGGCGTCATACATCGTTGAAGCTGACCGTGTTATGTTTATTGTAAAAGATGGTTGAGATTTATGAGAATACGCCCAGGCGGGTGCATGATGCACGTACGCTTGCATCGTTTCCCCGCTGGAATGATTCATTCGAGATTTTTTTTAGTTTCATTTACTCCTGCGTTGCCGGAAAGGGTAGAAGAAAAAAAAGCAAGCGATGCATAACTGGTGTATGCTGTGTATGTTTTTGGTGTGTTGGTGTGTGATCCATGCGGGGACGAGGTTCTAAATGCAACTGTGAAACTGAACAAAGTGCGACAGAGTGCAATCGGCATGCAGGCTGCTTTTGAAGTCTTGTTTAAAATATTCATGCCGTATATTATTCTTAAGCACCAATACTCTCTTAAAGGCTGGAACTGCATCATGCGTGTCGGAAGTGCGTGCATCCGACGTAATCGAAGAAGGCGAGTGCTTTGTTTGCGAGAAGCCGGCGATGAGAAAGCGAACTGGAAATCAGAAAATTGCGACGTGAAAAGCTGCGACTAAAATATGGACTGAAATTTTGCCCGCCTCAAAAGAAGTTTTATTAGACGAAAACTAATTCTCTTCAACGTTTAGTTTTTCAAGCATACCCCTCCATGGACCATTATGTACGGGAGCCTCTTCCAGCTGCAAAAACGGATACAAAACGCACACACAACCCGTCCAATACGGAAATGCGTACCGTTAAAATGTAACAGCGTGATAGGCTTCGCATAGGGTCGATTTTAATGACCATTACCTCACACCACCGACAATGCGGTCCAGAGCGGCGAATATCGGGCAATGAGCATGAAACAAATTGGCTATCCATCCACTTTCTCCATTCCGGGTCCGTGGCCGATGCCGATTGTTGTTTACGAAACCACAGGAAAATCAAAGTTGCCCGCCCGATGATTCGGTGCTCGATGCAAAGTATAAACAAACCATTTGGGATGAAAGGGATGAGGAGGAGGAGGAGGAAGAACAGGAAAACCTAAGAAGGAGGAACGGGAAATGCATGGAGTTGATCGGAGCAAAATCATAACGCAACTCCCGTTGGTTGCGGCCGGCCAAGGGTATATTGAAAGTGTTCGAATATCTGCTGATTTATTTTCTCTTTAAACCAACTTTATTTCCATCTCTAGTTAATGACATTTAAATCAATGTTTATTGACAGCCGTTTGAGTCATATAAAAAGAAAAAAATTGAACCATTATATTGGTACGCATGCATGTCCATTGCAGAAAACTATGGCCTAAGATTGCTCATGCGAATGAAACATTCCCGGTCGAACCTTTTTTTGTTGTTGTTAAATTTCCCCTGTTTATGCTACAACCAACCGCTTTTCTCATTCTAATTTCGATCATAAATTTCACCTCCCAATGTCGGCGAGAAAGTGTCCCACAAAGCAACGATTGTTGCACCCCAACATGGAACGCAGAGACTTTCTATAAAACCGGACTGCGCAGCAAGAACGCCGAAGCGAAATGGGCAACTGGAATGGCCAGCATTCAGAATGGGACGATACGGCGCTGGAGTACGGCGCGCCGGCTCATTTGTATGTACATCGCATCCCGTTCTTCCTATTTTTTCCGCTTTCCGTGCGGTCCACTTTTACGCATTGGGAAGGAGGGAAAGTGATTTGGAAATTGGTGGCGGTATGCTGGCCACCATATCTGGTACCGCACCGTAACTGTTCTTGGCTGGCCCAGTATGGCCCTTCAAGAAAGGTGAAATTGTCCTAGCCAAATTAAACCCGTTGAATTCGTTGTGTATTTTTACATTTGGACTGAGCTCATTGTTGGAAGTGTACTTGACCTAGAGACCATCATTTTTTTTCAAAAAAAAGTCATTTAAACATTCCTTTAACTCTTATTTTTATTAATGTCAATAGGCATTTTCTGATAATTTAAATTTTAGGAGAGTAAGAATTTACCCTTGTTCTTTTCATTTCATCGCGATCGACTCAAATGTGCTGCAGTCATTCATTGTCTCGAGGACTAAAATATGATCAATTTTAAATGATCTTTATTAACATTTATCAACTCCTTAAATTGGTGTTTGCAGTAGAAACCCATCATAAATCCGTCGTTAAATCAGATGTAAATTTCAATGGATTTATCCAAGTGCATCTATAGCACATTTTTTAAAGGCCCGTTTTCCCAATTTACTGTCAAGCCATAAGTTTATCCATTAATTTTCTTTAGCTCATCCGTCATGGAATAGAACCGTGCCTAAAAAAGGAAAAAGCAAAACATGTTCTGCTGCCGGATGTACTGATACGCCTTACCCACCGAATGGCAAGTGGGTAAGATCTTTCGTGCGCGCTTCCTTATCGTTTTATAGCCACCGTAACCGATCGTTGATGGTTGGTTTTTGCCATTCACCGAACGATTCCCTTTGGTGTGCAATAAGCGGCGCTTACACTATCTAAACCTGGCCAACAATTTGTACGGGTTAACACCAGGGGTGGTCCATGGAAAAAAGAACAAGAAAAGAAAAACCGTCTCGGTTGGACATAAACAAATCACGCACCAAAGCCAATCCCTTGTCACCCATGCGTTGCGCACCGGTTCGCCGTTGATGATATACAGTCGGTTGCGTTTAGGTCGGATGTGTCCGATGATATGATGACCCGATTGTCCGGTGGCTCAAGACGTCGGCGTCGCGTCTCGCCAGCGAGAGGAATGGCCATGTTTTTAATTCGTCGCTGGCTTGTCGCTTTGCCGCTGAAAAGGAAGACGACGGTCGATGAAATACGCATTCGATATGACGAACCTGTCTGCTGCAACACGCCTGGTACACGAGCGGTCGGTTAGGCGCAAAGTTTACCGCTACCGAAGCGTAACGCCACCCACAACCTTCACCGTTTCATTCAGCATGCAGAGAGAGAGAGAGGAAGGGTGTGGATGAAATATCAAGCTATGCGGGGTGTAACGTGTAATCTACGTAACATAAATCCGCCTGGCGCGTGTTGGTTTTTGGCGTTTTCTTTGGTTCGATAAAAAAAAAAAAATGCTACGCAACAGCCATCATCAGCCTCCTCCTGCCGCCGCTCATGCCTCGTCGGGGCTGGCGTACATGATCCGGGGACCGAGTGATCGATAGATGTTTAGTGCATTAATTAGAAATACGGCACTAGTGACCAACTTTTTTCCGTATTAATTATGCTTTTATTATGAAGTACCTATTACAAACCCTAACGATGGAGAAAATTGATTTATATTGTCTATTGAATCGATTTTTTCCTTTCTTAGTTGCAAAAGACCTTATAAAATGTACATTCAGTACGGTACATGTGCATGTATTGTTTGGGGACGAATTAAAAAAAAAAGCTATATTATGAAAAAATCTCAAAAAACCAATAGTATTCATATAGATATGGGACATTAGTAACATCTATGTCATTAAATAATAAGCCGAATCTAAACAAAAAATGTACAGCGTTAATTACACTTAAAATTGTGTTAAAAAATGCTTTGATTTTTTTCCTAAATTAAGTAAGATTTGTTTGGAAATTGAAGAAATATTTTTCAAAATCAACTGCAATCGTGTGTGTATCATTTTTGTTTTGTTGTTGTTGTGTGTGTCTTTCAGAACGATCTTCCGCGTTCCCTGAAGCAATCGGGACATGTCGGTTTCGACAGCTTACCCGACCAGCTGGTCAGCAAGAGCGTCCAGAATGGGTTCGTGTTCAACATCATGTGCATTGGCGAGACGGGCCTGGGCAAGTCGACCCTGATGGACTCGCTGTTCAACACCAACTTCGAGTCGGTGCCGAGTCCGCACACGATGCCGAGCGTGAAGCTGAAGGCGCACACGTACGAGCTGCAGGAAAGCATGGTTCGTTTGAAGGTAGGAATGTGGGAGCGTTGATCATCGATATCCGCCGGTTGTGGTTACTAATAATGGCTGTGGTTGTTGTTGTCCCATTGCAGCTGACCATCTGCGACACGGTCGGGTACGGCGATCAGATCAACAAGGACGACTCGTTCAAGGCGGTGGTGGACTACATCGACCAGCAGTTCGAGGCGTACCTGCAGGAGGAGCTGAAGATCAAGCGCTCCCTGTCGACGTACCACGACAGCCGGACGCACATCTGTCTGTACTTCATCTGCCCGACCGGCCACGGCCTGAAGTCGCTCGATCTGGTGTGCATGAAGATGCTCGACTCGAAGGTGAACATCATCCCGATCATCGCGAAGGCGGACACGATCTCGAAGACGGAGCTGTCGAAGTTCAAGGCGAAGATCAACGATGAGCTGCGGGCGAACGGGGTGCAGATCTACCACTTCCCGACCGACGACGAGTCGGTGGCGGAGATCAACAGCACGATGAACTCGCACATCCCGTTCGCGGTGGTTGGCAGCACGGACTTTGTGCGCGTCGGCAACAAGACGGTCCGGGCGCGCCAGTACCCGTGGGGCACGGTGCAGGTGGAGAACGAGCTGCACTGCGACTTTGTGAAGCTGCGCGAGATGCTGATCCGCACCAACATGGAGGACATGCGGGAGAAGACGCACACGCGCCACTTCGAGCTGTACCGGCAGAAGCGCCTGGAGGAGATGGGCTTCACCGACGTGGACAGCGACAACAAGCCCGTCTCGTTCCAGCAGACGTTCGAGGCGAAACGCAGCAACCACCTGGCCGAGCTGCAGGCCAAGGAGGACGAGGTGCGCCAGATGTTTGTCGTGCGCGTGAAGGAGAAGGAAGCCGAGCTGAAGGAGAGTGAAAAGGAGGTGCGTTCCAGTTGTCCCTATATTTCTTAAAAACAAAAAAAGGTCCTTTAACACTCTCGCGGTCTATCATTGTAGCTCCATGCCAAATTCGACAAGCTGAAGAAGGACCACGCCGAGGAGAAGCGCAAGCTGGAGGAGTCGCGCAAGAAGCTGGAGGAAGAGTTCGTCGAGTTCAACCGCCGCAAGTCGCAGATGGCCGTCTCGCACCACACGCTCACGCTAGGCAAGAGCAAAAAGAAATGAAACGCGTAAAGCCGGCTGACCATGTGTTTGCTAACCATCTTTTGTTCTGCATGACCTCTTCCCCTGTTTGGGTTCAGCTTTGGGTATGTGTTTTAAAATTTTGATAAATATGTATTTTCACTTGCGTAATCGGTCTGCCCAGCCGGACAGAGGACAACGAGTTGCAGCTCGACTTCTCTATTGTGGACGAAATGTTCTGATCAACTGCAGTTTTTTTTTATAACGCCAAAAAAATCAGACTTTTTACGATTCCATTTTTTGTTTGTATTACTTTTATGCTGAACAGTAAAAAAAAAAACAAGATGAGGTACAAAATCAGTTGCAATCAGATTTACTTATCAAACGAGTACGCGCTCAGTTTGTTGTTTGTTCAG
Organism: Anopheles atroparvus; assembly: GCA_914969975.1. NCBI lineage: Eukaryota > Metazoa > Arthropoda > Insecta > Diptera > Culicidae > Anopheles > Anopheles atroparvus. Next base: position 16,792,381 of record CAJZCY010000004.1, read on the forward strand.
GGAAACTGTTTTAATACTTCTTTACACACTACGTGTACACAGAACGGACTTACGTAAGAATGTGTTTGCAAAATGGAAAATATGCTAAAAGCGCGGCATCAGAAAATTTCATTCTCTTCTCTAAAAGGGGGAGAAACGACACGTTTGGCCAAAAATCAATAAACCGAACGACAATTTTTTACCATACCTTTCTCTGCGCTACTGGTGAGATTTCCGCAGTGGAAATATAAGCGGAAAACATTATAGATAGAGGTCTGAAACTGCCTACATGAGAAGAAAAACAAAGTAATTACTACGGATACGCCACGCTCGGCAGTAACCATGAACGATTTTAGGGAAAATGTAGGACAATTCCTTCGAAACCACAAGCCAGTCTCACGTAGCGAACGGACGACCACGCCGATGTAGAAAGACCGAACAGGGTGCGGGGCCGGTGCAGTCTGGCCACGCTGCTGCAGTATTCTCTTTCCCATTCCGTGGATGCCGTCGGTGAAACTGAGTCATTTTGTGCGTCATAAAATATTTTCGAGATTTAACAACAACAACAAAAAAGCTTTGAATATGCCTAGTTTATTGGTTTGCTGGAAAATGAGCAACCACGTAGAAGCTTTTTTACACCTATAAATAGCAAAATAACTTTCATCATCTCAAACCTTTCACGATGTGACAAAGGCGAACTGCATTCGCAATTATCGATTCTCCTGTCTAGTTTTTAGAAGGTTCAGCTAGGGAAGCAAGCTTACCCTTTCTTGTTCTGTAAAGCGCTTACAGTTTGGCTACAACTGAAAGTAAAAATAATCAAGCGAATGAGGATAAGAAAAAGATAAATCCAACATTGGAACACATTGGCGGCAGCAACACTGAGGAACAACAAAGATTTTATTTACCTTCGCTTAGGAGCAGCGTTGCAATGTCGACAATTATTGCGCGTAAGTCTATATTTAATGTATCCATACTGCCTAAAATACAGTCCATGACGATTGAAATGAATATTTATAATTTCTTTTTTTAATGCGTTAGAGGATGAAGACAAAGAAAGAAATCCTCTCGACTTCACTAGGCGTGCCCTTCACACGTACGTGTCTTTATAAAAAGTCAATAAATGGTACAACGGAAGTTACGATATCGCTATGCTACGTTTTTGATGCACACTATTGCGTTCAAGCCGTTACAGCATGGCGTATGCATACGCTGCCTACTTGATGGTTTAAAATACTTTGTAAAGAACTCATAGCACACTGAGAAAACATCATCCACTGCACTGCAACATTGTACTACAATTTGAGCGCGCGTCCGCCTTAAAAATAGATTGAGCCTGTAGAAATGGGTGGAAATAACAGTTTCGATCAACCCGCAATAGCTGTTACATTGATTTTTATCTTCTGTTTTCTTCAAAATTTCGTTGTTCTTAAAGCAAGGGAAAATCTCTTTTTTTAAATATGCACCTCATCATTTGCATCATTGCTTTAAAAATATCGGGTCGGTTTCTTTTCCGAACTCAGACTACGCTCTGGGGCTCGGAAACTATTCAATCACTCCTAGAAAAACAACAACATGGCCTTACGGGTTCCATGCCCTTACGCATGGCTTTGCGAGCATGATCTATGCTTTCATGCTTTATTTTTACCAAAACCAATCGATAGGCAAAGCAAATGCACTATGATTGCTGCAATTAGTTCGACTATCGCTTCTGCGATGAAGTGTGGCACTGCGAAAGCGTGTAAGTTTTAACCGAATTACTGTTTCGGTGTACTGTGGCATTTATAAAAGTTATGAACATAATACGAATAATGTTTAACTGAAACGTGTCGTGAGTTTGTGATACAAAGAGTGATACAAAAACGACAAATTCTTTCATTGGTATTCTGTCGAAATAACTACTGCAAAATGTACAGATTTGTCTTAGGTGAAACACTAGCAAAGGTAGGCTATGGAAGTGTTTTTTTTTCTTTATACATTTGCATGTACGATATCTAAACTTCCTGTGGACGAACATGACCTCCCTTGGATTCAATCCCGGGTTGGTGGGGCTTCTCAGGTCAATTGGAGAGAGGTCCTCCTCCCGTTTGTTGGTGAATGGACAGCTTTCCTCTTCCTTTCCTATCCAACGTTCCGTCAGACAGGGCGATCCCCTATCCATGCACCTGTTTGTCATCTACCTACATCCCCTCATCACTGAGCTTGAAAGCATCTGCTGCGATCAGGATGACCTGATCAACGCATATGCCGACGATGTCTCAGTGGTGACTACATCCCTTTCCAAAATCGGGCGGGTGAAAGAAGCGATTGAAGCGTTTGGCTTATGCTCGGGGGCAAGGCTGAACGTAGGCAAAACCGTAGCGATCGACATTGGGCACATCACGCCAGCAACGAGGATCCACGTCCCATGGCTACGCACCGAGGAGCGTCTCCGGCTCCTCGGGATACTGTTTTCGAACAATATCCGCGAGGCCATGGCACACAATTGGGACGTGGTGATCCAAAAGTTCCGGCAGTTGATCTGGCTTCATCGTGTGAGAGACCTGAACCTGGCCCAGAAGGTGTTGCTGCTAAACACCTTCCTGCTCCCAAGGCTGTGGTTCGTCGCGTCGGTCTGCAGCCCCCGCCGACTGGACATCGCGAAGGTCTCTCACATGATTGGATCTCTGCTGTGGAACGGCTCCAATGGGATACGCATACCCCTCCTGCAGATGGCGTTACCACGAAGCCGTGGTGGACTTAACCTGCACATCCCCACCATTACCACCCAGGCGCTTCTAACAAACCGTTACATCGCGGAGCAGGAATGCCACACGACCAGTCGCCTGCATGTAGCCAACGCCGGAAACCCGCCAGATATCGGATCCATTCCAACCACCAACCCATGTCTGCGCAGCGTCATCCGGCACATGGCCTACATACCGGCAAAGCAGCGCCAGCACACAACAGTACGCACCCTTCGCTATACCGCGACAATCAACCTCCCGGAACCAAAGGTGATCCGTGCCTCTCCTAGGATCCTATGGAGAAGAGCTTGGGGTAACATAGGATCCAGGATACTTAACTCCAGCCAACGGTCCACGCTCTTCCTACTGGCGAACGGGAAGATCGAACATGCTGACCTCCTCTTTCGAATGGGAAGGATCCCCACCCCAAGTTGCTCGTTCTGTCCCGCCGTCGAGACCCTGGAGCATAAATTTGCCGCATGCCCACGCGTGTCGTTGGCGTGGGCCTGCATGCAGCAACACCTTGGACAAATTGCTCCAGGGTCAAACTTCTGTTTTGAGGACCTGCACTGGCCTGCTCTAAACCGAATTAGAGCAAGCAGACGCAGTGCAATTTTAAGTGTCTTTGCCAACTACATCATCCACATCCTTGGCAACAACGATGCTGTGATTGATGTAGACGTCCTCGCTGTGTGTTTGTTTACGCCGTAGATGTCTCACCATATACGTTTGTCGTACATCGTCGTCGTCGTCGTTCTTGTAAAAACTGTTAATTAGATTGTAAGACATACTTTTTGTTACACACGAATAAACGATTTTTTATAAAAAAAAAAAATATCTATCGATCTCTGTTGTGCAGCATAATTCAAACCATTCGATTAGGGTAATGAAATGATTAAACCATGGCATTGCTACGATTAGTCAAAATACATCGTTCGATTCAGTTCGTTTTGTCTTCGAGCTGTCGCGCACACCAATTGCCGCGTCCAGTATTAGCGATGGTGACAATTTACACCAATTTAAGTGAATGTTAACAAGATTGCGCGCTGCTTTCTGCCGTTGGACTTAACGAGCGAATCGGAATGCATGGAAGCTGTCGTCAGTGTTAGCTTCTTCGAGACGTAGGGGGTTTTTATGGAATCATCAAATGTTCTTCAAATCTTTAGTAGAACACTGCTTACGACGACGCAGGAACGTGCCATTTTCTGAGAATTCGCTTTGTTGTAGATACATCCGAAGGTAGCAAACTTTTTGTTCCAAACATTCGCACAGGTTGAACAGAGCATTCAACGATGTGCTTGAATTTGATAAAACTGCAGCTTGGATTCACTTTTGAGTCAACATTGAATTTAAATTGAATGATGTAAAATCGGGTAAATCTGCTTCTTCAATATCTGTTCAATCGGAACCAGAACACGTTCAAATATCCTGCGACTACCGAGATATGACGTTCGTTCAATAATCATACATACACAATCCCAGTGACATCTGTTTGCAAGAAAATCGAGCATAAATAGAGGTTATCCAAGCATGCCACGCCAGCTGCATCTATGTGGAACCGGAAGCCATGACGCAAGCACTTTCTCGCAATGGAAGAACAGCTCGCTCGATCGAAGGATAGCTAATAAACATAACGAGGAATGGGTGCCATTGTCTGCTGCAGAATAGGAGTCTGGTAAGACAAGGGTTTGCCACAGCCGGAGCCGGGGCACGCCGGGCGTTCCCTCGGTGCGATACAGCATTGCAGCAAAATGGTTGTCGTCGTCGTTGCCGTCGTCCCGTGTGTCGATATTCTGTCAAAACCATCGTCATCTTCGGTACTCCTCAAAGTCGTCACTTGTTCTGTCCTAAGGGCGACGGTGGCGGGTGGCATTGCCTGGTGGACAAATTGAATTGGATTGGAAATAAAATATGCAAAACGACCGAGCCCGAGATGCGCTCGACTCAACCGGATCGGAATTTATCCGGCCGGTGTGCCAAGCTGTAATGAGGTTCGCAGCTGTATGGGCGATGGACATAGTTTAGCTATAACAGAGACCCCTCCCGCCCCCACTCTCCACCATATCGTTCTAAACCGATTTCCTTTCAAACTGAACGGCGCACCGTTTAGCATTTCGTCCTGGAAATGACGGGGGGTTTTTTTTTCATTCCTCGCTTCGCTTCCACAACACACATTTACCATTCTAGGGGAGCGGAAAACTTTACCACACTTTCCACCGGGGGTGGTTGGCAAGCATGCAAATCCCATCAGAACCCAAGCGCTGGCCATGTTGGTGCACTGTTTTCGACGGTTTGGAACTCGGCAGAGGCCCGGGGCAAATGGTTTTGTGAATGAATGGTCCGATATACACAGATACAATATTTATCAATCAATTTATCGAGCTTTACCGAGTGCTTTCCGATAAGCACATGGTTTGGTTTGGCTTGGCGAATTGGAAGAAAATGGATCGAGTCCGATGCAGAGGCGAGAAGTAATGGGATATGGTTGATTTAATTTTGCACAAGGAAAAGAAGGAACGCTGTCCCGCCTTTTGGAAGGTTTCCACATTTGGGACAAAAGATGTGAAATGTTGCTGAAAACAAATTTCATTTCTATGTTAACGAAATAAAACATAAACATCTAGGCACACGCAACACGTTGGCCTAAATTTCGGTGCCAAATTGAATTAAATGAAGGCAACAGATTTTGGCAGTGATAGAACCCGTCCTCGTGCAGACAAACTGCTGCAAGTGAGAGGATACGACGGTGAGCGAACCGCGGCGTCGATGGAGTAGAAAGTTTTTCCATCATGTTTGATGAAATCATTCGGTTTGTCGGAGTGCAGCTGTTTCCATTTGAATGGAGGGATTAAAATTGCGCTCCAGCCCGAGTGCGAATTCATTGTTATGTTTTGCATTGTAGCAAAGTTTTTCCACCGTTTGTGGAACGGAGCGACATTAAGCGGAAAAGTTAATGAACCGAATTGGTAGATGAATTTAATTTGAACATGTCTTTTTTTTTTTTACTCGCAGATATTGCCGCGACGAATCTAATTAACCTCTTTTCGAGATGGTTTTATTTCAAATTTCAATTTCAAATGTATTTCCATTAGATACGTTTTGTACACCACGGTTTGTGCGACTTGATTAAAGGTTTTATTTTTGGTTATTCTGCATTTTGATAGCATTGTAAAAAGGGACACAAAACTAATAATCACTAGAAATCTTATCTGAATGCGCGAGCTTTTAGAACTGTAATAAAAAAGGGCACAAAACTATAATGAAATCATTTAAAATCATAAGTACCTTCAATTAAGCTCTGTGAAAAAAATCAATGTAAATGCATTGGAATGGAATTGGAATGCTTATCAATATGCATCAATGTTATCAATATGCATTGTAATAACAGACACAAAACAAAAGCAATCATTTGAATTCTTATCATTGAGTACCTTCTATTTGATAAGGTACTATTTAGAAAAAAATGGAATGTATATGCGTTGTTATAAGTTTGCCATCAGCATGTGTTTCGAATTCTCTTCCTGCTTTTACTCATTCACAAGCCAAATGTCCGAGGTACAGTCGCCACCCGGGTACCTGCAAGGGGATAAGAAAGAAAATATAAGTTAGCAAACCTTTTTTTTTTTGTTATCAAAAGTTCTCCATCTATCCTTACCGCATCTCGTGCGGCAATCCCGGACCGTACGGTTCGTTGGCAAAGTCCACGAGGAAATTTTCGTTCAGCTTCATCCCGCCGTTCTCGACGTCGATGTCGAGCTGCACGATCGTGCCTCCGGCGCGTACCATCTCCGGGTAGAACTGCTTGTCCCAGGGCGAGAACAGGCTCGAGGACACGTACAGCCGCTTGCCGTCGAGCGACAGTTGCAGCATCTGCGGTCCACCGTAGAGGCGGCGGTTTTTCACGTACGTCGGTGACGGCTGCTCGCTCAGCTCCGGATCGTCCACGACGCGCACGGGCGAATCGTTCAGGATGGCTCCGCCGAGGAACACCTGCCCGGTTAGGCGAGGATGCGCCCGGTCGGTGATGTCGTACTGGCGCACGTCCCCATGGCGCCAGTTGCTAAAGTACAGGAAGCGATCGTCTAGCGAGAGCAGGATGTCCGTCATCATGCCACCGATCTCCGGCTCGTCGGCGTTGGTGACCTTCTTCACCGGCACGTCGATCACCTTTTCCGCGATGTACTGGTCGCTGCCCGGGCGCTGATGGAACCGGTACACGTTCGCGTAGAAGGCGCACCCCACGTAGCCCTGGTTTTCGTGCGGATTGTGCAGGAAGCGTACCTCCAGCGGAGTCAGCCCGTCGTTGCCGAGATCGATCGTCTGGAAGAGCTCGCGCTCCTGCCAGCGGTAGAAGTTCAACCGGCAGCCGTACTGGGTACGATCGTCGCAGTCGGTCGGTCGGAAGCCGCGCCGGAAGAGCTTCGGGGCGCCCCACTCCGAGGCGACCATCACGTTGAAGTGCGGCTGATACCAGTAGTCGTACCCGCACAGGGCCTTCCGCTCACCGCGCGTCCACGGTCCGACCAGATTGAAGTCCTTGTCGAACTCTATGAAATCGCCCTTCGCGTTGCCCTCGGCGTCGCCCATCACCGACACCATGATGTTGCCGTTCGGCAGGCAATGGGTCGTGTGCGGTGCCGTACAGTTGACCGACTTGAGCGCGTCCGCTTCGATCACCTTGGCCACCTTGGGGGCGCGCGGATCGGTGCCCGTGTCGACCACGAAGATGCGATCCGAGTTCAGGCAGGGCAGCACGAGTCGATCGCGCCGCGGGACTGGCTTATCGCCCGCCACGAAATGGCAGCTGGAGCAAGTGTTCCATCCGCTGTGGTGCAGCTCGTTCCGTTTGCTGTTGGTGTACGTACGGTGGATGATCTGTTGATGATCAACAATATTGCATAAATACAAGAGGTTTGAAGATGAAACCAAACGGAAAAGAAATGCAGTACCTGACAGAACGTAGGGCTGGCGGGGTCAACGTCCACCGTCGCCAGGTAGTCTCCGTGCTCCTCGTCGAGATTCGGCTGCACGCAGACGACGTACAGCAGCTTCTCCCTCGGTCCATTGCGAACCGCGTCCAGTGGCGTTGCATAGCCGGGGCCACATTTGCACTCTACCGAAAGGGGGAGACCAGTTTTCGTTAGCTTAACACCAAACCAACATCGTAAACGTTCTTGTCAACAGGGTTAATTACTTACTCTCACTCATTCTGTCCGTCGCGATAGCACTGATAAGCAAAGCGGAACGAACGAGACTCAGCTGACAAAGACTGATACCTTCACTTACGGCCACCACACTGTACTGCACTCCGTTGAAGATCGTACTTGCAATCCGGCCGACCGCTCCCAAGGGAATGAGGCCGTCGCCGTACACGAACACTGATGACGACTGGCCCTTGTAACGACACGCTGTTTGCGAAAGATATCCCGCGTTCCCTCCCGGTGGGGTCCCGGTGGGATGCGGCTGCAGTCGCCGCGAGATGGGGCTATCAGAAATAGCTGGCGTGAGTAAACAGAAAGATAGTGCCGTGTACCGTACCCGGCCAATCGGAAGGTTTCGGCTTCGGGTTTGGTTTACGTATGTTGGTGCGGAAGATGGTTATACGTATAACCGCGTGCGGGCCATCACGCGCACCACGATCGTACGATCGTGGGTTTGTAATGGGGTTTTATTTTTTTTGCGGTGCAATTCAGACGTGTCAAACCTATTTTAACGATGGCCATTATTTTTTTTTAAATGTGTCGATTACATTTGAATGTTTAAATTGTTCGTACACCATGGCGCTACTGAAGCAACTCATTTTAACTGAAATGGAGAAACTAATGATGCGATATATTTAAAAAAAAAGTATGACGCTCTGTGGAGATGATGCCGGCATCCAATATATTCGTTTTACAATCATATTACGAGCATACACAATCCCATATGATAGAGGGCAAAATTCCTCTTCTTCCTGGCGTAACGGACCAATTTGGTTGGTCATGCCTAACTTTATACCCCGTTAAGGACTTGCGCGACTTTTTACTCTTAAATGTACGTAGATAGGTCCGGTCTGGATTCGAACCCATGCCATCGCAGGCTGTGTTCGAGTCGGTGATTGCGCTCGGTTATCCCGTACCTCCCGAAAGGAGGGCAAAGGTTAAGATATTGAAATAGCTACACGTGACGATTTGTTTGGTATTAAATTCGATTTATTTATTAAAACTTATCTTTTGGCTGCTGGAAACAAATTTAAAATTTAATTAATTAGCAAATAGAGCTCTAAAAATATCTTGACAAAATTATTTAAAAAAAATAACGATAGCTAAAGTAATTTAAGAGCCATTTCATGTGTGGAAACAATGGAAAAGAAATAATTTATTTTGTAAATAAATGCAGGTAAAGATCCACCTGAGAACGATGCCACAGATCAAAGTGTGTGATCATGTTTGAAAACCAACATCACCCTAATGGTTTACGATATTTGGTTAATTAATTTTTCCTTTCCCCCGCTTGCCATCCGGTGGGAGATTTACGGTTCTTTTCACACCCCACTTTCCACTGTCCCCGTTCAAGCAGATTATAAACCCAATGTGTGAAACGAAAAGGAACGGGTTTCGGGTTTGTTTTTGTCACGACTGCATGCCAGCAGAAAGGCATATACGCGTACGCGAATGCACCGCGGTGGCGAGCAACGTCATTATCGTTTCCGTTGATTGGCGGTACGGGGTGCATCGTAAATCATTTTTCGAAGACGGTTGCGTGTGTGTGATTTTTTTCTTTCCACCAACCCAACCGGCGCCATGATCACGTCTCAGTTTGCGTCTACGTTTGCGAGTTCGTGCTGCACTGCGCGGGCACTATTTTTAAATCCCGACGCAGATCGTGCGTATAGTTTGGGGCTTTACGTTACGCGATTAGACAAACGTGGCACGAGCAAGACGTGCGTTGGGAGAGTGAACCAACAAAAAGGAAGAAAAACAGAAACACAAACTAAATAATGCCTCAAAGGCCACCAACACCAGCAACTCTTGACACTGGTGGTATGTGGCGCGTGGCAAGAAAACACGCCTCTGAATTCGCCTTTTCCTTGTTCTAAGCGTCCGCTGCAAACGGCAACCGTGCGCTTCAGGACCATTTGGTCGTAGGGTCTTCGCGAAACCACTTACGCCCGGCAAACAGTGTCTGTGGCTGGCCGGCGGCGATGTCTGGTAGAAATCGAAACTCTTGGGGCCAAAAATATACCACCTTTGTGCCGCGTCTGAAGACGTATCGTTCGTCACTGCACACTGCAACTGCAAGTCGCAGTTTCCGCCGGCATTGGCAACGGGGTGATGAATGGTGAGATCTCCGATCAACCGTGGTGCAGTCACGTGAAGCGGGTGCGAACCGGGTCGGGATATATTTATTTGCATGCACCTGTTTGCGACTGTCTTGGCTTAATGGTGTCTAAGCATGGAAGTTGGAAGAGTTTGTACAACAACAACAAAAAAGTCGCACAAAACGAAACAAAGAAATAGGAAAGAAAACAAATTTACCTATGTGATCGACGATGATATTAAACGGTGTGGCTGATAAAATTAGCCAAGTAATGGTAGTTCTTTGTGGCACCAAAATAACCCCTTTTAAAAAAGCCAGAATAATTTTCAAAAACCCAACAACATATTTACCTTGTTCGATGCTAGATTGTAAGAACTGGTTTGTTTCATTTGGAACCTAGGCAAACTAAATAAAGACAGTAAAATTTTAGGAGAATTTTGTGATTTTTGGTTTAAAAAAAAATACAATCGTAAGCTCCACCGCCTTTTCTTTGCATTCGTAAACTATCTATCCCCACGTGTCAGCTGGAAAAGGTCAGCTCCGTTTACATTACCTCGCGGAACCACGCTCGTGCGGTAAAGTGATAAATAATTCTAGGCCTCGGGAATTTATGTCCAAGCCGGAGCAAATACACTCGTATACTGGTTAATATATTTTCCTTTCAGAGTATTCATCTCCAAAACGTTCGAATTTATTTCGGTTTTTCGGTTTCTACGGAAATGAAACAGTTTTATCTCCCCCGCTTTAATTGAATCGGAAACAATTTATGGGTGATTCGAAGAGGTGCCCCACTATTGCCCATCAATATGGTCGAACACGGTTGATCGACTAGCCTTAAAAACCCTTTTCTTCCCCCGATTGTCTCTGTGCTCTCGCTTTCGGTTTCAACACTGTCCAAACGCGGTCGACGCTTGCGCATAGAACATAGAAAGTGTACACCCGGCCGTTCGGCAAGATTCATTCCGTCGGTTGGCCATTTGGCTTAGCGGGCGCTGCCAGTTGGCAACCGTTCGCAAGTCAGTCGATCTTGGCCGGTCCGGGACTCCGCAGTCGGTTCGGAGCTTAGTAACGCTAGACCTGAGACTTCGTCGTTGTTCCGATCGTTATCGCAGGTTCCATTTATCCGGAGTTTATGGAGAGCACGTGTGTTTCTCCTCTGCGTTGGTTCTGAAGAAAAAGTGTCGAATTAATTTACGTCACACCATCAGCCATAGAGAGTCGAAAGAAAAAAAACAAGCTCAAAGGACAGGAAGTTTTCCCCTTCGTCTAGTTTTGCTGGGAAAATCGACCCTCGCCATTGTCCGACCGTTGTTTTGGTTGGCACAGTGCGGTGTGTGAAATGAGGTGAAGATAAAAATACCATTTCCTAGTGCTGCAGACCGTTTGAATGAAAGAAGGGAGCAAAAACAAAAACAAAATAAAACCGCCGCAGAAGAACAGAGCAGACAGACTCTGACGTCTTGGCCACGTGGAAAAGCGGAAAACTCCCTTCTAGTTCCTTCAAGCCGTGCCAGAATTATTGTCGGTAACGATGCTGGAGGAGGACGAAAAGATCGAAAAGATTTGCTCCGTTTGCAAGAAGGAGGCCGGCAAGCGATGTTCACGGTGTGCGACGGTGTTTTACTGCAGTGCCGAGCACCAGCAGCAGCACTGGAAGACGCACAAAAGCACCTGCCATCCGTTTAAAGTACGTATAAGTACCATGCCACCCATCGCACGCCTGATCGAGTGTCCAGTGGTTATTCCGGTGATTTCTGCCTTCAAAAGTTGCGAGCGGTTCAATTGATGGATCACAATTCATTTCCCGCAAAATCCTCGTCGCTTCAAGTAAAAGCAACATATGTTTTTCCATTTCGCATCCCACAGATCTGCTCCAATGAACAGTTCGGGCGGTTTCTGGTGGCCACGAGGGACATCAGAGCCGGTGAGATCGTGCTCAAGGAGTCGCCGCTAGTGTTCGGACCGGCTCAGATCACCGGCCCCGTCTGTGTTGGATGCCTGCAGGTGAGTAAATCTTATTGTTTTATGCTTAAACCTTTTCAAAATGTGTTTCATTCAAACTTCTCATCACAAACTTTGACAGCATCGCGTCAATGCAAATATGACTGAGGCGGATGAAGAAAGTTAATTATGATTAGTAAGCCTAGGTTCATCAGTGTTGACAAGGAAACAACATATACTTTCACCAAATAAATAAATTATAGCATATTATTCTTTAAACACCTCGTAACCAGGGAGAGACCGTGCATGAGCGTAACCGTTAAACGATTAATGGCCGTAGGTTTATTTTGATATCTTTCCTAAGATAGCAAACTTTGTTTACGATACCGTTCGCCATCTGATCTGATCGTCTCCTAACAGCTCCAGTTAACCGCCAAAGATCGCGGTCCCTGCTTTCGCTTTTCCATTTCCTTTCCATCACATCAAACGCTTGAAACCACGCGTTTTTTGTGTTGTTGTGTTTGATGGATGGCTATTTTTGAAACGAATTTTCCACTGCGTAGGGCTTGGAGGAGAAGAAACATATGGAGTGCGAGAAGTGCGGGTGGCCCGTCTGCAAACGATCTTGTCAGGATCACTCGTCGCACCAGGCGGAGTGCAAGTTCACTGTAGCCCGAGGCAGTAAGGTACGTAAATCAAATACAATAATTTATGACGTATGCACTTCTTTTTGCCGACTGTCTGCTAGCAAGAATTTATTATACTATAGTAATGATAGATTTTTAAGCTACATGAAATTAATCTGAATACGTTTTTGACATCTTTCGAAAATTTAAATTTTCCATTATGAAAACAAAATTCCTAGTATAAGCTTATAAAGTAGCGTAAACTTTTTTGCTCGAACAAAATGAGCATTTCATTCGGAGCGAAATATTTTGTTAATGCTATGGTGGCATGCGAGGTTGGCTCATTTCAATATCAAATTATCAAAGCAACCGATGGAACCGTGAAGTCTTTAGGAATACAAATTAACTCGTTTGGTGGTTCTTTTGGTGTCGTTATCCAATGTTGATCAGCGTTTCCAGCAACAGTAGTGATTTTCATCCCAAGCAAGCAGTGAATCGTTATGTGCTTCGCTGGAAATTCCTTTTCCACCTTAGGTGGTTTTTTCAGTTTGACGCCCACCAACTAGGAATGGGCTGCACCTGTCCACGAAATTGTAAACTTCTATCAACTTCCTGCAGATAATATACTCTATGATCAAATTAGTAGGCTGCGGGAAGATTCGGTTTCTCTGGGGCCTCTATCGTTACGGAAGCTAACATTTAGTGGCGTTTCGTTCGAAATCGCTTTCAGGTTTCCATCCAACACTTCTACGTGCCCCACCCGACGTATCAGTGCCTAATGCCGTTGCGCTGCCTGCTGCTATCCGAGAGCGACCCGGCCAAGTGGGATGCCCTGCAGCGGCTGGAGTCTCACGACGACGAGCGGCGTGGTTCGGAGCAGTGGCGGAACGACCGGGAAGGGGTGGCCAAGCTTATTCCCCGGTAAGTGAATACAGTCGTACTTTTTAGTTGCATTAAATTTTCCATTTGCCAGAAATAATAATTTGATCCATATTGCCATCAGGTTTAAATTATATTGAATAAATTCGCAATGGGATATTCATTAATAACCTCTCGCACATCAATTCACATGTGTTTGTCAGCTTCTTCAAGTGCGAGAACAAATGGGACGAAGATGAGATCCTGCGGATAGTCGGCATCATTCACGTGAACGGCCACGAGGTCCCGCTGACGGAGCCGTCCTCGGTCGCGATCTACAACATGGCCTCGATGCTGGAGCACTCCTGCAGGCCGAACCTTGCGAAAAGCTTCACCAACCGGAACGAGGTCATCCTTTGGGCCCCGAACGCGATCCAGCGCGGCGAGCGGCTGAGCATCTGCTACACGGACGTCATGTGGACGACCGGGAACCGGCTGGAGCACCTGCGCCAGACGAAGATGTTCAGCTGCGAGTGCGAACGGTGCAACGATCCGACCGAGTACGAGACGTACTCCAGTGCGCTGCGGTGCTCCGGCTTCCAGAAGGACGGCAAGTGCAAGGGGTACCTGCTGCCGGTCGACAAGTCCGAGTGGACGGGCGACTGGTGCTGCCTGAAGTGCCACAAGGAGGTGACGGGGGCCGCCGTCGGGCAGATTCTGGAGCGGGCGCGCATGGACCTGGACGCGATGCAGAAACACCGCGAGGACCACTGCAACAAGTACGTGAAGCACTACTCCAAGTGGCTCGCGCCGAACCACCAGTTCCTGGTGGACGTGAAGATCTCGCTGTCGCAGGTGATAGGCGGCAACAATCCGGAGGCGATCAAGAAGATACCGTACGACAAGCTGATGAACAAGATCAAGGTCTGCCAGGAGCTGATTGCGCTGTTTGAAAAGATCTGCCCGGGTACGAAACTTAAGCGTTCACGAACGTTCACATCCTGGCTAGAAGCCCCACCTTTATCTTTTGATTTTCTTTCCCCTTCTTTTCAGCTGAAGCACGTGCCTTTGGAGCGACCCGGTTCGAGCTACACGCGGCGCTGGCAGAGCTGGGACGACGTTCGACGGAATCGAACAATCCGGCCGCGGCCGTCCAGCTCGAAGACTCGCTGTACAATGCGACCGAGTGTGTTCGGATGCTCCAGCACGAACCGTCCATTCTGATGGAGAGCAAAATCTGTGCCCAGGCCAAGAAGAACGCCGAAACTTTGAAGGCTCTTCTCGGAATCAAGGATTAACACGACGGGCGCCGTGTGATGTCTAAGGATAAAAGACAAATGGAAACTAATTTATTACGAGCGCTTTCTTTTTTTAAATGAAGAACGATACAGTTTAAGAGTGAAAGGAGATTGTGTATGTGAAACTAGGAGGAAAAATAGGAGAAAAGTGAGCATAACTTAATTTAATTGCGTTTGCGATGTCGGGGTGGACACTTCCTTCATTTAGGCATAAGCAGAAGTTAGTTGATTTAAAAACTACAAAAAATATTACTAAAATAAAAATAAAACGAATGTTCTTCAAACACTACGAACTTACTCGGTTACAAATGTAACTAAAAGGAGAGCATGTAGTTTTATATGCCACGACGTAATTCAGACGATCTTACAAACGTTTTTCTTATAGGTACTTTTGCTTTCCCTTTAACTTATTGAAGAACCTTTTCATACTCTGCAACGTCAGATATTAAACAAAAATACAAATGTAAAAGCTTCTGTTCGTCTGCATTTGCTCGGTGTGCTATACCAAAGTAAACGCTACAGGAATTCAAAAACTTCTTCAATACCTTCCCTCGTAAGAAACGGCATGGTGGTTTGCGAATCCAACAAGATACGGTGAATGTACTCGGTAGAGTTATGCTAAGCTTTCGATTTAGGCCAAGAGCTGTGCAGCATCAGTGAAGCGGTACAAGTGCTCAATACATATTTAATATGTGCTTAGGGATGGTCTATTTAAATTTGCACACAGCTTTCACGTAGGGCAATGGAATATTTTAGATCAATAGCTGGCCACAAGTACGGGGTCTTTTCATTTGGAATTATATTCTGATCGTTTCAAACCACCATGCAGAACACATCTTGCGTGGGTTGGAAGAACGGGAACGGCTTCCACTGCATCTCCATCTCTGTTAGCTTGGTATGGAATTAAAACGTTCGATTGCGACATTTAAAAGGAATCTACAAAACTCAAATTCGGATCTTCATGGAGACGCCTGGTGGTTATGTGGAAAAGTCGAAGAAATCGAAAAAGAAAAATTATGAGGTCGAAGCATGGCAAGAAAAAAAAAACAAGACCTCTTCTAGATAACTGAGCTCGATGGGAGGAAACTTTTCCGAAGTTTTTCCACTCTTCGTTTTCGGAGACTTGCCCTGGTGCAGGGAAAAGAAAAAAACCTTCCCCCTCATTTCTCTCGCGTATCATCAGGAGGCCAGCGTTATGGTTGACATAGAGTCATTACAATTCTGTGGGTGTAGAATTTTAATTAATCTGCTCCGGGGCTAAACATTTGTGATTTCCACCCGTGCGCAAACGGGCGCGTCTCGCTTTTCATCCTCTCATCGACAAAATGCAGAGTAGCAATTTGAGTTTAAATGTCGTTTTGTTTGTTTCTTTGTTTTTTTTTAAAGCTTCCAGTTTGTATTTGTGCGTGATTTTTATTTTGGTGTGTGTGCAGCGAAGCGAGCACAATGCGGTTCCACAACCGCAGAAGGACAGGTTTTTTTTTCTTTTATGCGCAACATGTATGTAATCAAACGAGAGCCGTTCGTTTCGTTTGTTTGCACCGGGAATGATACGACGGATGACTCTCCAAATTTGCCACAACCACATCGAGGGCAGCAAGGTGGGTGGGGGGGGGGGGGAGGGGTTAAAACTTAACTCATTTCAAAAAGTACCCCTCCATATTGTTCTGGCTTCGCTTTCGGCACGACTTTTACCGTCCGCACGTCAGCGACGGTACGAGCATTTTGTTGCAGCGATTTTCCTTCATTTTCTTCTGTAAAAGTCAAACAACGACGGGTCGGATAAAGATGGAAAGTAGAAAAGTTAGTCGTCTTCTTAGTTCGGTCGGGGGATGGTGTGTACAACAAGTGCACATTTCGCGAATCCAAAACGAGCCCACCGGTGGTGGCTTTTGTTCCCTCTGTTCGCCGAGGGCGCACATTACCACCGAGCGTCGAAACGTAACGGGGGGCACCGCGGCGGGGTGGGGGAGGGTGGCGAGTTTTTAATTAAATCTAATTTATGCATAACCGATTGTGGCACATCCTGTGATTATGTTTCCACGTAGATGCCAACGCGTTCCTAGTAGGAAACAACCTGCGCTACCGAACAAACGCAACACAAATGAATGATTTTGGTTCCGTGGGAATGGGTTTGATTGGAGATTTTTTGTATTGACGAATGAAATATTGTTATTAATCAAATTTATTTAATCTATTTCATTCTAGATCTTGAGGTTCTGTACAAGCCAAACATCATTTAATAAAATTTCAATAAACATTTTGTTCTTCTTTTTTATTCATGGCGTAACGACCAAGTTTGGTGATGTCTACCAATTTTTAGGGCTTACGAAACTTTTTCCCCTTCAATGATTGTGGATAGTCAATCCTTTGTACCGGTGGAGGTCCGGTCTGGATTCGAACCCAGGCCATCTTGGGTCATGTTCGAGCCGGCGTAAGCTCTCGGCTATCCAGGGCCTACAATACCACAAAACTATTTCTTAAAAAAGTGAATAAACTGGAAGTTTAAGGCTAACAGGAGGCAATATTGTTGAAAACATATCCTTGTCTTATAATATGCTAATAATGCTTAACCAAGTCTAACATACACGAAGAATCTCCGTTGTCTTGGAGCCGTACATCATGCCACTGAGTTCGCATTGTCTTCAATTGCAAAACGGGACATTGACTGCGGAGGTCATGTTTATTGAATCATAATCTATTCACTGTCCCGACCGGCAAGATGGCTGCGATTCAATGAATAATCAATCACAGCAAATTTACTCAACCCTTGTGCGTGTGTGCACTGATTTAGACAGTTTGCACGATTAATTGTTACGCCTGGCCGATGACAGTGCAGGTGATAAAGTTTAATGGCGCTAATTAACGATTATGGTCGGCAATTATTACCTGGGGCTGCCTCCAAATGGATCACAGACCTTACCAGTAAGTGCTCTAGTAAAAAAAAAAAAAACAGTTGAGTTCGCGGAAGGTTAATCAGTCGCCATCTTGTTGATATATTTCAATGGTTTTAGCGTCTATCTTTTTCTTTTTAATGACCTACAAGATTGATGAAAGCGCTTGAGATTGCATGGAAATAATGATCAAAATTTAAAGTATTAAATTGGTCTCCGTTTGATTTTTTGCCGGAGAAAATATATTCGAGATAGGGTCTGGGGCATGTTGCATGTTCTATTCATTCATTTTCACGTGAATGGAAATAGGTTCCATAATTGATTCTTGCATGCAAGAAGCTTGCAAACAAGTTTATAGAAACTTTCGTAACGGAAATAAACGATCGGTTAGATCTGCTGTTAAAAATAGACTAACGAAGTGGTGAGGGAAGTACTGTGGCAATATTTGAAGAAGTGGTCCAAATCCTATACCTCTTTGAAAATTGAATCTCTCAGTGGAAAGCTTCATAGGAGTCTTCTTAGGACCCTCGCCCTGTGCACAACGAGCATTTTACTGCCCCAAAACGAGCTCGATGGTGGAGAAGTGGCCTTAAAAGCTTCCTCCTTCGATTCTGCCATTTATTCCGCTCGAGAGCACCGTTCCTGTCATTTCAAATTATTTTCCCCCGAAGCAACGTTTACTTTCCAACCGGCTCATTTTTAACCCATCGCTCCGATGGCCTTCCTTTCGGTTGTGTGCACGCTTTGGAAGCACTTTGTAGTTTGTAGTTCGTTTTTTTCTTCCCCTGGCCGCCAATTTCATCCCTATGCTCACTGCTCTTTTTTTTTTGCTAAGGTTTCCAGCAATCGCGCATCGCATCGGTAGGAAACACAGTTTTCCTTGCAACTGCAACAGCCGAAAGTTGGTATCCCGAATGCACTTACTATACACGGCCCGGCATCCCGTGACCAAAGCATGGTGCGGATGAATGTTCGCCCCTTCTCCAATCGGTACGATGGTGCGGCCTATTGCCATGGTTTTGCGCTTACATTGGTGAAGGCTTCTAAAGCCATCCATTTTCTCCTCACCTTGGAAGACACCCCACTTCGCCGGAAGGCAAGCAGCAAGATGGTTTCCCTGCGAGGGAGGGGGAGGCTAGATTTTTCCCCTTTTTTTTTACTCCCTCCCAACAGAAATCCATCAGCCATGCCGTGTACGCCGAACGCCTGCCCCCGGGCTGCTGGCCATGGCGACCTTTCCAAAAGCTCTCAAATGAAAAGATCAATTTTCTTCGCTTCCTTTTCGCGCGCGCGCGGACGCCTTTTATCCCACGGGGCGAAACATTTTTGCTGCCACGCGGTGGAACTAAATGGTTCCTTTTAGGTGAAATCGAAAAGAAAAAAAAAGTGATGAATCCGGTCCGTTGCGGCAACTTAATGGAAAATGAGCTACGCGATGGAAAGCTGAAAGTCGTTGGCGATGAAGAGCTGGACGGTTTGCCCGGGAAGGTGTGCGATGCGGGGATACGGAATGGTTTCCATCTCTCTGCCTCTGACCATTGAGCGAAAGCCCCTTTCGTTCGGCTCCTCGCCTAAGCTTCCCAGCTATTGCACTTTTTATGGGGGTGTTTCTTCCTTCCTTCGAGGACAACGGGGGAAAAGGGCCAGGTGCGATGGGGGATGCGGCGTGAAATAATCTCATGATTTGTGCCCAGATATTAAAGTGAAATATTGCACCGGGCCGAACCACCGAAGTCAATGAAACCGCGCGTTGCGGCGAAGCGTTCATCAATTCTCCGATTTCATTCAACCGATAGCTTTCAATAGCTATGGAGCAGCAGGATGAAGCTAGATGACCTCTTTTTGCCTGAAGTGTTTCAGTCTACCAGAAAACTATCACAATTGAAGACTGGTACTCAGTGGCGTCTTTAGCTTTTGTTTAAAGTATCGAGCAAGCATGTTTAAATTAAGTTTACATTTCCTGAAATGTACATTAGGTTTTATCCCGGTATAGCTGAGTATAATTTGCAAATTATAAAGTACCTGTACAAATAATGCTAGGATCGAATTTGGTTCGAGGTTAAATATCACTTATATTTAGAACAATTTCTCTCCCTCCTCCTATTGCTGCTTCCGAACAGCTGAGATTCGTCACAAGACGTACCACGTAAAGAAAACGTTCATAACCTTCCTGCTATTGCTGTGCAACGTGCGCCATAATTGGAACCAATTTATCCTGTCCTGTGGAGTCCAACACACACACACACACACACACACACACGAAATGGAACCCCAAAATTGGGCCCTATTTCCCTAGCTCCTGGTAGGCTTTGGGCGTTTTGATCAAGACAGAGGCAGGTCCTGTTCCGCAACCAACTGTCCTATCCATCCATAAGGAAGAGCCACCTCGAACACCATAATTGCCATCGAGCCACCGATGGATGGGACTTGGAGGGGGGGGGGGGGGGGGGAAAGGAGAGCTCTCAATCTAATGACTCCCGGACTCCCGGTCCAGCGCGCGTTGGTGGAAGTGAGATCCTATAAATCTGCAGCAAATCGCCCTGCTGCCCAGCAGGACGTCTTCAATCCCGGTTGCGTCAAGCTCGGCATCGTTGTCTGACCGACAAACCGGTCGGTCGATCGTTTGCATTGGTTAGTTTTGCAAAATCCTAATTAATGCGATTATGCATCATACACGAGCACGGAGCAGGAAATGAAGGCCCCGGCCGAAACCCCGGGCAAACCCCGCATTAAACGTGCAACGCAGGTGGCAAGCGGACCCAGGGTGGCAGCGGAATTCGGAAAACCACCTCGATGTGCACCAATCAAAGAGGTGCTGCAGCCTGTAAAAAGATACTTCCAGTTTCGGTCCCGGGTCAGCACCGGGTGGGCAAACAGAGCGTCAGAGTGCTGCTCCTGAATCCATTCAATGCTCGAGGGCCACCCCATTCGGGATGCTCCGGGGCTGATTGCAGCTAAGAAAATATTTGCATACAACTTAGACGGAAGCTTCCCGCTTACAAAACCGAGATCCGGCCCGGTGTTCGGTGCTGGATCAGACACACACACGCTCCAGGTGGCTCCATGGTTCATGGGGAAAGTATTTCTGAATGCATCTGCCCGTTCCTACCTGCATCATCTGTCCATGTCTCGAGAGGAAATCTCAAGAGCCCCAAAGGAGAACGTTCCGTTCATTAGACGATCGTGAAACTGTGTGCTGCCATGCCACCATATCCGAAAAGGGGGTCACGGTCAAATGAGTGGCAAATTTATGCCAACCAACCTTCGGGCAACAGTACCAAACCGTAGCTTCATTCGCTTCTTTCTTCTTCTTTTTTTTTCAATCCATGATTGCTCCCTCCACTTCAAACCGTACGTGGCTGTATTCAGGGGACTACACAAACCCGGGCTGTGTGTGTGCATAGAAGTTTGCCTCGTAACTGGCGAAGTAAAAATATTTGATAGCATCGACTACCTGCATCCTGTCTGCCTGACAGATGCTCGACCGCACCGGCAATCGAGTTGTGTTGTCCAGGGTAGAGAAAAAAAACCAATAAGCCTGTAGCAACTTTTTCAACAACTGTTGGCCAACAACTGCTCGGTTCTGCTCGGGTTCTTTGGAGCTATACAGTGGAAGCGTGGAGTGAACTTTCGAGTTTGTCGAGTACCAGTCGCAGCTATTTCCAATAGCCGCCACTCTCAGGCGGTCCGAGTGACGGGTTTCGTAGTGTTTTCGCGGATCGAACACAACGAAAATTGCTTCACAACGATCGAGTTTCGAAGTAGTTTGAGCAAGCGCTTTTTCGATCGGGGCTCAAACAAAACCAAAAGCAAGCAAACAAAAATGGCCGAAAAATGATAATCAAAGCGCAGTTTGAAGTGAAAGGTGCTCAGCTCGCGGGATAATGCAAATATGCATCCCCGTTGCAAAAGTTTGCGCACCGCAACAGTATCCGATAAAGCGTTTCACTTGCGATACCGATCCAGTGTTGTTGATTGTTCAAACCCCCCGATTTTTCCGATTACTTTTGGCTAGTTTCGCCAAGGACAGTTTCACGACAGTTTCAGTTTCATCGAAAAAGTTGTCGCTTCGCCATTCGGTTTTTTTTTTCTTCGCCAAATTGCCCCAGCTTGGCAACATCGTTGGATAAGGATTATTGGAGGGGTTGGAAAGGTGAAAGAGGGAGTCCTCATGTTGTTTAAATCACCTGTCTGTAGTTTGATTTTTTTGAAACGCATTTAAACGTTTTAAATTATAGGACTACGAAAGAAAATAATACTTTTGTAAATTGAAGCGAATTAAATATTTCCTTCTATTTGAAGAAGCCATCCTGTTCATTTTGTATGATACTTAGTTAGAAATTGAAAGATTTGCAACACATTTATTTAGAAATAAATCAAACACGATCGTATGATATTTCTTACGAGTAACGTGCAGGGTTAGAGTAAGAGAAATAAGCAACGTAAATTAAAACGTTTGCAAAACTTTCCGATCATATTTCTTGGTTGAGTTATCGTAATACAGGAGCACCGTGTAAAGGAATAATTAAAGCCTTCATTCGAGCGATAGAAAACTGCTTGGGAAAAACCCTCCGATGGAAAGGAGCTTAGACAAAATAGCGCTTGAGTGGTTCTTGGATGAGACAACATCAAAGGTTGCCAGTTTAGCTGCTACAAAATCGTTCTCTATAAATTCAAGAATTAAAGTGGCAATAATAGCTCTAAGACAATAGTGGCACGCCTGATATGATGAGAACACTATAACATTTCTGCCACCGAAGCTCGGCAAGAAATCAATATCGAGCGCGAAACGCTGACGGTGGCATTTTATGGCACGAAAGACATATGAAAAAGCCTTTTTCCCCTGTTGGAACCTTTCAAGTCTGTCGTGGAAGCGTAACTATCGCAAAACCTGCTTGCCTGCACCAACTAACGATCTTCAACGTTAAATTGCAATCTTTACGCTTCACTTTTCAATTACGAATTCATTATGTTGGCCTACGACGTAGGCCCATCGATTAGAGCTGTGCGGGGGCATGCGTATGACCTCAAAGCCCTACAAACCGCGTCGTACTAGTGCAACTTCGATGGAGATAGCTAGAAAGAGAAAGGGAAGGAATGTGCGCTCGGCATTATATCGCACTGTCGACAGCAAAGGGAAAAGCCTTACTGGAACGACACGGTACGGTCGGGCAGTATCGCAATTGTCCGGATGGTACCGTGATTTGGACTGGACTGCACTTGCCCCACTCCGTTCAATCACAATTGATACAACGTCATGTGTCGAGTTGCCGTTGGCTTGGCGTTGGCCGTTCCTGCCTTTGCCACGATGGGTATTTCTGGTTGATGTGGAAATTTTTTCACCCGGGTTTGCCTTCTTCGGAGCAGCCGGTGGTGCTATCTGCCATCACGTTGCAATTGCTTGCGTATTACGAATTAACGAAGGAGCGTGTTTTATGCAAGCATTACTGTCAAGCCTGTCGACATTTGACGGTGAATGTGTTTATTATGTTTTAAATTGAATAGATATTAAAAACGACCTTTAAGTAAAGTATGCTTAAAAAAGAGTCCACCAAGTTAATGCACGATAAAATTTCAAGCAAATTTTTGTATCTGTGTTGATTAATTTTTTTTTATCTGTCTCTCCTGCTTGTGATGGAGACGCCTGGTACGTTTAAAAATGTATCGTGTTAAAACAGCATACGGTTATTAGGCTTTTTATGATGTTAGTGAATAAAACTGATTACATTTGATTTACGTCCTCAATTGGTTTGTTTTTGTACGATTCACTTTAGATATGTTTCTAGCTCAAAGCGCAAAAATATCAAAAATGGAGGCGCCTGGTGGCCGAGCCTAGCACGTAGGGATTTAATGGTTTCCGAAGTTCCGATATTTAGTAGAAGTAACTTCGATGAAACCCCCGCTTATTGAAAAATGCATGTTGCTGGGCAATAGGCAAAACATGATATGGCCAGTTCAGGCCCTCCACACACACATGTAGAGCCACTTTAACATCGTGCGGCCCGTTTATTCAAGACAAACCACATTTTCTCGATGCTACCCTACGCAAACACACCGTATCTGTTTCTGAATCGCAAGATTTACGACAATTCGCTCACGTCGAACCTTTCGCTCACCTGCGGGCTGCATCGACCGGATATCAATCTCGCTATGCAAACCAGAGTCGTAAACGTTGCATCGGAAAGCTTCACGGACCATTTAACTTCATAGCACACTGAGCTCGGCCGCCCCCCGACCGTCACCGGTCGCGCCAGCCAAGGATTACACCGGAGCTTCCCGATCGATCTTTCCCTCGTAACGCAAGACGGACCAGAGTACACTCGAAGGCGAATTGTGTATGCGAACGGCCCTTCCATCGGGTATGTTCCAGTTTATCCATTGGTTTCTCCTAGAACCTCCCATCCCTCCCGGGTGGCCTTGCGATAACGGGTGTGTGCTCTTCGGCACATTGCGTTACACACAGTTCAGTGGAACACGATTATGGTAATTTTGGGGCCGAGCGCGCGTTCTCAGCGGCTTCGCTGAATTCGGAATGCATTCGGTGGCGCTGAAAGCCGAACTTCCGGCGCAGAATATGGAAATGCATTCACACCGCACTTCATGTTTCACGAAATGGTTGCCTCGTACGTAGTGGGAAAGGAAACGGCATGGCAAGTGTTCCTCGGAAACACGGAAATAATAAAAACGTTATTTTGATGATTGATCTTTCCAATCAAAAGGTAAACATTCTGCTATACATTTTCCTTATTTAAAATTAGGTTGGAGTTTAATCTTCTGGGATGGAGTATTCCTTATTTTTCGTTTGATAAATTTATTCTATCCTAGCATGTTATGGAAGCATGCTATGGAAGCTATAATTTTCTTACATGAAACATTGTTCATTTCCTTTTTATTTCAACCTCTTCATCGATCTTTCTAGTTCCATCTAAGAAGCTGTCAGGAAACGCTTGCGACTACAATTCTATAATTTAATTAAACCCTACACATTTCTCAATCCATGTATTCCTCGTCTATCCGCAGTGCAATGGTGCGAAGTGAGCATTTTGCTAATCAAACCGTTCTGTTATCGTATCATTTGTTCGGTTCGTTCGTGTCAGCACAATTTCCGACCGACCGGCCAGATCGGGCCTACCCAAGAGAAGAATAAAAACCCCCCTTTTCATGTTCAGCAATCTTAGCTAAAAGACGGAGAATCCCTGCCGGTACATTAAGATTTCAAGAAGCGCTACCGATGAAACACATGTTGGCGATTTATTTCGTTTCTCCGTAGGCTCCACCCGCTGACTGGATGAAATTCTTCTTTCACTCGCCACCAGAAGCTGTTGACTGCAGCAAAATTGAAATTCGTATGGTTGGAAAATAATGGCCGCATGTTCTAGGTGGCTAACTTTTTTTTTTCTCAAGAAAGCAATCTGTTTGTAACAAGGCAACTTATTTTGGGCAAGGGAACGATGGTTTTTTCTCTATTAAATTTTAAGTGCTATTCTATTTTCTTGTAAGAAGAATGGTAGAAAATAATTCTACAATATAAAAATGCTTCCGTTCGGTGGCACTTCTTTGATATTTTAATCATTCAAAATAATCTTTAGATTTATAGGATAATGAGATTTGATTTAAATTCTTGGAAACTGATTTACGATCAATTGCTTTTTTACTATCAAATCAAGCTGGATTTCGATGTTTAACAGAGCAAACAAACGATTTGGTGACGTCGAATTTATTGCCCAAATGTTTTACAGTGCCGACATAAATCATTCGTTCAAGATATTTGAACTCCAATTATTTGGCTTTCCTTCTTCTTTTGCTCCCGATAACTGCGCTTGTTGCTGTGTTGATTCGTGAGACGAACACATGCAGACCGACCCAAGTGCAAACAGATCGAGCCAGGCGTGCCGAAAGGCGTACAAACAAGTTTTTGGCCAGTGTCATCCTGCTCCGGTCGGTCATCCTCGGAGCACACACGGTTATCATGTGTTTGCATCTCTATCGGCTATCGAGAAAGGCGAGTGCAGACAGGTTGTAAGTGCACTTTCCCATTAGCCGGGACGACGGGGCGGACGGTAGGCAGGTGCGCAAAGGGGAAGCCTATCGTTTGCTGCTCTATATTACCATCCCGCCCACATGAGTTGTGAGACCGGATTGTGGGTGAAGTTCTATTTCAATATTCTTTCCAATAATAACCGGGGAATAACATCCGGATTACAGGGTGTTAGGGCAGTGTCCACATCTAGCTACGGCCCGTGCCCCATCCTTTCTGTCGGTCCCACTGCGACTTCCAGAGGACGTGTTTTGTTTGAAACTCTCCCCAAACGGAGCACGGTATAGACCGTTCTACTCCTTCTGCACTCCACAAAACGGTCAGGATCGCCGTGCATCCCGGAAGTGCATAGCTTTACACCGAAACCGACTGCTATAATATCGTGCCAACGCAGGGTGAAAGTACGGCCGAGTTTGGGTTTGTACAAAACTTTACAAATACCTCCGCCCCACGCCGGATCCTTCGTGGCACATTTCCTCCAGCAGAGTCCTTTCGCTCCATGGCACAATTTGTACGTGAAGCTGGACACTTCCTCACTGCTCGAAACTTGTTCAGTATATTACCCAACGCTTCCCGCACGTACCACCCCTTTCCCCATAGGGCCCCGTCGCTCCTTCAGGGTGCAATTGGGTGGTTTGTCTTTTACAGCGTCTCGTCGAGCACGAGCAAGAATTTAACCAGCAAAAGCGCCCCTGGGGTGTAGTATGCTGGTATCATTTTTGCTTTCCCATTTTCTTTTTCTCTCTCAGAAATATGACCACCATCAATATTACCACAAGGGCGAAGCGTTTGTGTTTCCCTTTCTATAAAGCACGATGTAGGTTTTACAAGAAACTAAATTAACCAATCCATCGTTGCTGCGGGTGGGTTTCAGGAAAACGTTTCGTTGATGGTTGGAAATTAAACCACAAAGGGCAGGAGTGCAACATTAGAAAGCACCAAGTTCTTGTAAAATGTTTATGCATGTGTTAATTATTGCACCAGCACTCTTGATTATTTCATGATTCATGATTCATTTCAAATACCAGCTGTTTTTCAACATTCCGTACTCCCCGGTGCTTTAAACTGCTTCAGAAACGTTTCCCCCGAAAATGAAGTGTTATTTAGTGACCGAACGCTGAATTGAGTTATCATTTTTTACACGTTTGCAACATGGTTCCTCTCTGCTCTTCCGCCGCTCTATTCATGTATGGTTTTTTTTTTACCACTGAGACTGTCGGAAACTGTGCAGAACTGCAGCTGCCTCTTGCAACTAACCACGATCTTCGTTGAAGTCTTTTTTTCCTTCCCTTGTTAAAAATCGTGACCACGTATGCGTCTTCGTGCACTGAAAATCACGTTTTATTTCACTTCGTGCTTCGGGCGGCAGTTGTGTTCATCCGTGTGTTTTCGCAGTAATGTGTGCTCTTATCCTTCTCTTACAGTAGCGCCTCGCTGCAACAGTTATAGCTAACCATTTTTTTCGAATTTAGAAGTACATTTTTGGACGTCCGTTTGGCACATGCAACGAATGCTGTTGTGCGACCGGTGGCGCTTGTTTAAAAGGTGGGTTTCCCATTAAAATCTCATCCGGTCCAGAATTCGATTACACTTCGCCCGGGTGCCGGGGTTTTCTAATACGTTTTACCACTTCGTTATTTATGTGCACCGGAGGTTTGTTTTATTTCGTTAAAAATTTGTTAACTTAATGTAAGCATTGTTGGGGTCCGAGGGATAGCCGAGTGCGTTCAACGGTGGGTTCGAATCCAGACCGGACCTCCTGGGGTACGAAGGATTGACTATCCACGTTCGTTAAAGGGGAACAAGTAAATGACGGTCGTTACCTCAAGAAGAAGAAAATATTGTGCCATCAGAGTGAAGGAGCCCTTTTAAACATAATTGTTTAACGAATGATCAATGGGAATTAACTGTTTAAGTTTCTTTTGCTCCCAGACTCTTTTACATTTATAGTCAAACGATTCCAAAGCAGTGAGTCCGATTAAAGAAATGCTTAGCTAATCAAAGCTAGGTCTAGTGAAAAATGTATCCACTATCGTTAGATTCTCGGAAGGTACGTTTTAAAGCTAGGTTCCACTTCATTTTTTTGGCAAATCATCACAAACAAGAAACGCTTTCGTTCGGGCTCATTCATTCCATTCTGCTGCACATCGTTTTCCTATGGGGTTCCTCAGAACATGTTCGGGTATCACGAACGTTTCCGTGATAAGTAATTTACTAATGTTTGTGCAAGCCCGGATGCCTCAAAAAACGTTTACCGATCGCCCCCATCCTCCCTCTCGACGTGTGCATGCACGTGCTTCGGCCTGCATTCCAGTGCCCGTTCGAATGCTGTTCATTAACTCACGAAACCGAGCAACGAAACCAGGTTGAAATGAAAGCATTTTCTCCGAAGCATCCCCTCCCCTTCCGCCCGTTGCCCACGTGTCTCCTTTCGACACGTCCGGATGTACTCGGATGGGTTGCCGTTCTTTCGGCTTGTGTTTGACTGCAAATTGACAGTATCGGCAGTGGGTGGGTGGAGAAAGTCTTGCTTACTTACACCAGCAGCACTCCTCGAGGCGATGCACCATGCACCCTGGGTAGCAGGTGCACGCTTGCCTGGGGTGGAAAATACTCGTTCGGCCGCAAGCTCTCTCGGACAGTCGGAACACGAGAAGGTTTAGGTTAGGGATGGGGATGGACTTGAGGAGGAGTGCACACCTGATTTAGTCCTGGAAATGGATGTGAGTGGCATTTCTCGAGAACAACAACACCCTGTCTGCTGGTCCGGCTGGAATTCGGTATCCAGGCAAAACCTCCTGCACATGGCAACTGTCAGTCAGAAGCGAGCGTCCGGCCTCAGCTTTCGGACAGCTCGCTACGGTACGGGTTTCGTTTGGCAGGGCTCAAGCGTGTGACATTCGTCAGCGGAAGTTTGCCACAGTCGGAGTGGCCATTGTGGGCGTTGTTGCTGCATTACGCCGAGAAGCAGATAAGCGGAAGGAGGAATGGGCGTCAGTGAGCTCCGTCCGACGGTTCCTTCGAGTTGAAACTATGCCTTCACTGCACTGCGTATCATTCGAAAGAGGACAACCCTGACGATTGGGATGTGAATGGAAATGCACCAGGACATTCCCCGTAATTAAAGAATATTATCCTGCCAGCCCAGAATGCAATTGAACGCTCAGTGTAGCAGGAATTGACTAGCTGGCAGTTTCGCTATGACAGGATCCGTTCCACTTCCATGGCTGCCTCATCATTGAATAATTATTTCACTATTGTTTGAATTTACAGTACTAACGATGATGAAGGTGCCCCAGAGGTTCAGAGGACAATTTAGAGGAACATTTTAAAGGCACGAGGAATAATGAATGCGGGAAATTGGCAAGAAAATTCATCAAGAAAAACAAGTCTACAGTGTAAGCACAATTTTGCATGCTTCTTTCTATTAATCAGGGAAACGATATCGTCTCACGCTTCACGTCAGGTCCGGCAGCAGGATGCCGTTTGTCGAGCAAGTTATCTCGAGTGCCAGTACCGAGCAGCGATGGAATGGAAAAGAAAATGATTTTACCTAAGCTGTCAGGTAGACATTCGCAATAAGCCATCTCAACCTAATTGACTCAACCGACCACGGAGTGGGGAAGGAGCAGCATCTTGGGTTTATTGCGTATCAGGGCAATTCATTAGTGAAAAACTGCCCCTTAATCGGCTTACAGGGTACGACGACTGGCAAGATGCGATCCTCTAATTACCATGAGATATTACGGCTAACATGCTAGCTATTCATCAGGTTTGATTATTTTCCTCCGGTATTTGTTATGGTGCAGGGAAAAACCGAAGCTATACTCATATCGTTGGTTAAGTTGGTTTAATACCTATGCTCCAAGGTCAAGTAAAGGAAAATAATCCTCTTTACCATAAAGCTCACGAACAGCACAATGCCTACCGAGTACCGAGTCAAATCTAGGGGCATATTGTACAGAGGATGGTCCAGTAATCGCTTTGCAATACTGATTTATTGAGTGAGGTATTAAACAAGTGTATTGTTACAAGAATGTTCATGAGAATGTATGTATGCATAGGAACATAAATTTGCTCCTTCGTCATATTATTCTGATTGATCTTTAAAATTGGCTCAATGCAGCTCCTGCTTAATAATCTAACGGTGGTCGTGCATTTCAGCCCTCATCAAAAGGATGGCGGTAGAACGGCTAGCGAACAGTTAATGAGACGGGTCAAATGTCGTCGACAGGGTCGCCCATCGGTTTTACGCATCAGCGCCTTTCCGTTTCGCGTGAGCGGGGGATTGCTCACGTTTCCCCAAAGGGTGTCGAAGTGGACAGCAAATATTTACCATTCGTTGTCCGTTGAACGTGCGTCTCCTGGATTCGCTTCCAATCTGCACGCGATAATCAACCTTCGATGTGACAGCTCGCCGTGTGGGAAATAATTTGAGAACCAGCTGTAAGGACGGCTTGGAAGCAACAAGAAGAAAAAAAAAACGGATAAAATAATAAACGGCGTCTGTTACACTGTTTTCGGGTCCACCTATACAACTGGCTTCTGTTCAACCAGTGTTCTAGTGTTCAAATGACGATTACCAAACTGTTTCCACGTTTACATTGCGGTGGTTCAATTCTTCACTTCTGTATCGTGAAAATTTTGCAATGACTTATTGGAGAAATGTTATATAACCATAAATCACAGAAAATCATGCTTTACTCAAATACCTTGCTCTTTGATTCAGTTGCACAGACGATTCGATATCCTAGAGGAACCGATCCGACATTTTGTTTTGTTTGTTGTTCAATGTGCATTCGAACACTAAAAGAACAGTTGACTACTAAATGTGTGTTTAAAGTTGGTGAGCTTCTAGAACCAACAGCCAGTTGCTTAGATGGACCCGGAAACAGTGTAATGTACAATAGATAAGTATCAGCCTACTTCATTTTATCGTGCCTTCCTTTTTTTTGGCTCGTTTCGGGTCAAGTAGGCGCTGTTTGCACTCCAATTACCATCCGATACCATTTCGGTTGGGGTATTATTTTACACGCACACACACATATACACACATTTTTGCCCTTCGTGTTTTTCGGATCACCAAATTCCGTTTATCGTTGCTTCGGTTTTCTTTGCTCAATTGATTATATTCATATCAGAAGAGAGAGAGGTCGGTTCGGAGGCCAAGGGATAGCGATAAGTTGGGTGGGAGGAAATGTTGATTTTCCTCCCACCCTTTGCAACAGCGGCAGCCGAAGTCCATGGTGATGATGAGCCCGGGACGTGATGTTTGCGGAAGTGATAAACATGTAACCGCAAATCGATCATGTCGTGTGCTAAGTCAACGCTGTTCGGTCTAGCTGGCAATGGGTCGTGAGAGCAATTAATTTAATCGTTCATCGCGCAGCTGGGAATGGTGTTTTTTTTTGGTGGTCGATAGGGGTCGGTTGGGCGTAATAAGACGTAAACACAAGTTCAAAGTAAATAGTGGCGCAGGTGCCTCGTGGAAACTCTTAAGGAGATTTTGAATCCAATCTGCTCTAATTGGGCGCCTGCGAATCATGCGAATCAAAAGTAAACTTACATTTCATAATTATTTTGCAGGTGTCTCGACATAAACGACACGAAATGAAGTTCCACTTAGTTGCCGGGAAAGTTGGAGAAATCCAAATCTTCCAATGAATAGTAAAGGGAGCCCAATATTTTTCCCGATGCTGTATTTATTCAGATTATTAAAGGATCAACATGAAAGCACTTGGCGTTTTGATTCCTTTTTATGGTCAAACATGTTTCTCGCCCTTAGGGGCTAGGTAAGGTTTCATTTATTTTATTTTACTTTGGTTTGGAAACGATAGTGCGGCCGTGCTTCCACTTCCACGTGCTGAATGTTATCCCCGCACATCAAACAGGTTCGACCAAAGGGCCGGGCGGTCTGTCGCATTAGCAAAGGAGCTGCAAGGTGGGTGGGCAAACTGTGGAAAGCGCGGAGGGTACGGAGGCCTGCTGGTCCGGGACCAACTGTGACAAAGTTTTTGGCTGGAGCTTAGCATGCCAAAGGGTACCAAAAACGCCCCCCGTCTATCTCACTCCTCTTTTTAAGCAATTTTGTAATGAGCTGTCAGAAACTCATGGTCGCAATTGGGCAGGGGTGTGTGTGTGTGTGGGTGTGTTTCCTTGGTAGGTATTTACATTTCCCGGGCAGGATTATTTCATGCATGCAGCTTTTCCGTGCTCCGTGAGGATAGAGAGAGAGAGAGAGTGGCGGTGGAATGGTATGTGCGGTAAAATATAAAGCTTGAACGGCAGAGGAAGCCTTCGTGCTGCCATTCCGGTATCTGGAGCGTACGATTTGCTAGTTGTGGAAAATTTATTTCCGTCCCCTTTCCACCGACTGCGCTACGGACTACGGCTCGGGTTGAGCCAAAGCCTTCGCTAGGCTCGCTGCAAGCTCCGTCAAGCTGGTATCTTATCTTATGAGCACCGGCTCGTACCGATTCCACTGCGAGACCATGTAGTGGAATGCCGGGACTAAAAACGAATGAAATTATCAGAGCCCGTCAAATGGGGGCTTACCGATTAGGTGAAAATTGGCTGATAGAGCCTCCGCTAGACTTGTGCAGAAGGAATGTTTCCGCCCCTGCCCGCCTAAACTCCGTAGGTGTCGAGGAGCATGTGAGATTAGCTCCGGGAAAGGTTTCACGAAAGACACGTCGTATCGTTCGTACCACGGCTCTAATGATCCTTCGCTCCAGTTTTTCGGAGAAGGGAAATTAATAAATGGATTGACCTCAGGAAAACGGGGCGGGAAGGAGGTTGGGAAGCAGCGAGCAAACAGTGTTGGCAAGCCTTATGCTAGATGTACGTCGTTTGGAATCGTCCCTAGGCCAGGATTCCTTCCAGGCAGCAGGAAGCGGAGAAAATCGTTTTTGAGCGAAACGTTTCATAATGGAATTCGGGCGCTTTTACCCCGTGTGCTTTTATTTGCAATGGTAAATGAATTTACTCATTAGTGTGTGAATCGGGCTGCGCGGGAGATCTTGGTGCAATTTTAAACCACGCGGCACATGTTTACACGGCACGATGGATTAATTTGCGTTAAGGATTAATTAATTAGGAAGCTAATTTCAGCGTTTGCCACAAGTACAAGCTGTTCTTATCAGAAGGTGTTTAATATTTGTTTTTCGGTTGTTGGGCTACATATTAAATCCTAAGTCGTAAAAATCTCTTTGATTAATAAGAGGTAAAATGTTCAAGCAATGTTCACACCACAACCAATAATATTTAATTGTTTGAATTGTAAATTTCTGTTAAGATTTGTTCATTTTGAAAATTCATTCCTTCTTTTGTTTAACGTATATTATCATTCAACCAACATAATTCCTTATCATCCAAGCATAGCGCACCATTGTTTGTCTTGGCAAATGAAAAACATTCATTTCCCGGCAAACTCATGATTGAAGAAAAAAAAAGAAATAAAGACACAAACCCCCATAAAGCCAGCCGCCGGTCGTAACCTTGGCGCTGGCTGGCAAGTTTAATGCTTGGCAAAAAGTTTTCAACTCAAATTTTCCACCCGACCAACATTGCAAGACGCAACAATAGGGAGAAAAGCACAACTCCCTTTCGTGGTTGTCATTTGACGTTTGTACCACATTGAGCGTAGCCAATTTATTATTGCATACCGATTTTTATTTCTTCCGTCAACTCATTTTCCACTTTCGGATAAGCACGAACAAAACAAAGGTAAGCCAGCGGGACGGTTCTTTTTCTCCGAGGGGACGCCAACAAAAACGGGAAGAATAAAACTCTAAGGCAAACGGCCGAAAAGTTTGTGGGAAAACTTTTGATCTCGGGGGCTGTGAAAATATTTTTACATTCAAACATTGAGGACGTGAAATTCCTCGGCACAACTTGTGCGCATGTGTTTGAGCGAATTGTGGGGAAAAGTGTGACCCACGAATTGTTGATTTATTTCGTTACACACGGTGGAAAAACGGGAAGAAAAAATTAAACACCCCCACCCCCGAACGGGATCCTGTGGATCCTTCTCATCATTTTCGTTTCGGTGACAACAATAGGTATCGCTCCGCTTTATTTACCTACCGGGCCGACCAGGGCTTTTCTTTCTCCTGGGTCCCTCCGCTTTGGGTTGATTTTTCTCCTGCCGTTGCAGATTTTCCATTTTTCCGATACCGACCTTCGCCCGAGTCGCCGGACTGCCTAGGCGAGCAGTCCATTTGTGAAGTGATTTATTATGCAAACTGGCAGACGAGTGGTTTTATTTTCCATTTACTCGCCTGTTTTTTCTCCGAGGTCTCCGAGCGTTTGTCCTCACTTGGGTTCAAGTGTTGCTGTTGGGTTCCTTTTGGCCGTTCGGCCCGACACAAAACGCACCACAACCGAGCTGGCCACAGGGTGTTTCGTTTTCCGAATGAGACATACTTACCGCTCCCGTCCACCGTGGGAGGCATGCGGTGGTATGCTTTGGAGAAAAGAAAAACCTTCTCTTTCTCGCCAGTTTTTGGACTAATCGGTGTCGGGAGGCGGCAGGCCGTCGCTTGGGTGTCGGTGATAAGTAGAATTAATAGTGTTCCTCGACGATAAATCTGATGTGACTGGCCGACTGTGATGACCCGGGCGAACGTCTCCGCAAATAAATTGGACCCATTTGGAGCACCTGAGACGCGGCTGACTGACGAAAGCTGGCTCCAGCTGGCTATTCGGATACGAACTATTCGGAAAAGGTTGGCTTTTTCGGTGACTATGTTTCTTGAGTGAACTTAATTTTATTAATGTTTCCTATCGCTATAAAGCTTGAGCAGATTTGGGAGGTTATCCCAACTTAGCAAGAAAATAGTATATGATTCACCTGCTTGAAATCCTCAAAGATCTTATCACTCCCATCCTATCCACTCCTCAATTGTATTATCATTTCGATTCTGTTAACGGCCGTTCCGTCCGAAAGACTTTTCCCGGAGCTCACGAGTCGAATAAGAATCGCCTTTCCGGAACGCCCAAGCAACGAGGCACTAAGCTAACTTTATCGGCTGATAGGGGTTTCGGCTTTCAACTTGTTAGGCTTGTTAGCATAAACGTGCCCAGGCCAGAGCCTCCCGCCGCCCTCCTCACAAGCTGCTTTACACTTGTTATCCACGCTGAACGAGCGAGTAAAGTACGAAGCACTTGAGCCTTGTTTCCGTGTAGCTTAGATGCTGATTAAACTTTATCCTCGTCCGAGGCCAAATCGTGGGCCCCCACACCTGTGTGTGAGGTTCATCGAAGATTTCCCTCGAGTGCACTGGTACTAGCTCGGGAAAAACAGATTCTGGCCCATCCGGTCGAAATTTCTTTCCCTGGGAAGGAACCGACGAAAATGCCTTCCAATGCGAAGCCACTCTCGTACCGGCGGTAATCGTAGTTTATAGCTTGTTGAGAAGAATGGCATCTCCGGCTTGGGATGATTTGCATAATTGCCGTACTGATTCGATTAAAATTTACACGTTTGTTTTCGGCAAAGGTACGCGCAATTTGCTTCACGTTGTTGGCCTCAACGTGTACAGGAGCCGTGTTCTCCTTCTCTTGCTTTATCTGTTTATTCCCTCCGTTCTTCCCTTATTCACTTTTCTTTATCGCTCGAGTGAAAATTGTGCTCGTTACATGAATGTTGGAAGCTGCACCCAGATCACCTTTTCTTAAACAAAGTTTACGACCATCAAGAATAATTTTCTACGAGAATAGCAATTGTTTGTTGATCGATTATGTAGCAGGAGTGGAGAAAATGTAATTCGATGTCAAACCATGACGTTATAAACACTATTTTATCCTGTGGAAATCATACAAACATATTTTCAACACACATCCAATTTGGTACGATTACACGTTTTGTTTTCAAGTGATGCCTGTTCACTTGATGAAAGCTCAAGCATGCACTTACAACGGGAAAAATTCAATAGAGCCCAAATTTAGCAGACAGATGTCTGTTCCAATGCACTTGACTTCCCCCTCGACTAGTGCCTACAACATGCCGCGCTGCGCTAGCGCTCGGTAGAAAGTGAAACTCGAGAGCTTTGTGGTTTAAAAATAAATCCAAGCCAATGTCAACCGCCAGAAAAGCTGGGGAGCTGAAGGGAATGGAAGGAGAGCGTCCAGACGAGATACATTTGTCAGAGTTTGTTTCACACCAGCGGCAACTGTCGATGGGTCAGCAAAGGCCTTAATCGCCGAGCGGGGTCCACTTTCGGTTGATCGATGAGCGAATCGGGGGAGGAAATATTGAATTGGGTGTGTTGGCGTGTTTGCGTGAAGGGTGGTGATTTATTTTCCTGCCTGACGTATGGGAAAAATAATCTTTCAGAAGTGCCGCCATACTCCGCTCAACTCCGTGGACCGGTTCCCGGCCGACGGCTGGTTTTTGTTCGAGCTTTTCCACGCAGCGAACCTGGGGGAGCCGGAAAAACCATCCCTTGCGAGCACGACTTTGGCACGAGCTAGTGCCGTGGTTCTATTCGGGTCAGCAGGTATCGAAACTTTGACTGTTTCCCGTATCCGTTCAAATCGGTTTTTGGTTGTGATGTTCGATAAGCGCGTTCGGTCGCTTCCGGTTTTCGGAGCTGGGCAGGATTTGTTGGCACGTGACAGGTACGAGATGTGAAATACGATACAATCAAAATGTGCGTGAATGGATGGATAAGTGTTTCAGGAGATGGCGGAGGAGGAGATAAATGGATCACTTTACTTCAATTAGAAGCGCTTTCTTCAATTAGAGGTGAAATTTTTTTAGGATACTAGGTAGTTTTTACAGGTTTATAAATATATTGGCGGAAAAATTGAACCTTAAATTGAACCTTGCTCCTGAATTAACTTCTCATGAGGGACAGTGTTTTGCTATAGTTTATAAATTGAGGCTGCTTATAGCTTCTATTTGAAGATGTAAACCGGCATTTTTTTAATTAAAAAAACAAGCGACTCACTCTAAAATTAACAAAAATTAGAGAAACTATATTTAAAATCGTGTCTATTTTTGCTTTACAACAACTGTGATTTTTAAAGGGTTAAACTCTTCCCTTTAGCATTAGGCCAATTTATTAAAATTTTCTGACTGTTCAAAAGCAGGAAAATCAAACGGGTTTGAAATAATACAAAAAGTGAACTACCTCCATGGCTAGGTGGAAAAGTATCATGCTTTCATTCAATATCATAATTAACAGTTGGTAAATGGCAATTGATCGACAATAGGACCGATTATGATACACAAACGGAAAAGTCTCAAGACAAGTCAGTCAAAACAAACGGAAATAAATTTGGTATTATGAAACCGTTCTTGAGACAAGACAAGTTTCGTCAAGTTTTTGTTTCGTTGAATTAGCCAAATCAATCTGTCAAAGCAATGTTTACAAAAAAATCAGTGCCTAATTTTAAACACAAGTGTTAGTCGTGGATTAGTTGCTGGTTGATTTCCTGATTTGTGTTTCCTGATTTGTGGTGTTACAATGATTTTTTCATACTATGTGAGCGACGATAGCAGTGAAGAAGAAAGTCGACCAAATCTTGCAAACCAACGTCGACTCCTCCGCAGCATGTTCGACCCTATGGAGTTGAATACACAAGCGTGAGAATTCTCATCGTGACCCAATCAGCTGTTTTTGTGTTGTGTAAAATGTTGTGCAGCAATGTTCTCAAAATGTTTATTCTTTTCAGATTCAAAAAAAATTTCCGCGTGTCCAAGGAAATTTTCCTGGACATACTTAAGGAAATAGAACCGAAATTTCCACCAGTTAGGGCAAAAGGACTCACCCCAAAAGAAATGTTGGCTGCCACGCTAAGATTTTTAGCAGAGGGTAGCTACCAGAATGGAGTCGGAAAGGACTTCAACATAGCAATTGCGCAACCAACATTTTCAGTAGTTTTTGCGAAATGTTTGAAAATCCTTGAAGATACGTTAGCGCCCAAATGGATTCAAACAGAAATGTCACCCAACGACCAGCAGGCTGCTCGACGGTACTTCTACGCGAAAAGTGGTATCCCTGGTGTTGTTATGTGCGCTGATGGTACGCACATAAAAATAGTTGCACCAGTTGAGGACAGGGACCATCATTACAATCGCAAAGGATATTATAGCATTAACGCGTTGATTGTAAGTAAAGCAGAAGTTTTGGTCTCGCAGATTCTAACAAGTTATAGAGGTAACTTTTAAACTGTATTTTTATATTATTTTTCAGATTTGTGACCACCAAATGAGAATCCGGTATGTAAATGGCAGCTACAGCGGGGCAAATCATGACTCCCATATATGGACTGTGTGTGGAATCGACGCCTTTTTCGCTGCAAAGCATCAACGTGGCGAAACGAGCTATAAAGTACTAGGTGAGATCGAACAATAGCAACTTACTGCTGTTTTTAGAAAGGTACATAATTTATTTCATTTCACAGCGGATTCTGCGTACCCATTAAAGCCATGGCTAGTGACGCCCAAACGAAATCCTGCTCCTGGGACACCGGAAGCTGACTACAATAAGAAACATTCTTTGGGAAGAGAAATCGTTGAGCGTACTATCGGATTACTGAAAAATAGGTTTAGATGTTTATTAGGAGCTCGCCAGTTACACTACCGGCCGGAGAAAGCAGCACAAATTTTGAATGTGTGTTGTGTTTTGCACAACATGTGCATTGCTCATAATATAGAAGAGCCTAGCTCTGATGAATAAAGGTTCATACCGGAATAAAAGTATAAAACTTATAGTTATAATTTTCTTTTTGTGTCAGATTAAGACACCACTGTGTTTATACAATAAAATATAACAAAAAACCACTTCAACTTGATATAAGATAATTGCAAAAAGATCACATTTTATTATTTCATTGCACTCCAAAAACAATTCACAGAGTTCACAGTATGATTCACATAACATACCTCTTAAGAGATCTTGAAAAAAGACATAAATTTAACTTTATAATAGACCTAACTTACTCTATGGAAACGTTATTTCTTCGGTAATTGGCAATTTTCAGCTGCTCAGTAGCCTCTCTTATGGCTATGATAGTTTCTTCCTGCAGTTTTAGCATCTTTGTTTGGATTTCGCAATGATTTTTCATTAGGTCTAGCATCTCCTGGTTTTGGCGTAAGACTGCCTCGGTGTTTTTGCGTTTTGTTCTTCTAGGAGGTGCAGGAGATGCAGGAGGTGCAGGAGATGCAGGAGGTACAAGAGGTTCAGGAGGTACACGGCTCTGCTGCTCTTCACTTAGTTCGGGATGCTCGGCTTGTTGATTTGTGTTGTTGTTATGGTCGGTTATAGTCGACACCGGATTAATCCCGAAAGACCGAGCCAAATTACCAGCTACAGTTGCATGTAAATTTGCAAGATCGGCTACTCTTTCCTCAACATCATTGAGAGGTATTTGTTTGCAAGGTCCACCACCTGTGGCCATTAGAGATTTTTTATTAGCCCTCAATTTTTTTTTAACTCCACATTTGTAGTCAAACCATACCTACGTGTGAAGCATGGAAAGAAAATTGAAATTAGAATATTAAATTTTTAGTTGTACAACAACACTCACCCGTCTCCATGTATTAGGCGTTCTGATTGGTGGGCCTAGTGGATTTAGGTTTTCTGCCATTTCGGCCCAGAAGCTATTCTGGTTTTCCTTACAACGAGCCCGAGCGATGTCGGGTCTTGTTTCCAACAGAGACACCATTTTTTCATACTGCCTTTTTGCTGTTCGTATTTCTGCATGCGTGTCTTCCCTACGAATCACCAAACAAAACAACAATTACTCAATTTTACTACTTTCCAAAGTACAATACCTACATTGTAATTCGCCAGTGATGAGCGTCCTATACGAAATTGGCGGGCTTTCCGTAACAATAATCTAACGGAAAGCAGTTTGACAGTTTTGTCTTTCCGTTTGTGTCAGGTAATAGGTGTTTTTGACTGTGAGCTTGGACTTTGACATTCGTTAAATTTTGTTTCTCAAATTGACAACACAAACACGCTTCATAATACGAATCGACCATTTTGGAAATTTTGTCAAGACAATTTGAGTCAGATAATAGGCCTTAATGACCTGTTTTTGTGTTACTTAATTGGTTCAATTAATATTAAATTAATCAGTCGACTGAATTTCCGACGAATTTGGAAACGCATTGGAGTTTTAATATTTTATATTTTTAGTGATTAACGTTGTAAATATCGAATTTATTGCATCTTTATATTGTCTTTTGAATAATATCAACCAATAAATAATGATCAAACACTAGGTCCTTAGTAGAAAACCATTATCTTAATGGGAGATTTTCCCACATCCATACTGCTGGGTCGCATGTGGGCCTTGGTGGATCGATAAGGATACGACGGCTTGTCACTTATGGTTGGGTGGACTCTCACATCGTAGCGACGTACACTTTCATCGAAACTATTAGGGAGTAAGTGGTAGAGTCTACATTATAGACGAGAGTTTATGTTCCTCCCTTTACCAGGAGCTTCCCAGGATCTTTGCGAGGTGAATTACGCTCTTAACTACGGTCCATCGTAGAACCACATCACACTTGACTGCTGGGAACTAATCGACGGTTGTTTACAGCTTTCTAACATGTGTGCTTGAGAATACTTAACATTTTAAATAGAAGAAGTTTTAGTAAGCGTATTTTTTTGTAAAACAAACCCCTTCATCTGTAATCTTTAAAGATTCATGCAAAGAAATTAAGAGATTGACTAAAAAAAAACCATAAAAAATGTATTTTTGATACGTTTGATATTATTCCGCAACAGCGTTGTTTGCTAATTCTGCAGTTATTTCGAATATGTTGACTACAGTTGTTTCCATTACGTTATGGTTTGTGTGTGTTCACCTCGTAACGGTGCATCTTCAGTTGAAAAAGACCTCGAGCGTAGGGGAAATATTAATAAATTTCATACGAAACAAGAAGCAAAGTTTCACTTCCTCATCTGTGACGATGGGACGGAACAAACTTATCCACGCAGGGTTTCATATTGGTGGAGGGAAAAGTTTTCCGACACAATTACTTCACGTACGTGTGCCACTTTTCTAGGAGCGGGTCTAGGCGAGAACTTGTACCGAATAATGCTACGTCAAAAGTTGGAAAATTAATTCCCAGCAGGTTTCTGCTCTGACAACAACAAAAAAACCAACCAACACAGAAAAACGCCCCACATTCTGCCGAAAAAAAGGGGACATCATAGGGATAGCGATGTGACGGGGAACCGTATAAAAAAAATAGAATAGAAATAAACAGAGTTGAAACCGGTCCGTGACAGAGTGCAAACGAGTTGACACTTTGCCGTTGACGTTTGTCGGGCGTAACGGTAGCAATTTTGGGCCGCTGGGAGTTTCACAGTTGAACTTAATATGACGTTTTATTTTGGGCCCCGATAAGGGTTTGAGATTTGGGGAATGGGGGAAGCTAGCATTCAGTTGAGGGGGGGTATCGAATAAAAAAAAAAACCGAACTGGTAAAGGTCGAAATGCCCAAATGCCGTGCACGTTTGCGGACTTGCAAAGTTTGTCCTTTCGTCTGTTTCAACTGATGAGAAAATAGGTCCCGCAACGTTTGAGGGAGATGACAAATTATTTCAGTAGTCTTTTTTTATGTTTCCACCTACGTAATCAGGGATTTGTTTTGGTAAAATCAGTAACACTTTAACAGGCATGAATTAACACCATTACTACAGGATGCAGCGTGTCTAACGTTGTCCTCGTCAAGTCTCAAACGCAAGTTGCATTGGAATGATGTGAAGAAATCGATCTTCCGTCGAAGTTGTGACGAGAGTTAAGATTAACAATTAGCACGCTCCAAGTTGTTCGTCCAACGAAAATGAAGAAAACTTTTCGGTCTCGTTTCAGCTGTCTGAACGTTTCCCAGTGGTATATTCCTGGCTGATTTTGGCTTCCGTCCTTCTCGAGAATGGAGATTGAATCCGAGCCTGATTGAGACTGTACAAGTAATTAAAACTGTGTCTCTTCGGGAAAATCCAACGTGTGCGCTAGGAAGGCGTATGTGGGATTATTTTAACTCCACGCGCCATTCGAAGTTTCTCGGGAGATGTCCGTGAAGTAATGAATGCCTGAAGGGTGGATATTATTATTATAATTTCCTCCTTCGCAGTGCTCTTAAGATGGTTGGAAGGTTGCTTGTTCAGGGAAGGATACAATTCATGTATGTGCTGCTTGCCTTCTAAGAATGTTTCATTTCCTGTCGGTCGTGTGTGCTTTCTGAGTTATGCTTGTTTTCTGATGTTATGAGTTAGTTTCTAGATCTTAAAAAAAACCTTACGAACCCATTTAATGAATTGCAAAGCAAATCTAATAAAGATTGAAAATAAACGAAGAACAAACCTTTTTTTCGAGTTTCGAGTTTTATTCCACAAGCATCTGAAGTGCTTTTACAGGACGAGGAAGAATCCTTCGGTAATTCCTTTTGAAATATTCCTGAATGAAAAATCAAGAAAAAAAAGTCCGTCAGGAGTGGCCATCAAAGGATTATTGTGGCTGACGCTACACCAATCATTTTATTGTGCAAATAAAAAGAACATATTTTCCACGGAAATTTGCTTGTCAATTGCAGCTGGGTGTGTAATATTCTTTGATGTACAATCAGCAAGACATACTTTCCACCAACCACGGGTATCTGAAATGAAAGCGAAAAAGCACTATTGAACGCAGTTCCACGATTATTGCATGTGAAATCAAATTGCCACGTTGCGATTGCATGTTTAGTTCCTGAGAAGAATAAACTTAATTTTTTTTTATTTTCTTTGTTTACTGCAAAAATAAGCTTAAGGTCTAAACATTCCGTGGTACAGTTTTTCCCAAACTGTCATAAAAAGTTGTGTGACATGCTGAATAACTAAACAAAATCTATTTAATTGATGCAGATTGCGTTCTAGAAAACTCGTTGCAATTGCAAAGCACCCATTAGCGCCATTGATGTGCAGCACACGCCCGATCGTTCGCATTTTCTTCGAAATTAAATAACGAAACAATGGTCTTCGTAAACCAATTGCAAGAACACCCATGCATCCCAATCTGCTTGGCGGAGAAGGTCAGTGCTCCGTTGTTCCGTCCAACATTGCCATGCGGTGCATTGCATCAACAATTTGGTTTCGGTGACAGCTGCCCTGGAGTGACAGTAAAAACTAAATTTGCTAAATTGAGCGACTGCAAATCGTGACCCAACGATTACATGCGTTTGTGGTGCCAAAGGGGGGGCTACGTTTTTGGACTGCAAAGTGCACCATAAACACTAAAAGCATTTCAATTGTGTCTTGTGCGGTAAGTGATTCTCTTGGCCATTCGGTGCTGGTGTTGGGTGGAACCATTTTCATGTTAAACGATTACACGAGTGCATTGGGCTGTAAGCCACTTGCATTGGGTCATTTTCTTGACATGGCGGAAAGTACAGATCAGGAACATTGCCTCA
Organism: Anopheles atroparvus; assembly: GCA_914969975.1. Classification (NCBI taxonomy): domain Eukaryota; kingdom Metazoa; phylum Arthropoda; class Insecta; order Diptera; family Culicidae; genus Anopheles; species Anopheles atroparvus. The sequence continues at coordinate 16,835,456 of CAJZCY010000004.1, forward strand.
TCTTTGAGTGGGGAAAGAACACAAAGCATTTTCAGATATGTAGATTCAATTCTTCGTATCTGTAGCTTAAAGTTATTCAAAATGCAATAACCTCAGGTTTGAAATAGTTTTCCTTCTACTGTTGTGTTTATTTGAGGTTAAAAATGTCTCAAGTTGACTTAAGTTTCCTATTACTATAATTTGAAGTCAAACACAAAATTTCTCAGAAAAGTACCAGCATTATAATGGTAAATAAAAGCATTGTTTTCTTTGTGAAGAGTAGTGGTGGAAATTCATCTTATTTTAGAGAAGTTTTTTCCACACATTTTTCGTCTTGAAATGGACTGACGGTACCGAAGCTGAATGGCCATCCATTTGTCGTGGTATTAGCATGATTACGTTTTCCTTTTAACGCACACACCCTTCGAATGCGCCCGAAAATTCGCCGTCCAACCACTTTGCGCAAATGTTTAGTCAAAATCGAAGTACAGCTCCTCGTGCTTCTGTCGACGGCGGAGCACTGCCGTCCAGGGTTTCCTATGCCGTGCACAAAGATAACTTATCTTGATACTTAAGATTTGAAAAAGGTGTTTTTTTTTAGAACATTCGCTTTGGTTTAGCTTTCCTACGAACGATGCACGACAAGAAAACGGTTGGTTGCTTGATGAAAAATCAACATTCCGCCTGGCTGAAACTATCGTGTCCGTCGGCGAGCATATCATCGAAGACGTTGGCATGAAGTCGTTCGGCGCTCAACACTTTGAGTTGGTCCACTCGCCAGTATTTGATTGCAATAGTGACGGCTTCCGTGGAACGTGGCCGCCTTGCGTCCAAAGAGTGATGACTTTCGACGGCAAAGTGTTGATTATATCAACATATTTCTGCCCTGGTGATGCGCCTTCCAAAAACCTTCCTATTGCCGTTCGCCGCAAGTTAGGCTTTGTGGGAATTTCGGAGAAAAAAGCGTAGGAGATATTGCTTTGGCTCGTTCAGTGAACGCAGTTGAGGATCCGTGTCTTGAGGCTTTCAGATGCATAACACTGTTTCGGTCGGGAGTGATGAGAGGCCATCATCATTCAGCAGCAGGCAGCGGAAAGTAAACACCGACGAGAAGCACCGGGAAAAGTGGCGGTGACATGGATGAATGATAAAGTACTTTTTTCCATCTTGCTGCTCCTCGACTCGAACAACTGTCACGCGCTTATTTCTTCGACTCATTATGATTTCAGCATAGTTGGGCAAATACAAACAGCGGGGCCTATCACTTCTCCTCTTTCCCAGGGCCTGCTATCGCCCGGAGTGTGAAGCCTATTGATAACACGACAGAAGAATGGATCGTTGAAATACTTAACGATGCGAGACGCGAACGAGGACCGAAATATTTTTCCATGTTTTTTTTTTTTGCTTTCATGCTCAATTTTGCTAGCCACCATTTTCGGTTTTGAGCAGATAAAACTTCCTAAGCGTAAAGAAAGCGTTCGTTAAGGTTTTGCTTCTCGGCCGCCCCCGCGTTGGGTTGTGAAAAATCGCTGCAAACTGTGGTGTGGACACAGTGAGATTTTCATTTCCGTCTGTCCCAATGTGTCCCATTCAGTGAAGAGGGGGAAGGGGAAAATAATTTCTTCCCACTCCACTCTCTGTGCGAAGAGCAATTCAAGATTGAGTGCCAAGAACATGGCTGATTTGTTTGGTTGAGTAGCTTTAAACTGCCGGAAACAGCTGCCAGTGACAAATGGAACGAGTGGCCGATACGTTAGCTACCTATTCCTTTTTGTGTCAATGAAAAATAGAATTTTTGTTCAAATTCATCAAGCAGTAGACTGGTTGGTGATGAATCAAAGAGATGGAATAAAGAAATTATACTTAATTCAATTTTAATGCTGAATAACATGATGCTATTTTTTCACCAACATAACAGTGTTCTATTTAAAATATTGATTAATTCTAATGATATTTTTCCAAGCTTTGATCCATTCTAATTAATGCGATGGAGGCGCATGGTTTCCCTACGATGGAGGCGCATGGTTTACCTACGATGGAAGCGCATGGTCTTCAATTTATCGGATTATCGCGTCGGATTCATTCTCTTACAAGTTGTTTGGCTACAGCAAAAGGTCTATTTGATCCTTTGGCAATAATTAAGGCAAAGATTCTTACTATCTTATAATGCAGGCTGGTGGGAAAATAATTAATTCTAATGTGACGCTAATTTATGGCCTGTTTAATTCCATCGACATCTTCGGTGCTGTGGAAAAACTTCACACAAATCACTTGACTGGTTATCGGTTGTGGTACCCGCTTGGATCAGCACGACCATTCTGTGCAATCGGGAAAGGCAGTCTAATAAAAAAAAAACAAAAAAAAACCACAATCAAATCCGCGACCTGAGGATGTTGAAGTTTAGCATCGGTACGTGCCGCGCTTTAATAAGTCACTGCCTCCGGGTGCCACCACATGTTGATGAACGGCACAATTCATCGAAACCAGTTAGCACATCGTATACACGGGTGCCGATTGTGGGCCGATAGGCTGCCAAAATGCCGTCCGCTTCGGTACCGGGGCTTGCCGGAGGATATCTCAATGGATTTTAAGACCTTCCGGCCATAACACTTCACCGGCAACGCTCCCGTTCTCGGGCATCGGAGTTCGGGCAAGATGGAGAAGAGATAAAATATTTACAGACAAACGTGATCACCGATTGGGTCCACGGTTTGCGTAGTTGCGTGGTGCTTACGGACAGGATTTTATATCATAGATAAAAAAATTAAGTGTGCAGAGCAAGTGTTCCTGATTTAAACTCAAGGTTTGAAGGTGTAGCAATTATTTTACTATTGTTTTGAACGAATATCAACCTTTTTATAAATACGACAAATAACTACTGAGAAGTTAATACTTCTTTTATCCAAACATTGCTTTTGTTTTCTTCGTATTCTAATTAAAACCTAGTAAGAAATATACTTGGCATTAAATAACGATAATATTTTAATAGGAAGAAAAGTAAATAAATAAACACCACTTGATGGAATTTCATTGACGCCACTACTAACCAATTGCTCCTTGCAACTACATCTTGTATTTGCTCTGCCCTTCTTCATAACTGACCTTTCAGTGCGGTGCTGCAGTTCTCGGATCAGATTTACCGGGGAATTTCACTTTTGAGGATTCTCAACCTTGTCGCGTATCCTTGAAATACTTCGTCTGCGTCCGGGAGCCCTTCTCTACTTCAATTTAATTAAAAACTCATTAAAATGAGCTGCCAATCTCCCAATCCCCGTCGGGGGAGTTCGCGGTCCAGGATGTGTAAGAAACTATTTTTCCAGAGAATCTTACAAAACCAACGCGGTGTGGAAAACCTCGACGGATTCTTCTGTGCTTTCCCATCGGTATTTGTGACGGTCAATGGAATGTACGGTTGGGGTGGGGGAATGTAGAGCCAACGTAGCGCAGGTTAGCTTTTGGTGATGAATTAAGGTAATTTAAATAGGTATTCCTTTTTCTTTTTTTTTCTATCGTCGTATCGAGCTATCGTAGTCAAAACTGGATTTATCAGCTAAATGGTGCAGGTGCTAGGATATTCAATCATCCTGCTAATGAATGTGCATGCTGCATCACTTCCGCTTGACGAGACTGCAACACGGCGATTGGTATCTCTGATTGGCAACGTTTCACGTTGTTCAGTGTTTCTTAACCGAGAAGGATTGAAAATTCGCACACTTCAAGTCTGCATTTTTGCAATGTGTTTCCCTGAGGTTTCTTCCAAATAATTATGTGCAATTATCAGGAGCTTATCCTGTTAAGCTTTGAGAGCAAAAATTTACTCTCCTATTTACTTTTTAAAAGTAGGAAAACTTCATAATAGCATAGCACGAACATTAAGAAAGTTCATAGTAATTTGGAGAAAGGAGCTTAAGGGTTGGAATATTAACATTTTTATTAATTCAAGCGTGAGAAATATGCTGCTGTCCATCGTGCATCTATTGCTTTCCCAAATCTTTCTGCATTCGGAGGCACGCCGGAAGTTAACGAACACTGCTGCAGATGTCATTCCTTGACGGAGGCGGGCACGACGTTCCTATCGCACTCGAATTGCCTTCTCCCGAGCGCTGTTTGCTGGCGAGAATTTAATTTTATCGCTTTCAATTCGTTAGCGAACCGTTCGCTGGCACTCGGGCGGGGCTTTCCCGGGCTTTTCCATCAGCGAACGGAGCGAGGGCGGTCACCGTTGCGCTTGTGTGGCGCGCTGTGTTGGAAATTGAGTGAGTTAATCTCTTTTTGCCACTTACTTACTCACTTACTTACTTTCCAACCTACTAACACCCAATCGTTGGCAGTGCATTTGAAGGTTACGGCACGGTGCGGCTCGCATCCTTAGGGATCCAAATTGCAGCGCGCGAACCGTTACGCTTCTCCGGAAGGCGCCGTAAAATCACGAACGAACCAGGATGCTTGCGATTAGGAATGCGCTCCCTTAACCGGCGCTGCTTTTACACATTCACGGGTAATTATTCACGGTACGAAATTACTGGCTGTTTCACGGATTTGATGAGAATGAGTACCAATTCGTTCAGTTTAACGAATGGTGTAATTAGTGCTTTTCCGCTTTTTCTGCCGTTGTTTTGCAAATGGGGTGCTCCATGCACAGCTTTCGTAAAGGCGCTTACCATTACAACATAAACCTTTTCAAATTGGTAATGAATTTCATTCGAAATTAAATTGAATGAAACGCGTGTTGACGAGTGAATTTGATTAATTTTACCAAGCAACTAAAGCCACATTATCACGATAGTTTGTAGAAAAAATAATATACGCCCGGGAAAACCGAAGTGAATTATGCTTCAAATTATGGCAACTACTTAGCAGTTTTATAAATTTACATTATACTTTAATACTATAGTTAATACATTTGTTCTTTGCGGAGCATTTTTAGCTTAAGATTGCTCAATTTTGCTAAAGTTTTCAATCAATAAAAAAAGGTAACTTTCAACAAAGTAGGGTCATTATTTTCTGTGCCTTTATTCCATGTTGGCGGAGTCTGATGTAATCATCAATATTTCTTGCCAATCTACTCAAAATTTTAGAAAAATCAGAACTGCCATCTCATCATGTGTAGTGTTAACTTCAGCGCATGTTTTTTCAGCTCATCGATTCAACCGCCTTCCTTGAGTGGAAGAGTAATATTGCTTGGTCAACCCTTAAATTAAAATTCGTTTCACGATATCCTTTTAGGCGAACGCTTTTCGCAGGCACACAGCGCAGTAAAGTAGTTTGTAGAAAATAAGCACTTGGAATCCCAGCCATCCGCTTTGGACTGTTCGTAGCAAAGTAAAAAACAAGTAAAGCTCCATTCGTTATAACAAAAATCGAATCATGTTTGGCCTTCAATAAAACGGTCCGGAGCAATCCTAGAGTCCAAAATGTGAGAATGGAGCGAGCGAAGAAAAGAGGAGGAGAAAGAACCTCTAGACTATCGTTCGAAAATGAAAAGAAATAGATTTTAAACATTTTCAACGATAATCCAAATCGTACATGCTTTTCCAGGAAATATGGCCGAAGTGATGTATGTTTATTTGTTCCGGCGACATCATATAATATTCGCCATGACAAACGGTAACGCTTAGCATAGAATCATGGGAAAAACTCATCTGCAATGAAAAAACACGGAAAATATGGTATCAGAAAAACCAGTTATTCATACTGCCAAGCGCTGCTTCGCAATGATCCTGTGCATTGATCATACTGGCAAAGGGTGACATCTTGAGCTACGATGCTTATATAACAGGGGAAAAAAGACATTACGTTGGCCTAAGCGACTCTAATCGGAATGGATTGGAGAGGTAAAACGATTTACTGGCATAAAAACCATCTTTCACCTTCGACGGGCGGTTGAGCTTAAACCGTTTGCAAAGACGATAAGAAGCTTTCCATATAGAAAAAAGGACAGTTCATTCCATGCAAAGAGGATTGTAGAAGCAATTTGTTCCTGGAATGATATATTTAAATGATTATGCAAACACCTTGTGATATGATGATGATATGATATGAACTGTTGTGCAACTAGTCATCGATATTTCGAACACAGTTGAACGAAATTTTTGGGAACTTAATTTATGTTTAGTTTTTATACTTAACGCTTTAAAAACAAAACATAAATTAAGTTCCCAAAAATTTCCTAAAATTTCCATACATAATTAAATTTTCCATACATTATTATTTACACTAGCTTACAAGCAAATACATATAAAGCACCATCCATAAATTCTATTGCCTTCCAAATTATCTATCACTAAATGAAGAAAAAGGCAGTACGATTACAGATTTTACTGCTTATCCCTTTTATTGTGCCGTATATCCATCGACGCTCAGGTTCGATCGTAAATACTAGTCGCTTGTGTTCCCGGCCTAAAGCTCTCGTTACTCACTTAAGAGAGTGGACTCCTGGAATGGCACACGCGTTTGTTACGATTCACCCCGAAGGAATCGACTGCAACCAAGCCTCATCGTTTTTGTCACGCATAAAACAGCTCCGGAAACGATCGGCACACTCGATTGGGGACTGATTGGGTCTTACTCGGTTGCGACAAGTCGGTGAAGCATAAACTTTGGTTAACATGCGGATAGTAAAGTTGCGTGAAGATGGTAATGTGTTTAGGGGCAATCATCAATGCATAACGGTTTGGTTTTAGCAGATGTGAATTAATAGTTCCTGGATTGTGCTCTTTAAGGCAGCAGATCTATTACTTCTGTTCTAATGACGAAGTTATTTTTCATGCCAACGTTTAATTTTACGAGTGCATCGCAGACATAATCATTCCCATTTGGAATGTGTTGAGACAGGTTGTCAGCTCTATAATCCAAAATTTTGTCTTTGAGATCTTATTGCGCAAATTTACATTCAAAACTTCGATGTACTTTTATTAAGACTTAATCTTGTTGGCTTTAATCTTGTTGGTTACAAGAGTTAGAAGTCAGTAAAATACTCTGAATGATTGTAGTATGTTGAATCTGAACCACGTTTATCCCTACAGTTATTACAAAAGCAGGGAAAAGCAATACAAATTACGTTTTGTGTAAATTAATTTACTCCGTGTCAATAGTTACCATAGTCCCACTTAGTTTTGTTCTAAATTCTACAGCTCAGTGCATACACGAACTATTCAATAGGACTAGAAGCAGAGTCGCCTAGTGGACCACTTCCTCGTCAATATTTATGTGATTTTCTTCACAAACAAATCACGCCAACATGTTTGCTCTTGCCCGAACCGACTGGAGCCTTGCCCGAAACGCACTGCATCCAGTTAGAAGCCTCCGCTTGTTTGCATCGTGGCCTCCCGTTTGACAGGTTTTTCCAGTTGTTCTTCCACCCTGCCCAACATCATACGATCGGACCAATTGCTTTCAAGTGAAACGCCGGCTCCTTCGGGAAAACGGGACATTTTCAGCCATCCCTTCCTGCATCAGCCGATTGTTCGTTCGGAACGAACGGTACCTTCTGCTTACGATTCGCTCAAAACGCACTGTTTGACCGGAAACGGATGGAAATGTGCAAATGTGCGTCTGCACGTGCCGGTGAGTGTTGTCCCTACGAAACTGCGAAACGCCAGAGAGCGTACGATGTCGGTTCGGCAAAGAGCAAATCAAATTGGATCGCTAACGAACTGGCCGGGCTTTTTCCGACTTCTTTCCCGCCGAGTTGGCACGCATCAAACGCTCGCCGCTCTTTTTTTTCTCTTTCCTCCCGTGACGTCAGTCACCGAACGCAAGAACGCGTTGGCTTGTCTCCCTGCGTTTTCCGGAAGACTTCCAGGCAGCACAGGAAAACCCATTTTGGACCATTTTCCCTTTCGCATGTCGGTTTAAAAATGAAATGCTTGCGAGCGGGGTTTGTTAGTGTTTGCTTAGTAAATTTACTCGGTGGCCACTATTCGTATTTGTCGTGCGGCAAAAAGCGATCGGCAGTTGCAACTACGACGCTGGGGGTGAGCTGTTTTTTTCTGGGAAGGATGTGAGTGAAATTTTGGCTCCCAAAAAAAAAAAAACAAAAAAACAACAGGGGGTTCCTACCGTTTTCCATCACATGAGAAAACCGATGCCGAGCTTTTTTGTGCAGTACGTTGACGAGAGAAAATTTGATTGAGCCCGGTAGTTTCCTGGAAAGCAAACAATTATGCTAAACTCTCATTTAGTTCCATTTGCCGAGGTCTGCCGTAGTTTGGCAGCATGTCTACTAGGCATTGGTGTTTTACAGCAAAGTCGAGGATAAAAAATTGTTCACAGTTCAGTTCGTTACAACCTGCATTTCTTTTATGCAATCCCAGCGAGCGAAGTTTTAAATAAACATTGGCAAAATTTACAAACATTCCATTTTAATGAAAGTTTAAACTAGAACCATAATCTCTCAACATACGAAGCATACGAATATGCTTAATGTTTAATACTTATGTTTGTCTATTATTACTTATTATTTTGTTTGTAGTTCTACTTAAAATACTCGAAATGAAATGTCAAAATCGTTTATCGGTCAGTTTATCGGTTTTACATGTGATTGAATTTTATTGTTTGGGTTTTATTTGTTTGAGATGATTAATGAGATATTTACTTTTAATACATAGAATTTTTGTTAATTTAGATTAAACACTATAATTTTGGATCAACACTTACTGCTCTACTGTTTGTTTACATTTCATTTATACCAGCTCCGGATTATTGAGTTTCCAAATGTTGTCAAGTAAGGTCCACCGGAGCAATTAACGCAGTTTTGCAAGCAGTTTTCCTTTCCATCCAATTTATCGATTGGGGGGATGGATTTTTACAAGCGTCTCCAATTTTTCATGGCACATTCGGGTACAAAGTGGTCTCACTTTCAACCGTCGGAGTTCGTTACATCCTTGGGGAAAGGAGTCGTCAATCGATAGGACGTTGTTCTGGTGTTTAACTTAAAAATTGCTATCAGTTAAATATTGCACTTTGAGTTAATCATTTCTCTTTCGTATGAAAGGAAAAATCGGAAAAATTTCTGGTACCGTCCATGGATTGTTGATAAGTTAGGTTGTTTTCTTTTCTTCTGTGTTTTGTGTGAATAAACGTGTGCACGATCCACTACACAGTCAACCCGGAACAACCCGGAGGGAAGGTTAGAAAACTTATTCGCCAACTATTTCATTACAATGTTGCCATGACTACCGCAGAAGGCAATTGCCTAGCAGGTGGATCCACCTGCCCGAAAATTACACCAACCTTCGCCCGAAACCGAAAGTTCGTTCCATTTGCAAAACTCTTACTTAAAAGCAAACGTTGCGCGTTCGTTCTCCAGTGCTGCACGTCTTGGATGGTGCGCGGCGTGGAACTTTTTCCTCCCACCACCCAAAACAGGGAAAAGTTCAATTTGCTCTAAATAATAGCCGATGGCTGTTGGTTTGAAATTTGCTTCCTCGTGCGTCCCCGGAATCCCCTAGAGGCGGGGAGGCGACCAAAGAAATTCCACGGTCCATTGCAGTGCCGACTCCGTTTGCCATTCTGCCATCTATCAGTTACCGAAATAGGGGGCTGTCAGGAAGTACACGGGAGAAAATGGTTCACTGTGGAGTGGAGTTTTCATATTTTCTGCACCTCTTCTTCTCTTTCCAACCTGCCTTCCTTCTCCCCTGTCCTAGGACATCATACCCTCTAGGGGCACGGAAACTTCTTGAAATCTTCTTCTTGCACGGGATGATGGAAAACTATCAACCTAAAGTGTTCGGCAGGAAGAAATGCAGGCCAGTGGCAGGGTGGGAAGGGTAGGTGGGGGAAGGGGGTAGGAGTAGCAATTTATTACAGGTGCGATAATTTATTTCCACTTTTTCATTTCTGCCCACTTCCACGTCGCCTCACGTGATCGGCCGATGGTGGAATCGTTCGTATTATTTTTCATTAAATTAAGCTGATCCGATGCGGAACTCGCTTCAGGGCGAGATGGGAGTAGGTGTTGGAGAAACTTAAAGGGCGGTGGCAGAGGCTGCAGGCAAACTTTCCGATAGCCTCGACACGCCACGGACGATGGGCACGTTGAAAACATAAATTTAGGGGGTAAAACAAACTTTCATCTCAATCGAACGCTCGTGTCGCCCGTTCGGGCATTCCAGAGGGGGCCATTTTCCGTCCGTGCCGGGTCGGTCGCCGTTGGTGAAGTGTACGTGGGAGCATTTCATTTTTTTTCTATGTCGCAATATGTCGCATTCTTGCTGGGAATTTGCTTGTTTGCGGTTCAGTGAGATCTTTATTTTTGAGGAACTATTCCAGCACCAATCAACAAACATAAAAATAAACCTCCTAGAGCAAGATTTTGGCAGGTGTGGTGGATTTAGACCTTAAGATTACCTGGTAGTGATGAAAATAATGAAAACAATTAATTATTAATAGCCTGAGCAATACAAATTCAGGACAACCTAAGGATGATAGGATTAAGCGAAAGCTCACGCTGTAAAACAACGATTTTTCGATTAATTCAAAGTACCTCCGATTATTATTCAATGAGATGTGCGAATCGGGCGAATCATTATCGTGCTGCTTAAAAGATTTAATCTCAGATCTACGCGTATCGAAAAACACGACACGCCTGTTTTCTACGAATCATTTCGGGAGGTTAATTTTAACGGAAAGAGGAGAGGGTGAGAAAAGTTTATCATGGACGAAAATCTATAGACAATATTTACCGATCCATCGTCAGCCTCGAGGCGTTTGTCATGTTTTCCCGGCAAGGACATCATCAACACCATCGTTGGGATGGCATAATTTTCCTCCACGTTCTTTTTTTTTTTTCATCGACTCCCTCGCTCTTCCTAGTGTTTCTCCGTTCGTCGTCACCCCCGCACCCGTTTTGTTGATTGAAATGAGAAATCCAAACATCTCCTTTAATCGCTTTTAATAACTAAATTAAAATTAATTCGGTTTTAAAATCAGATTAAGATTAATGAACCTTGCCTCTTTCCGGGGCAGGTTTTTCCAGCGTTGGCGCGGATTTGCGATAACTTTTCCTTGCTCGGTGACGGCACGGAAAAATGCCTTTCAACGTTGGAAGCAAACGGTCCCCGGTCAGTGGGAGAAAAGCAGGAAAGTATTGGAAGAATGTTCATCGTTACTGGGGAAGGAAAAAAAAAACTTTGGTGCAACAGTGTTTCCACAAGCGGCACCAACGGACTTCTGGTGGCTTCTTGCGGGCCAAGGGTGTCAAATAAAATCACGAGGATACCGTTGCGGCCAAGGATGCCTGTGGAATGGGAAGCTATTTGGTAGCTTCGCGGACACTCCATTCGATGTTCGGGTATCCTCGGGGTCCGAGGTAAGGTTGAGTTAGTTTCCAAGCGTTTGGTGAATTCATTACACTAAAAAAAGAATAATTATATACACAATTCATAGTGCTTGGCACATGAATAATGCAAATGATTTGGTTGATTATAATCAAACAATCTTATGGTTATTCAGTCCGAAGGCATTTCCAAGACATTTTCAGTCTCACCACCTCTTTTGTTAGCAACAGTAACAGTATAGCTTTAGAGATTTAAAAAATGATCTGTAAAATTAAAGTTCCATTAATAAAGCTCAATAATTCAGTTAAATATTGGATCCGGGATAGCCGAGCGCTTACGCCGGCTGGAACTCCATCCTCGATGGCGTGGGTTCGAATCCTGACCTTACCTCCCTCGATACGAAAGGTTGACTTCCACGTATGTTGAAGGGGGAAAAAGTCTCGTGAGCTCTGGTGGTGGTGGTAGGCTTGACCAAACAAGACGGGGTCGCTACGCGAAGAAGAAGACGAAGTGAATTATGTAGAACAATTATTATTTTTCGAAAATAATTATCATTTAAAATTTCTTCAAGATGTTTACGGAATCTAAGATTTTATATAAGCTCACAATGAAATTAGATGTCGATTAATCCAACCGAGCGAGGAAAAGCGATTGATTAAAATATTCAGTCTTGTTCTACAAGGTACGGACTTAAACTTCAAGTTAGAAATGAGCCACCAGTTGCTCACCTTCCGTCCGAGACGACTTTACATATTAACCGTTATGAACATATTCATTATCGAGTTTCGTTGATTGCACGTTTCGATTGCGATACCGACCCTGGCCGCTTTATTGGAAATTCAACAAGCACGCCCTGCTTTCCCTGCTGCCCGCGCCGCTCAACCATCCCCCCCCTCCCCCCCCCCCTGCTCCACCTTTGCAATTGATATTGGTGGTGAAATTTCGCAAATCGTTCGGATCGCTTGCGTTTGATTATACCGTTGAACCACTTCAATAAATGGGAAACGGGTTCCCACGGTGCATCCTTGCCGCCGTACCTGTTCGGGCAGCCCGCAACCGATCGTAACCCGGGAAATTGTTGCACGCATCAGCACCGCGGTGTGATACGTGCGCGGGTAAAGTGATACATTCATCGCAACGCGAATCTGCGAGACGAAGGTAAGAGGCGGCCATCATCGTTTCGATGTGTGGTGCCGGGATCTTCCGATCGAAGAACGGAATGGCACCCCATTCGAAAGGCAACCGGTTTCCGGAGGAAAGGTATCAAATTAATTTTGTCACATTGCAACAGGCGTGCGGTGCGCGAGCACGGTGACTTCACAGCTTTCCACTTTCGGCGTACCGTAAAGGAAGCACCTGGGAGGACCGCGGGAAAACCGCAACGGGTGCCATTTCCAAAGCGGAAATTCGATAGCTGGTTTCGGCAAAGCGCCCGCTGCGTACAATTTTGTGGAAAATGCCATTCTCTCTGCAATTCGCTGTGTTATGGGCAAAGTAAAGTGGACGTGCATTCGGAATGGATTTTCCCATGCAGTCCATGCGGAATGCAATATTGGATTAGTAACGTTCTATTTGCCGCCTCGACCGAACGGCAGCTGAAACGATTGCTTGATGGAAAATAATTATTTATGGTGTGGCGTGTGCGACTGACGACAGTTCGAAATTGCATTATAACGCTGTTTGCGAAATTGTTCCCTTGGTATGCTGAAGAAATGCGCGTGGGAAGCGCTCTTTTGAATGATTGAATTCCAATCGGTGTAAATTTCATGCATTTTGGTCCGTTTTGTTCGCCTTACGAATTTAGCCCCCGCATTTTTCCCCACAGTTTAATTTAAGAATTAAATGATTCCAAGAATTGTGGATATCTAAAATTCATCTTAAGATGTTTGTTAATGTTAATACTATTGCGGATTGTACACGTCTCCAAAACAGTATCTCGCGTTTTAGTTCTTGGTGTTCGGTTACTGGTCTTCATATCAACTCTTTCTCGCGAAGCAAATCGCCGATAACATATGAATATATGCTTGACGGCCTTAAAATACCTCGATCTGACTCTGTTTGAGACTAAGGTGTCCTGCTTGACCACAAACTGACTATGAATATCCTGACATTGACAACACAATTTCGAAGGCATTGCATCTGTGAGGTTTTATTTTGCGTAAGTTCAATCGTTTTAAGATCCATTCTGTTTAAATTAGTCCGTCCACTGCTTGAGTTTGCGTGTGTTGGTTGGTCGCCAATACATTCGACAACTATTCTTAAACTCAAAAAAGTTCAAAAAAGGTTTACTCGTTACTTGTTTATCGCCTAAACTGGCCAAACCGCATCCCACGTCCTACGTATGAGTCCAGATGTCTATTGTCTGATCCAGAGTCCTTGGAGCAGAGGAGATCGCATGCACAATGTGTTTTTATGTTCAAATTGTTTTCTGGTTTCATTGATGCCACAGAACTTTTATGTATTGTTTCAATTGTACCGCCGTCCAGAGCATTGCGTTGAAGATCTGAGGAAAATGAATAAGATCTTTAATGACCTCGGTAATAGACTAGATTTTAATATTAGTTTGAATTGCGCTAAACGTTTACTACGCTCTAGAATTTAAGATCGCTTAGAATTGTAAACAGTTACGTTATTGTTATGTAGGCCACGGGGCCAGATAAACAAATAAATACAAATACAAATTTCAAATTGCAATACCATTGTTTAACTGTTATAAACTTTACATTTTTCTTTTGAATGGAACACAGGGGGAACAATTTCCCATTCCTCTGTTTGTCTGTTGTTGATTGGTTGTTTGTCAACGAATGGAGATTCTAATGATTTGGTAAATTGATTCCCGGTGGCAGCAGCAACACCTACTTTGAATTTTAACTGTATGCTCCCACGTAACGGAATATGTGCTTGCGAGCAGCATGACTTCTCCAACGTTGGCGAGGGTGAGATTTTTAATTTATATTCATAGCTCACTTAATTCCAATCCTCGCCTCGGAAAGCTTAACTGTCAATTTTTCATCGTCAGCGTGTTAAAATTCGTTAAAATTCTTTGAGTGCACAGAAATGCCACAGTCCAAGGAGCCACACGGTCCCGGTGCAACAATGGTGCACTCCTTTCGGCAACACCGCAACCCACGCCCTCCTCGTTCCTCCCACCGCCCTCCATTAACATTTGATTTCGGAGTCAGAGCGATCATATTCGGATTGGTAAAGTAATTACGAAATAATGTTAAAATATTCAAACCCAGCCAAATTTGTCCCCACCACAAACGACTCCGAACTCCGCAAATTGCAAACGACCCCCGAGGGGAGGAGGAGGTGTGGCTTCTCCGAAAGTGTCGGTTCCGACCGGTGCTACCGGTGCTGTTGCGATTAATAAAAGAGAGACAGTGGGTGTGAGAGAGTAAGAGAGAGAGAGAGAGTGGGCTAAAGGGGTTTTGTAGCGGCGGTGCTGAGGAGTGTGAAGTGGAAACCGAAATGAATTCAGACTCATTGCGATTCGTTTTGCGGCACCCTTTTGCGACAAACCCCCGAAAAGCTGCACCGGACGGCTGCAGTTGATAACGTATGCCAGGATGGGACGGTTTTTGGCTTACGTAATGCAGGTTGCATTGGGATTGGAGCAAAGTGCATTGCTCAATTACATCTAGCACAGCACGGAAAACAAAACAAAAAATGCACGGGGGTTCAGTGTAAACGGATCGAGCGTTGCTTTTCCGAAAAGCCAAAAGGATCGTCTTTCATTATTCAGACATCAATTACATGTTATAAATTTCAAATATTCCTGCCTTCGCTTCCTTCGTCGGTGTTGGCCGCTTGACGTTTGCCCCTGAGTTGCTTGTGCGTTTCGCTCGAATCACCATGGAACCCAGGAACAGGACCAGATTGCTCCAGTCCAATTGTGCCGGCTTTGGGTTTGCATTGGTTTGCCTCTCGTGTTTGCTGCCAGGGGCCAAATGGGCAACGAACCCATCCAGTCCAGGGTTGGACGCAAATTTCTCATTTGAATCCGAGTGCGGAATGGTATCCTCGGTGAGATATATATACATCGCAAATGGTTCCTAATGGCAGCAGCAACACTTGCACCGGGCGGAATTCGCTGCAACCGACGTTCCGGGTGGAGTAAAATTGCATCTCCACTAAGTGTCGTTGGCGTTCTTCCTGGTGGCACACGTCGACGACCGGCATGTTTCACTCGTACGAGGCACAGAAAGGTCGCTGGAAAATGGCGCCGCGTGTCGGGGCGTAGTTTATGAAGTGTTAGAGCATTAAAACCGTCGAGTTGTGTGTTCCTAAATGGTCAATGTGGGATCAGGGCGGCGCGCGTTCAAGCATTTCATCCCCCGTGGGTCCTTGTTTCTCGGGAGGCCGCGAATAACTTTATTAGTGTAGTGCTTGCGAATGTGCAAGGCATGTGCATTGTTTGGCGACGGCGGGGAGCGACCTCTGATGAGACCCTGGTGAGTTGCATTGGCGTTGCTTATTGCATTTGGTAGACTATGGCGCATCACAGTCACTGGCGTTAGTTTTTATGATGTCTAGAAGGGTATATTTCAAAACCATAAAAAAAAGAAATGTAATCATCATTTATTTCAAGGTCTTGCAATTGGTAAAACAGTCATAAACGCATTAAACATGCACCTATTGTTTCAACAACTTGAAGTGCTTGTTGTTAACTCAATGAAACCAAGAACGTTCCTTGAAATTGATCGTAAAACCGAACCTTAATAAAAAGCATCAACCTATTTCAAATAACAGTGCGGACACTTTCCTGCCAACCCGCGGTGTATCGCATTCTGGTTTGGTTCCGCAATTAACGGACCCTTCTCAAAACATTACCTTCCTAGCGATGGAAATGTCTGCTCCTTATCGAATCACGCGGTTAGCAGGAAATCGTGCACACATTGGCTTTGCTTAATTGAAAAGCACTTGAGACGACGCATCTTGACGCAAATGAAGATATGCGTGCGAATTTAGCCATTGTGCAAACCGGCAAGGATTGTTGCGGCGTCTGAGAATCAATCGAAATCTGCTGATGTAGGAGAAGAACGTCGCTGAAGATGACTGCCATCGCAAGAGAAATTTGATTCATTATTTATTTTCTCTTCAAAGGCTTTAAATAAGAACAATCTAGAAACATAACAACTTTTTCATGTTTATTTTAACAAACTTTGCACAAAAAAGAAAAAGTTTAGCTACTTTGCAGGCAATTATAATAGAAAATAGTTACGGATAGCCATTTAATCCTTCGGATAATGTTCACTCACTCGGGAGGCTTAATTGGGTAGAATTTCTTCGAGATAACCACAAAATGTAATACAGTTTGGAAACTTTCAGAAGTTCGTGCAATTGCAGCGAAAGGATTTCCCCTTTAAGAAAGTTTACATAAGTGCATTAGGTACATGCAATCCGCTCGTCTTATTAGTAAGGTAAATGGCCTTTATCACGAAGGTACTATTTTATAATTTAATTTTCCACTGCCCTGCATGTCCCTCTTTTAATTTATAACATTTAGTCACACACATATTGAGAAAGGTTGTGGGAGATTCCTGGCCGTCAGGCTATTAATTTTGTGTTGATTTTACCTTTCTAATTATATTTCTTTTTGTACGCTACAAATTCTTAAAGGAATGCCTTTCGTCCTGTCGTGAAAGTTTGATACTTTTGCAAAATTTACTCTTGCGTGTCGAAATGTTCTGTTGCCGAGCAATTTCCATTCTCTTTTCTCTTTATTTTTTACTCTACTCTTTACTCTCACATCAACAACAACGATCTTACAGCAGTACCCAGATTTATTTCTCTTTTATTCCATTGTATTGCAACTTAAATGTCCAAAATATTAAACTATTTTCCAAACTCCCCTGTGAAGAAGTCCCGCGCTGGTGATACCATCACAATCATCGACTACTATTTTTTAATAACTTCAGCACAAGGAAAAGAGGAGGGAAAGGTTGGAAGGTACAGGAAATGTATAGACCAGCTGTTTAAATATTATAATTCTTATAAAATTAACGGATTAAGTAAACTTTTAGTTCAAGTGTCATTCCACGCAGTTATCCAAATATCTTTAAACTAAACGTTGAGTCAATTAGCCTTGATCGGGAAAGCAAGGTCCTTCACCTGATAAATGTGTTCTGATCTTGTTGCTGTTCGGCATCTTTATTTTCTTGGAAAGAATGCTTTTATATTTTAAGTATTTTTGTCGGAATAAAGTAAAGCATAAATCGTCAAAAGGATGACACATTTGAACTGTTTAATTTATTTGCATGCCTTAACTCTGGGAGTACAGCAGACAAGCAAGAGTTTTTGGAGGAAAGCAAGTTACAAAAAGGAAAAACCAAACATCACATGCATCCTAACGTAACGACAAACTTGAGAAGGGCAACGTAAAAGCCATGCAGCAATCTGTAAAAGTTTAAAAATCAGAAAGGTTGCACAGAACCAACAAAAAAAGAAGGTTGAATTCCTGTAGATATGCTGTAAAGTTGTGCTTAAAGTTCAAACAGAACCACACGCCCTTTGCCGACGACCCTTTCGGCTCGGAGATTCCCTCGAATGACATTCCGTTCCGGATCGATGCCATATTTCCTGCCCTTTGCCGAGGATTCACTTTTGCACGCCGGGTCTCGAGGTTTGGCTCCGTACCAAGTCACCCGTAGCGCTTCACCCGCTTCCCCACCTTCCTCGCTCATGCCGTGCCCCTTGCACTAACTTCGTTACGCCATGAGCTGCTGCTCGCTTGGGCTGTGGGTTATCGAATGACTTTTTCTTTCGCGGTTTTCCGTTTCACTCCGGGAGCGACTTTCCGAATCGATTCCGGTTCCGGTACGTTCCCCCGGGTACCACGTCCCAGTCTCCGAACGGGGGGGCTCGCACACAGACTAGTTGCATATGTGCGCAACTTCCGGAACGCCTTGAAAGGTAATGAAGTTGGCCTTTCGGGGAAAGTTTTCACTCCCCTTTTTGGGGAGGAGACGTAACGGAGACGGAAGGGAGGCGGGAAAAGTAAAACATGCATATTGAGCAAAAACAGGAGCGAAAAAAAAACACCAAAATCAAAACGAAAGGAAAAATTCTTCACATGCCCGCGGAAACAGGTTTCGACCGGTTGGTTTATGGCCCGACTTGGCTCGATTAGGGGGATTTTCTTTTTATAAGGAAGGTTCGCTGGTACGGACGGTGTACGTCAAGAAAATTGAGCTAATTTTAGTAATGAGAGTTAGCCGCCATTTTCTGGCCTCAAGCTGAGTGAGAAGGACTGTGATGGGGTTCCCTTCCAGTAGGTTACATAACCTGTGCATGTCAATCACGGTGTGGGATACTTTCTAATTCCAACTAGTAACATTTTTAGGAACAGGAGCGTCATTAGGCTGTAGTTTAATTGCCGTAAACTATTTACCAATCTTGTTTTCCTTTATAGTGAGCATAGTTTCCAAATTGCTGGACTCGAAATAAAAAACCAACCGGTAAACTGTTGCTGTTTGTTGGATTTCAATAACGATCATAATCTATTTAATTTTACAATTCAGCATCTTGCCTTTGGCTTTGATCTTTTCATTCCTTCATCGAATCCCAGTCAGTATAAAATAGTTTGCTTTAGTTCGTTTTTGCTCTTAACTTAAACCGTACGCGGAAAGCATAAGCGGGATTAATTAGACAACTGAAACGAGTAATGATTCCACAACCATGTTGATCTTTCATCATTTCCGTCGATCCGTTCGTCCGCGTTCCGGTTTTGTCCAACAGGAACGCTCTGCATGAACCGGCACACTGACGGACGTTTGTACAATAAATTGGTTGGTTCTTTATTTTCTCATCGTTCATTAATCCTCATTTGTGCGTTTCTTGATGGGGGGAAGTGTTTTTTTTTCCTTTGCTCCTTGCCATCGTTTTAACAAATTTCTCCTTTGCACCGCTTCGTTTTGCACTTTCTGCTAACCGGTAGTGCAAAGAAATAAAACGAAAAATGATGAGAAATAAAACTAAATGTTTGCTTTTATTTCTTGGCGATGCTTCGTGCGACTTTTTTTTTTTTTTTGCTTTAATTTCTCATAGCACTACCGTTGTTCATGAAGATGAAAATACCCTTCTTGCCGGAGCTTCTTGAGCCTTCTTCTCAAACGGTGGAGAAACGCCTTCCGGGGTCGGGCCTGGTATCTCCTGTTAATCACCGTTGTTCCTTGATTGGGCTCATTGGCCGAGCCGGTTGAAACCTTGGTGCGCCCAGAACCTTGGTTGCCTTCCGCAGCGACACTCCTGCACGTTATTTACCCTTCTAAAGCTCATTTGAGACGATGAATTTTATCAAAATAGACCATCTTGAGGCCGGCAGTCGGCGTGCATCGGCCCGGGCTGGGTATGGAGATTAAGTCAGCCCTTTCGCACCAGGAGCTTACTTTGTAGCTGCAGTTGTGTGCGTGTGCCGGCACCAGGCCCACCCATTAGTGGGCGAGCAAGTGCAAGGGTCGAGTCCGAGCATGGACCCTCGCCGCGATCCCTCCCGTTCTCGTTCTGTGACTCACAGCTGGAAGGGGAAAGCGAAAGATTAATGGCGTATTTCCACAGTTCAGTCTGCGCAGCGGCTGACCAGGACTCGGCTGTGTCACTACATAGCGCCTGGAAATGGACCGGTCCGACGGGCCGGTGTATCGTGTTCGTATCTTCGGTATAATGGGGAAGCTGATTTGCTCGACGAGATAAAGCTGACAGTCATTATAATACTGGCATTGGCCACCGGGCGCATCTTTTCCGGGGATTCCGGTGAACATGAAAGCAGAACCGGACCGGAAGCAGAGGAAGGTTTAAGGGCGCAAGAAAACGGAGAGTAGCGAGAAGCCGGAGAATTACTTCAACAATCTTCTCCGAGACGCGAATAAAGCGAAAATAAAACTGTTTGATGTCGGTGCAGGGCGAGCAAGCTTATTGTGGCTAGCAGTTTTCGGTAAAGTTGCATTTTAAGATAGCTGCTCGTTGTATTTCGAAGCCTTTGCCTTCGAGCATGGGGTTAAGAACTAACACAAACACTGCAGTTTTTTTTTTAATAACGACTTTAAGTATTTCTCCCATCAAAAACTCTGTTGTTGTTGTGTTCCGTTACTACATTTAAGAAGAGAATATAAAATCCACTCGAAACATTCGAAGTATCGTTATCATCTTGCCGTTATTTATGCTATACAGGGGTTTCGGAAATTGCTTCCAACCGCTCGTTTCAAGATGCTTTGTCCGCAGATAACGCGTAGGTTGCAAATCACGGATCCCCGTGAGTGTATGGTAGAATTACTTTATTTTTACCCTTTCATTTTCACGCCCCCCCCGGCGCAAGCCTTTGTTGTTGAAACCGGAAGCGGAAGCGGACACATATGACACAAATTTGGTGCGACAGTCTTCTTGATGACTTCAGCGGAACGTAGCGTCACGAGATGGCCTTCGTCGTAGTTTTGCCTTTCCCTGAAACGTGAATAACCAACAAAGGTTCCCGGTCGGGGTTGAACGGCAGGGCTTTAACCTTTCAGGGTTGTATCCATATTTTCGCAACTGGAAAATCCAAAGGAACTCCAGGCGGAAGGACGTCACAACGCTATGGGATCGCTCGTTTGTTTTTTTTTTTTTGCAGATCGCTTTTTCTGTTGTCCTTTGATGCGAAATTGCTTTCGCCGTGATGGTTCGAGTCGGATTTTTCGGATGCCGCTGTCATCTTTTGACTAGCCACAAATGGCTTCCCAGCTATCGTCTTCCGTCATTGTGGATTCAATCGTTCGGCTCGGAGCAGGGCGACAACATCTTGTTGCCGCAGGACGGTCATAACCCGTCCGGAGGATCCATTTTTCTCCCGTCTGGCGTCGATGGGGGGCTTATGTGTTTTAGCCGTCGGTGGAGTAAAGGCGATGGGGTCACAGATTCTTCCCGGCATGAAATTGGTGGTTTGATTTTCACTTTTCCCGGTCTTTTAAACCTGTTCGGGGTTGTGAAGAAAAATCGAGGTTTAAGGATCTTGTTTCTTAAGGGCGTGTAGTTTTATAAATGGTCATTCCATCCTTTTACACATATTTAAGTAGATCAACTTTATTTTCCTCGTATAAATCCTGTGTTGTTTTGAATTTGTTTCTGTCTTTAATAAAATTCACATCATATTACTTGTGTCGGAAGAAAAACGACAAAACTGTACTGAAATAAAATAATCCTAAGGCGTTGGCAACATTTGTGTGTCGTGTTGTCTTCTCCTTCCACGTTTATCAGGAAGTATGCATAACCCATTTACAAAACACTATGCATTTTTCTCAAGGGTTTATAAGAACAATTGCCACCGCCGGTTTGTAGACTATTCCACAACGAACCGCCAGGAACGACGGAAGGAAAATTGGAAGGAACCAACACAATAGCAAAAGTTAGAAACAAGATGAGATAGTAAAAGTTTTTAACCAATATCATGAAACTTATTCATTAGTTTGTGCCGGGTAGCACTAGTAGTAATTTTATCTAGGAACCGTTTTGAAGGATGCTTCTATCGCTTTCGGACAGAGGGACAAACAAAAACGAAGGACTTGGACACAACCCGGCTTGCAGGCGCTCGCCCTTCGGCATCTTGGGTTGTTTTTTCATCGTTCTCCGTTGTTCCTGTAGCAAATGAATAATTCATGGCTCGTGCTATGACAGCGGACGGGAGGGAAAACGACCACTTGATAGCCGCACGGAATGAACGTCACGCCACCGAACGGATCGAAAGTGAAACGGAAAGGAAAGAGGAAAGGAGTAAGACGTCGTAGGCTGCCGATGCTTCGGCAAAATGAGTTTAAAACAATTTCAATCAAATTTCGGTGCACGCGAACCATGGGGGCTTGGGGAAGCTCTTTCTCGTCAAAGGAAGGAGGCAAGGGTATAATAAATAATTTTCCACAATTTCGCAACTCAAACTTATCCGAAAGTAGTGCATTTCCACTAATTTACTACGCCTCTCTTAGTAATAAAAAATGGCCAGAAGCCGTGATGAACTATCAGCATGGGAAAAGGCGCAGCTGTGCATCGCGTAGGAAAAGGGCAGCGCAGCGAAAAGAGTTTAAGGGCAGCCCAATTAAAAGCAATTGGCTATGTTTGAAAAAAAAATGCAGGTGATGTAGCAGAAAGTGCACTGAAACTGGGCGTAAATAATTTAGAAGCCAATACTTTTGAAGTTCCGTCAGTGCCATTTTCATATTTTCAAAAAAATCCAAGAATTTATAATGGTTTCTGAACGTTAGTTAATATTAAAATAAATTGGACCAAGACCTTTAATTAAAAATTATGGTTCATAAATGCTAACAGCCAATTTTTAGCTTCATGTCCGGCTCCTACACTAACAACAATTATCATTTTTGAAGGACTGTAGTTCCCGACCATTTTCTTGGTGGCAGAAAGATAAACATATCCGGCCGATTCGCGGTGAGGATAAACTATCGCCAGTTGACTATGACTATTGGCAAACTGCTGTGTTCTGTGTGCTCTTAATATTTCCTCAGCTCAACAGCGTGGCAGCTTTCGGGGTCCGTCCCGAATGAAACATTCATGCGAAATTCCAAAATATGCTAATCTCGCCTCACGGGGCACCTCGACTCGGTCCATCGAGAGCCGCGTCACAAGTGTTCATGCAGCGAAAGCATCCGTGAGTCAGGCACAGGCGGCGTCTCCCCTAGAACTGGCCAAATTATGCAGCGTGCGACGGGACCGATGGCTGCAAGTATAATTGCGCGATAAAATTATGTGACCGAAAACGAACCACTCACGTCGTACCAGCCGGAGTATTGGGGGGGTTATCCGCCGACTCCTGCTCGGGGCCTCCATAGTTTTCCTAGCGCCATCGTTCATCATGCCAACGGCATCGTAGCCGGAGAAGCCGGAGCGATGCCACATCGTTAATGCCACATAAGGGCCCGCTAATGCGCCAGTTTCGAAACAGCCCTCCACAGTGCCGTTCGGGTAAACGGTTGCCACCAACAGGCGGTACAAGAACGGGCCGTTGTGGCCGTTGGGAAATTCTATTCAACAATCCTTTTGCTCGGTCCGGGGATAAAGAGGAACGTTGTCGAACGGTGTTTCCCAATCGGTTGTCAAGGACGACCTCTAAATTCACCATCGTGGGAAAAGTGTGTAGAACGCCGCTCGTCATGCGTAAGGATGTTGAGGTCAACAGCGGGCGTGCATAGCATGAATTCGTTACGGACAGGAAGGCTCCAGTACTGAGAATGCTACAGCGCGTCCGAACATAAATCATACAAGATTCCCGTTCGTAATAATAGTTGACGTCGACCGCCAACGCCACAGCACTGCACAGTTGAACCGTATTATTCAGCAAAATTGCGCAAGAAGCACTACAAGGGACGGTGGTCCCTTGTCTGAAATTCATTTCCTTCCAGAACCCCAAACCCCAGTTCCATGGAGATATGGTTGAGGACGGGGTTTTTCGGCAAGCTGTTTTGTACTGTTTCAATGTTAGGTGCTAGCTAACCCGAACAACAAAACACTCCAAACGATGCAGAATTTTCTGTGTTAATTTAGCCAACTATAAAGCCATTTCTGACTTCAAACCATTCGCGAATCGTGAAAATGAAGTTTTAATTTGTTTTCATGGGGTTAGTTGCAACACAGCATTAACATCAAAACCACATCCGATTGCCAGCGTAACTCATTGACTTAAGCAAGCATAGTTTAAGTAACGATTTTATATTAGTTGCGCTAACCGAATAAAGGGGTCAAGTAAAGCGGATAGCCGAACACGTACGCAGAATTTATGTATTCTTCAAACGCTTCTCATGGAACAACCAATAAAAAGGGGACTAGGTAATTATAAACGTGATCTCAATCAACTCAATCCTTTGTAAAGGTAAGCATTACAAGTGAAATTTTTTTATCTACACCGTTGGAAAAGTAATTTCATCGAGAGGATCAGCTTGGATTATTGGAAAACTTTTTCAATTCACTACGAAAGTCTCGGTTTTTCTGTCCGTAAGTTGTTGTATTCAAATAAAAACAAAACTACATCGTCAGTAGTGGGCGAATGGGAAAACTGTCGAAAGCAAACATTTGCACGACGGAAGCACCGGACGACCTTTTTATGGGACGACATGAAAGGAAGAATGTTCACCTGTGCCAAAAAAGCACCCCTCATTAGTGCAAAACTTTTGCGCTGGACGTTCGGCAGAGAAGCAATGCTTGAAAATTGAATTTTAATACCTGTCAAGTGGTATGATTTTAATTAACTTGTCCCCGCTCGTTCTTCTCGAAAGACAGCTTTTCCGAGCGAGCCGGTTGTGTGTGTGTCTGTGAGTGGTTGTGCCAATAAAGGACCTCGTGCTCTTCTCTTTGCTTGAATTTGGACGATGAGCTCTGCTTGCAGCCACTGCCGACACTAGACAGAGGTTAAACACCTGGCGAGTTTTGTGACAACTGCCTGATACTTATGCTGTAAATAAACGTTTGTTCCTTCTTTTTTTGCTGTTGATCTTTTCTGCATATATGGCGAAGAAACATTTGAGGACGAATCTTGTAAAAGCGGCACAACTTATTTCACTATGAACCACTGCTTCAATTGCACCCTTTACGCAACGAATGAATAATGAAAACTGAGTCGTAAATGCATGATGAACGAGTACTTAAAAATCGATCATGGCTCTTTGGGAGACCACTTTGGGAAACTTCATCAGTGTTGTACGCGTTTAATAAACATTGAAAATCATTACCTGTTTTAAAACAGCCGAGTTTCCACCGACTCGAAATTATGTTCATCTTAGATGCTGCCAAACGATCTTCTTGTTTCGCTCAAATAAGCTTCAGGAGGGCGAAAGGTAGACTGCAGCATGGCAAGCATGTAAGTCCTACAAATTTATGGTCTGCTCCTTCGGTTCCGGGGGCTCGCAAAGTTTGCATTCCGGCGGTTGCCTCGTTTGTGGTGCTGCATTTTGGCCGCTTCTCAGAATGCTACCTGATCCTGGGTGCGCGGAACTGACGCTATGCCGGAGAAACTTTGCCTTCTTTCTCACGCCGCTCGCAGACGTATGTTTGTGGCCGACGGAAAACGAAACCAAATGGGAAAAGCCCTAGCCCCTGCCGGAAGGGTAACTAGCTCACGCTAAGATGAGCGGCCGCGAAATGGGAACCGAGTGAAGAAAACACGCTACACGTTCACACGGATGCAATCTGTAAAAAAGTTTGATGCTGGTTTGCCGGGAAAGTTTTTAGAAACTATTTCATCTGTTAGTTTTGGTTGCGGCGACTGACTTTTTGGAGAAAATGCCATAGCAGGGTTTCACCATTTTTAGGGGCTTTGCTCTAGTTTTTATATGTTTTAACTTGTTACTACAGTTTAGATTCCTAAATTTGCAAATCATCATCCATTTCAAGTTGTAAAGATTGCGCAACAAGAAGAACAGGATCTTATTGGTGTTCTTAGTCCCACAGCTATTTGATGGAGCAGAGCAGATGAAGTATTTCGAAGCATGAACAATATAGGAGGAAAATAATGAACGTACGTAGGAAGCTGGCGGCTTTCCTGAATCGTTTGATTGAGAGATTTATTAATTAGATCCAACAATGGTTAAGTGCATTTTGAAGGAATCCTACAACATTGGGAAGCAGCAATTAACATATTACCACGAGAAACGACGATAGATTTTAATTACACTTTGATAATGGCTTGATCGGTAGACGAAGTTTATATCTTTTGAGGAGGAGGAAAAAAAGTCTAATCTTCCCCGGCCACGGGCAAACAATATGTAAAGGGGCTTTCACTAATCCAAGAGTCGAAACAGGAGAAGCCTCATACCCATGCTCCGCTCCAAAACTTTCGCCATCAGTCGGTTCTAGCATTTAATTAATTGATGACTACCGCGAACGCCCCGGGGAAGAGGAATTTTCGTCAAAACTTAGCAATTTTATTCCCGTCGCTGTTTAATACAATTGTGAAGTCAGTTATAGGAGTGTTTGTTTAAAGAACTGATTCGAAAGAATTTCGCAAACATCAACTTCGACATTTTCAAAGCATTTGTTTGAATCGTATGGTACAGAAATGATAGAATTGCGTGAAGAGTAGACTTGAAAGGAGAACACATTTTAGCCTACGATTGTTTTAAATTAAAAGTATCTTTTATCATTAACATTGTAAAAAGAAACAGTTGGGTTCCCCGAAGAGCAATAGCAGTGGGAGGTCGAAACGCTAGTCTTTATTTCGGAAGGAAGCTTTTTAATTGAAAAAACCTACGGAAGGACGATTTTTAATTGAGAAATCCAACGATTTCGATTTTGTTTTTGATTTTCTCCAACCGGTTAGATACTCATATGGGACCCAATATGTGTGGTATAATTATATGCTTTTTAAGACAATCTAATGATTTTTTTTAAATTGCCTATCGTCCTTTTTCTCTCGGACTCGGCAGTCGCATGTGGCCGCCTGCAAGGGAATAAATTAAGACAAGGCAATCAGATAGAGGGTACGGATTTAACTCTAGTCTCTTTAATCAAGCCCTGTCAAACGAAAAAAAAGCCCCTCGGCCAGGTCACCGTTAAGCCTCAAGCGAGAGTAAGTTTTTTATTCTGCTCACCCTGCCCGGTCCTGATTTATATCTCCGTTATCCCATTGAAGGATGCGGAAGTCATAAAAGTGCCACTACGACGCTACGGAACGCTCGCCACATTGGCGAAACCCATCCGGTTGTTCCGCCGAACCGTGCTGAAGAGTAATTTAATTTAAAGTATTGTTGCGGTTTTTCCCACTTCACACACAGCGTTGCACTCCGTCTGGAACTGGACAAAGTGGAGCCCGCACCGAACTGGAGGAAAATTTATTCAGTAATCGTCCCTTCTTCCACACGGAGTGAGGAGGCGGGTGGCTCGGTGGTTCTTTCAGCCAAATTCGCGCATTTCCACGTTGTTTGCGGTTTCAGGCAGGTGTGCAGCTTGAAACTAGACTTTGATTTCTGTGCGGGCTAGAGGCGCCCGAAACGAAAGAATAGCCTGACGGGGGGAGAAACCCCCCGGGGTAGCGATGGGTGCGTGGGCAGGGAAAAGAAATTAACATTCATTACCCGTTGCCGTGTTAATGAGTTTTTCGGAAAGTGTCATCGGCAACATTTGCGAACCCACGGCGCGAAATGAGTGGCCATCGAAGTGAAAACGCACCGCTCGGGTGGAGAAGCGAGTTTTGTCAAGTGAGGAGGGATTTTCTTTCACCAATTGTGTGGATTGTGTTTTTTTCTTCTTTAAATTTTATTTCGTGTGCAGATACCATGATTGTGCGTGTGGCGAATGGCATATTATGCAGCTTCCCACGCAGGCTGAACCGAATCCACCAGAATCGATAAAGTTATCGAGCATTTGGCCCACGCTCGGATTTGCATGGTTTCCTCTGCCCTCCTCCCTGTTTTGTGTTTTTTTAACTGTTCGTTATTTCCCGTTGTCATTAAAACTATCGATAGTGGTTCATTTGTGTACGAATCGTTGCTCGTTATGCATTAGATGGCATTCTCATTTGTGTGATACTATTTACTTATCAGTCCACACTCTGCAGCCTGTTGCAGCAGCGTGGATTTGCACAGCACTAATTTCTAGCTAGGAGTTCGTTCTGAATTTGCACACATCGGCACACTGACCGTTATAGTAGAATTGTACAAATCTTACGTGGCGAGTAGATGTTTTTGAATTCGAATGGGGCAAGTTTGTTCATTGTCGCATAAACAATTTATTTATGTGATTTAATACTAATCAATTTTGACGTACCTGGATAGTAGAGCGCGTACGACGGCTCGAACAAGACCCATGTGGGTAGCCAGGCAACGTGGGTTCGAATCCAGACCAGCCTTGGTGAGAAGGACCTGACCAAATTACTGTCGTTACGCCAAGAAGAAGAAGGATATTAACAATTTATCTATGTCTTTTATTATTTAAGTCCTTGTCTTCAAACAATATCTATGAAGAACAGCCTGTAAGCTGTTAATAGAACAAATTAATTGATTTTAATCTGGCTGGTCTCTAGCATGCAAATGAGAGTATGTAAATGCTTTTTTATTCTATTCTGTCATCTACACCTTCAATCGTAACATCTGCTACTGTAAAACTTTCATCTAATAACTGGAAAATAAACCGGAAGCAGCCGTTGCAAGGAAACGAGATCAACTGGTGTATTTAAAATTAATCCACTTTTAATGTTTCGGCAGGTGACAATTTTCTTCCAGCATTTGAACATATTTTTAAGGATGGAAAATAACACAATTCGCGTCCAAGAGTTTCATGAGTACGTTGATTCATAGCCCATGTTTCGTTGAGCTTGTAGAGTGTATGAAGATGGTTGTTACATTTTTATTAACGCTTCTAACAACCACCTGTAGATGGGATAAATTAAGCAATACTTATTTTACGCTGCCATGTCCAGTTGTTGCAAGGGAAAAAGTTTTTGGGCCTCGTAAATACTTTTTCAATTTTCTTTGTTATGTTTTTGATTTGGACAATCAGGAGTAGCATGGAAATAAATAATTTAAAATAGGTTCAGTTCAGTCGCAATTGTATTGCGAATGAGATATGATTTACAGGAAATATAATGTGAAGAAACCAGAATTTTAACTTGGATTAAGAAACAACAGCCGGGATATAGACACCAGTAGATTTTTTATGCTACACTAGAGGAAAAAATTTAAATAACATTTTCAGGGAAGTTTCTTACTTTCTCAACCAGAATCAGTTCCCTTCCGGTGAGAGTTTTTTTTTCACAAAATCTTAACGACGTCTATCGGTATAATCGCTCACATTAGTCTCCTCGTAACCCGTGCGAAAATCCTTGATCGGGGTTGCTTCGTCCCCCGGTTCAGCTCTGGAACTGCTCAAGAAAGGCAGGACATTTTTTCCGCCCGGACTCTTCCTTTATGTTGGTATAATGCTGTCGTTGATCGTAGACGAGCGATAGGCGAGCAACGTGCTACACAATAGTGCTCCTGGGATGAGGGACGAGCGTATAGTGGCCCTAGCATAATCAGGGTAAAATCATCAGGACACCCTAAACAGGGACCCAGGCGGAGGGTAGATTACATCTTGCTGCTCCAACGAGGTGGGGTCAAATATGAATACTTATTGGAATATTTTACGACCAGAACAACAAAACTTAATGGACATTCCTGGACAGGGTTTCGTATCGTTTCTCCGCACGTCCGAAGGTCATTTATCGTTCAATGGCCCCTTTCTGTGCGAATGAATGGAACGAACGCGGGAAAATGTGTGTCAATGGGTTTGTGCAATGATGTCTTCGGGGATTATACTAATATTGATTTCCTGTCCTGCACGTGTGAGAAATGAAGTGTTGTCTTACAAATTACGATGATTATCTGAATAAATTTAAAAAGACCAATCGTGTCTATATTTATTATCATGGTTCTGCTTAGATTTGATAGTTGCATCTTTTTAACTGATTCCTTTTTTTTTACTTTACAACTTAGTAAATTGTTGCGGGTTTTATTATCATAGATGTAACATTCTATTTTAAATCCTATATGCTCGTTTTCTTTTATACACACACTACATTGAAGCTAACTGGAAACGCTCAAAGTTATACATAAACCTGAACGTTTAAGTAGAAACTCAAACACAAGCGCATTAATTTTAAATCGGTAGACGGGACACACTGGCTTCTTCAAATAAATTCCTGTATCCATAAAACGATATGCGATAGCATAACGGCAACTGTAGCTTTGTCACACATGGTCGGTCACAACGTTTGTCTCGTAGTATCGAAGAATTGCATAGTCCAACTAAATTCAATGTAACGTTTTCAAAAGATGACTTTTCATAGAATTGCAAATCATTTAAGTGCGATCCCTTGATCGTATCTTTCTTCTTACGAACAGAATGCAATTTCAAGTGTTTTTGATATGAAATTCTTTCCCCATTCCCAGGCTAGCGTGGGAACAAGATGATCATTACTTTGTTTCGCTTCAGAGACGCTTTGCTGATACTTAAAAGTTATGTCCATCGTGTTCACAGGACAGGTGCATTGAGTGTTCCCCCCGGCAAAGCTTGCATTCCGTTGAGCTTGATATACATGCCATACAGATCGCTGAATCTGTAACGGTTTACAAGTAGTTAGCTCAGGGATCAATGCAAACGAGAGACATTCATGACAAGATGGAGAGATACGTTCAATTATTTTTCGTTTGTTTTCTAGATTAGTGATTATTAGAAATGAACAACAATTTCTTATTTACATTAATTTATTCAGTTATATTTTTTATATTTACAATACAACAAATTTTTAATTTTAAATATAGCAATTTAATTTTTGTAAGTACAAAACACCCAGACTTCTCAGTTCCCGTCCTGTCCTGATTCCTGTTTCAATACCTGCCCCCCCCCCCCCCCCCCCCCTCCCTTGGAATGTAAACCGTCCCAAATGCTGGAACAACACAGTAGGATACCGTTTAACTGGAACTTATCGTTTAAGATGTAAACAAAACGATAAAACTGTTGTATTTTCGGTAGTAGCGTAGGGCATTTTTGCGACCAGCTCGAGCTGGGGCTTTGCCTCAAGCGGAACTGTTCATGCGAAGATTGTTAGTTAATCGGCCCAAACAGTTCGACCGTTGAACCCCGCAAACCCTGCTCGACGGGTCCGTTCCTAGTGCAAAAGAACCCAGTCCTGGTTGGCTCCTGGAAAAAAAAATACAGATGCTCATCTCTACCCCGCTCACACACTTAAACTCGGCCCGGAATCTGTTCCATATCTACCCGTTGGAACAATATTTCTCTCGTTCTCTCTTACTCTCTCGCTCTCTGTTACGCACGTTTGGTCCGGGGTTAGCCCCGCGAACCGTTCGCTTGCGAACCGGTTTCGAAACGGTGTGTGTGTGTTTGTGTGCAGGTCTGGTAGCGTTCCAGTTTCTGCTCGCGTTCCGTTTTCCCAGCACAGCGCAACCGCTAACTGGTGCACTGGTCGGCGAGCATTTTTGTGGAGCCCTCGCTCAGTTCGCCGCGTGCTTTCGTTCGGTTGACAGGCGACGTCGGCAGTCTGCGAGTTGAGTGTTTCGAGCCCGTCGTTCGGTCGAGTGCCGGTCGAGTGCGTGCGTCCGCAAATTAGTCGTCGCTACGCGCGTACATTGTGTGCGTGCCCAGTGTGTGCCGGTTTGTGTTTTCTTTCCCCCAACCCTTTCGCGTGTGTGTTGTTTTGCCCTGCGAGAGTGCGTGGACGTGCCCTCGCGAAACGAGTGTGAGTTGATTGTGTGCTTTTCTTGTTTTTTTGTAGCTCGTTTGTTGATCTGCAATTTCATTCTTCCGCTTACCGCAGCGCGTTTTGCGATTGCTTCGATCAACGCAAAGCGGTGCCTGGATGCCAACGGTTGCTGCTGCATTCCGGTGGGCTGAAGGTTCCGAAGCTACCTGATGTGTGTTTCTTTGTAGTGTGTGCGTATTCCTGCAACGAAAAGATGATGTTCGGAATCAAGGCCCTTTCAGTGGAATAAAGTGCGCCTCCGTCCGCCCCACGTGCTGCCAACACGGGCGGGGAAGAGGCAG
This sequence comes from Anopheles atroparvus, assembly GCA_914969975.1. Taxonomy (NCBI): domain Eukaryota; kingdom Metazoa; phylum Arthropoda; class Insecta; order Diptera; family Culicidae; genus Anopheles; species Anopheles atroparvus. The sequence continues at coordinate 16,867,225 of CAJZCY010000004.1, forward strand.
GGTATTCTTCGATTCCTCGCGCTGAAGTGTGAGTGCATCCCCGCAAGCCCTCCCTCGCTTCTAGACTGGCAGGTTTGCGTGCTGCAAACGTCAATGTCAAACCGTGCCAACGCCAACGCCGGACAGGAACGAACATGCTCCAGCACGCGCTTCCGTCTACTGCCTCGGGATGACTCGTCCCAAACGGCCAGACCAAACCCATACGCGTGCCTGTGTGTGATGTGGTTTTTTGGTGACCGCCGGCCTTAAAAAGCGCCCATTGTGTACGTCCACTTGCAACACGTGTGAAGGTGTGTTCACGTTTCGCGGTGCGATCGCTCCCTGAACCTGAACCGATATCGCACACACCACCACCCCGGTCGGCCATTTTCGGTGTTGTCGTCGTCGTCGTCGCCGTTGTTGTTGATTTCTTTTCCGGACTCCCCGGTCTCGCCCCAGCGGAAATGGGATAGATCGCAGCCGGTTTTAAACGCGACCCTGACTGCCGCCTTCAGTCGCCCGCCCACCTCCCCACAGGATGGCCATGAAAGTACCGGGCAACGACCACGCCACAAAGCGGCATTGTGATAGAGTTCAGCAAATTGGCCTTTGATGATGAATAGCTGTTGTCGGCAACATGCAGAACATCAAAATGGAAGATTCATCAGAGAGCCTGAATCCATGAAAACCATGAATGGATGGATGGCGATGTGTGCTCCGAAATATGGGAACCGGTTGCTCTGATGAATCCTTCGGTTGCGTTCTGCTCTTTTGAGAATTTCGTGCGTTTAAGTTTCATCACTGGGTTCTCGTTAAAGGCGAGTGGCGTACGTGGCAAGCAGAAAAGGCAGTGAATATTTCATCGTAACCCACGTAGGGCTGAAGTGGCCTTTCTTCTAAGCCTCCTTTAATTTATGAAGTGTTTCGTGCAGAAGGCTAACAAAGTTGTGTCTAGTGAAGGAAGGCATGTGAGGAAGCATACACATGTACGTCTCGATGGTGTAAAGAAAACCTTTTGACCTGCTCCCGCGATCAAAATGCCGCCCGATAATCGATATTCAAACGCAATCGGCTGCGCCGCGCTTGGCAGTTCGGGGAAATGTGCCTCCAATAAATCAAGTGTCGTGGGAAAATTTTACCTGAAACTTTGCGCCCTGCTGCCTTCCGCCACTTCCACCCCCGGGGGCCGCAATGCCATGGGATATCCGTTCGAGTTGCGGGCGGAAAGAATGGTTTCGCGGAGGAACACCAGGAAAACGGAGAAGGCGGACGGTCCCAAGCGGCTCCGAGCTGATTTTATCGAGCGGAATTTATCGTACATTAGCGTGGCCTCCTTCCTCTTCGCAAATCCGTCTGGCAAGAAGCCTTCGCCGGGCCTTCTTGCAACGCAGCGTCAACGTCCGGATGCGAGCGAAGAGCTCGAAGCTGCCAAATTACCGCCGCCGATTGGCTCCGATTTTTCCCGTCGAACGTTATGGAAAGGAAAACCCCCCTCCCAAGGCAGCGTTGTTTGTGCGTTGGGCTGGACCGGGGACAGCGCGAAAGGAAGGGCGGCATTTCCAATTTGCAGCTCGTTTTGTGGGAAAATCGATTTTGCGAAGAAGTCCAACAACGGCCAACGTTGTCGTTCTCGTTCTCCAAGAGTTTTATTTATTTTTTTAAATAGAGACAAACAGTTCTAGAACCGTAATTATACTCAACTAACTTTGCCTAAGCCTGCTGTATTGAAACCTTTACGAAAGGCATTGTTGATTGATGAAAGCGTTTGAATTCTTTGGTTTATTTTATCCATAACTCATAGGATTCTTGATCATGATCTCTTTTTAACTTTAATTTTTTCCCTCGTCGCAGAACGCCGTCCTTGTGCAACGGAAAAGGAAATCAGAAAAATAGCTCCAACATCTCTGTTGAAAGTGAAGTTAAAAGTGTGTTTTGTACATCTACCATACTGCAAGGAAAAGCGGCAAATCGGCCCTGGTCAGGTTGAGAAAATATCACTGTGTCAAAGCGTGTGCCAGTGTTTCAGTTTTATCCTGCAGTTTTGCATCAGTTTCTTTCGTTTTGTGCATAATTTTTCCCTGATTGTTCGCTGGAAAAAAATAAAGCTAAAAAGAATAAACGTGAGTGAATAAGTGAAGGAAAAAGTAATCCTGATCAGGTGCAAGATATAGGTCTATATTGTCGCTTGTAAATTGGTACATGCCATTTGTCCACGTTAATGTGAAAATATCTTCGTTTCATGTGCATCTGTAGTAAAGCGAATATACAAAAGCTGTAAAAGTGCAGAGTTATAAAGAAGTGCTCTGTTATTTTTACTGTGGGAAAATTGTTCGGCAACGTAGGTGCTACAAGAACACGGAGATTTCATATTCTACCATCGTAAAATCAAGGTATGCTTCATATTGTATTAAATTTAAAAAAAACGAATTTTCTTGTTATATTTTTCGAAGAAACGGCTCGTTGGTTCAGATCCAAATTTTAAAAGCCAGCGAAATGGTTCTCGTTATTGCATTTGACAAATCGATCCAAAGTTCACCGGCATTCCTTTGCAGTGAAAGGCATTTATGTTGCACCATATGCCGAATGCAACGGAAAAGCTCTCGCATTCTCCCGCAACCACGTCATTCACGAAACAACCGGTTTGGTGATGAAATTATTTCATTCCACGTAGAGAAAAGACTCCAGGCATTCGAATTCAATTCTATGTGATTTATTTTCCTTCTTTCGGCAATGAAATGCACAGTTCTGCAATTCGTCTTTATTGAACCCGTCACGTGTGTTTGGGGGAGAAATCTGTCACGGCCAATTGCGTTTGTAAATATTTTTTGATGTGTTTGTTGTTGTGCGGTTGATTGAACATATATTTGGGGGCGGAAAATTCCTTCGGGTACTGGGCTTTTATTTCGAGGAAAAAATCTGTCGGATTCGATTATTTTCCTCGCCATGACGCAGTTACCCGGGCTACTCGCTTGATTTTCCCGATGAATTGTTTTTTTTTTTCGTTCACATGCCATTGCAAAATTTCGCAAAAACAGGCCCTATTTTGAGAGAGGTACATTTATCCGTAGAATTGCAAATACATCGTAGGCATTGTTGAGAGCCAGACGAGGAGGAGTTGGGGGAAAGCTCGTTTTATTTGCGCGGTTTTTATGCTCAAGGGTGCAGAAGGGGCTCGTTTATTCTGCCTTCAACAACATTGCGGTTGCCTTTATTGACCCGGAATCAAGTGGAGGCTTTGTTTTATTTGCGATTTAAAGGGGCTCGGGGTGCGGTAAGCTTGATAACGCCGGGAAAATACTCGAATTCCAACATGTCCAGGGAATATATTTGGATGGTGAGACTGGCTATATGGAGGCTCTCTGGTAGTAGGTATAGCTAAGTTTAATCAGTAACGAAAATGTCCGTGCTTTATCCCTCAATTGAACAACATTTGGAAAACTGGAGAAACGGACTACGTCGATTAAAAAAAAAACTTTGATTTAAAATTTTCTCTGATTTAAATCCATTAACCTTTTGAATGGAGAAAAACTGAAAATAAGAAAAAACCACAATTATTGTATGCAATAGCTAAGAATGATTGATGTCTATTAGGACCTTTTGGACCTTAATGATTTCCAGAAACGCTCAGCCTGTATCCTCTTAACAACGCTTTGCATTGTTCGGATGATCCATAATTATTCCGCGAAACGCCTTTGGCTGCGCTGTCACTTTCATCGGTGCCTAACGACATGTGGCGGTCGTTTAGGACCAAGAAATGTACAATCTGCCGGCGGTGGCGGAGCTATCTCTGGTCATAATTTGTCGGCTGCGCCTCGATAAATCCGCGATGTCAAAACCGCAAAACCCCAACGACAAGCTGCTTGGCCGTGGTGGTTGCATTTTGGTGAAGGTGTCTCATAATGATTGTATATTATCACTGACACGTGCACACACAAACGTGCAGATTAATTTGTAAACCGTGTGGCGTGCAATGATTGAGTGGACCTTGAGCAGGAAGCGGGCAGGCTAAGGAAGGCTGTTTGACCTTAACCATGGTAATGATGGAATTATGGGCAATAATAACCATCACTCATAGGATTTTCGGTTGATGAGCTGTCAGCAAACATTAGCACAGCTGCCAAGTTCTTGTGGGATGTAACAAGAGGGGGGCATCCAATAACCTCTGTCTTGAACATGTTGTCTAACTACTGGAAGACAAGCCGGTATGATGATTTCAATTTCACCGTACCACAACTTCTCCTTGAAATGGTCTCACATCGATGATTGCTTGTTATACTTTGTTGCACTTAGTCCCTATCCTCGATGCACAATCTAACGCGCTTGTACATGTCTACCTTGCGGACTGTCAGCTTCGGCTCGTAAAAAATCAGATTTAAGTGTGCTGCAATTAGTCTGTTACGTACCGCTCTTGAGAAGCCCGCATGGATTGAAGTGGCCGGCCAGACATTCCGTCCAACAGGCACTCCATGTGACACCTCCTACGACACGAACAAATCGCGCATGCACCAGTCTGCACTGATCGATGTCAGGCATTTTCTTCTTTTCTTCATTGGGTAGATGACTAATCGATGTGCCAAATGCATCCGCAGCGTAAAAGCCCCTTGCCAGACGGTGACGGTGTTTGCAGATGGTGTCATAAATTGGTGTGTTGCAATTTGCGCCCCGTTGCATTATACGGTTGCAGCAAGCAGAACCTCCTCTAGCAGGCGCACATGAACCAGCCTAACGTCACATCAGTCACCGCTTCGTGGGTCTTGTTGGAAGGAAGTGCAGGGCGGTGGCCAACAGCGGCACTGACGGTCCCGCGTGTTTGTTTGACCAATAATCGGTGTGACAAAACGTGGTCACCGGGCTTCGTTTGTACGCGACTTTTGCTTGGACTAAAGGAACCAAAAAAAACAACGGGGAAAAAACTACATCCCTTCAAATCAACACATGCACGCGAAACCAGCGAAACTACCAGACCCACAGGGTAAAGCCCCAGGGTTGTTTGAGCGCGCCTTCCTATCGATCCACGGTCTCTCCTCCGCACTGGCTGACGTTGCATAACAAAGGCCATTAAGTCGCAGTTGCACCATGCATATGCAGAACAGTGCACACGAACACGAGTGCATCACCGTGCCGTGTTGTATGCTCAAAGGGACCTGTGCGGTGGTCATTTTCCGGGGGGTTTTTTTTATAGAGTTTTATTGGCTGGTGCCAGGAAACGCGTGGATTTTGCTTGCTGCCTACCAGCACATGGAACTAGTTGTAGAGGTTTGGTGGTGTCGTACTCTCGCTGATGATTGGTTCCTAAAAAAGTCAGCACCTAATGAAATGTAAACAGAACCGAAACGGAAGCTGCGAACGGACCGGAGTGCAAATATTAGGCGAGGCATTTTTGTTACGAGTTTACTTACATTCGCGAAGGAATGAAAAACTACTTTACTTTCATAAGACATGACTTCGCAAAGGGTGAGTGTATTAAGGTTAATTAAATCTGTCCACAATTGAATTTAATGTAGAAAAGCCCAAGAGGCACGATGTAGTGTATTAAAAAGACCTACAGTGTTTTTTGGAAACATCATACTTTTTATTGCAAAATATGTGCAGCTTTAAGAACCAATTATTTGTAAAACTTATCATTTGACCAGGAAGTGACTTCAAGGGTACGGTGATTTTGCTTTCTTCAATGGATAATTGTGCTATAGCAATAATGCAATGGAATATTTGACGGAGTAAATAGAAAAGTTATTAATTCCAAAAAAACTGAAGGAATCGAAAACCCTAATCCTCCACAAGATAAGGTTGTGTCCTGATTTTCCTATCTATCCTACCTTGCCAGGTCTTTACATGGTGCGAACTGCATTAAGATGTGTGATATTGTAAGTTGTCTTATGTGATTGGAAATTGACGCTTCCAGTTAATCGATTGTGAGGTATTTAAAAGAATGGGTGCGTTCATAGGAATTTCGGTCACTGTGTTACGAATTGTATTGTTTAAAAAACCACTAAACTTTAAAATGAACCCTGTTTTCCTACGCTACACTGAGTGCATCTTGTAGGAGAGTGTATGAAGATCGACTAAAATCATTTATATTTACCTTCTGCTTGATATCTACCGGATGTTTTGGGATCTTCGAAAGCTCCGTGAAGACCGGCATTATTTGAAAGTTTCGTACGAAATCCAAAGTGAAACCTTCCCAGGTAAACTGCAGCGACCAGAAGGGTTACGAGGAGGGAGGGGTGGTTTTGAGAACGTACGCCTTCGTCCGCCCTTAAAGTAAAGCCACTCGACAGTCGTACACTTTGCACAATCGAACATCTTCGCCTTCGGTTCAGGTTGAGGGGTGAGGGTTGCCGCTGTTGGCAGGAGCGGAGGGCGGTGTATTTTACCGGAAGTTTTGTTCGCTTTGGCTCGCATGGCGCCGGGTGTTGAAACTTGTTTCGAGATAACACAACGACGAGGCACCGGCTCGAGCATTGCGGAGGCTCTTAGTAAGACGGCATTTTAGGCTTACCTAAAGGCAGTTTAAGTTATCGTTCCACCGACCGATCCGGCCCAGTGAGCTGGTTTCGCTCCCTCTCGCATACACCTTACCGGGCGAAAGGGTTGGTGCTTCTCCGATTTCCTTCGCACACCGCTAAGACGACTGCAGAAAACTTCAGAGTAAAAGAAGCAAAGGAGAAGAAGGTTCATTGTACAGCACATTTCTTGTATCTTCTGTATGGCCAGCTCTCGGTTGCGGAAATTGGGTTTTCGGTAGTTTTTCTTTGCCAACTAAACTTCGGCCAGGCCAGTTCCAGTTTAGCTCCTGCCTGCCCGCACTCCCGATCCTTCAAAGTGTACCACTTGCGAGCAATTTCGATAGTAGTGACCGTTGACAGCCTCGGCTGAGAAAGCGCACCTAAATGGTTTCCCGACAGTGTGCCACCAACTTTGCGGCGATCTACAGCCCCACCAGGAACTTTCCCCCAACTAGTTCCTGGTAGCGGTGCAGACTGAGGATCCGGTTTTGCAGTTGTGTGAATCGTTTAAATATTTAGCGCAATTCGTTCAGCAACAAACTTGCCTTCGAGAACCGCTCGCTTCCTGGCATTTTGGTGAACTGTTCGTTTCAGTGATGGTTCTTTAAAAAGTTCCAAACAAGGCGATCAGTACAATCCCCATTTGGCGTTTGCACCCATGAAGGTCGCCGTAATTGGCAATGTGGCAAAGTGGCATTTAGGGTTAATAAGCTAATGACTCGATGCAAAACGTTCAATGATTGGCCAATTGGAATATTAACTAAGAAACTTTAGGTAAATTATCTATCTTCCATATAAATTAAGAACAATTTTCGATGTGGCCAACCAAATTAATTTAATTCGTTCGACCTAAGATACAAGTTTTACAAGAAGTCTACATACTAGCGATGTCAGAAAACGGATCACGTATTTTGTAACTGATGCAAGGCAATGTATTAAATAACTAGATTAATCTAGCTACTAACACATAAAAAGAGCATTGTATAATACTAGTCATGTACTTTTTAGCCTATACTGGAAAGCTTCAACGCGTGAATGAACGTATCGTCAATCGTAATATGATCAATCGAGTATTGTTATCACCAACAAGCCGTAGGCAATTCGATGCCGGCAGATCTAACTCACAATGTGGTGTCACTTTTCACACAGAGCCGCCAATGAAATTATCGTTTATTACGGCACGATAGTCGGGGCGCCGCTGATTATCTGCTTGATGACACATTTGCGCGCCCCGGGAATATCGTGATTTTTTCCTATGAATTTATTTGTTGTGATGTTGATGTTATCTTATCAGTGTATGGATTTCACCTTAGGTGTTGTCTCATCAGGAATTTCAACTCAACAGGATACATTTTTCAATTAGGTATCATTAATAAATCAGTTTTATTGGATGGTCGCCTACGACGGTGTCCGATGCATGCACCCGATTAATACGGGCAGTTGCGGAAGTTTAACTGGAGATCAATTCGTGTAAGACTAAGTCCCTGCTAGCCGATGGCTCTGACCGTGACCGAACGAGACTGGGACCCAGTGTATGAATCAACAACGAAGAACTCGAGGAAATTGGGATGTTTGTTTACCTCGGGTCTCTCATAACACCGAACAACAGCATCAATTTGGAAATCCGAAGACTTCTATGTGCTCCACAAACTCCTGAGGTCCAAAAGGCTTCATCAGTTTGCTGGGTTGTTTGACGATCCGGATATACTAACGGTGGCGAGAGAATAATAATCCGCAGGTTGGAGCATGTCATGGGGATACCGGACTCACGCCCCACTAAAAAGACACTCGTCGGCTACCCGGTCGACCAGAGACGCAGAGGCCTGTTATCTGGACTGGGTTGAGCCGTAGCAACTATGCAAACATTTCTGCTAAATACTATATCTAAGGGAATGAATGGGAAGTTTCAGAAAGCATTTTGGCGTCCGCGCAGAGAATGTTCAACAGATTAATCAGCTTGAAGCCTGGTGCTGCATTGAAACTTTGCCAAGTGGTCCATACAACTGCTTTCAACATGGACCTAGGGTTGATTGCAAAACGAAGTCACTTTTGTCCACAGAACACCTCGGATAATGGGACCTAATTAGGTAACAGATGTACAAAAGTGCAATTACAATTAATAAAGGAAGGATATCAATGTAGATAACTGAAGTAGGAAAAAATCTCTTTTCAAAAGCTGAATCGAGATGTTTTACTAAAATCACGTTGGATGAACGGATTTATTGAACAATCGAAATATATAGTTAAACCCACTACGCGCATTTCAGACAGGGAAATGGAACGGAATATCAAACAAAATCCCTCGGGTAAGCTGTGACGTGTTGGCTGTCAGACTCGCTCTCCGATATTTAGCCGCGATGGGAAACAATATCAAATATTCAACACCCATTGCTGCAGGTGTCAATCTGCGCTATGCGGTGGACATGCAAGAAAAAACAGAAGCATCACTATTTTTCCCACGGTCAAAACGATAGCGAGCCGATGGTAGTCTCATGTGCAATCGGTGATGCGGACATCGGAAGAAAATCAAGAACATGCACAATATTTTATCAGCCTCCCCTTAGGGTGTTCTCTTATTAAAAAAAAAAAACACTTTTTCGCACAAAGACCAGACCTATGAAATGTGTCCTGCCGATGGCCAATAATTGACGCTTTTCACCTGCCCTCGGTGGATTATAAAACGGTGGAAAAACGCGAACTGTGAATGTGCGATATGTTTTTCTTCGATGCCTGCCGGGTTGCTTCCGGGCATTTTTCTATCCGGTTAGGTGATTCGGACCGATCGTGTTGTTTGGAAAATCGGGTTTTCTTCTTTTATTTGTGACGCATCCATCATCCGTGGTTTTGATGAGGATTTATTTTATCCGTTTTTTCACGTTTTTGCTCCGCACCCAATAGTTTTTTTTTGTTCAACCTTTATTTGATGGCTGCCGCCACCCACACACACACGGGGTGATGATTGTCAGCAGTTTTCTGTTATAGCTTTGACTTTGGTTGTGCGCCCGGCGTAGCAGCATTTTCCAACCCATTGCCAAACCGTTGTTATGCGTTTTGGAAAATTCAATGTTACACAATTTAGAACCGGCCTTTTCCAACGTTATTTTAAGAAACGTAGACCGTGCGGGGGGAAAACTCGGAAAAGCCTGCCGTAGGAAAGCATGACGAAACAAAAATGTGGGCATGTAACCCCGCTGGAGGACACGCATCGTCCGGTTTGGCCGCCTTGCGACGTGCCGTGAAAAGAGTGTGTGTGTGTGTGGTGCGTCTATGCTTTCATTGGCATCGTTTGGAACACACGGGGTGGTTTGCCCGATAAAACAGATGGAAAACACATCCACGACATTCCGGAGAAGTTGATCGACGCTAGGTTGGCTCGGAAAAAAGGGAACAAAGGGCCCCATTTCGCTTCATCCGGTGTTTCCTTCTTCCACTATCTAAGTTTGTGCTCGATTGTGTGCTGGTGTTTTTCCAAGGGAAGGAAAATGCTGGCAAAATTATATCAATTTTTGACCTGTCAGAATAGTCGGCCTATCGGAACAGTTTGAAGCAGGAAAACGAGTAAAAAAGGAATGAAAAAGGCAACCAGATAGGATAAAACCCAAAGTGATGAGCAACAATATTTCTCTGTCTGACAGTTTTCAAACCTCCAGCTAAATACTGCGTACGGTTGGTTGACTTAGGCGTGTTTAAAAATAAATAAAAAATAAACCAGAGACAACATAAAATAGATATATTGAGCGGTAGGAGAAGTTTTGACGCAAGGCAGCCAATTTTTGGTGCACCGTTAAATGAAGTCGAAAAAAGTTATATCCCTTTTGCGGCATTCGATGACTGCTTCTGCTTGCTTGCTGGTATTTGCCGTTCCATGCTGTTCCGTTTCGTTCGGTGGCACTGCAAAATAATACCGTGTTTACGATGGTTTTTGGGTGCTTGGTTTGGGTGCTCCGTCCCGCATTGGGTCCTCCGTTTTGTGCGAAATTATAACCAATAAAAAGTCTCCGGCTGTCATAAAGTTAGAAATTCATTATTCGTGCATAATCGGCGGTAGATGACGAGCTTTTGCTGTGAGGTTTTTTCTTCGGGCAACATAAACAGTTTGCTTGTTGAATACAGATACAGTAACTGGAGCATTTTCCTTTGGAGGTTTTTGTGTGCAATTTAAGTTGATGCTTTGGTGTCGTAATCGTGAACCAATGGTGCTAAAGTTATGTTTTTTTTGCACAAGTGGGACAGTTTTAAATCAAATATTAATATGCATCGTTTTGCCTAAGTTTTATTACACGATTTATCATATCCCGATCGCGACGGTTTAATTGATGCGCAATTCGAACTCATTCAGTAGGCAATTTAGGAAATTATGTGCTATAAGCTATACGTTTCATGCATACGAATCAGTTCGTGGAGTAATCTTCGTGTTGCCTTTTAAACTCGCTAATTATCTCCTGAAAGGAAGCGAATAATTATCATTAATCGATAAACGATGAATTATCATAGCCAGCGTGGCGTCCAGCTATGACAGCGCCCTCTGGCTGCTAAACTAGTTCTCCAGTGCAGGAAGACACTTGTAATTCATCCCATACCATAAACCAAAACTGATTTTACGGTGCAAGTTGCTTCCACTATTCGGGAACGCCCGGGATTGGAAGATGAGTGCACTTTCAACTGGCGTACGCATTTCTGTTCATGCAGTAGTGTAGTTTTACAGACCATTTGGTTTTGCGGGAACATTAGGCTACCACGGCGCGCCGGTTTTAGCAATCACTTCGCTGTGTGTGGCCACTTTATTGCACGAATTATGATACATGTGGATGGTTTTCATGCACCGAACGTGCCCAGCGAATGTAATTCGGAAGATATATGTTTCCGAGTGCCAATTTCAATCGTTTCCTCTCACTATAAACAAATGGGACTGAAACTTGGTAGAATACATTATACTGGTTATGGTCAATTCGCAATTTTCTTGCGGAAGTGCACACAGTGCTGGAAGGGGATAGGTGAGGTAATAGAAAAGTTGTTTATGGATGCATTTGCGTGAAAATGCGTTTGCAATAAGTGCTGCCGCAAGAACAACACAGTTTTTGGTGAGCGTTAAATGATTGAAAAATAATCACTATCTAAGAGACCCTTGCGGGATCCATGGTAAATTCCATGGCTGAACTTAATTATGTCGCTAACTTTAGATGAAATTTGATCATGCACATCGATATTTTACCATTATCGATTGAAAATCCGCCAAATTGCCGTGTTCACAACGCGGTGGACCCCGGAGCAAAGCTATGCTTTCCAGCGCCTGAATTCCATGTCTAAATAAATAAACGTAAGAGTGCAAAACGCCGGAAACCGATTGTTTACGCTCAAGTACGTGCAAAATGAGCTGAACTAAATGTGTGGAATGCATTGGCAGACCGGCGTGGTGGAAAAAGGGGGCAGCAAAGGGGGCAGCCAGTTGCAGCTGCAGCACCGTTGATGACGGTCGTGATTGTTTTGGTGCCCTGCGGGGTTTGTTATGCGCAACCACAGCATACCGAGCGTGCTGGACTATTTGGCCAACGGATAAAGGGCCCATCGACTGTGTCCTTTTTTTATATAAACAACAAACTTGGGTGAATATTAAATATCTTCCATGTGTTGCTTTCGCTCAACAGCTAAGATGGTGCAGGGGAGAGTTGAGTTTTTGCTAGATAAGTTTAGTTTGCCAGTTTTATAAACCACCTCTTTCGCTTCAGTTGCATGATTTAATGCCAATCATTATCGATATTTTATCGTTTCATCCTTCGGCACAAACTTTATGCTCACTCCGTTTTAATCGTCTTTTATTCGGCCAGAACCCAAGATGGGGAGGTATCGATTTGTTTGTGCTACGCCAAGCATGCTAACCCTTCGCCAAACGAAGGCATCTGAAAGCCATAAGTGAAGCGGATCAGCAATCCATCGATTTATTGTTGCCATAACGAACGGCACAAAAAAAAAATGAGTGCGCAGTTAAACAGGTTATTAAAAAGTTCCTCGAACAGCCAACATTATCGAGTGAAGCGGTTTTAAAGGTGATGTACTCTAAGATATTGGGCATCGTTCTCTCGGCTGGACTATGCATGCTCCTCAACATCTCAGGACATTTTTTTTTTTTACTCTATGCACAGGTGTTTAAAGCTTATTTCTTACAGTGCATTGAATGTGTCTCTGAAAATGTGCGGATTTTTGGTGTCCTTAACGCTACCTCCCTCTCTCGTTAATCGTGCACGTACCGTACAAGTTTAAAAGTGGATTTGTGTTTACTCAATTGAATTTATTTACTCCTTGCGTTGGAGGAGAAAAAAGGGGGGTGGCGATGAGTGGATGGTGTAGCTGCACCTTTATCTTCCATCCCCTCGATTTGCGATTGTTTCCACTTGTGAGCCAACCACCCTCCAAACATTCAAGTCGCGTTGTGGAGGATTTCGTTCAATGGCGAAGGGACGAAATTGGCGTTGTGCAATCTCGCCCATTTGCGACGGCGTCACCTTGAAAGTAAGCGCACGAGAATGCCGTCGACGAACGACGAAAGTCACCTCCCGTCCACGAATCACGAACGCGGGACCAACCGGCAGTTTCTGATACGTGCTGCCGCTCCGACTGTTCCCCCAGGGTACCTTTGACCGGTCCAAGCGATTGGCAGGGTGTCTTTCAAATGAGCTAGTATGGCGGGGACGAATGGTAAGAACCTGCACCGCCGAATCGAATCGGTTCTGGAGGGAAGAAAGTCTGACGAGCGCTACTTGAATGAGTTGAAACTGCATCCGCGTACGGTTGCGTGGTGTGGTGTGGCAAGTACCTTCGCATGACTACCCGTCTATGCCTTGATAGCACACACTACAGCTAGCTAGTCTAGCCCCACGTACGCTGCGAGTGCTTCTGCCATTCTGGAATTGTCATGCGGTATCCTTTTGCATACCGAACGGACGCCGGATCGTCCATCGTTTGTTCCGCGCGCGCCCGACCGGTCGTTTCTGTCGATGGGAACCGAAATGTTAGCCCATTTGCATACATTATCAAATTTAAATTGCATCCATTGCAGTAGACCGCATCGGCCCTGCCTCATCATCCGGGAGGGTTTGAGAGCGACGTTACACCGCCAGTGCGATGCAGAGTTTGCGGATTCTTCTTTTTCGGGAACACAAACGCTAGTGCGTTTACATTATTCATCATGCAATGGCAGCAGCAGTTGATAGTAAGGATGATGATGATGATGATGATGATGATGATGATAATGCTCTTGATGGTGAACATGATTATGATCCGGATTCAGGCTTGGCTAATGGCATTGGCCGGCTCCGAAGTGTTATTTCTGAATTGTCATTCTTTCGCAGAGTGTTATGCAACTGTGTCGTGTGAATATGTGGCTTTGCTGGTGGACTTCTGAACCTCTTGCGTAATTGCCGTATGAACCAGGGACAGCAAAAGAATTACTATTGGGATGTGATTGATGATGGGCAGGCTAAGTCCATAAGGTAAAATGTTACTCCTATTCCTAGCAAAGGTTCTTCATTTAACAACTATCAATTTATTTGAGTTCCTTACCTTTGGATTGTCACATTTATGTAACTGAAACAGTCTGCAGCGATTATCGTGTATGTATTTTTCATAAACAAGCATTCAAAGTGGATGCACACCATGAAAATCGTCTTATTGCGCACTGAAATAAATGTTAATGGTTTCGTTGTTGCTCGCGTAGCGCGATAATGCCTTTCCCTTTATTCTGGCACCGTTTGCATGTGAAGCCGGCGAGTAGCCGCGAGCATAACGCCGTTACATAACCGTTTCTCGGATGCAAACGGGTTTCGATTATCTGCGGCTAGCTTGCCGTTGCGCCTTCGTGAGCATACAGCCGGTAAAATGGAGCAGATCGGACGAAAACTGTCAGCGAAAGGCATCGTTGCGCTCGCAGGAGATCGACGAAGGTTGATTAGCGTACTTGGCTTTAAGGTTTTTCGTTCGTCCCATTGTATCAATTTACCTCTCCACCCCAACCCTCCGTTTCCACCCAATATACTCTCCAAGGGTGCTTGCTTTCTTCCTTTTGGTTTGTTTTCCACGGTACGGAGCATTTATTTCTCCTGGAATGTACATTGTTGCTTACATTTTCTTGTTCCCGTTCTTCAGTTAAAAGAAACGTGGCGGGCCGCCGCGTGTCACAACGATCGAAGCACGGTCGCGATCAGCAAACTTGCGCGGCGCTTACTTTTCCCTGGCGTTGGGCAAGTTGAAAGCAATTTCATTCGACGTTTTATTTACTTATCAGCTTTGGAGTATCGTGGTGGTTCATCGGGCCCGGTCGATTATCGGTCATGCATGGGATCGATTTCGTTTGCGTGACATCGACTCGCTGCGTTGCTGTGGAAAAAAAAAGGTGACATTTCAAGAGGTTTTGCGATGCTTTCGCGTCAGAGCAGCGCTATTTTTGGGCACCAACGCCAAGAGTCTGCCTGGCATGGGCAAATGGTTGCAAATTTTAAGTTCACGAGAAGGAGTTATACTGTCTGACTGTCTCTGTAAGCCGTGGGAAACCATGGGTTCACCGAGTTTTGTCCTCCCTTCGACGTTGAACAGAGCCGTAGCGGTGACATTTATGATGCAGAGATATTTGTTAATTTCGTGCCGGTGATTAATGGCAGGCAATATTTGCGCCAATTATTCGGCACAAACGATAAAGCTTAACCTCAGTTTGGCGTCTTTATCCGAATGAGTTGTTTGAAGCAATTCTCCTTAAGGGACGGGATTTTATTTGGCTTGCTTTGGTGAATGCAAGTGGGAGAATTTGCATCGATTTTGTATGACTAAAATAATTTTTTTTTAAATTTATCTAGACAAACTTTTTGCAAGTCATCCGTGCAGCCCTCGACTCAATGCAACAACTTTAACAACAAATTTAACTCAAAAAATTTGTCACCTAAAAATACAATCCGCTAATGCAAATTCTCTACAGACAAAGCCACAGCTTATTACAATGAAACAGGATTTACAGGCGTTTGTGTGGAACAGCGCTTCTAATGAATAGTTTTTAGTGCGTTTTGAGCGATATTCAAATGGAAATGTTGGCATCTGCATTGCAATTCTCCCTAAAAAAAACACATGCAGTGTAATAATTCGCGCTACTTTTGGCCATCGTAAGTTCATAAAAACACTGTAACATTGTAGAGCCAAGCCGAAAAACTTATGCGAATGGGAGCAGCTTGCGCTAGGCTTAAAATAATTAAAACGATGGGGTGCCACATTTTTCGACGCATTCAGATTTCTTAAGTGAAAAATAAAACGCAGTCACGAGCGAAAGGAGGGGAAAACACAAAAAAAAGGACTGGATGTAGTGTAAATTTTTTTTTGTTTAAATTTTCCAGGTTGTCATAAGATACAAAAAGTTTGAAACGGAAGGAAGAACAAGGTTCACCGTTGAAGAACGCAAACAAAGGCCAACGCAGGATAATGCGGTGTTGCACAGCGACGGGAGCAAAAAGTATTTCATTATTAATTATTAAACGGTACACAAGAGCATCTAAAAAAGATTACCGCGTCGGCAGGTTAACCGAACGGACATACTTGGAAAGGATCAACATGGGCGCACTTGGGAAACGCTGACTCCAACGTGTCCCGCAACGTTTTTTTTTTCTCCAAGCGCTGCTGCAGCTCGGTCTGCACTTTTCCCGAACAAACTCGTTTTTAGAACAGCAGCACCTTGCTCTCAGACTTCTCAGGGTTGCTACATTTTCGCGGATAGCAACGCGGAGTTCGGTCAGCCGTGAGTATTTGCACCAAAATTGCCTACCACTTTCACCGTTCTGGAAGGTTTCGCACGAAAGTATCCTACTCAGCGCAACGATTGAGAGGCTGTTTTGGCAAAAGGTGCAACGTTTCGGGGTTTTTTTTTCGTACGTTCGACAGCAATCTGTGCTGGTGCGAACCGTTGGTAAAGTCATTAATCCTCTCCTCGCGTTAAATTCGCTCTCTTGTTTACCATGCGCGGCTGGTAAACAGTACCGTCAAACAGCCAAAACAAACCAAAAATATCTGGATGATTCAGCCAAAGAATGCAGCTCCACCAAAGGGTACTCTGCCGCTTCTATATTTAATGGCTGCTTGGGTCGCTTTATTTCGATGCCCTTTTTGCTCGGTAAGCTGTTTAACATTCACAAAGGGAGAGAGAAAGAGAGGGCAGACTTCTACCGTCATCGCCATTTTTTGTTAAAGTTCTTTTGCGTTTAAAAGCCGTTGAGATTATCATCGTAAATCTTCCATCCCATTTTTAAATTCCTTATTTGGTGTCTAAATAAGATACTGTTTGAAAGGTAGGTTAATCCAGATTTCCTCCTATTTCATTTCAAAATATTTCCTTCCATTGCAAACAAATTAGATTGACAAATTCGATGGGATATCTTCATCGTTTGTAAATAAAATGGTTCACGGATCTGTCCGCTGGAGCCGGTTTTTGATTACCTTCACACTTCCCCATTTAGGGCCATTTATTACCGTCTTTCTTACCACCATGTAACTTAAACCAACAGTTATTCATCAACCATACTCTCAAAGTCTTGCGCCGACACGTGTCTGGATGCAAACGCAGTGGCTTTCCTCTCCCCGAAAAGAGAATGCCCCCCCCCCCCCCCCCACCCCTCCTTATGCTGAAATGTGGAAGCAAAAATACGGCAAAAGTGTGCGAAAAAACACGTACACGCTTTTATGATAGTCATTTATTTGGCAAAATCTTTCCGGCGGAAAAACATCGGCGTAGCATCATTTTGCGCCTTCTTCTTGCCGTCGGCGTACCCGTATCGGATGAGCGATTGGCTGCCCTCTCCTATGTAGCTGGGCGTTAGGAAATGCGTCCCAAAGCCCGGCCAGCAAAGTGGGTTTCCGTGAATAATGTCCTTTACATTCTGCCAAAGGTAATTCAATTGAGGATGATACCGCGCGCGAGCGCTTTCCAAAGGTTATCCCTACGTTTTCCGCCGGTTTTTCCCGGTGTGTATTTGTTCCTATTTGTTCGCGCCCGCGAATGCTTGATATGGTTCGGGTTGAGATTATGCTGTGTAATGGTGTTTTTTTTTACTAACAAAGAAATAATTAAATTCATCGTTCGCCACGTTCTCACCGGGCACGTAAGGTACGGGAAAGAATCAAGCCTCTTTTTCGTTACCAGCGCTGCCCCCCCCACTTTCGGGACTCGATGACTAACTCCGCGCGTAAAAAAGGGAACGCTCAACGGATATTTTGTAGCGCGATGCGCAATTTCGCCGCACACACTGTTACTGTGTACGAGCACGGTGTTGGCGCCACTTCGTTCCAAATAAATATTAATTAAATTCACTACCTCTCCGCTCCCCCGGAGCTCGGCTCCGGCACTCGCCGCCGTACCCGCATTGCATGCCGCACTGTAATTGGATGATTTTTGGTGCCTTTTTTGTCACCCCGGTGGTAGGGGGCTAGGTGTGTGTTCATGTACATGGTCGGGTTTTTATCCGGTCTCGCGCCGGTGAGATACGTTATCGCCCAGTCGAAAGGAGGAACGCGCGTGCCAGCGTAGGTTTCCGGTTGGCGACGTTCACTAAAATCACACGCACGCAAGTTGAAATAAAAACACGACGCCGTCTGCTTCCTTTCCGTAGCGTTATCCGCCTGCAAAGGTGACAGCTCGATGACGTAATCTTTGTTTTGACGGAACTGATAACGGAAAGCCTTTGAACGAGCTGTCAGGCATGCAACTTGCCGGTAAAACGCTGCGCCCCAAGCAGCCATTGTAGCTCGCAGAAGAATATATTCTTTGCCAAAGCGTTGGCAACAACTTTTGAGAACGGTTCTTTGCGGTTGCAAATATTCTTTGGATACTTGAGATATTTTTTGCTTAAGATTTGCAATAAAGATTATTGATCGGAGGGTCAAAGTATGTTAGGAAAGATACCTAATGTATTTAAAACGTTACAATTACAGACTTACTAACTTTTTTGCCCGGCTTTGCCCGGAAATAGTGTGCGATTTTGCGATAAGAGCGATTGAGGGATTTCTAGTTACATAGTATCGATTTTTTCGTGAATTCTCTTATAACTTGAAACGCAAGATTTTTTTTGTAACTTGCAATTACGTTGACTTACGGGAATTTAGAACTTTCCTAGGACCTCATTCTAATCGTCCCTACTCATCCATGTGCTGCGTTCCATGTACTTCAGCGAGCCTCATGCGCAGAGCGTGTATAAATTATTAAAACGGCTTAAATCAGTCTATCCGTTCTCGAGTGAGGCGCGGTTGCAAACGTTCCAAATTCTCTTTTCTATACAACGCGCCCCCGACTTTATTCAAACGCAAATTATTCCACTGTAGGTATTGTGATTGTATTTGATATTTTTTCTGAAAAGTGCATATTATGTGAATCAATGACATCAAACGTTTTGGAATGTCACCGTCGTTGATCTTTTCCCCAGTTTCAAACGTTGTTCAAATCCCATGGCCAACACGGCGCCCATCCCATGTTTGAGAAGTCGCTCCGTCGTGTGTTTTGGACAAATGGCAATAAGTAGATGGATCGGGTTAACTTTTGAACGCCTAGACAGCTGGATTCAAAATTCGGACATACAGCCTGATTATGGGACTCGAACGGCACGTAAGCTTGCTCAAAAAGCCTCATTGGTATCACAACTGTGTTCGAGCTGCCGTTCTAGCAAAGACCATCAGGCTGATAAGTAAAGCCTCGCCAAAGAAGAAGATTTTTTTTTAAATTTTGTTTGGCCAAAGGTGTTTTTGGAACGTGAAATTTGGTTCTAAAATAGATATGAATTTTACCTTACTATGGTGTCATGAATTTGGATTATGAATTTCCAAGGAAATGGGAACGTGGTCAGTTTTGGCCTAGTTGTTAGTCTTCCTATGTTTGAACCCCCACAAAAATAAAATCAACGTAATATATTTTAACTCGTGTAATTCCGGTGCAACATTTCACCAATACTTATGGATACATTGGACACGATGTGTATAGATTGTTGGGGAATTAATGAAGCATTAGTCATGTTTACAAAAAAAAAAAGAAGGAATGATTATCTTTTGCTTGTAATACTTTTATCTATTCAAAACAGGTAGTGAAACGTAACACCCATTTATTGAAATCACGAAAACAATTTTAGTGTGGAGCTGTCAGTCGAATAATTTGCACAAACAGCCGCCCATTACGATGTTTGTCTTCTTCGTGAATAAAACCCTAGTGTCTGCCACTCGATTAAATGGTTCGACACTTAGTCCGTGCCACCTAGAAAAACTCATCTTTCGAGAGTATTCACATTACGCGTTAAGTGTGCTCCCTACCCTCATCCTGCGTTAGCGCATACAATGTTGCTTCTCGTGGGCATCATCCACCATTCCAATCCCATCTTCAATGGCGCCAGGGGGGATGATGTTGTGCGCCCAAGTGCACCCCCATAAACCCATGATTAATTCCCTATTTGATGACGGTGGCGTTTATTAACGATGTGATAACGACTGGCGGTGTTAGATTTCTGGCTTTTTGTCGGTAGGACAGAAATAGCAACACCTACCCACACACGTAAACATATGTGCAAAATGCCCCATCCATATTTGCGTGTGTTTCATGAACGAAAAACAACACCCATGTTTGGCAATCTGGGTGAGTCTAAAAAAAATAAAAAAATTATGGTATGTTTGCGAAGGATTCATGTGAGCTGCCTGTGGTCGGTTTGTTTTTACCAAACAAAACCATTCCATCCCCGGCCATCGAAGCCAAGCCAGTGGTGCCAACACATGGGTTTGGGTTTTTGGTGGTTCGATTTGTTGTCGCAAGTTGGCAACCTACCTACCAGCACAACCGTGTGTTGCCTATTGATACCATAATTGAGCACGTAACATTATCTACCGGATTTATGTATTACGCTGAGTGTGCTCATGGCTTGTTTACGATGCCGAGCTCATCTATCAAATGGGTTGGTTTATGAAAGCCCGGTTTATTAAATCAACCCACTAACGGTTGATTGATCGAGGGCTCACGGTTGGCTGCTGTTAGATTTAAATGTTTGGAGAGCTCTATCGGCAGACCAAGAGAAAAGGAAGAGATGATTCTAGTTGTTTATTCATGGTGAAAACTCAATTTAACTTGATATGTAAATATGTGATTACCATACGTATGAGGCTTGTTGAAATTAGTTTTAATATTCCTCAAGATCAGATTCCTAAATCGTTGGGAATATTTCGAATCACCGTCAAAATTTCTCTATCACTGCAAATATTGTGAATAAAAAAAGGGAGTGGAAAATACACTTTTTTTAAGTTACTAAAAGACTGAAAAAATTAATGCTCATAAATAAGGAAGAATATTAATCTTGCTAGTGGCGTCCTAAGTTTTCTTATAAATGTAGCTTAAACGGTCAGCTTTAATCTTACTATCCAGGGAAGTTTTTGGTGTGAAACTGCAGCGCTTTAACATTTAATTTTCCTGCCTTCCTACGTATCTATAAATTTCATTTTTTATGAAGTGATGAATATCGCACGACGTATACACCATAAGCAGGCTCAACGAATGCGATTGCTTACTTCAAAATGGTACAGGTTGCGAGAAGGGTTCAACGTGTATTATAACAGCACACACAAGAATATTTTGCGGAGCAATCGGATTCAAAGGCGCAGGAAAAAAAAAAAGAAATCCCACGATACGCATGCCGGTTTGGAAAAAAAAGTGAGCCCGAAAAAAAAGAGTCGTTGCATGACGCAGGAAACTTTTTGTGAGTACCCGTGCACAGATGAAATTATAATTATTTATAAATATTATGTTTACAAACAAAATATGCTCAAGCGACCCCAACGTCTGCGTGGACGTGAATGAATACTCTGCACGCTTTCGTGTGAAGCGATTGTTTGAGCTTGGAAGTTTTTGTGTGTGTGCGTTTTGTTCTGCTCGTTCGTTCTCGACGCTGTCGACGAGTTTTCCGCAGCACGTGTCAAGCAAAACTTCCCCCTTAACACCTCACGTTCTGCCAGGTTGTGATTGGGAAAAACCCGAAAAATCGTCACATTGGCACACCTTTTTCACGACTGCCGGCACGGAGCAATGGCTTTTCCCCGTGCGTTTCTGTCTGTACGTGTTTTTACGGCAGTCCATGGCTTCATTACATTGACAATGTGCTCTTAAATATATCGGTTTGTTTTAGCTACTCACACGGGAAAGCTTGTTTCTTTTGAGTATTCTGTTTTTTTTTCTTTAAATAAAATGGTTTTAGAAAAAGAACAATTTGTTGCGTTTGAAAAACAAGTGAAAAGTATTTCCTCCTAAAGTGAACAATAATTTCAATCAGTCAGGAACAGGGAATGAACATTTTCGTTTAAGCAACGTTTGTAAATCCTCTATCGTAAAATAAAAAAGAAATTTAAAAAAATAATGTTAAAAAATTATCAGGATAAAGCAGAACAGGGCTTACAATAACATTGTAGGCTCCTGTTTTCTTTTTCACAAGTTTTTGATTGCTCTCTTATAAAACTGAAAATAACACGACATAAAGCATTGTATATCCTCAACCCAGCAACCACGGT
Organism: Anopheles atroparvus; assembly: GCA_914969975.1. NCBI lineage: Eukaryota > Metazoa > Arthropoda > Insecta > Diptera > Culicidae > Anopheles > Anopheles atroparvus. The sequence continues at coordinate 16,889,259 of CAJZCY010000004.1, forward strand.
TCATCGCAATTTGAAAGCCGATGCTCGCATCCCGTCCAGCGCATTGTCACACCCTCTTCACCATGTTCCTTAGGAGTGAAGGGGAATTTTCCGTAACGACACAACGCAGGAGCTGCAGGTTTGAACGCAACCCGACGGGCGAGTCCTTGGACTGTAGGTCCTCGGCACCTTCGCACCCTCTTCTTTTCGAGTACGCTACCGTGTTACTAACAAACAGCAATTTATTGACGATAATTTGTTTCGACACTTGGCTACACTCACCTTGGGCATCCGGGCCGGCGGTTGTGCGGCAAAAGGGGGCTAGTTGGGGGGGGGGGGGGGGGGGAGGACTTGTTCGAAGGCTTTGGCAGCAACAAAACCCTACACACAACGCCGTACATGCAGCAGAATACCGGAGTCGTCCCGGCTTGTTAGTGTTTGAGGTGGATGGCGATTTGTGTAGATTTCTCGGTGCCTTGATTGTTGTTATTTTGCACGAGTAAGGTTTGTTCGAGGGGTTGAGCATGTAAGGCGATGTAGCGGCACGGCAGGCACAAATTCGCGCCGAAGGTCGTTAAGGATCTGGGTTGGCGGGGGAGAGGACGGCTGGGCAGAAGGAAAGTGCCGGAAAAAGAGAAAAACATGTAGGTCGAAGATGTTATTCCCAGCACGTGTGTTGGTTGTGCTAGGTAATGTTCAATGTGGCGTGTGCTCGAGCGTTCGATTTGATTGTGAACCTGAAATAAACTCGATCGCTGTTGTGCTGTTGGTCTGCGAAAAATCCCGCTGCAAAGGGGACTCATATCAGCGCAAAAGGAAAAAAACAAGTTGTGCAGCCGAACAAATCTCCGGCAAAAGGATTAAGTATCGGAAACTGGTTTGTGCATTTACCCTGTCAGGTGTGGGTGATTTTGAAAGACGTAGTACGAAGTAAGTTTAACAAAAAAAAAAAAAAAATCTAAAAGAGAACAGCTTATGTGAAACGGTACCATCACAACCGGTTGTTAACTACGGTTCGTTAATGGAGAAAAGTTCTAGGAAATGTTTGTCGCTTTTACCAAAGGCGTTTGACTTGTTTGTACGAAAACTGTGCTGCGTTTCGGACTCGTTTCTCCAAGAAATGCTATCTATTGATTAAGTTTATTGAGCTTGCTTAGCAACGTATTGCAATAAGTGATAACACAGGTAAGCTTCGTGGCTGCCTTATTTTATGGCGATATAAGTTTCCAGTCAACATTTGCTCCTGCATTATTGACAACATTTGACACAGAGATATAACAGGGGTTCGGGATAGCCGAGCTCGTACGCCGGCTAGAACATGACCCACGAACCACACAAACCTCAGCGGTGTCCTTTCAAATCCAGATCAAGCCTGCCTAGGAACCTGAGAAGAAGTATCGCAGGCCCTTAACGTGTAGGCAAAGAAGAAAAAAAAACCAACTATTTTTACTTGCACATCGATGGTTAGGGCCATACGGCTTCACTAGCGAATGACGAAAAGAACATAATCTTGATTGCAGATACATTTAAAAAAGTATACTAATTTTTTTTTTTTTTAAAAGAACATTTATTAATGGGTGTACAATGTTTCTTACATACTATTATATCACAATACATGGGTTTTGTTCCCGTCGCACGTGTTGGACGGGAAACAGAGACATTACTTTACATACTTAATTTACAAAGAACATGAAAGGACATCTACATCAATCGCAACATCATTGTTTCCAATGATGTGGATGATGTAGTTTGAAAAAACGGAGAGTACTGCACTGCGTGTGCCCGCTCTTATCCTGTTTAGAGCGGGCCAGTGCAGGTCGACAAAACGAAAATGGGACCCTGCAGCAACTTGTTGCAGTCGGGTCTGCAGGATGTCCCACGCTAACGCAACGCGTGGACATGCTGCAAACTTGTGCTCCAGGGTCTCAACAGCGGTACAAAACGGGCAGGTTGGTGCGTCGGCTCTGCCGGCTCGGAAAAGATGCTCCGCGTGCGAGATCTTCCCGTTTGCCAGCAGGTAGAGGGCGGAACGTTGTGCAGACGTCAGCATCCTGGAGCTTATGTTTCCCCACACTCTTCTCCACAGCGTGTGTGGGGAAGCTCCAACCACCCTTGGGTCCGGTAGGGCGTTTGTTGCTGCGCGTCGCAGTCCTCGTGTTGATGGCGATCGTCGGAGGGTCTCTGGCACGTATGCCAGGTGCTGGATAACCTTGCGGAGGCAAGGGTAAGACGACGGGACGGAGTTGGTGTCGGGTGGGTTCCCAGCATTGGCGATATGCTGGGACCCGATCACCAAACATCCTTGCTCCGCAAGGTACCGGTTGGTGAGCAGCGATTGTGTGGTGATGCTGGGGATGTGGAGATTAAGTCCACCGCGATCTCGTGGCAGCGCCAGCTGGAGTAGAGGAACGCGGATGCCACCAGAGCCGTTCCACAGCAGTGATCCGATCGTGTGAGAGACCTTTGCAACGTCCCGCTGCCTAGCGCCACAGACAGACGCTACAAACCACAGCCTGGGGAGCAGGAAGGTGTTAAGAAGCAACACCTTCTGGGCCAGGTTCAGGTCTCTCACACGATGAAGCCAGACCAACTGCCTGAAATTCTGGATCACCACGTCCCAGTTGTGCGCCATGGCCTCGCGGATGTTGTTGGAGAACAATATCCCGAGGAGCCGGAGACGCTCCTCGGTGCGTAGCCATGGGACGTGGATCCTCGTTGCTGGAGTGACGTGTCCGATGTCGATCGCGATGGTCTTCCCCACGTTCAGTCTGGCCCCTGAGCACAGGCCGAACGCCTCGAACGCCTCTCTGACCCGCTCGATTTTGGAAGGGGAGGAAGTAATCACTGAGACATCGTCGGCATATGCATTGATCAGGTCATCCTGATCGCAGCAAATGCTTTCGAGCTCAGTAATGAGGGGATGAAGGTAAAGGACAAACAGATGCATGGAAAGAGGATCGCCCTGTCTGACGGAACGTTGGATGGGGAAGGAAGAGGACAGCTGTCCATTCACAAGCAGACGGGAAGAAGACCGCTCACCAATTGACCTGAGAAGCCCAACCAGCCGGGGACTGAATCCCAGGGAGGTCATGGTCGTCCACAGGAAGTCTCGACTAATGACCCGCATGTAGGCACGTTTGTTGCATATTCGGTAACAAATGTGGATGTAAATGAAATGTGTGAATGCGGGTTTATGTATACTTGAAGCCCTTGAGTGATGCCTCGCCTTTTGAGTGCATTCCAATTTCTCCAAATTCAACAGTTGTTGGCTTTCTTGTTGTACGAAAAACAAGTACTTGAATTGATTCGGAGCCTCATTCAGATGGAGGAGAAATGTTGAGCGTACTAGCAAAATCTAATCAAGCTATTAAAGCGACCAATCCTCCCTCCCGTAATTTTACCTGTGGTGCCACCGGGTTGATCCAACGTCCAATTGTCGTGCTCGCTTGGTTGGGTCACGCGAAACGATAATTTGAACGTACATCAAATGGGTAAAATCTAACCACCACCTGCACGTGCGCAGGATAGAAGGCTACGGAGAGAGAAGGAATGAGGAATAGAGATAGAGAGGGAGCTGATAGGTAGAAGGATAGTGAAAGAGAAAATGGGAGAATAGTCTGTGCTGCCTGCTGGAACAAAACGCGAAGTACCAGAGTTTGGTTTGTGACAGGCATTTCCGAAGGCTCGCTTTAACACCAGCGTCAGCTTCAAAGAAAATACTCTGATGGAGCCGCCAGCGGACACGTAATTAGCATATTGCGCGATCCCGCGAATCGCGCCATTGAAATTTGCTTCATTTCGTGGTTCGTATTCGAAAGGGTCGCTCCAGTGGCATGGGCCCAGGAAGGACAGGAGTCATCGTGCATCGGTGCTTTGTTTGGTTGTGAGCTTCCGGGGGTATTTTCCACCAACCGAGAAATCTATCTAACTTCAACCCTTTCGTAGGGGGTTGCTGGTAAGCCCGAATTCACCTGAGCCTGAAGGTTTCATTTGGAGAGTGTCACCTGGGATTTAATTCAGCGGGGCATTTGAGGTTCATCTGCCATTGGGGGTGTGGGCGCCTCCTCGTTGCTGAGTGAGTCCTTTTGGCACAGGGTGGATCGAGGGAAACGACGGAGTGGATTAGAGCTTTTCGATTAACTTAATTAGTTTGCGTCCACGGTACCACTGCCACCGCAGCTTGCGCGTACCGGCTTTTCTCGTCCGCCGAGTGGTTTTTGGGTGCCACACGCAAGGGAAAGGCTTTGGAGCAGCGAAGCGACATTAAAACTTATGGCTTCAATTTCACAGTCATGCCAAAACCTGAGCCTGTGCTTATGCAGGGTGGAAGTTTTTGTTCTAGCCCTGTCTCAGCCTGCCCGGTGCGTTGGGGATATCATTTATCTAATGCTCGGCTAATGCGGTCCGATACTGGCCGGCTAACATCGTCATTATGCTCACGATTGCTTTCCGGCTTTTTGTAGCGAAATAATTCCCATCGTGGGGGATTATTGGAGTGCTCTACTCCCTGGTGGCAGACAACATTTAAAAAGCGTTGCAGGTACAAATAAACATACTCATTCGAAACGGTTGCCGCGGAAGGTATACAGATGCTAATAATTGATAGATCAGTTAATTTTGAGTGCAGTTTTGAAGTTTTAAGTTTTCTTGAATTTAATAAAAATCCAATCCAAAAACGTGCGACTAAATAAATCCTGCTACAAGGAAATTTGCATCCCAAGAAGAAAACAAGAATCTAAATTTAAACGTACATTTAATTTGCAAATCAAGCTTATTGCCGATTTTACGCTCCTCTGCATTGTAAAACTCAATAAACTACAAATCAGGGAAGAAGTTATTTTATCATTTCAAGAGATATCTGTGCTACATTAAATACCTTCTGCCTTCTTGATGAAAAATGTTACCCTGATGTTGGAACACCGAACATTGGGATGCGACCCGATGGTAATATTTTCCAAAGTAGCTCCGGAAATCGACGGGTGGAGTTTGTGACTCAATGAACTCATTTCCTTCCGGCTGCAAGTGGAACGTTTGCTGTATGGGTGTTTTTACATTCCTTTCGCCTCCAATAGTAAACCTAGTGACGAAGGTATGTTGATTGTAAAGGAGCGCAGTGAGCGCACACCTACCGGAACTACTAGCTCATCCATACATTCATCCATTCCGTACAAGTTCAAAGGAAGAACTCGCGATGAGGGCGAAATTTAGTGTCTACTTTCGTCCCGGATTTCCTTGTGCTACGTTTCCCAGGAGGGTACAAAGTCCGTGATGGAAAAAAAAAAATACAGTGAAAAGAGCAGGTGGGCTGAGTGCCTGAGGTTTCGCGGATCGAGAACCCTGTGCTGCATACATTATTTAGGATCATATCCTGTATTGTACAGAGATTTTCCGAGCGTAGTCAGCTGCTGGGTGCTTCTTAGCTCTTCGATCGAGAGTGGAGAAAGCCAGACAGTCGAAAACAGCAGTCCCAGTTGGGAAGAAATATAGACGTCTGTTCCGGTGTTCTGCAAGTCGAGAAGGTGTTCCGTGGCTAATGTTGTGCCATTTTGGGTTCTTTTTCCACTTTTGAAATTTTTTGTTCAACACGTATAGTATTATGTTTTTTAGGCTTTGCATGTTGGATTTTGTTTTTTTTTTCCTTTTTCATTTAAACGTAATGTTGAAGATACAAGACAACAATGGAAACGATGGGTTATGTATAATTTATGCACCTTTTGAGCGAAGGAATACATTATTAAATCTCATTCGAATGGAAATGGGGATGCTGCTTGCTTCGGAGATAATATATTTGCTTCAAATTTTCAGTAGGTTTCCACCGCGCATATGGAAGAACTTGATAAAATAAAGCATTTGAAGCAGTCCGGTTTTCCTTTGGCGTGTTGCAAATTCATACCCGTCTTCACTTCTAGAATTGAAAGTAAGGTTTCATCTGCCGCTCGGTGCGTAAAAAATATGGTGACCACACATTTCTCCCCATTCCACTCGCCTGTCATCCATTGCCGGTCCAAGGTTCACGGTCTTCCATTTTTATTTTTATTTTTGTTATCCGAGGGCTTGTTGAAGCGTTTGGCATTTTAATAACGGACACGGTCGGGAAAAGCGAAAGGAACACTTAACGTGACTTCGAAACTTTTTCCTTTCCCAAGTGACTGATGGTTGTCTCTTAAAAAACAGACATCTAGAAATGGAAAACAAATGATGAAGAGAAGATAAAATGTATTGATTCAATTACTTCTATTACTTTCCGTTTATGCTTGGAATATTTCATGTGACCTACCAACTAAACTTGGATGTTTTTTAAGGGGTGGGCAAGAAAAGCAATTATAATTCGTTTCTTTCTTCGTTGGGATCATGTGCTTTGTTGTTCATCATGTTCGATCGTGCTGAAAGCGATTGAATACTGTGTTTTTGGTATGTGTAATGTATGTAAAAATCAAAAAGTGAATTGAAAAGCATTGTTTATAGAGAATTTGACTTCACTGTGGTCACCTTCTGGCTACATTCATCTCAACTCGGCTTAAATTTTATTTTTAGAGATCCGCACCTTTTATATCGGGTACTTTTACCCGATCTCTTCCGATCCGAACCCATGTGAGTATTACTCTTTTTGACTGTTGTTGTCACCGAGCATACCGAGCATCGAGACCTTCTAGGAAACCGAGCAGCCCAAATTGAATGCCAACTTCTCGTTTCCTCAAGTCGACATGTTGGAATTTATTCCCGCCTGTTTGCGGTATTAACAACCACACGACAAAGAGTACAATTTTATGTTTCACGATCCACAACAAGCTTGTTCAGGCGCTGGACTAAACCAAATGAGAATTGAAACGGAAGAAATAGGAAAGAGAGACGGCGAAGGTGTGCTGATCAAGTTACTACGTTGATGCATTTTTCTGGTCTTCTATCAATACACTGCTCACGTAATTGATTTACATACATATCTCTTCTGGTACTGTACCTCTGGTTGTCCCTTCGAGAACCTCTCTTGTTTAATCGTCTGTCTCTTTTCCTCATTTGCTCTATCCCCACGAGTAGATTGAAATGCCACTGAATGTTGATTGTCGGTTGTCAAACCTACTCCCGGCCCTCGCCAACTATGCACCATCTCCCACGCCGTACAGGCAACTTCTCAGCCGCGTTCCTGGCGCAACATAGCGCCCCAATTTGAACCTGCGGAGTGACACTGACACCACCATCAGTAGACGCCATTGCGCCTGGAGTGGTTCTGGATGTCTCGCCCACTCGTCCTCTTCCCGGGGTTCATGCGAACCTATGCCTATCGTTCCTTGTCTCCCGCCGCTCTGCTATGGTAGCCATACTGAAAGCATAGCTGCAGGGCCGGTTGGTATTGTATGTTAATGAAACTCGACTTATTGACTTCTCGTGTCGGGCGGTTTTGTCCCCACCGTCTGCTCTTTCCCGAGCTCTGCCTGCTGCGGTATGTCCATTTCAACCATCCAGCCTTGCGTCACCGCAACTAAACCGCAGAAAATGTGTTTAGTAAACTTCGGGAGCCGTGTCGATACTCCCACCTCTCGATTTTTGGGGGGGGTCAGCGAAATTGTTGGATCGCTGTTTAAACTCAGCAAATAACATTCTCACAACCGTTCATTGAGCGAGGAGCAGCACAATTCTCTACAGAACTAGACGAACGATAGCAATTTGTGTTCCCAATTTTTCCGGCGACATTCGACCCAGAACAAAAATAATAAGGTCCTTTGGAAAGAACAACACAATGCAACTGAACCTGCTCGTCAGGCGACGTCAACGGATTGTTCGGAAGAGTAAACAGAAAACCTCGAAACACTAACTGGCTTGGCGATTCACCCAACATATCGCTTCGGGCGTGATGTTGTCATCGTTTATTCGATTTTTCGTGTCAAGAGCAGGCACAAGAGTTTGCCCCGAAAGGAATGGGAGCGAAAATGACAGCAGCAGAAACGCACCGGCAGGCAACAAGGGAATACAAAAAAAAAAAAGGAAGCAGTCACGTGACGAAAATTTATGAGTTCGATGAAAATTCTTTCATTGTTGGCTGCCATACGACCGTTTCGTTTCATTCCCGCCTGGTTTCTCGGTCATAACCACGTCCGAAAAAATGTATTCCTTGTTCCCATTCGGGCATTCCACTGCAGCGCACGTTGCGCTAATGCACTTTGCACCAAATTTTCCACACAGCTACTGTGGTCGAGGGCGGGAAATTGGCGGTGCATTTCGGTAAAGGCGGAAAGCAGCAGCTGCACACGACCCCCGGGAGCACAGGCGTACAACCTCCGGACGGGAGTTATGTTTCGCTTTATTTCCGTTATTCAGGTTTTTGTTTTCCTGCATCGATCCTCGTTTTGTTCCTTCGGATTGTTTTTTTTTTTTCGTTGAATGGTTTATTTTAGGAGAGACAAGTTTTCCATCTACTCCCCACGTGGTGTTTCGCCTTTTGCTCCATGGTAACAAGGCACGGTCTTTTAATGCACCAGTGTCTTTTTCTTCGGTTTTTCGGAACTGCATCCGCAAAGAAAAACGACAACCACAGGCGACAGATCGTGTCAGAATCAGTCGGTAGCGGTGGAATCACTCCAGGTGGGTCTCTTACGTGTTCCCGGCAGGCGATCTCTCTTGTTTGCGTTGGCGCTACGACAGGTACTGCCAAGAAATGAGGAGTCACCGGATAGCTAGTGGTGCCTTGGGATGCCGGGATCACCCGGAGTTGGTTTCGATTTGCCTGTTTTTCTTGCGCTTGTTGGGCAATGTTTATGCCTTATCCACGTGCGGATTAAGGATGCACAGCCCTCAATGTTTATTTTGCTTTCCATCCGCATCCATTCGCTAGTTTTATGATGCACTAAGGCTGTTCGCCATCGGCAACCCGTACGTTCCTTGAGGAACGCCGCAGCCAAAGGAGAGACTCCCGGAGGACTACGTCAGAACTCAGCTCGTGTTCCGCACGCTCCGTGGCACGGGAGGTGACATTTGCCCAACATCTGTTTTGACTTTTTGATTGGTCACGCGTGTCGACAGACGCCAGATTTTTGTTTTGTCGTCTGTCTCTCCCAAAACCCTTTTCTTGTGGTTCCGTTTTTGCATCCCCTTCCGCAGCGCACCGTCTGCATCGGGTTCGCCCTTTTTTACGTTTTTCGAAAACTAAAAGAAGCGTAACAATCTGGCCTTGCGAGGAAATCGAAAGCATAATGACAATAACTCGTTCGAGTAAGTCTCAGAGCTCTACCGCCAGTCTGGGACTGCTTACGAACGATTCCGTTCCTTTATGGCCGTGTGTTGGCCATTTGTGTGACTACCAAAGCCAATGGAGTAAAACATATGTCATAGCTTTGTCATCAAACAATTTCTGCCAAGGAACGAAACGTGATTCAGATGCTCATTTAAACTGGTTAGAATGGTTCACTTGTGTTTCGTGAGATTTTGGTTGTAAGTATAGTAGACTTAAAGTTAAAGTAAAGGGTACTATGATATTTATACAACCATATAAAAAGAACCAGATTTGATTTTTTTTAAATTATGTTCCAGCAGTAAAAAACCCTTTGTATTTTTTTCTCCGATTTAACCATACTGGTGAAGTTAGAAAATAATGTTGTAAGTATTTAAAATGGAACCAAGCCATTAGTTTCCCCTTGAGTAAAACGAGCATGAAACATAACTATATAAATAAATTAAACTAAGAAATAACTTTATTTCTGTTTCTATCCAAGATGCCTTCCTTAAAAATCATATGAAACATGATCATATTATTTAAATGTTTTTCAATGTATGTTATTTTGTGTTTGATAATTCTTGCTTGATCCAATATTTTAGAAGTAAGGTTATCGGTTTGAAATATTTCAAATGTTTCAACGTAAATGCTTTGTTGAATACTTTACACTCACAGTGTACGTGAGTTGGAATGTTAATAGAACCTTTCGCACAATCGCAATGCCTAGCAAACCGGGGGCCATGCTTCTCAAGTAAGATCTGTGCAGCTCCGGTCTCATTTGCCTGCAGTTTTCTTCTCTAATTTGGAGACATTACACAAATGCCACCAAATGGCCACCGGCCGCCCGAGCTCTCACACAATTACTTACATCTCCGGGGCGATTAATTTCAATTTCCAACGCAGGCGCGCGCACTTACCCGAGGGCATTGACTGGAAGCTGGCGCGCAGCGCATTATACTGCTGGGGTGCCGCTTGGTGAGCATAGCCCGCGTGCTCAGCGTCTTCGGCGTTCAACATGTTTCTTGGTTTGCGGGCGTGTGCGTAAAACACTGACTGATTTATGTCATCACCCGGCACCCAAGCGGGGAACAGTGCCGGGGCAAATGGTGCCTCGGGGCTTCGGATTGACGTCTGTTTGCGGCTGTTTTGGAGCGGTTGCTGGTCGGTTTGCTCTTTACTTCCCGTTTTTTTCCGCTTCTCCTCCCGAACGGCCCAAAATCAACCCCGCTGCTGATCCGCCGCAATGATTCAAAGCCGGCTGGAGTTCGGTGCGGGTCTTCATCTTTCGCTGAAGTTGGTTTTCAACGCCCTAGGACCAGACACTTCCAGGCCTTCGCTCTGTCGGCCGTAGTTGTTCGATGCTGGCTGGCAGGAAGTAGTAAGTCCGCGTGGAAGCAGCATCGCCGCTGGCGGAGACACAAATGAAGAAGAATGCATTTTTGTTGTTTGTTGGTTTTGGGAATTAGCTTAGGCGTCGCCTTTTTTTTTGCTTCTTGGTTTTGGTCTCTGAGGTTTTCCTTTGGCCTAGGGGCTCCTCTTAAGCTTGTGAAAAGCCGGCACAGTGCTTCTCTTCTTTAGCTTCCTTCCGTTGTGCCATCTTTTTGAAGGCAGCCCTAGTTTTCTTGGATTCATTAGCTTTGAACCGTTGCTGCTGTGAACGTTGACAAAATGAAATATGACTTCATTTTACACGCAAGTTTACGTTTTGGGGGAGTTGGGTGGTTGATGAAGAAAAACAATGTCCATTCGTTTGGAGGCTCTTCTCGCGTGGGAGACGTTCTGTGGAGGTTGCGGGGCAAAATTAAGGGAAGGCAATTATTTTTCACCGGAATTCATTATCGTTCGCTCCGCGCATTTCCTGGGGCTTTGGGGTTTCTGGAATGAAGTGTGAATAGAATTTTACGGCGGTTAAAGTGAAATGAAAATCTAATGAAGGGCAATGATGTATCTTTTTTCCAATAATGAAGCAAAACTCACGGCAAACAATTAGAAATGTGTGAATGTCAGGGAATATGATATCTTTATTTCGTGAAGCAACCCTTTTAACAATAGTTATATAGTTGAATTATTCTTGTATAAAAAAAAAGGTGCCGAAGCATACTACCAGTGCATCTTCCAACTTCTAGTGTGTGATATTCGTTATTCAATGTTTTATGAAAAAGGCAAACGAAATAAAAAAAAAAAAATACATCGTACCGTACACGGCATGTGTTAAATATGAATTGATTTAAATTTGTTAAACATTCACGGTGCAGTTCGCTCCATTTGCTTAACTCTCAGATGGCAGAAAAAACACGGACATTTTTTGGAATTTTACGCTCATTTTCATTATGCTCATATTTTTTTAAGCACAAAAATCTCAAACCCTCCAGGTGTTCTGATGTCGAGCGAATATTTCGTGTTTTTTTGTGCGCAAGTCCTTCCCCACGAGACGTTAATCACGAGCACGGGAGGTGACCTACAGTTTTGCATTCAGTGTTGGTTTTTGCAGCAGCACGTTTGGTGTTAATTTTGGTACACGAGCATTTTCCTCACGGAATTGAAAAATAAAAAGTTGTATGAATTTTAATTTCCCTATTGACATGAAAAACTTCGGAAAAATCGTAAAATCACCAACGCACGGGACATACTGGAGAAGGGCAAGCAGAAAAAATATATTTAAATAAATAGTTGTCAATGGAATGCACCGTTTGCCTGCAGAAACTGAATGAGTTGCATTTTTATTTTTTCGGACACGTGTAAGGTCATTTGTTGAATCAATTTTACGTTCCTCAAACAACACGGTACATCGTGCATTGATTGACGTATCAACATGAACAGAAAAACACGTTAAAATGTTTCATAAATTGTGTTGACGAATAATTATTTCGATACGGCGCCGTATCCTGTTTTGAGCGTACGCAACAAGGATTGGGAAAGTGTTCCCAGCCGATGCATCCCTGCAAAGTATATCCGACGCAATCGATAAGGGCATTGCCGGAGGTGGGAAAGGAATAATGAAATGAAATAATTAGTGAAAATTCGCAACCATCATCAGTTCGTTCGTCTGCATCGTGGGGTACAGGGGAGGAGTTTCACAATTTATCGTCACGTTTTTATTGCCCTTTTTCATCGGATAAACTTTTCCCGGATGGTTCAGTCAACTCACGCGGGGCACACCTTTTCGTTCTCCAATCTGTAGTCTGTCGCAAATAAAAACAAGCAGTTATCCTCCTCATCATCATATTCGTGCCCGAAGTGGATAAAACCGGCAGTACAGTATCGTTGCAAGGAAAAAATTCTCCTGCAACTCAATTGTGCTTTGCATGGGAAATTTTGTGAGAGTGGATGTTTTATGCATACTAGCAGGTGCAGGATTGTAGCGCCAGTCCAATGCGTCAGCTATTTGATTGGGCTGCTCAGCAGGTGACATGAATTTCGCAATATGCATTTTTCCTTCCTTTATTCGTCATCATAATTGCATGGCTTTTTTTTTGTTCAAACATATTCCTGCGTTTTTTTCTTTCATTTTACGTTTTGTGAATTTTGTTAAGCGTTTTCATTCAGTGTTCTTCAATTCTTTTGATGAGCATACAGCACTGTGTTGTGAACTGAACAATGTCAATTTTTTTTACTATGCTCAATTTTTCACTAAACAACTTTTTAAATTGATTTTTCCCTCCCCGCGCGTTCCAATGTCGGTCGCGGTTTAATTGCTTGTCGATTGTCATCCGTTTCATCCGTGTAAGCTTAATTAACAGAACAGGAGGCAAGCAATCAATCGACGGTTGCATTCAGCGGGTTGAAGTCGGTATCGTTCTACTAATACTACCGCAGTTTACATTGACGGCTCTGGACAAAGGTATCTGGCAAACGAGGTTCAGGAGGTTTGGCGTGAATCAATAACTGGAACCACGCGGTGGTTGCACGCGGAGGTTTGATTTATAATTTCATTACCGATGCTGATTGGATTGAATGATTTTAATTCCACGCGCAATTTTCCGAGTAAGAAGGGAATCCTACGAAGCCCACAGTTATCGATGCTCAGAACTATCGTTATTTGTTGTATTTCGTTGGAGATTAAAACACAAGCCTTTTCATTTTCAGAGTTAATAATTCGATTTTGTTGAATGGTAACAACTAGATCAAAAATTTTAAAATCAAAATTTAACGAAAACTTCAAACCCGTGATCCTTATGCTTCTACTGATGTAAGTTTTACGAACTAATGTTAATGTTTTTTTTTGTCTTTTCAGGTAAACAAAAATTTGGTATTAAAGTTGCTATAATTCGTCAACGTCGCGATGTCTACAGGACCAGGCAAAAAGGGCGTGCTTATTCTACTATGCGAATGGGACCGTATCAAAAACAGATCGTTTGCCTCGTTTGAATCACTGCCGAAATACGTATTCCAACCCTAACATTAAGGGTGAACTCTCTACATTCTCCGGAATCGGTTGTGTGTTTATTTTTTAGTGAATTCAAGGATCCTGGAACCAACAACAGAAACGTGGAGAGCTCTTCTGAACGACGATGAAAATTCGTTCCCTTTCTCTCGTGCTCTCTCACTCTTTCTCGAATGGTAAGATTTCCGCATCTTAATGTCCTCTGGCTTTTGGTTGAACCTCTTCCGGCGGAACGGTAGCTCCTTTGATTTTCTAGCATTGAAACGTGCTTTTCAGCAATTTTGCCCTCGCCGGAAGTGGCTTGCACCGGATAGAGCGTGGAGTACCGCTTGCGATGTTTGCACGTTTTATACCGCCTGGAACCCTGGAGAGGTTGACTTTATTGACTCGACTTGGGGGACGCCGTGCGCAACGCACTACCCGTGATCGTGATTATTTCATAAGGAAAAAGCGTCCGTGTTTTTCCATTGAAGGCATTCTGCATTCATTGCCGATGCCACAGGAATGGCCTTGCGATGCGGCTGCCGTTTCGGATAAGCTGAATTAGAAATTCCATGCACACATGTTTGCAACAGGAAAGCCTAACGTAACCCAACTGTGCAGTGGTTCACAGGTGCTCCATTCCTAGGATAGGGCGCTTTTGATTAGAGCATATGCTTTGTACTTTAAAAGCTGCTAGTAAGTTTGGTTGAAATTGATCAAAATTACCCGAACGAAACCTACAGTTGCTAAACAATACCTTCATAACTTGCGTAACAAACTTCAATCGTATAGCGAGCATAAATATTGTAAAATAGTTGCTATGAATATTATCTTTCTTCCTTAGCAGAATTTTGGTTGACAAGACTGATTTATATTCATTCTCAAGTTCATTTTTCGTGATGCACAAACCATTTTCTAGCGATCAATTCAATTTTCGCTCGCCTCTCCGTTCGTCGTTCGTGCTGGAGTTTTCTGGAATGGCTTGGAAAACTTTTAATTTCTTTTTCCCCCCCCGCAAAGCCGGGGGATTCCGGTCCCGGGAGAAGTCCCTTGCAACGAAACAAATGAACGGGAAACCATCACCTATAAATCAGTTTCGTAACAGCTTCGAAAAAGTGGTGAAAGCTGAGGAAGGTATTCCATCTTCTCTTTCGCCCCGAACTCCCCCGAAGAACCGCGATCTTCCTTCGAGTTGGCGTGTCGTCCGCTAAATAGCCATAATCTTGCAACAGTTTTCCGTGCGCCGTTTCGATTTACACGAAATGGCGGAGGGAATGGGGAAAACCGGGGGGCGGCACAATAGACTGGAGCACTTCGAAAACTACTTTCACTGCACTTTCGCCAGGAGAGTTCGGAAAGGCAGATCAGATCGTCCTCTTGCGCGATGCAGTGGCCGGATACTACGGGGTAAGCATTTGCCGCGGAGCGCGTTGTTGAAGATTTATTTCCACTAACGCTTTCTAGATCGATAGTATTTTCTTGCTTCTTTTAAGTCGCGTTTTTTTTTATCAGTTTGGTTTCGATTTTGCTACTTCCACAACAACACTACAATGGGGCTTTCGTTGGGAAAATGTAAGTGCTATCACTGAAGCCACGATTGATTTTCAACACGAAAAAAACCCGCTTAAAAAGTTCTTGTAGGCGTTTTCCCGCGGGTACGGCGCGCAGCACTTCGACTGCTTGCTTCGGTGCTACGGTTTCGCTCTGTGCGAAGATTATTTTTGTTTGGCTATACCTACTTGATGCTGATTGCTTCAGAGAAATGTAAATGCTTTTAAGGTTGCTTTCCCTGGCAGTGGTAGCAAGCAACGGTTGAATAATTCTAGCGAACAGGCAAAGCATCCCTGTTAAGTCTGGGAAGTAGTCAGATTTTTGGCTCGGCATTTCCCGTGGACGGATTGATTTTTCAAATATTGTCCAATCGATAAGTACGAGTTTTATCCTCAAGAACCGATTACTTCCCAAATCAAATGGAAAATCTTTTTTTTTAACTTGTTGTAACGTATTGGGATTTCATTTTCCAATTTGAATGGCTTTATGTTTACCAAGATTTCAGATATAGTAAGCTATTTAAAAGCATTTGCTCGTAATTAAAAAATGTTCAATCTTAGCACAAAATTGTCACACAGTTAAACATCGATACGAATGAAACCTTTTCGATTGATCGGTTCGGTGCGCCATGAAGCGGGGTTTTGAAAACTCCTTCACAAGCCAATCAAATTATCGACTGCAACCCGATTTAGCTCTGCCCCAAGTCGTTCGCTGCGCAGACGGGAATGCAATCAATATTCAATTTTGCATCCGCTTTCAATCGGCTAAAGGGCACAGTCGACACAATTTTCTTCTCTAGGGCATCTCGCTGAATCGATCACAATTGATTTTCGATTGAGCCCAACGCGGGCACAATGTTTGCCGGGATCAACCACCGGTGGGTGCCAGCTAGACTTCCTGTTCGCGAAGGTTGTTTTTCTTTTGGTGGCGCATTGCCATTGGGGCTGATAGTTAGGTGCAGGTTTAAAAGAGGGACACTGATATACCGGGATGGGATAAATTAGATGAAAATGAAATTGGTTTCCGTTTGCCATAGAACCTAGACTCCAAATGGGTTTCCACTCTTGGCCGATAACGTGACATCGAATTGATATGGGTGCCAAATGTGAACGATCGAAATCAATTAAATCTTCGCGGCCTCAATTTGCACTAGAGGTTGGAGCACGTAACAGGTCTGCTAAGCTGGTTGATGCCGGCAGTTACGTTTATGGAGTTTGTGTACCGTGGAGGTTCGCGTTGTTTCTTGCCTTTTTAATGTAATTTAACCAACAGTTTTATCAACTATTACTCTGAAGTTTTCGCAACAAAACGCCACAGAGCTTAACTTTGAGGTGATGATGACTAACTCTTTAAATAATGCTATATTTTATTTTTAGATCTTTAGTTCAACATTGCCTGCAGACTGATGACATCGGGGTTCTCGAAGTTCGCTTATGCTTAAAATTTAATTATCCAGCACCGGCTGCTGTTTCCAAAGTGCCGTTTGATTGACGTCAAACCTTTCAGGCCAATGCATCGACTGCGATGGGCGAGATCTTGCGAGCCCAGACGGGTCGCATCTCGGGTATCTTCCGTCCATGGGAAGAGCAATTTAGAAACCACTTCACCGACTGACAACCGGTTGACCTCGACCATGCCCCGAAAAGCAGTGGCCTGCACCGTCGGTAGAGGTTTTCTTCACGATGCAATGCTCGCTGCGTGGCGTAACCGAAATAAAATAAATAACAGCTCCACTGCTGAACTCGCTCAATTAAAATCAATTGACATCTTCTCCTGCGGGTCCCCGAGTCGAAAGGTTGAACTTCAACTTCCATTCATGCCAGCCAGCTTGAATCTCAACGACGATGACGACGACGACAGTGTGACGTTGGCGGAAGCGGAGGTCCTTGCGCGGTGGGAAAGTAAACGCGTTGGAAACATGAAATTGATTCAATCATGCTGCACTCCCTTTTCGGCAGCGTTGTGCTTTTTCATGGTTGGCGTGAGGTGTCTTGGACAATTACGCCTTTCGCAGCGCTCCAAAGTCATGACATGCCGGAAAAATTTTTCTTCTTTCACATAGAGATAGCAGTGTGTCTCTTAGAATTCATCCCTTCGACGGCACAACACGTCCCTCTGTCAGTCCATTTTGTTGTTGTTTTAACAACTTTCGCCAGAAACCAAAGAGTGATCGTGTAGAAGCAAGCTATGCGCTAATTGTTTTTACTTCAAACTCTAGGGCTAAGTTAGTTGTAACAAGTAGGTGGACATTCATGAAGTTGAGGATAAGTGAAGTTGATCATAGTGTAAACCAGATTCCAAATCCAAATGATTATCAAATGTATAAAATACTATGAAACATAAATGTGCAATCGAACAGTCGTAGTTACAGAACCGTAATTTTAACACCGTCAGTCTTCTCAAACCAAACATAAAACCCTCAAATCTACTCTCCAAATTGTGTGTCATTGGAACTCATGTTGAAGTAAGTAAGTCCATATAGTTTCCTATTCACAAAAAAAAACTAGTCACAATGTTGTTCGTTCATAAACTCTACCCTGTTGTTCATTAATGACCAACCGACCAGCTATTGCATCATCCAGCCAGCTTCATGTGATGAGTCAGCGGAGCGAGAGGAGCCAGACATCCTCTTCTCACCATGCGGGTATCGCATTTCTCGATCACGTGCCGCTGGCAGTACATCGCTCCTTTTCTGCGTCGGAGCGATCGTCGCTGGAAATGGTGCGGAAATTATGTCAAATACTTACCGGCCCGGCTAGAGTTTCATGCGCTGGAGCCTGGGTTGTGGGTGCCGTGAAATCATTAGCATCACGTTTGCATATCGTTTCATTACCTACCCCGCCCATGCTTCTGCCACTGTAACCTCTGTTTTACCCGCCGAATATCCTCCCTCTACCGTCAATCGGTCAACAACACTTGTAAACTGTTACGAGGTTGACGTAATCGGCTCAATCGGCACTCTGTGACTAAATCTCCTAAGTCCAGCAGCCCTCGTCATGAAACACATTCCTTAGTCGCACCGGTGCGGGCGTTGGGAGGAAAAATGAGATTGATTGTTTAACGTGGTGGTAAGGTGGTTTTCGGGAAGACGGGTTGAATGGTGGCTTTTCTTATCCTTTTGGCGGAGTCGAGACTTCGTTGTCGTGGTGCAAACACGTAGTCATAATGCTAAGTTACAATGTGTACCTTTTTAGTTTCGAGGCTTTGAAAATTTAGGCCAAGGAAACTTCTGGAAGCTAATGCTATGCACACATACGTGACGTTTGTACATTCTGGTGCCGAACCGGATACATGTTTCTCTCTAAAGTGCGCATGTTTTTTTGCATTATTTGATACACCTTTTTCCAATTCTTTATTTTATTCTATTTAGCACGAATAAATTAATTCCATCATAACGGAAAGAAGTTATCTAAAAATTGAATCGATTGTATCCAACAAAAATATTTCAAATAAAGGCATGATAAAACATTAAAGAACAATGTCCAAGCGAGGGTTTCAATTGGTTTACAAGAGAAAAAAACTGAAACAAAGCACATCACCGATCCCAAAAGTTTTTCCCAGCATCCAAAAGCGTTGGGTTGAATGAAATCATTATTTTTTTGCAAACAGCGGAACCGGCCATTGTTCTTGTTGGCTGCGTCCTTTAATCACAAGTATTACGGCGCATTATTCGCACTTTCTCTCGCGATATCGGGCACGCCTCATTGATTGCGCCTGTTTGTCTTGCTTTAATTTTTCGTTCCGCCCTTTACCGTGGATTTTGTCCCGGTCCTCGTGATAAATCTGTTTCTTTTTTCTTTCTTTCGTTTACACTTTGTTGGGTTTAGGAAAATGTTTTCCACCTGTAAAGAAAGGTTGCAAAAGAGCAGCAACATTCGGGACCCTCTAAAACAACACGGTTTGGAGCGCGAAAGTTCACGCCAAAATGAACAAAAAGAAGCTCACCACTTTTCTTGGTTTTGGTAATCTGTTAGAGAAACATTCCAAATTGTTTGGTGGCCCTTACCTTAATGTACCAGCGCACTTGGGAAAAGGGTTGTTGAAATAGGAAAAGTTTTTGTACTCGATGTATTTATAACAATAATTCCACACTTTTAGAAGTGAAATTAAGAGAACGTCTTTTCGATGCCGCTCGTGCCTTTGCTCAGCTGCTTGGAAAGCTCAAGTGACCTGCGAAACAAAGTGGAACAAAAAATACAACCTATGATTCGGGATGAACGTGAAAATGGGGGATACTGCGACCAAAGGAGGAGGAGAAAAAAGAAAACACCCGACCAACCAACTAAACCAGGTAATGACTTTGTTTATGAGACGGGCAATGAACTTTTCCACATTTTATGAGCATTTGAATGGTTTAATTTGCACGGAGGGTTTCCATATTGCGGCCCATCCTCTTAGACGATGTCCCCGGCCCGGTTCGCCCATTGCAGACCGCTTGTTGTTGCCGTTTAGGCGTTTGTTGGCCGTAAGATGGTACTTTGGGGCCCGACGGGATGCGTGATTCCGAGCATAATTTTCCTACCCAGAGGGGTTCGGCATTGCGCTAATTGATTAGAATTCAGCATCGCGTCAAAGTGCGCGATTATGTCCCAATTGTGGGGGCTTTCCTTGGATTTTGTTTGACTGCTAGTGGCTCCTGGGGGGCAGGTTGAAGTTAATGGCAGATTCTGGTAATTACATCCAGATAACTGAATAATGCACGGATCCCGTGTCAGGCGCATTTCAATTACACGCGTACCTTCAAGTCGAGCAATAGAGCTTCAAAGGCGAAACCTGCTCGTGTTTAATTCTGCTCTTCGGCAGTATTTTCGTCGTGGTGCGATGTTTACGTGCTCATAAACATATTAATTGCAGGATGTGGCAGGTCCAGGAATAAAACATAATTTGGGAAAAACGAGAGTTTGGGGTGTATTACAAATGAGGGAAGTTATTACAAATTTGGGTTTGAAAGCTAGCGTTCCGAAACGCTTTATAGCCAACATAAAGTCAATGTCGAATCATAAAGAATTCTTCAGAATGTTTTTCGAAAAAAAGAAATCAATTAGTCCTAAGCAAGGCTACAAGGCAAACCCTACGGGCGACAACGCAACGATTTTTCGACATTGCTTGGTAATTATTTTTGTCGATTAAATTAATGTTTCGTGTCAGTGAAAAATTCATGTATTGCTGTTTTTTTTGTTCCAACGTTACCGCTAATGGTCATACTTTTGCTGTACCGGTACATCGTGTTCTCGTTTCACGGAGGAAGAAGACGCCGGGAAGACGAACAGTCCGGCGAAACTTTAATATTCATTAGCCGAAAAGTTTTCTCCGCTAATAGACACGTTCCGGTGCTCTCCCGAGGCCGCGGGTTTTCCGTCTGCGCCCGGCGTTGGCACAAAGTTAACGAAATTAATAATGGCGGCATTTAACCGCGTCCTGCATCCGTACGGCCCCCACGGGCCCTTGTTTAATTCTGTACCGGCCTGGGGTTTGGCTGTTGGGTCGGCGGCCTCAGGCTTGGCAATGTCTCGTTTCCTGCTATTCAACCCGTCGTCGTCATCACACGCATCGCTTTCATCTGCTTGACGCGTCTGTCGTTCGTTTGGTCCGCGACTAATAACAGATGTGACAGCCGTAGACGTTTCCGGACGCCTCTTTTCCAAGAAATTTCGCTCCGACCATCGGAATGACGCGCCCATGGTGACGAGACCGAGCATTTGAGGCTCAAACTGGCGGAAAAGTGGATCAGAATGGGGAAAAAGTTGATACGGATACAGCAAAGCGGTTCTTTTTTAATCTTCGGAAAACCGAATTAAATAACATGCTGATGAAACGGCTGATCCGTCACGTTCTTATGTTATTCGATGTGTGCATCCGCTCGGTGTAATGTTACCCTAGACGACGACAAGTGGATTTGATATCTAGACGCTCAATAGACAAAAAAGAAACTAAAGTTTTCCCTTATCGTTTTCATAATCCACTCCAACGACTATCCAGTTACTTCCGAACAGTTGGACATTGTCGGAAGCATCGTGACAAGAAGGACACTTGATCCATTAAAATAGTTTGAGTCAGTTTCGTGGCGGTGTTGATTGGGTGCACTCTGCGTTCCTGCCTTTTCTCTCTGAATCTTGGTTTTTCCTTATGTTTTTGAATAGCATTCATTATTCTGTTCGGAAACGAGCTGCTCTCTCCCCTTCAATAGTTTGGTCTCAATTACAATCCAAAGAAACAGAAGGCGGAAGTTGGGGAAAATTAGTTGGTTAATCAACCATGTTCCCCAGTCGAGCGAAAGAAGCGATAGGGTAATCATTCAAACATTTTTGACAAACGGCAAACGATCATCGTGAGTGCGCAGTGGACCATTTTCCGGCGAAAATCATCCTCCATTTATGTGTCTCTCGATAGGTGCGACTTCAAACGCGATTAGTTTTTGGGCAAAAGGTGATCCCTGATGTTTTTAACGCTCTGCGACCGGAAGCACTTTAGACGCCTTGGATGGTTGGCACTTGTACTGGAATGTTCTAATCTGCACTTTATTGCTATTCATACACACTAGAGAAATCAGATAAAGAGCTGGGCTTCTGGGGAAAAAAAAGTTCGTCATCGAAAACATTTTCCCCACTAGGGCCTGGAATTCATTTAAGTCGCAGCACAAGTGGCTCCCGACCGACGCGAATAGCAAAGTTTAATTAATTAAAACCAGTTTCTCAGAAACCAAACCCGAATCCGTGATCATACCAGCGAGATAGGATCAATGGGATGGGATTACCGTGGAGCTTAAGAGCACGAGATGAACGATCGATGCCGCAAGTGGATTGTAAATAATTCCGCGAACAACACATGGCGCCATCCACAGTTGATACCGCTCGCAGGCAAAATGTGTGTGGGGAGGGGGAAAAGGGAGCTCCTATCGTGTTCAAAATTAGGAATATTCCAGGCGGCACTTTCAAGAAATACGGACGATCGACTCCTTTTGGTGGTTCGAGCTAGGTACCAAAAATACCATGCATTTCATCGTGTGGTTGCTTGCTGCTCCCGGGAACGTGGCATCACGCACGAATTAATGCGATGCGTACCTCCGTCGCCTTTTCTGAGGCTGCATTGAACGGCTCTTAGAGTTCAGCACTCTGCGATGTACGGCGTTCAGAAAACAAGGATTATTGCTGCCCTGGTTGAGGCTTGCTTGGTTTCGGTACTTTCAAGGAAGGACTCCCATTTACTTCTTCCTAGCTTCTCGCAGCGCAGTGGTGATTTTCCGGAATCCTGAGAATTGATTCCTGGGAACGGTATCGACGAAAATCCCCCGGAACACGGCGGAAACATATTGAAGGCATACGGTGGCACTCCTGGTATCCCTTTAGTGTAAAGAACGAAGACGGGTAGGGTGGATGTGAAGAAAAAAATGACGACATAACCAAACACGATTATGACTAGGTTGATACCGATAATTCTTCCACTCAACGAGTGGGTGTTTGTTTGTGTGTGTGTGTGTGTGTGTACGCGGTAAGCTGATTCGAGGAACGTTTCGATGCTTACTGGCGCTCTTGCAGCATCAGAAGGGCGGAAGCATCTGGATGGAATTAATCGAGCATTAGATACATTTGCGAGTATCAGCCGCAGAGCCACGCTGAGGCCGTGGCCTTTTTGCTGATACGCTCGTACGCCTGGCCTCGAATGCTGCTCTCCAGTACTCCGGTGTGGTGTGAATATCTGTTGAATGGGATAAAATTAGCTATGATGAACGCCCACTGAGTGGGATTTATTCGAGCATCAGCAGTAAGCACCAGAGATACATGGTACATTCTACCGAACGTGCTTGTTTTCTTGAACAGGAACCTTCTGCAAACGACGACTAGCGAAAGGATGGTCTGCGTACCGTGGGAATAGGATCGTAATTAACAAGCATGGGTTTCGCTTTGTTTAGTATTAATGGTCTTGGGGAGATACCACGCGCTTGCCAATGATCGATAATGACCGGGTAGCTAATCATGGAATGATGTATGCGTCTTTTTTATTCATGAAGGTATATTTAATAAATCTTATCTTACCATAAAATTATGGGCAAATCATTATTTACGGCGTGTATCACGAAACACGAGTAGTTTGCTTGATGGTAGGTAGCAATTTATCCAGAAAATTGTTTGAAGTCCTAAAATGTGAACTTCCCCGTACAACAGAGATCTGCCATTTACACCTATCATCTGCAACGGCATCGAATGATGAAAGACAAGCATACGAAATGATTGTTGCTACGTGGTATGCGGTGAGGAATCTCGTACAGCTAGGCTTTCACCAGTCAGGAATTCCAAACATTTCTTTTTTAATTACTTAGAAAGCCTATGATGAAAGAACCATATTGTTGTTGGTTCAAGCTTCAATTTATAGCTTCATCCTAGAAATGTTTGCTAGCATGTTACATTATGCCAACTATGCAATATTAAATGAATCAAATATTTGGATTTGGAAGAGAAGAGAAAGAGTATTGAGTTGAATAAATCATTCGACATCCATTTTGCTTAAATTTACATTTTTCTAACATCTGGCGAGAGAAAAAGAGATGCCACAGCTTAACCCACTTCCAGTCTTAGAGGTATTGCGAATACAATGTTTGTCGGTGCAAAGGATTGATTCCTTCTTTTCTAATTCCGCTATTCCGAGCATTCATTTACCACCCACAAAACTCCGCGAGTGCAAATTGTTCCGCCGGCGAAGAACGCCGGCCGAGATGAAAGCCACGATGATCCACTGGACAGCCGAAATATTGGACTATCTCACCCGCTCGGATATTAAATTAACCTTCGCCGGTGGCTGGTGATGAATGTTTGAAGACGTGCAGCTGTAATCAATCATCGGTGGTTTCGGTTTTGCGGCTGCCGGATTCCACCGCGCAGCCACGGATGAATGTTTGGCAGTTACACCAGTTAAATTGGATTCGGGCTAACCGAGGCGACCGGCGAGTCGGGCTGCAGGCTGCAGGGGGAAGCAATCGGGAACCCACGCCAAGGCGGACCATAATCAAAGAGACGGTTATTCAACCTACTACATCTAAACATATAAACAGCATGCTCTCTGGTTTTGCGGACGCTTGAATCCGGAATCACACGGAGCCGGGGAGTTTGATTGAATTAAAGCCATAGCCAGCCGTTGGGCGGGATCTGGATCTAGGTTAGTTTTCTCGTAGTTTGCTGCAGCTAACCGAAAAACAACAAACACAAGTTGGTTCGTGTTCACCGCCGGTTATAAACAAGGCATAAGGCGTGCGGGACCTCGCAAAGGAAGTTCAATCATCAATCCGTGCCGTGTGCGGTTTAGTTAGCTGTTCGAAAATGGCGGGGGCCCGCTACAGCCCGCGTGAAGAGAAGGGAAATGTTAAACGTTTCGGAAGAATGTTTTAATTCTACATCCCGTTAACTGGGAGCAAGTTTACTCGAAACTTGACTCGGAACGTAGGGCTCCATTTGAAGAAACGCGAGGACTAACCGCTCGCGGAACACGTGTACCGAATGCTGTGTAGATGTTTCTTGTTAGAGGTTGTGTGCACTGGTAGCTCCAAAACTTGTCCGTATGGCTTTTGCCTGCATTTTCATAAGTTAAAAGCCAACGCAGGGCCCCCCGTCGCTGTCCGAAATGGAAAGAAATACTGACTAGGTAAGGTGTTTCTGAGACTGGTGTGGATCTAGCAGATAATTCCAAGAATAGCGCAATGCATTCTTCTTGATGTGTTAGGAACGCTTCAGCTAAAATGCAAAATTTGGCTTTCTGCACTTTCTTCGAAAATTGGGATCCCCTAACTTTAGCTTCGTGGAACCTCCTACCGTCATTTGAAGTTTCGAAAGAGCATGCAATGCAGAGGGATGGTTGTGCATTACTTGGATTCAGATAGCAAATTATGCCAAGAGTTGTGAAGATTCTGGAAATAGCTCTTGTAGACTAGCAAGGGCAAAACAGCAGACTTGATGTGTCGGTACTGTAGATGTGCACTACAGTAGAGTTCAGGAGCACATTATTTATTCGCACACAAACATCCATCACCTCGGTGAGCTTTTCATGCAAAATAGCCAACCAATGAACATCGTTTGCCATGTGTTGTGCAACGAAGCACTCAAGCTGAAGTCAGAATCAAAAGGTATAACGTGAAAACCATAACAACGATGTTTTTTGCGATGTCTCAATGGAAGAGGGGTTATATTGATTCGCATCGTTGTGACTTCGATCTGTTAGCGACAGAAATGGTTAAAAGGGTTACTGAATCTTCCCTAGCGAGGCACATCGGACGCCAATACACTGCCCTCGCTGTACTGTAAAGGTTTGGGGATGAAAGAAGATGTCTCTTGTACATAGAAACTCCAATATAGTCCTTCCAGCAGCGAATCTTGGCAGCGAGCACGATACCTTTGCACGAAGCGTGGGTTTTGCTTTGTTTTTTGAATAATGTATTGATTTATTTTGCGGAGCGTACCGGCGAGAAGAATGATAAGGTAATGCATCACTGTGACAAAAGGGCTCGTGCCAACACTCTATCGTGGAAGAGGTTGTTTGCGCGAAACGGCTCGTTTTGATCGTACCGTAGCACCGCTTGATTGACTCCAGTAATAATGTGCCGCAGGGGATGCGCACGTACGCATGGAAAGCGTTTTTTTTTCTACTCCTAGCAGGGGAATATAATGTTATCGATTCGCGACAGTAACGTTCAGTCAAAGAGAGCGATGGAGACATGAAGTGAAATACTTTGGAGTTGGCAAAGCAAAAAATTAAGCCCTTTTCTTGTTTCCTCGAGGAGAACCTTCAGGAATGATTTTTAAATGAAATTTTAAAGCAAAGCTATTCAAGGCATCACCACGAAAATGTTCTGCCCTCCGAGAGTCGGAAACATTACTCGTGTATAATTTACTCGTCGGGACGCTTAAGTTTCCTCAAAGGTTATTCAAGTTTATAGCCTCGGGAGAAAGTGAAAGGAAAAAAAGTTCTTACGAGATTTCCATCTTTCTTCAGCAAGTAGGGTAGTAAGGAAAAGCCATTACCCGTTAAGCGTCCCAGCTGTAACGGGTTGTTGCTTTTGGGGATGTCGGCTGGCTTCAGAACTTTTCTGATAGCTTGCCAAATCGCTGCCTTTGACCCTCTTTAAGCACCGTGAAGCACTTTGCTGCGACGGTAGGAACGGGGGCAAATTTATGTTCTCTACCGTCATACCGCAACGGGGCCAATCTTCGATGAGTTCTGTTCGCGCTGTTCGTCGCCCAGGGCGTGCCCATCATCGCGTCAATGCAAGTAAATATCATCCACTATCAGGTGTCATATCGGATGCAGAGCGTCGTCTCACATTAGTTGTGTGTACGCTTGGAGTTTGCCGGTGAAGTTTAGATCAATAATCTACGCCAGCGGCGCTCCGGTACCAGCGTGTCGTTGGGAACAGTTTACCCCAAAACCACCGTCGGGCAACCGGGGAACCAAGTGTCATCCAAAATCAATTTTGTAAACATGTCAACTCCTTTCCACCTCGTGCTCCGTTTTCCCTTTTTCGTAGTGGTTCAAACCGTGACCCGGGAAAGTTTCAAACCGAATGGAACGCCCTGGGCCGGTTTCGGAAAGAAACAGCACCATTGAAAAACGGTGCCCTTCCGTCCAAACCGATGATGGTGTGCTGCTTGATGTACATCGTACACCGGCTGCAAACCCCTGGTTGGTAATAGAAATTAATGTCAGAATTTGATGTCATGTACACCGGGCGTTACTGCGCTTACACCCTTTCCTCACACGCTCGTCTTGCTACCCGCCATCGGTACGTTGCTATAGCTTCGTATCATGGATTTCCATGCTGTCAGGGTACTCGGTAGTGTTAGAGTGCTGACTGCTGCTGTTGTGGTCGGTGGGAAGACCAGGCGCACCATCGATGATCTCCATGCGAGGTTTACACGTCCCAACCATCATCAGAGCTCACCCAGTGTCGTCATAATTGTATAAACACAGATGCATAATGCACAACATCCAGGCAGCTGACGCCCTCGGTTCCGGGCGGATGAAGTGCAAAGCGTAGCTGACACTGGCCCGGAGAATGCTGCAACTAGAGTCTGTCCGATCCGAGCTGAATTCCGGGGAATCGCTCGTTGGACAGTGTTGTGGAAATATGACACGACTGCTGTCGCCATCTGGTGATGGTGGCTCCTAACCTACTTGTACCACGAAGCAAGGGGTGTTTGCACCAGCGTATACTAATACGTTGCACTCAAACTTATGCAATTCCCTGGTTCCGGGCTACCTACTATTTCGGTTCTGCTACCGATGGTGCCATTTTGAGTTTTGTTTATTATTATCGTTATTATCAGCGTTATTATTACATAAGTGGAACGTATACATAATTGAGGGGAATTTGCCGCATCCGAGCTCCGCACGGTGACTTCCGAGAGCTATTTAGGGCCATTGGCTTGCTCGGGCTGTACTCAGCAGCACCTCCGCACTATTAAGGAGTGGTTCGGTCCGTAAAACCCGGACACAAGCCTCATGCGATGGGTCACGTTAATCGTTACGAGAGCATCGTTGCAGCTGTGAAGGTAGAAGCGCAAGAAAGTCTGCAACTCATGCTCGGTTGAAATATTGAGAGTTTACTTGTATACTTTTCTCACCTGCATCTGTCCACCGTAGGTGAGACACTGCAAATCGGATGCTCAAAACGATAATAAAGGATTAAAGGGTTCATAGAAAGGTCGGTTTGAAAGCTGACTTTACACAAATGGAGTAAGTTGTAACTAAACAGAATAAATTCAAATGTGTTAGGCACAGTGCAATAATACAGTCAAATATTACTTTACCAAAATTTTTCTGTTGGGAATATATGGCTTTTTCCGTAACCGCTGGTTCGCTTCAAACATCATTTAAACTCTTAAGAATATCATCAATCCTATGTTGGGATAAGAGGTGGGAATCATCATCTTATCGTAGAACACAGTCGAAAAGGTTTTTGTGAAGCTGAGAGCAGTACAAATTTGAAAAGAAATTTGATAAGAAACAAAAATAATATTGTAATTATCAAACTTTGAAACAGTTTAAGTGACCCCATCAGGTGTTCATTTGTCCCACAATCTACACGTACAGCCGACGACACTGGCTTATTTTGAATGTTGCTTTGCCACAAAATTCACAATTTTGGTGAAATTTAGATTACAACGTAAAATCACTGCTGCAGTACCCAATACACAGTTAACTATTTCAGTTTCATCGCACCCCTCATTTTATTTTTATCGTTCTCCAAGTTTCCGGAGACTCGCAGGCAGACGAAACATTTACCGCCCTGGTCCATCCACCGTCCTTTAAGTCCTTGAGGTGTGTTAGCAAAGTATTTACGAACCAATAGACAAATTAACTTTCCCTTTACATTGTTTGGTTCTATGGCTAGTGGACATTTGCCGTCTTGAACTCGTCCTTCACCTGTCGAAGTTTGGTGGCACAAGTTGGTTCGCTGGCCACAGTTACTTTTTCTTCACTCCGGAGTGTAGGAAACATTGCTAATTCTCTCGTCCAGAATAGCTTTCCGATGCGTTGGCTTTTGCCGTTGGCGTGCTTCCATTTTGTCTTTCCTTTTTTCCTAAATGTGCTAAAGTTTTCTTTAGCTAGACTCCAACGCACTACCTTGTAGCAGCCTTTAGGAGTTTGGAATAAATGATGGTGCAGGTGTGTTGGGCCTACAGTTGGGCGAGTGAGGCGTCATAGCGGCGTGGCAAAAGTACACTAGAGAAAACCCAACGATTAACAAAATATGCATAGTCGGCACCATTGCTACCATGTGACGGCGTCGTTTTTTTTTTCGTTTACCTTGGGTAGTTTATGAATATCTGAAATTCTCCATTGACCTACGCGCCCAGATTGTTGGGTTTCTGCATTGGTGGTCCGAAGTTTCCGGTAACAATATCGTTGCAAGATGTTCGCCTCAGGGAAAAATTCCCGCAGGCTTTGTCGGATGGAGTCGTTCGGTACAGTTGTCACCGGTATGGTTACCTGCCGGAATTCCTTCCCTGTCGCTGGTAGCAACCAATTCCCTCCCGATTGCTACCAGATGACATTAACGGTTTCTGAAGCGGAGGCTACACAAAAGACACACGGGTGTTTCATCCACAGATCCACAGTGCAGAAAAAGGACGATTTTCCGAAAATATTTCTCAGAACTTCCATTCCTCGGATGGGACTTAATTTACAAACTTTAATAAATATTGTTAAAAGTTTACGGTGTTGAAAAACAGAGGGCACTACACAGGCTTTCTGGTTAGTTCCTCGGTGGAACACCAGGGCGGCCCGTGTCTGCACGATAGGTTCGGGCGTGGCAACTTTATCATTGATGTACGGATCGGGCAGGGTCCGCTGAGAGACCGCATTGCCTCCGGACAAGCATGCGGTGAAGGGAGTTTCCACTGTGAAAGGCAAAAGCCAGCAAGGTGTGGTTTGTGGAAAAGCGTAGAATCGAATTTTACCACAGCACACCATGAGGCAGAGCTGTTGCACCCTGGTGGTTTACTGGATGGCTTGTAGCCGAATGGTTATACTAACGAGTTTAGATAGGATAAATTTTCCGATAGCTCAGCCGGGCATCTGGCCTTAACTGCTGGCGGTAGAGCAGACCGAAGAAGCCATCAGAGAGACGTCGTTCTTGTCCGACTTTTCAAATTTCTGTATGGCAACGATTTTCTAGGTTCAATCCTGCATTCAAGACGAGCATTGAAGTAATACAACTAGTACATTTTGTGACAGAGAAGAAAACCATAAAACTTGATCCACACGAAGAGCATACTGCTAGAAATTGTTCTGAAAAGCAAGTGAAAACTGTCATTTCTTTTTTTCAGCATGTAGACACTTCGTATATATAGGCCAGTATGAATGAAATGTAACCAAACAGCAGAGCGGTAGCATTTAACCAATAAAATAATGCTACCCTTTATTTTCATCCGACTCTTTATTTCAGAGTATATCGGTACAGGGATGTGATAGTTTCTCAAGCTTTTTAAGGTTGTATTTTCACTATAATCAAGATTGCAGGCACAGTCAGTTAAAAATAGAGTTCCGTTGAAGCCGGCTCCCATTAGTGTCAGTCAGTTGATGAGGGTTACATCGGTATCTTTGTAGAACACGACGCACGCACCCAGTGCTTGCTGCGGCGTAGGCCTCGGTATATCCGATCAATAGGAGGACATCGCCGGACGCCGGTGGCCTACCTAAACACTTTCCATCCAGCGGTAATCGGCTTTGCAGTTATTTTTGTTCCAGTTTTACCTTACCTTGACCTGCCGGGAGTGTCTTCCTCACGATATAATAGGATTACAATCCCTCGGGCAACAGGGGCAGGTGGTCCGCACATTTTTCCAAACTCAAGCCCACCCGGTCATGTACTTCCATTTCTTACCTTTTTTTCACCTTTACTGATGCGCCTTCGCCGCGGGTAGGAAGTTCGATCGATTTTCGGTAATTGGACAAACGATGTCGATTGGGCCCAAACTGGTTTTGATTTATGTGCATGTGTTGAACCCGGTCGTTGCAGGACTCGAGATTTAGTGGAGGAGGTGTTTTATTAAGTGGCGTAAGCTGGGGCTCAAATGTGTGCTTCTCTCAGCTGGTTGAACCTTAGCTGAACGCGTGTGATCTTCCTGAACCGGTTCGGAGACCGGTATGGCTTCGATTTTTTCGAAGGTTTCGGCATCCAATACTGGACTGGACGGCTTTTTGGAATCGGGTTCTCCTCTTCCATATCCGTACGACCCGTGCGCTCTTTACCACTTACTTAGCACCGCATTAGCACCATATTTGGGCGACAAATATAATTGTTCATGTTGACGGATGGATCATGTTTCTCTGTTGTCTTTTCCTTGCAGGTAACCGATGAAACTGGATCTCGAAAAGGCAGTTCGCGGAACAAGTCAAGTGAGCGGAAAAGGTTAGGCACGAATGAGAGGAGGCGTGTTTGTACCTAGGCGTACGGCGCCTTCCACTCCATTGATGGTTGGTGAAAATGTTACCCGCAAGCACCATGTCACTGACGGTTACATGTTTAAAAGTGTGAAGAAGGGAGCATTTTCAAGCTACAAAACCTCACGCCAACAATCCTTTCTTTCACTAGCAGGTACAGCTGCAAGCCAAACATTCTGCTTGCTTTATGAAACTTTGCGTCGAGTAATTAAACTTCATTATTTATTATCTACATCGGCGGCGGTACGCTGGCACAGCTTGCTCCAATCCCCGTGCCCTCTCCGAGGCTTGAACGTTCTCTTTGGAGAGTCATTTCTTATGCTGTACAAGACGAATGTTCCGAGTAACTTTTGGAAACGTACTTTAAACATCCTCTAGTAGTAATGTAGTCCGAGAAATGGGTTGTATGTTATCACCAGAAGCATGCCGTAGATTTACTGAGTGCTGCTTCCTTAATCATAGAGCGGTATATGCTATATGTGGTGTCTTAAGTCTGTCCCGTGAGAGGGTCGGGAACCATGCTTAGACCAACATGTAGTGTGATTAGGACAGAAAAGCATAGTTCATCTCAAACACCAATTAACAACACTATCAAAGTGGTTGAACAATGCACGTGCAGAAGCTTTTGAGGTTTAATTCACACACAGCTTAATGTTTGAAATCTGGTTCCAAAAGATTCTCCTGGGAGGTTGTGCATACCACACATTTGTTGAAATGAGAAGCTGAGAAAAAAGGGTGCGCTTTTGCAAGTGATGATCCCGGAAGTTTAACACCACCAATTTATTAACTTCCAAATGTACTGACTTTCGTCGTCCAGCACTGTCGCATCTTCTGTAACAATAACCCTCAGACCCTTGCTTGCCAACCTTCACTTCCCTGAATGTGAAGGGTTTGGGGTAACAACACATCGACGAAATGTAGGAACGCCGGTAGCATCCAACAGGAAGGAAAACTGACGCGCAGCAGGGGCGCAGGAAAATGAGATAGAACATCTCATCGCTAGCCTGGAATACTTTCCCGGAAGAGAGAGGGATGTGTTCCCCTATCGGGTACCCCAAGTGGCGACCACACCTTTACTCTGATGGGTATCGCTGTTCACCCGTGGGCTCCAACCTTTCGCAAAAAGCCACAAATTATGTTAACTAACAATGTTCTTCCATTACCATAAATTGTTTTCTCGTCGGAAACCGACGGAGCCGGCCGGATGAAAGCGAACCGAAGCTGGCTTGCTTTCGAAAGAAAAAGTCCCTATGACTCGCAGGACCCTCTGCTGCTGTGTGGCCATTATGCATGTCGGTGGGGTGTGCAAGTGCTTTCGGCTGGCTTCTTTTTTGGGGTGTGGCAAGACACATTGTTGATGCCTGGGTAGAGGAGGGTACCGTCGGGAAATGGCGTCCAGCCCCGTGCAACATGCGGGAAAGCCCCGTGCCGATCCAGCTTTCCGTGTTGAATTGTCGTAGAACAATTGGCCTCGAGGCGGCTCCGACGGCTGGACCCATTCCCACTTGGTTTCCCGTGGAAGCAGAGTGGAGACGATGCAGGAGAAAAGAAACTCGCACAACATCGAAGAGCGATGGAGGTGGTGGGATTTGTTGAAAATTTATAACTTACAGCATAAAGACCACACAGCCCCTTTCCTGGCCGACGCCCGGGGTAATGGTTATGCACAATGTCGGGAAATTGCTGCGAGAATTTTCCGTCGGTTAAGTGGAGGAAGGCGCGCTTTTCGTAAGAGGGGACTACCAATGTTGTTATCATTATTTACTGTTTTATGTAATCTCTCATCGTGTTCTGGCTGAAATGAGTGGTGCATCTGCTGCTGTGGGATTTACCATAGAAAAAAAAAAACATCTTTTTCCCCAAATAAATTGAATCCCCTTGTTCCGCCTCGTTGTTAGCAAGCGATCAATATCGTAAATTCAGCGTGATTGTTCATTCTTTGTCACCGATTAGGAGGTGATTTAACTTTGGGGCTTTTGAGCTTTTACTCTTGTGTTTCCAATTATGGCCCATTCTTCGTGGCGATGATTAGTGGGTTTATAAATCCATGAATGGGAATGTACAAGATTTTCACATTTTTCCATAAGGCTATTGACAAAAGGCTTTGTGCTATTTGCTTCATTCCAAATTAATTTTTTTTTTCTACGTTCCATAAAATTTGTAAGCGAATCTTGATTGCAGTTTTTCATTAGTTGTTTGTTGAAATTAATGGTTTTGTTCAATGCCACCAATAGAATGAAGTTTCTATATGAAATTCAAATTGAAACCGATGATAATAACATAAATTCATTATTTTAATGTGTCTGTAACATAAAAGTACTGTAATTTTCCCAATTACAATAAACCATTTTTATCGTTGATGTGATTTTCGGTCGATTGAACCGTAGAGTAACTTCTCGTACGATTGTTTATTGCACTGCAAACCGTTGTGCAGTTTTTTTTTGTTATCAGACCAGCAAAAGGAATATAGGATGAAACAATTCCATTAGTGCACCCAAGACGGCATACGAACTTCGTGCTAAGGAAAAGCCGAACCGAGATACTGCTGCCGCTGCTTTTCACCCTTTCCAATGTCTCCCAGTGGATTAGCAATCGTATCCATCCGGCAGCAGAGCTTGGCAAAGCAAAGCCACCCTCTTTGGCTGGTACCAACACCGACAGCCTTGGCGCAGCTTCCCATGAGGCATAAGCTCAAATACAGTGATAATTTGTATGTTAAGTAATGGGGCTTTTTGTTTTTATTCGCCCTCGGTAGCACCGCAACCACCAGGCCCGGGGTATGTCAATTTTGTGGCCAAGCTGCTCGGTGACCGGTAAGTGGAAGGCTCTCGTTTTGCGGGCAAATATCAAATGGACCATACTATTGCCTGTGGTCATTGAAAGAATTAAAAAAGAAGAAGAACATTGAAAGAGTTCATAAACGAAGCTGCTACTGCTTGCATAACGTTGATCTTCCCTCTTAGATGCATCAAATGGATTAACAAGCTTCATTTTAATGCTTTTTCTTGGTTGTTTTACAACGCAACTCCGTTTGATATGTTTATTTTTGATTGTGACAGAGACTGTGGGTCCGGGATAGCCGAGCTTGTACGCCGTATCGAACGCAACCCAATGGGCGAGGGTTCGAATCCAGACCAAAGAAGGTACGAAGGATTGACTATCTACGTACGTTCGAGGGGAAAAAAGAAGGAAGGCATGATCGGCCGGTCGCGTTACGCCAAGAAATAAGAGTGGCCTTATCTTCGTTAACATAAACAGTGTCGTAATGCGGTTTAGTTGATTTAAAAAAGAAATTCAATAAAACCACGAGCAAGTGGAAATATTACTGTTGTTTTATTAAAACATATTTCCCAGTCCAACGTCAGTTTTGCTTTGTCTTTTTTGTGCAGACGGATTGCATGTGGATGAACGAGACTCCACTGTATAATATTGGAAGCAGCCCAGTCTTGCATGACCTGCGTGATCGATTTTCACACTTTCATTTTCACCATGTTTGCACCAATCGTTGTGACACCTTCCGTCGGGGCTTTTATGATGTTCTATGCGGAACGCGATGCCTCCGGGCCGATTCATACACCTCGCTGAGCACGGGATGGGCCCTAGGAAAACTTTGCTCGCGGCGGCTTTTTGTTTGTAAATGTCTCGCTAGCGTTTTCGGGAACCGGCAACCGCTTTGTCGCCCTCGCTTGCATTGCATAAGCTACCCTTTTTTTCTTTTCTTTTGCCGCATCCAAGTCCGATTCAAAGGGCCGCGGTAGGAAATAGGTAACCTTTGTTCATTTCTACGAACTAACTTCAAAGCAAGGTGGTTGAGGCTAATCAAATCATTACCGAAGAAAAGAAACGCCGAGCAACCCTTGACTAAAGGAGTTAAACAAATAAAAGGGAGGCGAAATGGAGGGAGTTTGGACTGTCGGTTTGCAACAGGTCCCGCGGTGGTTAGAAGGTGCCACAGAGTTTGAGCACCAGCTATTTAGCACCCGCACAGCCTTTCTTCAGTGTTTGGCGGTTCCATTTAGGGCTAGCAGCCGAGCCAGGCAGGTTTCGCTTTGAATTCGGCGGGCCGAGCGAGGGGCAGAGTTAGGGCACCGAATCGAAACTGAAATACAACGGTTTCGGTGTTTAAAAGAGGTTTGCCGAAACCGAATGCCCCGCCACGTGTGTGGCGGCTAATTTCGCGGGTGCGCCCTTTGGTGGTGTGAAGTAAAATGCAAATGCACAAGCGTACGAGATTTTATCTGTACACCGGCTCGAAGCAGCGCTCCGTGCCATATCGCATGCTGCCCACCTCCACCTTCGGCTGCCACACTGGACTTCCCACTCACTTCGCGCCGCCATCCGAATCTGATCCGATGAGATCAGCACTTTCATTTCGTTCGCCACCAACGTAGCGGAGCCGGTTGCTGCAAAACCCCGACCACGACGACGACGACGACGAAGGACAACGACTCTTTGGTCCGCTTTGAGGCAGGGCATAAATATGGCGAGCGAACAATCCACCGCCTGCCGAACTCCGCGAACCGCCGATCGAATGCCGCCAGCGCTAAGACCTCTTTGCCCCGGTGACATTGCGAATGGTTTTAGCATGTGAGCTTAAGCTATTCTTCGGTGCCAGACTAGACGTGTGTGCCTTTGTGTGTGTGTATATCCTTTGTTAGGCGAAGGTTTATGTTCGCAGTTTGTACAGGAAAATTTGCCATTGCAGGGGCACTCTGAATGCACCGAAGTGGATTGTTTAAAGCTTCGGCAGAGAAGAGCGAGGCTGAGGCTTGAGAACATTGCTTCGCCGGCTTGCTGTTAAACGTACGATAACAGACGAACACAGATTTTGCATCTTGAGCGTGCCGGGATGGGCAACACAATAGCTGGATGTCTCTCCGCTGGCGAAGATGAAGCTGATGATGACAATGATAATGATGTTTGCACAATTAGTCGCCGCTTCGACGGCGTTAGCAATGGCAATAAAGGTGAAGCTGATTTGCTCATTCCGGTCGCGGAAAATGGCCGGCAAGAATGGCACCCGAGGATGTGCAGGATTGAATTGAACAATTTCGTCCTATGTAGGAGATACCATCCTTCTGTGCCGGCAGTCGTTTGTTTTAATCACTAAGCTTGTTAATAATCATCGTAACGAAGATAATGCTTTCGGTTGCAAAGAGACTTTTTCACCTTCAGCGCACTCGGATAGTACGAGGAAAATCTGGTCTAGATTCGAACCCACGCCGCCGATGCTCGTGGGTTTGTTTTTGTGCCGGCATACGCGCTCGGCTATCCCGGCCCTCCTATCGCAAAGCGTAATAAGGTCAAATGAATTGTGCAAACAATTTGTCTTGGCCTTACTAAATATTTTTCAAGTTTATTTAACTTTAGCTATTTCCAAACGAACTTAAAGTCCAACTTTAAGTTCCAACCTACGTTGTTCCCTGTTACATGAAACAAAAACTCACTAGAAGAGCGAGGGTCGCCACTGCAACGCACCGTCCAAGTGTTACCTCTTACAAACACGCTTGGGGGCGCGCAAAGACCAGGTGCTCGATCATTAACACCTCTTATGCAACGCAACGCGAAGATCGATGAAACCGGGCCCGCAGGCATCTGATTAAATGCTACCGGCGATGCTGATGAAACCACCGCAAGTCGGTCGTCGGACCGTGGGCAACATTTCGGGTAGTTGCCGGCGGGAGGAAAACCCACACAAACCCCCCCACAACCGCGGCCGTCCGCAATCATTGCAACCAATAACGGATCCAAGAATTGGTGGTGGTGCTCGAGAGAGAAAAAAAAAACCCCGCAGCTTATTAGTTGACCTCACTCGCAACCCAATCGCCACCGTCGAGCGGCTGAGCTTAACGGTCCAATTAAAACCCTGCCGTGAATGGGAATATCGATTGAAACTGCTTCTCCCGCGTTCGGGCATTGCGGGGCCATCGATTATCCAAACCCGAGAGGAAAGGGGTTAATTTTTGGGTACAGAATTCGCGTTTGGCTTGGATTAAAGGTTAAGCTGCTTGTCAACGAACGTCGTGAAATTGAAGACGTTGACGGTTAACGATGACGCGATTCGGTGAAAGTGTTACTTGAGCGAATCATTGTTTTTTTTGTGTTCATTCGCTGGTTGATTTGTTTTCTTGAGGCTTGTGCAACGTGTGCCTGATTATTCGTGTTCCTTGGCTGTTTTCGGTTAGGCGTTAAAAATCACACTGCAGATATTTGCCGGTAACCGTTTACGGCGCTGTCCGTCAATTGATGGTACCTTTAAAAGGTGGTTGCTGTTGTTGGTTGATTTGGAGATAATGAAGCGTGACCTGAAAATGCAATACGGTTTTTATCATCCTCTGTTGAACAGTAACTCCTACTTATTCACGCTGTTTGGTGAAGCATAAGCTGCTTTTGTAATAATTGTTTGCGTTAAAAAGCAAGCCTGTATGGTCAGAATGTTTAAAATGAGATTGAATATTCTAGAAACTGCGTACCAACTGAAATATGTACACTCTTCTTTCATTTTCTCCCTAAACAAATTCCCCACTGTAAAGCAACACCTTAATTCATTAAATTTTTTGCCAAAGGTGTGTTAAAGCAATAAGTTTTTGTAGAAAAAAATGCATGACGGCGAAAAACACACCAGTAAATTTATCCTTTCTGTTTTGTTTGCTTTCCAGCGCAATAAGTTTTATTTTTTGCCATTTCAAGTCAGAAACGAGGAACAGCTTTTACACCCGGTACAACATACAACATACCACGGCAGTACTGTCATATCCAGTAGTACCCGAGTAGTTACACTGTTGACAGGAATTTGAGACTTTGTTCTTCTTTGGCCATACGGAAGCTGTAAAGAACAAAGGGAAACAATATCCGGTGTGGGTATATTGATGTTTGGTCTGCTGTTTCCATGAGGACAGTTTGGATAGACATCGCAAGAGTTTGGAAAATTTTATTTTATGGACCAGGAATAGAGTTATATGTGGAAACTCTAAGAAAATGCCAACACAACTGTTGAAAAGTTAAATAAGAATTCGTCTGTTCGATTGCTCCTATGCTTGTTCTATTGTTGTCGATCCTTGTTGAGGTTAGGTTGCAACGCATGCTTGCTCTTTTGCATCCTATGGCGCATTTCGCCCAAGAGTTGGTACAAGGTATTGGAAAACGATAAAATATCCTAACGAAATGGCAAATTTGTTTCCCGGCCGATGAACGGAAGTGGCTTTGTCAGCATGCGACACACATCCGGGCTAAACATACATTTTCTATTTAATGTTCGACTGTTTCCGTCGAATGCCTGTCGCCCGGTGAGTTTCATTCTGTCCGCTTGCTTGCTTTCCTTCTCACCGAAGGGCTGACGCATTTTCCTTTCCCGAATGGCGTCTATTCTGGGAAACCCTTTTCTGCCGTCCTGTTCTGCTTCAATTGGGATGTTTCTCAACCCCGAACACTGTGTTGGGGGAAAACAAAAAAATGTCTGACCCATCGGTGCGCGGGCGAACCAAAAAGTCAAAACAGACACCCATCAAACCAAAAGCCGCCGGCCGTCGGCGATGCGGGACGGGGCTGGACCAGAAGCCAACCCCACCAACCCGGGAGGGAAAAAGATGGATGGCATCGGTTGCGTCGTGCCGACGTCCAAACGGCCGCTTGACGGGCCGTATCCAAACTATCGACTTCATCCGGACCGACGGGCCTATGCTGCAAACGTTCATCTTGTTCCGTCCATCATCGCGGCTGTAACGGACTGCTTTGCTGCAGAGCCACAAACAAAACTGCGCCCGTTTGGTGCCGGTAGTGGTCCGTTGCTGCACCAGTGCATGACGTTGCGCACCGTGACTGACGACGATGACACCGCAAACATGTCCTACATAAATCTATGCTGCCGGAACGGTCGAGGAACAGATACACCGGCGCGGTGCCTGGCTTTTGGTGACATCAAAAAATATGCCCTGCTTCGGACGGTGGTTGGAATGTGTGTTTGTACAGCGTAGCGATAGGTTAGATTTATTTCTATGGGAAATGTGTGTTTTTTTTTTAATCTACCAAAGCTTTCGTTTCCTGTTCTGGCCCATTTTATATGAGATTACCTCGTCCAGATGAGACCATCGATACATGCAGGTCATAGGCGATGATGAATGTCTCAACTTAAAATAAACCGAAAATATACCCAGCTTTTCAGGAATTTATTTAAGACTCCTTTTTTAATTAATTATTCAAATCGATTAATCAAATTAATCAATTCAGTAAAACAATCGTTAAGCACAAGACGGCACCTCAAGCAGATATTTACAAAAGATGATAAATGAACCATACGATAAATGTAATGAACAGGATATAATCGATATGTACCCAAAATTCTAGTTGAAATGAGCGTGAGTTAACAACACACCATAATAAAAAAAATGGAAACAAGATTATCTTCAGTTCCGAAAGCACAACAAAAAAGGTTTATTTTTATCTACTGCAAAAACACCACACATTTCTCGATGCATGCCAAAAATACTTTTTGTGGAACTTTGCTTCCACTGTGATACAGTTAACTTTGCTCCTGCAAAGTCAGTTCACGGCTTTTGAGTATTCTCTACTACCGCACGGGGGTTATGATCGCTAAATTTGTTAGTTATTTATGATGCCACTCTGCACTTTCACAATCACCGGTCATGGTGCGGACCGCTAATTCCGAAAACCGAATCCCGGACTTAGCCCTAGCCATTTTATGCGCTGTGAGTTCCGCCAAAGGGACGATCGCATTGGGTGCAAATGAAATGGGGTCAGAATTTAACATTGGCTCTCGAAACTTTATGTTTCGCGCGTTCTGTTCGACTCGTTTTTTTTTTCCCCTGTCTGTTAAGCTGGTGGTTGCCGAAGCTTTCCGTTTCCTAGTACTTTATTTTATTCTAAACTTGTTTTTATTTTGTTTATCCTTGAATGCATTTTCCATGTGTCGGTACCGTACTGTGACCCCGTTTTTAGGGGCTCCGTTTTTTGTCCTTCCCTTTTTTTTTTGGTACATTAGAAGCCCATAGTACAGTAATATACACTTCCCGGTCCATGCTCCCGTGTACAGCGAAAACTAGACTCCAAATGCAAATGGCTCGCTTTCATCGGCCAACAGCAGGGTTTGAGCCGACCGTAACACAACCAACGAACAAGCGAACGGCCCTTTTGCTGGCCAGGAAACGGAAACTTTTTCATTTATCTTCATTGAATTTACTCCCGAGTTTGTCCGAGGACACAGGAGATGCAAGAAGGGTTTCAAAAGCTGGCCTATTTCCCACTGCTTGTGCCGCCTTTCCCGCAATGAGCTTGTTGGTGGGGAAATAGGGTTTTCCGAAACGGGAAAACTAGCTGCAGTTAGTCCTGCTGCAAGGCTTCCCAGCAGGAGCCAGCCCCACCGGAGGTACGAGTTGAAAATTTTATTTAATAGGCATCCTGCTTTCACGCTGCTTCCCCAAATTTCATTCCACTCTCAGGGATCGCAGGGAAAGTGGCAGGAAATTACCTTTAGTTTTGAGAGGCCGCATGGAAATTCGAATGACCCGTAGATCGCGGAGATTTTCGACGTTCGGTTTAGCAGCGATATTGGGAGGTGCTAAATAGAGCCGTCCTCTTGCCGAGTGGACTTGAAAAAGCTAGTATTGTGAAAGCTACATTTCAGTTTGTGTTTAATTGGTTTCCCGATGGAAATTGAAGCTGAAATTGTGTACGTATTTTTTTTTTCATCTATGCATGTGTTGTTCAAAATTTCATTGGTGTCGAAGGCATTGGATGTATGATTGTAACATTAACTTACAGAATGAGTCTTGGCCTGTGAAATAAACTATGGTAGCTTCCTTCCACCCTTGTCATAAATTGGACATATTTTCCTTCTGGCGACGCTGCTGCTAACGGCTAAACATACTCTATCTCACGTCGTGCGTGAAATGAAACAACATCTGCTAATTTTCCGCAACAGCAAAACGCTCCAGCACTACCACTCATAAACAAGATTGAAATGTTGTTTCATCGGCCGAGCGTCCCTTGCAGGCGTACGATTTGGCGTACGATTTATGAACTCTTCATCGACCTCAGCAAATTCCAGCCCCATCCCAACTCGATCGAACATTCTTCGTGCGCTGCTGACCGGATCGGTGCCGTCGGTTGAAAGATCTGCGCCCCCCCGCCCCTTGTCCCAGCAAGGTTTGCCGAAAAGATGGCAATTTATTTAGAAGCAATCTGTATCACACCATCTTTAGCGTTTCACCGTGCGCTACGTTGCCCCGCTTTTCCATTTGCTTTAATCTACGTTCGAGGAAGCCCAGGCATGGATCGAATTAACGTTGCCACTAATTTATTAGTAAGGAATATCCCGGGCACGCACTCATACACATATACTATATTCGAGCAGTTGAAGCAAACATGTACGGGTCTTTTCACTTCGTTTCCTTTTCCGAGCTGTAAATGCAAAATGCCACGATGGTCTTGTACTGCGGCTACATTCGCCGCCGAATTATGTTTCCATTTAAGTTGGGCTGAAAAGTGCGTAGATAACACGCATAGATTGCGCAACTAGCAATAACCCACCTTTTTTTGGTAAGATGAACCTAACTTCAAAAAGATGTGTGTATAAATTTTACACGTGTTAAAGTTTTGTTTGGGAGAGATAGGATTCTGAGTAACGAAACTTTTGGTAGCTCCGCGTGTGCTTATATGGAATAATCAAATCGTAAATTTGATAAAATAAATAAATTCGTTGTCTATGTTAGTCTACGAACTTTTCAGCCCAACTGCTAGGCCTTTTCCATCGCCTGCTCGGCAATGGTTTTTGCTAGCGAAAGCGTTATTTCTACCAGCGGATAGGCCATGGCAGTGGCGATAAATCTCGAATTAAAATAACTTAATTGTAATTTACGGAAAGTATGTTCCAGCATCTTCTCATGGCCGCGGCTATTGATGGCGGAACAGTAGGAGGTTTTTTGGTGAGTTTTGGTTATCGAAGATAGTGGGTAGTGGATTTCGTCCCGTTACGATTTCATTTATAAATTTATAATTATACTCTGTTAGTTTGGATTTCCTTGGGTAGTAATTAATCCCAATCTAAACTTTTACAATCAGTTGTAAACTAACATTCTTAAGATTTAAGGTAAAATGTTTCGTGACAGCCTCGTGCTGTTTTGTTGTGTTATTAAATAGGCATATTCTTCTTCAGGCGTGTGGATGTGGTTCATACAAAAATAGAAATAAAAGACAGGATGATTTTATTATAATAGTAGCCAGAGCACTTGATAAATTGGCATTTATGGTCGAAGGATCACTCTTCGGTTCTCCAAATAAAAGTTACTTGGTTTTTCCTATTGCAATATTCCATCGCACCATCATCACATCACACGGCGTCAAGCGAAGGTGCTACGGTTGTTAACAGAATGATTTATCATTTATCTCACCACAGCAAGGCTCGAAAAGAGCTGGCAACGCATTTTTAATGATTTAAGCCCTTCCCGCGGTGGCGTGGCTCTGAGACATTTGGTGGCCAAATTCACTAGGCAAGAAAATGAGCGAGAAAACCAATAAGAAGGGTCCGTCCGGGGGGGGGGGGGGGGGGGGGGGGGGGGAAAGTGGAAGCGATTTGTTGGGTGGAGGGCAAGCCCGGGATGCGCTAATGAATTTTCGACGAAGAATAATGAACGTTCGCTGACAGGCGGCACACGCTTACTCCGCCATTGCTCGTTTCGTGAGCTCCGACGAAGGAAAACTCCTTCGCATATAGAGGAACATAAAGGCCGCAATGTGTGTCCCCGAAGTTTGACAATTATTCTCGTCACGGTTTAGGCAGGATGACGTTGAATGTCGGAACGTTTCAAATAAGGTATGGAGCAACAATTGTAGCCCTGTTTCAGTCCGAAGTGTCGAAGTTTTAAGCCGTTATTCATACTACTGATACTCGAGTGCCGGTGATACTCGAGAAATGAATTTTCTAATATATGTCAA
Organism: Anopheles atroparvus; assembly: GCA_914969975.1. Taxonomy (NCBI): domain Eukaryota; kingdom Metazoa; phylum Arthropoda; class Insecta; order Diptera; family Culicidae; genus Anopheles; species Anopheles atroparvus. The sequence goes on from CAJZCY010000004.1 coordinate 16,932,239, forward strand.
TAAACTGATTCCTCTCGTTTGATGAGAATTGTAAGAGAAGACAAAAAACAACAAAAAACGAAACAGTTTAACTTCCGAATCGAATTCCCGCTTTTTCGTATTTCTTCTGTCGCAATACCTCAAGCTTAAGATAATAAAAAGTAGGAAGAAGACTGTTCGCGTTTTTATGTCAATCCATAAAATTCGATTTTCCCTGTGCAAAAGGCCACCAACGCACGGCTTCGAATCTTGTGCCAATGCTCGCGGGACGCATGAGCCTGCCGAACCTAAGTGGATACACATTTCTAAGTTGAATAAATTCAATTTCTCAATTTTCTCCTTCGAGATTTCCCCCGGACACCCGGCTGTCCCGTTTCTTATGTCACGTTCGGAAGTCGGACCGCTTCGGTGTATTGCGTTTCCTGTTTCCTTTTTTTTTCTTTTGCCGCCGGTGCCGCCGGTTTTGGTCCATTCCGGTTCGCAGTAGTGAGTTTAACGAAGGTGCGGGAATGGGTCTTTGCTGCGTTATGCGGGGATTTGCGTCATGCTCAAGATCTTAGAACGTCTAGCGAAAGTGATATGGCGTAGAAGCAGTATTAGCGATGTCGGCAGAAGCTTCGAGCTGATTTTTCCTCTCAGTTTGTTTCTCTCTTTCCAACACCGTCTATTTGTAAAGTTGGTAGAGTGATGAAGCACTGCTTCTATTATACGAACTGCGCGGCGGGATAGCAGCGAGGATCAAAGTTAATCGTGGAATTTGTTTCGAAGCAAAGAAATGTGCGCTTCTTCTCTGGAGAAGGAAAACGAGCTCTCGTTCCATTTGGAGAAGGTTCTGTGACTTTTGTGATTTCATAATCAATCTCAACCACTGGACGCTGGCAAAACGTATGAGCTTTGATGTGTGATCCGTATGTCGTCATGTGTTGGTGCTGTGCAATGGAACTAGAATATTTATTGAATCGCTCCATGGGGATACGAAAGACTCGTTGGAGAAACTAAATATTTCCCTTTGAAGTTTTTTTTCTACTGAGGTGCAATGCAGAATTATTTCATAATATTTTCATGAATTAAATTATCCATTGCAATGGCTCTGAATGGAATAAAAGTAATTGCTTGAACCACAAAGGCATGTTTTTTTTCTCAATTTCTTTGGAAAATTATAACATTTGGTTCTGATGGATGTATGTGCTGCTCAAAAAAAAGCATCGTTTCTAAACGTAAAGGGTTGTATTGCATATTGATCATGCTTGACGGTGCTTGCTGGATAAGAAAACATTTTAGTTCGATGGTCTAGCGGCCTTTTTCTTTCGATCCTCAGAATCAACTCCTTCGGCTAATCTTTTTATAGGACATTTTTTTTCTGCTTCTCACTGCCTTCAGTGTTCTTTTCTAGCCAACGGGCCTGCGGTTCGTCTCCTTCCATCAAGTACGCTCTCTATTTTTCGATCCTGCCTGGGCACAAGAGTCAATTGACAGGCTGAAGGATAATTGAAAGAAAATATTTGATTTAGTTCCCCTAATCGAGTGAACGTGGGCGGATGATTGGAAATCGATTTCCATCCTCGGCGAAATTTCGCCTTTGCACGCTGGATAGGAAGCTGCGAACTTCCCCGTTTGCCCCCCAAAAGACAGCACTACAGCGTTGTGAAGCGCTTCCAACGAAATTGAAACTCTTCTTCCTCGGGCACTTGTGGTAGAGGCTTGTTTTCCCTTTTTACTACGCCATCAAAACGTTTGGCAGCGCTCGTGAAAGGGGTAGCTGGATGCGGTGGGATAATGGATTCTGTTGTTTGTATAGGCCTCGCGCCGGTTCACCATTGCCTCACATCGACGACCGGAAAGGCCCAATTTGCCTGGCTAAATCTGGATTTGAAAGGCTCCCACTCTTCGTCCTCGCCGCAGGCGAACTTTCTCAGAAATACTTTAATATCTTCCGACCGCCCTGCCTACCTGGCGCTCTGTGTGTGTGTGTGTGTGCCGAGCATTAAATCTTCTCAAACTTCTTAGTATTGCGCAACAAGCAGTGAGAGTCTTGGAATAACATTATTTTCGATTGATTGTTTTGCTTTCGTTAGGTCTGAATCAATCGGGGGAGCAATGATGGAAAGTTTTCATTAAGCGAGTCTGATCAAATCAATTAGATATTCCTTCGCTTGCGACTGCTCTTGCAAAAATGGAACCCGATAGTCAATGCTAAGCTTAGCATACTTCAACGGATGTTATGTGTGCAAACTCTTTGCGTAAATTATTGAATTCATTGGAAAACTAAGAACGGTGCTTTTTGACGATTACTTTCACCAATTAATTTAATCTACTGCAAGACCAATGTTGTTCTCCAATTATTTTGCCAGCACTTTGAGTTCCGGCATCCCGGGGATTGTGTGTATGATAATTAAATCGAAAGATCAATTTTCTCAATGCACTCGTGCACATTCTGTCCCATTTATCCGCTCAATGCGTTCACTCGCATCTGAGGCATTTCTCTTCTTTTTTTTTTCTTTCCTTCTGGTTAGCTATAAAGCAAACAACTGCAGGCATTTTGTTTGCCTTTTTGCTCCATATACACAGATGAAACGACTGTTTACTTCATTCTGACATACTCGACGCACTCCGGACCGGACAAACCAGAAGTCGATGGACTATCAAGCGAGCTTGCATTTCCATTTTCGGTGCACGGCAAATATGTTTCGTCGATGACGGCGAGTACTGCTACAGCGAACCCGAGGGTGTCTGGTTCCTGTTTCTGGAGCTCGTGGAGTACATTTCCCCTTCCGACTACGCTGGACGCGGTCAGTGACTTCAAACGGCCCAGCGACGGTTTCCATCCGCATCTTTCTTCAACTGGAGTAAATTTTTGCTGTCGGCGGAGGGATGGCGGACCCCCACCCCTGTATTGCACAGCGAGGACTGATTCATCGGTGGTTAGGTTACTGTAAACATACAATGTTCACCAACAGTCCGGCGTGTATAGATTAGGTTCTTTTTTCAATGCGTGTTTCGCTCCCAGTTTTGCCTGTTGATTAATTCAAACATAAGACGCGACCGCGTTTCTGCTTCCGGGATGGAATTTCTTCGATATGCCTATTCTAAGTCCCGGCTGAAAGATGGCTGACGGTTGCAGACATTAATTGACTGCAGCGTCCATCCATCAAAGCAAATTCCTTTAGGCCTGCTCCATTAGCTCTTGGGCATTCCACGTGCAATGCATAGTGTTGAGTTTGATGGTGGATAGATTTTAATGCGCTGTGGTTGAATCAATAAGAAGTTCTTAATGGAATCATTTCAAAACGAAACACGAAATTCAACAAATTTTCTTGCAATAGTTTTTGACTTAAGTTTGTTTTATCTTCCTGAAACTAAGTAATTTAGTGAAGCAAAATTTAAACGGCACATGATTTATGGAACCATTTAAAACATTCCACACATTGTTTTATAACCATGGAAAACTTTTCTGCACCGGTAGTCATCCACATGTTTTGGAAGAGGAAGAGGAACACCTACTACGTCAAGCTTATGGTGGGAAAAAAATAATTTCCAGAATCACACCAAAAATCTTTGGTAAACAAAAAATTATCTCGAATAACTTAGTGACAACGTATACAAGATGAATGATACGCATGGAAGCCCGAAGACGCTGTTAAGATAATCCATCCCACATCCCTCATGCACATCCAACATGATGTCACTACTTTCGGAATGCTTTGATGGAGGTAAAACTTCTGCCACGAAAGAAATATTGCACAATAGCGGGAGTATAGTCGGAATGCGGTTGGTGGAAAAGTTTCAACCAATGTCTGGAAATTGTCACCGCTAGCCAACGAAAGCAAGCATTGTGGTGGTGTTTTTTACTCCTGACGTCAAACATTAATTCTTTCGCGAAGTTGTCATGGAATTCCACAACATTTCTTAGTGCAACATTTATCGTAGCGTCAACGGAAAACCAAGAATAATATTCTTCATAGGCACGTTCCGCTTGGTTTCACCGGGAAGCAGTTTCGCCACGCGCTTGGCTGCATCGACAAACTCTTTCTGTACAAACTTTGAATGCACGATCCTTTCTCCGCGGCGGTTGCCTTAGTAGTTGCTTAGTATGCCAAGAAGCGAAGGCTGTGGGTGGAGCAGCAAGCCAAATAATTCACGATCGTTCTTCACACGGTAAATGGTTGTACAATTCCTACCGCGGTTCGGCTGTGTTTGTGTGTTTTGAACATTCGCAGCACATTTACATAAATTCTACAACTTTCCAAAACACGGACTAGTATTTTCCACCCACAGCCCGTGTCTAGGAAGGCATGCAGCACTAATTTGTGTGCTACCCTCGGAGGCATTTGTTGTTTAACTGTTGGCACCGCTGATGCTTATCATATTGACCGTGGAAAATCCTCCCATTTCGTGTCCCAAAAAACAGATTCCCTTTTACTGTTCTCCGATGCCGGGGGGCTTCGAAGTAACGGGCGGATCCACACGATACCGGTGACCATGTTGCGTCCATTGTCGTCCCCTATTTTCCATAGTTTTGCTAACATTTAACACGGAACCTCTTCTCACTCATGTCCCATTTGCCACGTCCTGCCGCAAGCTCGCAAGATGCGAAGCGTCCATGTTCCGCCGTGTTGTATCGTCAATGAGGCACGAACGCGAAATTTTAGAACACCGTCATGTAGCGAACGTTGACCACGAGGAAGAGGAGCGGCAAGCTACATCAGTGTAACGATGTTCTTTCGACGTGAGGAAGAGCTGGGCTGTGTTGCTGCTTTCCAATTTCCCTGTTTCGATGCTTTGAGGCATTTTATTTTCGCTTTCGACTGAGTGTATTGTCTGCCTTGAATCGGCGACGGTCGGAAACACTTTTCATTAAAACAGATTCAAATTCATTTACTTTAATGTTTGGTAATTAATTTGGTTTTCCGAGCTTCGCCGTTTCTGCCATCTCGGAAAAGCAGGCGTCACACATACACTCCAGAGGGAGACACACGTCCGCTTTTTGTGTTGGTTCTGCGGCACCAACACTACTTTTAGCAAGAATCACTTTTTTCACGGTTTGAAAACGTGCTACGGTGGTTTAGTTCACAGTTTCATTTGAAATTTTTTTTCTCTTTCCTCGATGAATAGCACAGCCGTTTTATGAAAAGAGACCGTTTTTCATCAACCGAGCAAGCATGTTGGGGCTTTTTCCTTTCTGTTGTTTTCCGTGTCCTTTTTCTCACGACCGTTTCGTTTCGCTTCTATGCGAATCGTATAACATGGTTGCCGACGACGGTGGAGCGTGCACAGATTTCCACTCGACGAGGGAACCGGGTTTGTTTCCCTTTAATGAGAGGAAAACCATACCAAACATTTCCTTTGCATCATTCCTTGGTCCTGGATCGTCTGGTATGTGCATTTTTTATTGTCTGCTTGTGGGATCTTTTTTTTTTAGACACCGCAAAGAGGATGAATAAGTGAACACTTTACTAAATGTGATTGTAAAATAGCGGACTGCTTTTACGCAAGCACAGTGAAAATGATGATTTCACGACCATTTTTTATGGATTCCGAAATCAACAACTGGCTTATAAGAAAAATGCAGAAATTTGGTTAAAATGTTTATCTCATTCTTTCATTCCGGCATTAAATTCCTTTACTCTTTTGTCTTGACTTTTGGATTATACTGAAAACGTGTTACCGTATTGTATAAGGCTGAAAGCAAAAATAAAAGCATCTACCTAAACTCAGAACGTGATGAAGTTTCACTAAAGGATGGGAGAAATCTTTGGATGGTGAGCAGATCGTAGATAGGAAAAAACTATTTATTTAATTTCTAATCGAATTCGATATTACCCACTTTCCGATTCCTGGGCAATACGTTGCCTCAACAAATAGTCCCACGCCATGGCATCTCGCCAACCATCATTCTTAAGTATCCTTCCTATGTGAACTGACGCGATTCGAACAGCACTCCTCTTGAGGTTGTGTAGTCTGCAACCAGTTAATCCGGACGATAGCGTTCAGCAATCGCTTTGAGCAAAATGATACCTTCCAAAACTAGCTAGAATGTGGAGAATCCCATCGGGTTCATTAAGTTTGGTTCCTATCCTGGCTATCCATTTTCCACTGTGTCTTATTGTCTTCAATTATCTCTGTGGGTAATGAAAAATACTGTTAACACTGCCGGCCATCGTAGTCCACAATCCGTGAGTGAGCCGTGAGAGAGGAATTGCATCGTTTACCGAATTTAATAGTAAATGAACGAAAACGAGTTTTCCAATCACTTTCGTCCGTTTTGCTGACGCTGGAATAGGTGACATGCTATTTGCTTCGTTCTAACACTCACCGCCGGTAATCCGCTCTTGTTCGCGCTCGATTCGAGTTAAATTCCCCATATCTGTAGGAGGTAAACGGTGGGGACAAACCGTTGTGAAATTGCTTGGCGCAACTGGATCGGTCAGTCGCCCCAAACGTTATTGCTTCCGCCCATTGGGAGAAAAGAACTGTGCACTGTGGAAAAGGATCCGCAATCATTCTCATCATCATCCCCATCACCGGTTGGAACGTCTGTCCAATGACCATTAACATCAGCTACAAGAAGCACCAACCTCACAGCAGAAAGAGTGTCCATTGGTTTTGAAGTACCTTCCTCTTCAGTTTCACCGCACACTGGAAGATTGGAGCCTCTCGAGAGTATTGGCTAAACAAAAATCACACCCAGGAAAGGTGGCTTTCGCTTGGCGCGTTGCTTTTGCTTTTGCCTGGAAAGGAAAAACGTTCCATTTTACAATTCTGACTCAGGAATGTGTTTGCTGTCCTCCTTTCACTCCGTAGCTTTTCTTTCACTGTAAGCGTTTCATGTTTTTTCCGCTTATGCTGCTGTTTTTTTAAACTGGCAAAAGAAAAAGGCTGGCAAGCTCTGACCCAAAATGTGTCCGTTTAGAGTTTGCCTTCTTTTGGTTCCTTTTTTATTTGTATTCGCACGGAATTGAAATGGTTGAAAAAGGCAAAGTAACATATACACACACTGTGTCAGGTATCTATGTGCATGTTCACTTAGATTGCAAATGAATACTTCATACTCACCGTTTCACCCTCGTCGTTCAATCACACAATCTCAACAGCAGTTTAATCCCAGGGCAACGCAGAATCCTTGACGTAGGTCCATCAGTGCTGGAGGCGATTGCTGCCCTTTGAATTCGACAAAGACAAAATAAATGCAGACTTGTGCCGTTTGCCATCCAATTGTCCCCTAGGAATGCTTCCAAGGATTGTTCTGGGACCGATTCTATCGAACATACCAGTTCGGTTTGGGTACAAGAGGAAGCGGAAAACGGTTGACACGGATAGAAGTCTGTTCCAATGCCTCTTTTTATGATTTCCGAGAGGATCGTGGCGCCAGGATTGAATGCGAGACCCCATTTCTGAACCCATCTTTGTCAGGGCTCAAAACGTTCTCATATCCTAAAAAGAGAAAAAAAAACTAGGGAGTCACCAACGGAGACGCCCAAAATCCTGAATGGCACAATGACCAACTATTAATGAAAAGCTGCAAATGAGGCGAATAAAACCGAAGGAGGGAGGAAGATGGGTAGGCGTGACTGAGAGGTTATTCGCGGCTTCTGGGAGAAGTAGAGATGCTGGTGTTCGGTTTCACCAAGCTGGGGTATATCGATTGCGTAGAATAGAATGTGAACCAAATGAAATGGCACGGACAGTCTTCTTATATCTCCGTGGGGATATGCGATGGTAAAGGGGAAAACTCCGTCCCTGGAGCGTATTTGGGAGAGGTTTGCTTTGAACGAAATTACCCTGGACGTTCATTCTGGTGCCAGAAGGACATTATTTGCCACGTTGGGTGGAGATATTCGGAGCAGAATATCGAAAGCGCACTGCTTGATTTGTCTTAGCAAGACGACGGATGGGGTAATCTGTAATAATGAGGCTTATCATTATTCGCACTTCGTGGTTAAACAGCACGGTGGCTTTTCAACCAAAAAGTGTTTCTGATGTCTAAAACAATTCCTACGAGTAATACAATAACATTGATTATCTTGCTATAGACCATAAAAGCTCCGTTTAAATGTGAACATATTACTCCTACGCGCTTCACGTTGTGCTCACCCCAGGGTAAATAGTGATTGAATGATGACAAATTGTTTGATTGCCGGAAGCAATTGGCCAGCATGACACCTTCAATGGTGACATGGGCCCTCCATTGTCTCCAGACGTCTTCTAAGCTCAAGCCATCTAACATCAGGTGCCGTAGGAGTGCTTGTACAATAACATGTATCCGAGCCGAGTGCAAAGAGAATTCAACCAAGCGAGGCAAATGAGAAAACATTTGAGTTCGTTTGTTTGTAACAAACACGTTGCGTTCATTCAACGCTTGTTGGATGTAAATCTTGGAAGTGGAAACACTTTTGTTCATGAGCTTTTCAATATTTTATGATACTAACGTGCCGAGCGACGTGAGGCGACAGACAAAGAACTAATGCCGACTGTATGACTTGGGACCGGTTTGTGAATTCAATTGCCCCAAAGCATCGTCTGCAGAGACTTCGGGATTCTACTTCAGCAAACGTTAATCCAAAGTCAGTACTCTTAGCTGCATGGAGTACGGAGTTCCATGACACGGATTAATAATAAACAAGATGGAGGGATTGAAGGCAGGTTGAAAGTGAACTCTTCTAAATTAATCATTTCAATTTCACTTGCTACCACATCAGAATATTTGGTTTGAATAATAGACTCATCCATAAATGGCGCTCGAGTGCTTTTTTGGTTACTTTAGAATGTTATGCAGTTTTAAACGCTCCTGGTAAATGGATTCGAAGACGCGTCGCTGAAGAACTGTACAATATGTGTAATAATTTCACAAATATTCTCCCAACATTTCACGTAGTAAATATGTTTAGCAGATTAAGGAGACCAGGCGTGACTAACGATAGCTCAAAGAAACGATGTTATAGTGAAGCCAATAAATACTTGCACTTAATGGGCCATGGCCGGATAGATATGAGATAATGGAACAAAACTCCACCACTGATTGCTAAATCGGTTTATGAAGGTGCCATTTTGGTAACCAAATGACATCAGATAAATTTCTCCAGAACACCGTATTTTCTTGCGAATAGAAACTGTGCGGCACGAGGGACTGGTTTGGGAAGCTGGTGTTTCCGATACCCCAGGCTACGGGAGCTATCCTTGGCACGAAACGTTGTTCCGATGGCTATATTCCCCCATGCACGAGAGCGTTTGACCCCATGGGAAATCAAAGCACCTGGTTTTCATTCTGGTGTACGTAATATACGCACCGGATGTTCATTCTCGGTTGGTGTTCTTGTTCCTCATGTCAGGGACTTCTTTGTTCGCCTTGGTTCCCGAGAACTAGAGTAAACGAGAGGAACGAACCAGACATGGCTTGTGTAAGAGCACACAATCGGCTTTGGGTGCCTGTTTGAAATGGCTAATGTAATACATAGTTTCCGTACAGATTCCTATTTAGAATACCTGCTTCAGGGAGGCAGGTCTCGACTCGATTTTGCTCTACTCCGCGTTTACCTACGTGTCTGGGTCTCTCTCGAGTCTTGGGGAATCTGATTTTCTCCCGCCGGATCACGAGTTTATTCCATGCGGTGTCTGGAACGATGGCCGAACTGATAAATTACCTGTCCGTTTAGACACCTGTGCCGGTTCATCTAATCCGGCATCCTGCGAAAGGATCACTGGCGGCTCACGAACACATACACACGAACACATATTCTGGTTGTGCTAGGGTAATTCTTTTCATTATTTTCTAGACATTTCTTTAAAATAATCCAAATCTGGAGTTTCTTTTTCAATCTGAGACGAATTGGATGCTTATCAATATGTTTGTGTTTAAATGAACTTGGATTCTCTCTTTTCCAGAAATCCACGTTTAAATATTGTTTGCGACTTCTTGTAATGTGGTATCCTATAACCATCGTTAGCGAAAGTTTGTTTGAATCAAACGAATCGAATAATGCACACGCTCCCGAGTTGTGAATCAATCACAAATTCAATGCCTATTTTGAAACGAAACGAATGTTGTTCAATTGTTCAACTGCCGCCAAAGGCTCCCATGATGATTGGACCGACAGTTGACTGGCAGCTGCCATGTCGCTTCTTCTAGACTTAGTAGAATACTTTGAGAACTTTGGCCGAATGTGTGTGCATGCTTTCTCTCCTCCTTGCTCCACGAATAATTAACCAACTTTATCGTTCAAGAGTTGAATTTTCTTTTTCTTTCAACCGGAGAACTAAGAGCTCCGATCCATAGCGTGATAGATATTTTAATGAAGCATTCAATGGAAAGTTTTTTTGAAGTACAAGCACTTTTATTTCTCTTCTGCTCGAGCTGGAAGGCTGCGAGATATTTTCACAGAAAGAATATGACTGGTCTTGCAATTTATCATTCGTTTCCTTATTTTACCATGACACAAATTGGCTGATTAGAAATGCATTCACCACAGCGGTGAGCAGTAGTCATCAGCGAACGCTTTGCGTTCATTTTCACGTTCCTTCAAGGCTACAGTTCAAGGGTTTCTCGAAAGATCAGCCTCCTCAACACGTCCGCGGTAAAGCTTGATTGAACACGTTTCCTTTTTTGCTATTAAGACGCAGGGGCCAAAGTGAGAAATGTGTAGCTCCCAGAGGGTGTGAGGACATGTTCCTTCCGCCATTTTCACTTAGCTTCTTTCTTCCCAATGTTAGGATCCTTTGAAGATGGTAATATTGTTGACGAGTGAATATTCTCAAGTGATCTTTCCGGATGGTCTGGAAAGAACTCGAAGCTCGTTGCTGAGCAATCCTAGGAATGGCATGTAACTGAAATTAGGTCGAACTTTGTGTGGTGTGCATTTTGGTTATTAAGATTTAATTCTAGTTCGCCTTTTTTATTTTTCTTTATAAAACAGTTAGCGAGGCGCGTTTTTTTACTTCACCTTCAAATGGAATAAACAGTTGGGGAAGAAGGGGCATTCAATATGCCTGCTTTGTATACGATTGGCTTCCAGCATTTATTGCAAAGCAGCATGATCATATTTCTCCGTCCGAACGTTTGACGCGCATTCAACACCAATAAATCTCGCCTGCAAATGGAGAGCAGCACGCGCGTGAAGCTTTTTTTTGCGATCAGAAAACACTTTTCTTTAACGATTGCGCTCGTTGTCGAGTCCTGGTAGAGTCCAAGACTAGCATGCTAGACGCCTCTCGGATTGACGCTTAATTTACGATCGTTTGATGAAGATAGCTCATCGAAATAAATGTCCTTACGATGACTGGTACAGGAACGAAAGTCTCGCCAGTTGGTAGAAAAATGGACTACAACTAACGAACGGCAAAAAAGGTACAGGATGGCAAGGCAAGAGGATGCTGAGAGGGAGCGCACAAGGATTGCTCTAAAATATTCGCCATCAAATGGCAGTCGGACACCGATCCGATCCGTTCACCGTGCCGGCTGGCAAATAAATTGCACGAAACGAGATGTACCTTCGGATATGGCGTTCAGCATGAAGCAATCACCGGGCGAGCCCTCTAGAGTCAGCCCCGTGTCAGACGGTGGCAGAACTTACAAGAAGTTGTTCCACTCGGGTTAGTCTCGAGTTGACTGCGGGTTTTTGCCACCATCGGCAAACGGCAGAGAAGCATAATTCAATCTCAATTCAACCCACCGTCTGCGCGTTCGTTTGCCAGGGAGCGCGAGGGGGCGACCGGGCATGAAATGTGGCCGAGCGAGCGCTGTTTATTCAAACATCCAGTGCACCTTAACGTATTCCGTATGTGTGCCGGCAGCTAAGCAGTAGGTACCATCACTCTTGAGCCGTTACGGGCACATCAGGAGTTGCACCGACCTGCAGCAATCCGTATGCATAAATGTAAGAAACCGGGAAGGTTCGACCTTCGCCAGGTTTGCGTTTTGCAGAAAAAGGCATTTGCATGTACAGTATTTTCGCCCCTGCCCAAACATCGAATTTCTTGAGCCACTCTGGTTTTTTTTTTCCTTTTTCAACGGAACTTCTCTCCGGTTGAGAAACGGTGTGATGATGTAGCACGTGAGAAGTGCCGCGCGAAAGGAGAAATGCATCCCAAACCTCTTACCAGTTTTGGTTTGCGGTTGCAGTGGTTTTTTTTGTCTTCTTCTTCGAGAAGAACATGCTAGGATTTGCACTTATATTCCTCTTTTTAAATCAAGTCCCGCGCAACATAAATACTAACATCGTCGTCGTCGTTGTCGGTATTGCCGGTATCCGGATCTTATTTAGGTAACAACCGTACCGACCTCCGCAGGGGTTTGAATTTTCCATCAAGATTTATGCGCGCTTTCTGCGAACTCGGAGTCGGAGATGAGCTCGCTCCTGCACCGGATGCGCCCATGTACTTTACTTTTTCTTCTGTTGTCTAAGGAGTTTTTGGAACGGATATCTTCCAAAAATTCAGAGTTAGAAAGAAAAATAAAAAAAAAACACAATTCATAGCTGAAAGTTTTGACCACCAGCTCCTTATGACTAAAAATCCGAACTAATGACACCACAAGATGATGCTTTACGACTTTTGTTCAATACTGGTGCTTCAAGGAGCACGAGCCTTCAATTTCGTGAGAATGCTTTCATGTTGGAAAAAAGAAGCGTGTAAAATTCGCAACTTTTAAAGCTGATGAAGCTAGCTGCTTAAGCAACATTTAAAGGTTTCGCACACCTGAGACGAGGGTGTTAAAATGTTTACACCAATTGTACCTCTTTTCTGCGACAACCGCTCGGTTGGAATCAATTTGGCCTCACATTTGGGTCTACCGGTTCGCCGGGCCGCCGTAAACAAGACCCATTTGTCAGTGAAATATTGCGACAGATACGGCCCAGGAAAGGTGCGATAAAAGGTACGTGGAATTGATAAACGTTGCGGTTAGTAATGATGTGGTAGAGCACGGGCATTCGTACAAACTGCTCAACCTTGTAAGAAACATAAATTTTCTTGGAATATTTATGGCTACAAAATAATTTAATGACAAATTTGTTTTTCTACAAAATATTTCCGCTAAGTTCTAGTGTAATTCGAAATTGTAAATATGTTTTTTTTTTATCATTTCATCCCAGGTAAAACCGTGTTCCGTCCTATCCCTCGAACGCCGTTGGATTTGAATGTTTGTATGCCTAAAAAAAAATAACATAAGTATTACCAGTTTATTTTGCTTGATTTGAATGTTTCAGGCAGCAAGAAAATACAACTAACATCGGGAATGAGCCTGTTGTTTACAGCATCCACTAACACAAACGAAACAAGGTAGCTCTCGTTAGAATCAAGGATAAATCAACACACATCTTTGCCTCGCATCACCTTAATACTTGTCAACCCATGGATGCTTGAAAGGTGACGATTGCGAAAATTTATCCCACTGCCCAAACAGAGAAAAAGGGAGATGGTAGAACAAGACGGAGAGAGAGAGAGATAGGGCGAGATACCGGTAGTGGCGAAGGTAATGAACGTTTTCCCACAAGAAACGTGTTTTTGCGGCCAGACATGCCGCCCTCCTAGGCGGCTCCTGCCGGGCAGGCATTTTATCATTTCATCTTGAATAATGATTTCATTTGCCGAGAATTTATCATCACGCTTAACGGTCGTTGTGGTTCTCCCTCTCTTCCCGCGCCCCTTTTACCGCACTCTAACGAGAAAAAGCTACCACCGCAGCCCGCGTCGCTGCTGTCAACGTCCTTTTTAGCGGACGCCTCTCTCCCGGGCCAGTATTGGTATAAACGAATGGTTGTGCGGTTTTTGGGGTGAAGTTTTACGTGCATTCCTTCCTTCCCTGGAACGGGAAGGGGAAGGCTGGCCAGGGAAGGAGGGGGCAGCAATTGCACCATTAGTCTTGGGTGAACAAAGGTGGGAGTACGCTGTTCTTCTCTTAGACTTTCCTATCTAGTTTTTGTTTCGAAGCATAATAGCTGTGCAGTATTTAATCTCATAAATGATTTTAATGAACAACACAGAGGTTACTCATTCATCCGTTGAAATCATCTCTTTCTTGCTCGGTTTGCAAGATAGGTTAGAGTTAACGCAGAAAAAAACTTTAACCTAGAAACTAAGTTCAGGAAGCGCATGCACTGAATTCCTATTTGCTGAAAGCGTGCCCACCCAACGTTGTTATCCTCATGCGGGAGGCAGTGCTAAGGAAGGATGCCCACCATCCCTCCGCCCACTACTGAAGATGATGATTAAACATCTTATTCTCCTCCCCACCTTCCATCATAATGAACTCTCGTGATGGACAAATAATGTGCTCCAGTGTCTTTTCCGGCTGTCGTCGTGGTAAAGATTGCCAGCCTGCGATTGTGCGGTTGCTGGGAGTAGGGAAGCCGAGAGGTTGGCGTACGCGTTAGTTGCCGGGAAGAACTATGGGGTGCTTACGGAAGGCGACGACGGGGTGGACCTGAACTTTTCGTGTTACCGGAAGTGAAATCTTTGATAAATTGAAATCAGCGACGAATGTCGACGTCATGGTATGCTGGGGGGTCGGATTTTCCGGGAGTGCCTGGTGGGTTGCGGTTCTTAGGGAAGTGGGCTAGGCTAATTGTTTTATCTTTCGATTAAAGCTGATTGCGGAAGGGACTGCCGTCTGCGGTGGAGCGATGATAAAACGACTCAACGGTGTCGTGGCAAATGCGTAATACTTTCTTGATGTTTATCGTGGTCGATGGGAAGCATCCGTGTGTTCTTCGCAGGAAAGAAGCGACGGCACGGTTTATGATAAGCAGATGTTTGTTATTAGCGCCTGAGTGCTTCGGAATGTTCTTTTAGTTACTCTAATTTGCGGACATTCGATGCCTTAATCGGTTGTAGAGGCCTCAATTCATTCACTCTGCATATCGCGTTTCTTAAGACCTCACGTTTTATTTGGCTTGATTGTTGAGTAAAGCTAGTTGATTAATGAATTGTATTCTTCGACTAGTTTTTTTGATATTTAGTTTAATTTTACAATTTTACTAACGTAGTACGGAGAAACTATCACTCAAAAATCTCAATTAGACAACCCAAACACATTTGCAAATCTTTATTTAAATAGCGTGGCTATGTATGCTCCATGTTAGGAAAGTTCTTTTAAGAGTCTGTTTATTGATTAATTTCGGTTTTTTACGCTATTCCTTGAGCAATAAGGGGACACATTCACTCACTTCATTCCAATTTCCAAGGATTCCAAGATCTAAGGTCTTTAAACAAACACACAATCCACAACTTTGAATACTTTTCTCCAAACAAATATGTTGAGCGAGCAAAACAACACTGAATATCTTAAACCCGATGCAGTGTACGGATTGCCATCACTTGATGTATTCCAATGTCTAAGGTCTTTAAACATTAATTTTGATGTTGATTCGAATGCTTTTCAGGAGCATAGGGTGCAATGAAAGAAAGCTATGGCGAATGTGATGCACTTCGCTTTCGGTCATATTGGTCCCGGTGCAGCCAATGTATCTCACGGCTGCACTACACTGATAACGAATCATGATTGATGAGGCCACGATTTCATTGATGGCTAGAAGTTGCACACCGCCTGTTAACTTGAAAGTATAAATAACTCGGTCAGCTGGGGACCGACTGAAGCTTGTGGAGGCACACTGTGTTGCCCGAGATCGATTACCCGTGAATCCGATTCGTATTTCATTCAGAAAATGGCTCGATGCACTACCCCATTTGTCATTAGGTGACAGTTTGAAACCAACAATCTACGCTGGTGACGATGGATGGTTATTCTCCCAAAATGTTTGTTTTCTCTTTGGATGAAAAAGGAAGACTTCCTCCACCTCGCACTTTCGGACCAATTTAATTCGTCATTCTTTGTTCAATTAGCCCCAAAGAATGTTTGCTCTGTCGTTCACGGTAAAGTCAATTTCCGGTTGAATCGGTATGCTCTAAAATCTCTTTGCCCACAAGTTTTTATTAGAAAGTGTTCTCCAAGGCATCCGAATGTACGTTGCGTAGGTATGGTTTTACGAAGTAGTAGGTTATCAGTGGATTGTAAACATTCACTGCTCTGCTACTGATTGAGTATGGACTGGTAGGAAACACTGTACAACAATAACGCCCTAGCAAATTGAAACATTTTTGCAACCAGCAGGAAGTTTACCATTCGCGCAAAGATAGTCCCAGACAAACGCGTCGGACAACTGATGATCGGTGAACCTTTTACGTTCTGGTTGACCTTTCAGTAGCATCATCATTGTCTGTTGCCGTTATGCCATAGAGAAGGTTGCTTACTTTTCAAAGTGTGATAACGACCACAAGCAGCAAGTAATCACTATCATTACTGTAGTGATGTTATTTTCAACCA
The DNA here is from genome assembly GCA_914969975.1 of Anopheles atroparvus. Taxonomy (NCBI): domain Eukaryota; kingdom Metazoa; phylum Arthropoda; class Insecta; order Diptera; family Culicidae; genus Anopheles; species Anopheles atroparvus. The sequence continues at coordinate 16,948,530 of CAJZCY010000004.1, forward strand.
GCGAGACGCAATCCGCTGTCCTTGACGTCTCGGCTGATGAACGACATTGTTCAACCCACAAACTTGTCATCAAAGGAGTAAGTTTAGAGTGATTTATTTTATAATCCTTACCCGCAAGTCTCATTTTCTGGTTTAAATAATATCATGATTCATTAAAAAATGTATAATAAAATATCCTCTCTGGGTAGTGATCAATCGTAATATGTCAGTTTGTTCCTGGAAAGTTCTTTGATTCCACGACTCCTCTCAAATCATTGCTTTACATGAGGCTAAGCAAACTGTGCCCACATGGTGTGCTGTCGATTTAATATTGCAACCATTTGCTGAGAACCATTCATGCCTGTTTATTAACACACGTTATTGACATCTATTTTCCGACAAAACATACAAAACGTCCTAATGGCTTGTGAAATTGATATGGACGACTTTGGCAGAAAATTGTCACGACATAACGTTCATGGGAATGTGTCCCTAAATGATTTCTATTCGGAGGCAAAAGTGCTGGTTCTTCTTCGACCCTCCCACTGTCGACAGGTTGTTAAATGGTACGAAACGATCTCGTGGACTGGATGTGAGGATTCGAACGATGATTGGATTTATCATTCAGCTTAGCATTTGTATCAGTGTTATGAATTGGCTCTCGCTCTAATAGCTGCATATTTTATGTTTCTAGAAGTTTAATCGATCATATTCCAGCTGCGTTTGTTTCTTCTTAAGAGAACTGCATTAATTCCCTCGTTACAACAATATCGTCAGAGTTTTTTTTAAACATTAATAAATTGTAACCTTAAGATATCTGCTTCTCATTTTATCTGGGCATATTCTCAGTGTTTAACTTAGAACACAATGGAATGTTTTCTTGTTTTTGCAATTAATCACTTTCGTCTTTACTTTCATGAGACTGTAAATTATTTATTGAAATCTAAATGTTAAAATCAATGAACAAATATGAAGTGCAATGGGCATAGTTAGCTTTCAACTCTCGATCAGACTCCAAAAAGGGGAAACAAGTTAACGCCAGATGCATTTTTCTTATTTTTTTATATTTGCTGAAGGCTTTTGGCTTCAATCTGTCTGCGCCCGGACGACTCTGCAAAGAGAACATGTAGCGAGTTCGCTTTTTGACGTCATTGCTTTTCGTATCGTCGCGTATCGACGATCCTAGAATAGCGAACCACGGAAACTGTTGACATATGGAAAGGATGACAGGCAACTAAAAAAGCTCGTGCAAGAAATGGAGTGTTAGGATGGAATGGAGTGAAGGAGCAGGGTTTCCAAAGTGTCATAGATCAACTCTGGCCGATACGACGCCAAGAAGTCTAGCGTAGCGGGACAAGCGGAAACGGTAAAAAAAAATATCATAAAATCATCACTCAAGCTCTTCTAACCTGCAAATGGGGCCTTGCGGAACATAGTCTCGTTCATTCAGGCGCCATGCACCCGGTTCTCGTGCTACGATGCAAGCACCAACGTTCAACTTCGCGTCTTCCGGTCTACGTTCTGGTGTTCTGTTTCAAGTGCACGTTCTCGTTACCAGCTTTCTCGCATTTCCTGCTCCAGAACACACAAAAAAAGAACAAAACAAAAAAAGACTGTACAGAATGCGGACCTATCGACGGCGGAGAAACATATTGGAATACAAGGGAACGCGTGATGCAGATGATAGTGCCGCTCGGAGGCGATGATCAATTGACAGCCATCGATGGCACCAGCGTTTGCATCAGCTGATGAAAAATCGGGGGAGTGAAAGTATTAATACTTCACTCGACCGTCGACGTGTTGTTTTAGTTATTAGTTTGCTAGTGTATGACAGACACAAATATTCCGATGAAATCAGTACGTTATATCAGCGTTCTTTTAGACGTTTTCATAAACCTTTTTTTGTCATTAAAGTCATCCTACCAACCTTATTGTTCTACTGTTCGATCAGCTATAATATTATTTCTAAGTGTAACTCCTGACCAAATCATAATCTCATAACCGCATTATTTTAAAGAATGAATGTTTCAGTTAATTATGTTTCAAAGGCATCGCAATATCCAAATAATCCTCTCGTGAACTGAAACTGCCGGTTCTGTTGGTAGCATATGGTTTGATTCTATCACTGTAACCCCTGTGAACTTCCAATTGGATGGAGTTTGCCCTCTTGCATTAGAATGAGCTTGTAGAAAAAAAAACTTTAGAAGCATTAGAATCACCTCTTGATTTTTTTTTTAATTTTACAGTATCAAAGATTGAAAGTCAAATGCCGCACCGAAGTTCGGGGAAAATCTCGATAAGGAACCAAATGTTTCCAAGCACACGCTATCGCCGAGTTGCGCCCAGCCCGTCCTTCGCCATCGCGCCCGGCTCGCTGTTTATTTTTGCCGAACTACCGAATGGATGATGTTTATTTTGATGAAGATTAGACCAAACGGTGCGGATTTTGTTTTCATGTTATTTAATTCGACAAAAAACCGTCACGCCACACCTACCCGGCCCTTTATCTCAATTGCTGCAATGGGGACGGTTTTACGGCAAGCAATGCTGTGGCTCTGGGAAAGGAGCGCCTGTAAATGTATAAAATATTTAAATCGAAATGTTTTATCTCAAGGGTGTAAATTCCATTCCGACCATTTTTCGACATGCAAAAAAAAAAAAAAAGATGGACACAGAACGCGTCGAAAACTTTCCCGGGTCCAACGGCGTAGGAGTGGGTCGTTGGGAGTCAATGTCTTCATCAGGCCGGCAGCTTCGGTGCCCTTGCTGTGTGTACTTACTCGTCCGGTTTCCGCATGTATTTCTTTCCTTTTGCGAACCTTTTGCATGCACAAGGAGGACTCCCGCTTTTCCACGCCTTTCTCGTCACCCTTCGTGGGATCGCTACCCTCCGGTTCCACTGGTAATGCTGATGGCTTTTTCATTCCGTTCGAGATGGCTTTGAAAGACGCCATCCCACCTGACTCCTTCCCAAATCTTCCGACCAACTAAGCGATCTGGCCCTTCGGAGGAATCCGGATTGTGAATTTGAATTGAATATATATGTAGGTCGAAAGAGAAAATGGAAATGTCTTACCGCTCGACTTTTCTGCCTTATTAGTTGGTTTGACGCATATGCAGATGTAGAGTTGTGTGGTGTTCCTTTGGAAGAACCTTTGACTTTAGTTCCTTAAATTGTTTTCCTACATAAATATTCTGTATGCCAAATGAATGATTACTTTTATTTGAAAGTTTAAAAAAACTTTTTTTTTTTTCAAATATAAACCAAGGTTTGTAAACTTGTCACCTCAAAAAGTCGACATAGTGACCCGTTTGCATATCCATCCCATACTGTCAACTGTGCTCGGTGTGTTGATACATTTCCGCTCCGGTACGTTCGCTGCTGGAGCATTTCACTTTTTGATGTATGTGTGTGTGTGTGTGTGTGTTTTTCCGCCTTCCAACTGGGGCGTAACTGGTCAGAAAAAAAAAAAAATCGGACGACCCCCAGGAGGTGCGGGCGAGGCTTCTATCATCATTCAGATTATTTCAACCGTATTTGCATTTTTCATGTTTCGCCCGGACCGGAAAAGTGGATGAACGGATCTAGAAAGAGAAGAAAGAAATGGTGCGAAGGAAAACCAGCAGCACGGCCGAGAGTTTGGCCCGGGGCCACAGATTGTCTGACCCGGCAGGGTTTTTAACATTATGTTGTGTATTTGTGCTCTTTCCTTGGCTGTGAGAACACAAAATAAAAAAAAAAAAACCAACACGGTGAGAAGCAAAGCAACCGTCAAAATATGCTCTGGTGGAAAAAGTGGAAGCCGTTCGGCAACGGGCAACCAAGGGCTCTGCTTCTCCCCGTTTGTCGTGATTTTGTGGGATAAAAAGCTGCAAATAACGCCGAGAAAACCGTTCGTTAGCAGAGCAAGGAAGTGTAGCGTTATTTCATTATTGCGTCCGGAGCAAAGTTTTCCTCGGCTGGCCATGGGCTGGGCGGCCCAATTGACTTAACAGGTCGGTGTGTTTATATCCTCTACGGCACGCTGCGTGCTGATGTATCATTTTCCATACTAAATGAATGCTGTAGCTTAAACATTACCGCGTCATGGTGCTCATTAGTGGATATTTTAACGCTTGCATTAGTTTTCTTTGCAACACCAGATAGCTTGTAAGGATGGATGAGGCTGAAGACAGTGATAAGTCTAGCATGCATTCGAACAAGGATGCTTACCCAGCCTTATAGCCATTGGCAAGCTGACAAAAATGAAAAAGAAACGAAATTATTAAAAATGCCAACAACATCTTTGGCTTCCTGGCATCTTTGGGAATTGGATATCATTTTCCGACACGTCACTGGTAGCTTGTGAACCTTGGTTTATCAGAATTTGACTTGTCGGCGTGATGAAACCGGGTGTGTTACATCAAAAAGAATCAAATATTAGCGTCACTTTTTTTTTCGAAGTGGCGCAAACCTAAAGGCCTGATGTGCAAGAAAAAGCGGGTGCTGAAAAGCACACCGGTCAAATAAACCGGAAGCCACTTTCCGGGGAAGAAATTTGCATAATTTTTTAACGACTTCTTGCAAAGCAGAGCAAAACTATTACCATATACACCCCGCAGTGCCGCCACTGTGACTGAGTAGACGGTCAGCTCAGCCGAGAGCCCTTCGGCGGGTATGGTTTTAGGAACTTGCGAGGCCATCAGTCCTCCGGGCGTCCTTGAGATGGAACCGAACTGGGGACTAACTCCATCCCTGGGCCCTCCGGTTGGGTTGTATACATTATGCGGTTTTCCCGAAGTGAACAGCTAGAGCTTACGGAGCAGACGCTCAAATGGCAGGTGGAGTGGTTTAGTTTGCCCCATCGGCCGAGCTGACGGCGTTACAACTCCGACGCCGACGCGACGACGAGGACGTGACGGCTACGAAAACGATGGTGAAAAGTTCGCCGTCTAATGTCAGCCTCTCTGTGACGTCCGCCAACGGGGGGGTGTTGGAACATGGGCGGGAGGGCGAGTATTTAAGCATACAAAGAAATAAAACTACAAGTGTTATTGTCGTATGCAAATAACCTTTCCGTGGTACCTGTCCCACTGCGCGAACCGCCTCACTGCGATGCCTCCATCCATCTTCTGACCGCCGTTGCCGAGCCGGTTCAGGAAGTCAGTTTGACGGCGGGCCATTTTCTGCTGTCGTGAAGCAAATGCATGCATGTTAACAAACGGCGAATGACTTACTAATGCGGGGCGACGCACGGGGCTCTGACATCATCCAGCTGACTTTGAACCACATTTTCTGTGTGTAGATAAACCCCTAATGAATTTTTCAGCTCGAATCGTGTTGGTTATTTTTACTAGAAAAAGCTTCCGGGACATTTTAAAGGTGGCGGGCTTTGGGAATGGAAAAAAATAAGGGTGATCATAGAAAATGTATTTATTAAATTCCTTTTTGTAGTCCATTTCATCCATTTTATAGCCATTTTGAATTATGTTTAAATCCTTATTTTTCACTAGATACTCTGACTATTAAACTTAGTCGCTTCATCAACCGGATTGCTTGACGAACGATCAGTATTGCACTTATCATGATATTTTTCATTACTTCTTGCCACGGCCTCATTCCATAACGATGTTAAAATGTTTTACTTTTCCCGTCAGAAACCACTTGAAAGGCTTGTTTTCAAGGCGTTATTTCAGCAGCAAAAGAAAAAGGAGCGTCGTGCTCGCGTTTGTGTATGAGTGCGCCTGATAAGATCATGTTGTTTATTGCCGAGCTGTTCATCCTTATCCTAGCTTTCCGAACGCTAACCTGGCCGAAATGCTACACCCCCTTATCCATTCGTTCGAATTGTTTACGGCCAACGTAACCGCAGTTAGGGAAAAATTTTGCTAGCGCGTGTGTGGGTTTTGTTTTGTTGGTTTAATTTCCATCTTGGAAGAAAACTGCCTGCCATGGGTTCGTGCGCTTTTCGCAACGTTCACAGGACCTAATGGCCCTGGCTGGATTCTGGGCCTGGCGCTTTTGTTTTCTGCCAACGCACAGTCACGAAACGGCACTTCATCGAATTATGGAAGTCGGTTAATCTTTGCTGTGCTTAGGCACACCGGCATCAGCATACGTGACGGTAGCGGCAAAAATGCGTTTGCTTTCGAATTCCTTGCCATATGGGATTAGTTAAGGGTGGAGGTGGATAACAAGGGCCAGAAGAAAACAGTTGCAAGCGGTTTTCTGAGAAAAGCTAAGTTTTCTTAACCTATTGTTTACTTACCATTATTGACACAGTTTTATTTCAGTTGTGTGTACTGAGGAAAAGAATAATAAAATTCTTATAAACCCACTGACGGTACGTAACCAACATAATTATTCCGGAACATGCTGGTGATCCTCACATATTGTTGATCTTGAGCGTGTTTATGTTATTTTCCTTGAAGTCTCCGTCGAAAACTCTTTTTAGCGTAGAGTTTGCGTGGATGAATAAAGAAATATGTTACTCAAATGCTGAATATTTGTAAAAATATTGAAGCCGAAAATTTTCCGCCGCTATCATATTAAGTTCCCAGAAGATGATGTCTACTTATTGAGGTCCAAGGATATAAATTAATCATTGAAATAAAGTACGCCAAACGTCGTAAGCTTCAAAAGTTTTAGAAGTTTCATATTCATTCCCATGTACTTTAGATGTGTTTTTTTCCGATTGCATCATAAAAATCAAAACCTTTATGCCAAGAGTATGCTGTCCCTCGAGGAAATGTTTATTGCTGACTGTTCCTTTTCCCCTGCTGATCATTTTCTCATGTTTTCCATCCATGTTTTCGCTGTGCATAATTTCGGGGTATGATTATTTAAAACCGCCACCGCCACCAGGGAGCATCAAAGCGCTCTTACCAAATACTAATTGGATCTTTATTAGAATCATGTGAATCGCGAGCCAGTCATCTCCCGTCGTGAGCTGGTAGGTTGCTATTTTATGGGACATAGTCTGCCTTTAAGGTACATACCTTCCCCATCCAGCGCATCACCCAAGCAAAGCCGCCCGGATCAGACATTCTTATCGGCGGGATTGAATCTCATCAAAACCATGTCTGTATCGAGCCGCACGGTAGGGAATAAGTTTAAGCAACGCGCCACAACCAATAGAAACGTCAGAGATCGATCTGCCGAAAGCAAATTAATACCTCCGGGACGCGAAGTAGTAGGAGACGCTGCTCTATCTTTGGTATCTTGTCTTGGTGGATGGATGAAACAGTAGGTTTGTTTTGGCAGGGAAACTCGAGTTGCTACTTCATTCCTCCTGAGATTTGTCTGAAGAAAAAAATAGGGTTTTACTTATTTTTGTCCGATTGTCATTCCTCGGCGAATTTGACCTTAAGAAAATGGGGAAACGCTTAATCAGTTGGGAAACGCTTAATCAGTTGGGAAACGCTTAATTAACAGGGAAGGATCAACGTTAAATACAGTTGACTGGTTACTAGTTTAACATTTTTTTTTATCTCCATAAAATAAACAATCTCGAAATTTATTCTAAAGAAGTTTAGTTTGAGTATGCTAAACCAGCAAAAAATTTTTGTAGTTCAAACTTAGTAGGACTTACGGTATTTGTGAATTCAATATTCTTATCAATACCAGATTATTGGCTTTTCGTTACATGAATCACATTCCCTGGGTTTTTTTTAAAGATGTTGCTTTTGTTCATATTTATCCTCAATCGCTTGCAAAACTAGGATAGAAAATTTAATAAATCCTGTGGTTGATTAATTTTGTCCCACTTATTTTGTGTTTTTCGTCTTCTTCCGATTGCGTTGCCAGCGTTGAAGCAAGGCAATCCGATTCGCATCTGTCCGCGGCCCAGCAAGCGCGCTCCAGTTGCTTTCCTTTTCCTGGCCGGTGGTTTTTAACATTATTCGATAATCCGTGAGAAACGATCGTTCGCCGCCGTCACAAAAAGGGAAGACAACCAAAGTGCCAACATCACTTCGGGCGCACTGTGAGCTGCGGATAAAACTGTGCACGCTAAAGCCCCCTTCATAACCTCGAAAAGTCTCACCCCAGCGAGGAAACAGCGAGTCCTGCGAGGTTGAATTTATTATATTTAAGCTTTATTTATAACGCCAGTATTGATTCTTTGGATAACCATCGACCCCATTTCTCCTGCTTAAACGCTCGTTCCCGCGTGGTAGGGCGTGTGCCCGGGCGACGGGAAGCAGTCAGTGGTTTTCTTCGTTCTAAGCGGCTTGGCTTTCCCACCAGGGGTGGAGTTTTGGCTGGGCGGGCGGATTCGATTATTGAGTTGTTTCGTTTCCGCTTCTGTCGGCTTGGACGGGCTGTGACCGGTGGCGTACAGTCGAGCTGAGTCGGATGAAAAACGGATTCTTGAAAGCCCCAGCCACCGTTGGTCCGCGACGGGTTGAGTGTTCTCCAGGAAGCTGGAAGCAAGAGAAACCCAAGCCGCCCGGACGGACAGTCTTCTAGCGCATCGTTCAAAACCGTGCCAATCCGTAAAATGGGGCGGAAAAAGGATAACCGGCGTGTGATTGAGCACAGCGGAAAAGTGGTTAAGGAAAACTCGTTTTAGTGATTAAATGGTTCGTTTGTGCCGCGGCGCGACAGACGTTGGTGAACGACGAGTTGTGCGTGCGTTTTGTTCTCACTTTGTTTAAGCCTTTTTCTTCGAATTAATAAAAAATGAAATATTCGGCCTATGTTTTTCGTTCATTTTGCGTTTCTCTCCAGGGTCGGCATTTTATAATTAATATAATTTATTCGTCACTTTTAGACCGATCTGGTTTCATCGAAATCATTATCGTTCCTGTTTATGTTAGGTCTTATTGAAATGCAAAAAATTGTCCTTTCATCAGGCTTCCATTAGTATGAAAAGTACAACCAACCAATGTCTCTAAATCTATATATAGTTTTTAGAAAAGGGAATTTTATCCTTTAAAAAAAAAGGTCGATTGTAAATAGCAGAGCGTGTCCAATTTTACCCATGAAAAGCAAATTTGGACGACACATTCCCAGAAATAAAGAGCATACTCCTTTATCTTATCATTCATTTTAATCGGCTCAAAGCCTCGGTGTAGGATGGACAAATTAGATTGTACATTTTTTGTGCGCCAAATTAAAGTTTCGTTAAAAGACGAACAAAAAACAGCCGCACTTCCTCCTCTGCCATTTGAGAACACCGCGTTATACACTATGATTTATTCAGACTTCTTAAGCAAAGTGTTGTGAAGTGTAAAAACTAGACATCGTCCTGGGCTAGTACCGGGTTCGGCCGGAAGCTTCCTGCAGGCATCCGCTTGATGATGGCAGCTAAAGGACGTGCGAAGGTGAGCAAGGAAATTGTCAGTAATAAGATGCTCGTTTCTGAGGCACTTTTGGAGCATTGCACTCTGCTCGACGAGGGCGTCCGGTGTTGCCTGGACGCAGGAACATTATTGAAAAGCTTTCCTCCTGAGCTGGGAAGAAGAATAGAATATGCTCCAAAGAATAAAAAAAAAATAATGAAGGTGAGAGGCTGTTTTACAAGCGGGCCAATTTAATGATAATATATAAATCGCGGGCTCGTAGCGGACCGTAATAGGATCGCTGAGAATTATTTATTTTTGCGTGACATCAAATTGCGACGAAGAACTCTCTGTTTCTCAACAACGTTCATAAAAAAATATATAAGCATAATTATCTTGTCAATAATTGAGAGTTTAGTTAAAGCTAAAGTGTTTTGTTTGAGGGAATTTTCCATGTTTCGAGCAATTTCCATGTTTCGCTTGAAAAAAAAAAAACATCCCATCTATTTCTACGACTGTGTGCTACCCTAAGGACGTCAGTAAAGGATCCCAAAAAATGGATTGAAAACGACCAGGACCAACCCGCCGAGTCTGTTTATAATTGAAAGCCAATTCCTCTGATGCTGACAGCCAGTGAAAAATATGAATACCGATTACGAGTTTTTCTCCGCGAACCCCGTTTCCTACTATTGATTGCTACTAGGGTGAATGCATTTTAAAGACGGTATATTTTCAGCGAACAGAAAGCTTGATTTGTAAGCGGGTTTCTCGCAGCGTTCATTGCAGAAATTGTAGAAGAGGAACAAGTCCGTTGTGGCGACAGCGGATGCACGTGGGGAGTAACAAAGGCCACCTGAAATGAGGTGTGAAAAAGTATGATTGATGCCCATTCTTTGCCGAGCTTTGCAAGAACCAGCTGCGGCTTTTTGTGCCTTTTTCTGTTCCGCAATTCTTCATCTCAATCGGTTCCTATTTGCATTCTGAGTTTCATCTACCGTAGAAACTTGAAGCGCTCATACCTTTTTTTGCGCTTATTCTATGACAAGGGTAAGACGAGTCAAACCAACTGGCTGTGACTAATGGTGTTCTAGAGAACTGAAAAAATAACTATTCAACTACTATGAAATTCGAACTGGCATAGACAATTCTTGAAAAAACAATATTTTAAGTTACTCAAACTGCAGCATTTGTCTTCACAGCTTCTTTTTGCATTTGACAACTTTTCTGCTGCTCCATTATAGATCATCGAACAATGAACGATGGCGTCAGATTTTCAGGATTGCAAATTATTTTTTGTTTTTTCATTTAACTGACAAGTTTAAAAGCTATTTGATTTTATACCTTTCCTAACTATTGCAATCGATGATTTTAGGTTCGCGTACATGTTTCTCCAGAAGCCCGAAGTGAATCTGGCAAGCAATCAATTCCGATGCGATCAGCAAATTTAGAAGGCAACTCGGCTACACTTGAAGCGGAATGAAACCCTTTGAAACTCATACGGCGTTGAAATTCAATTATGTTCTCGTTAATGATGTTCATCAGCTTCCGGTTACATGAGATAGCAGGAGGATCAAGTGATTTGATTTTTGAACTCCATTTCTTTCCCTTTTGATTGACATGGCATCCCTGTATCAACTGATATACTGTAGATCTGTCACACTGCACTGGTGCATCTCAAGACACCCCGGACGTTTCTGGCTGAATTAAGTCGTGACACCGAATTACCATACTAATGACAAAAGCGTTACTTTTTTTTTCATACTGCCATGCTGCCGAGCCAGTTGCTGCATCAATCGCATACGCAATCCTACGAGGACGGAAGAGTCGTTGTAATCTGAGTGGGTGGAAGTAGGAGAAAGCGGATGCGGTTGTAGATTATTAAAGACTTTCTTCACCGTCGTGACTTCATTTCACGATGCGTCTTGGCAGAAAATGAGAAGCACGAGCAAGTGCAGAGCAATCAGCGATTTGCATCGTTAGCTAGTTTTGCAACTGGGGAGATTTAATTTGCATTTTCACCTTTGCAACCTCGTCTTGCTCTAGCTTCTTTCGTGTCGACTGGTGGCGGATTCTGCGAACCGAGCGTTTTGAAAGAAGAATTGATCCGTTTTCCGCCTCAAGGTTGTGTGGGATAGGCGCGCTCGTCGTTGTGAATTTGCGCATTTCCTAGCCCGCCTAGGATAGGAAACGCAGGCATGATTATTTAGATGATAACGAAACAAATACTAATGCGAAAGTATTACGTTTGCTAGCTGTTGGAAGAAGATGCAGCAATTGTAATAGCAGCTACGAAAGTATCGGTTTATGAATTAACCAAATAAGTGCATCGTCGACCGATTTTAAGTGGAGAAATTCATTCTATTACTTTATTTAAAATACAAACCATAAATGAATTTATTTGAACTTATATGTCAACAACCGATTTTCTTGGTTTGATTTATTGGTTTCATTTAGATGTTGGAGCTTTTATTAATTGTAATTTTTAACCTAAATGTTTTTTTTTCTTTTTTTCAGGTATACTACCGGGAACATTGATAAGCTTCTAAACCGGAACCAAGTGGATCGGATCAGTCGGTAAGATACGATTTTTTTTAAATGATTAAATGCTGTACTTGTTGCGGAGTTGTTAAATGTATCTTTCAATTGAATATTTCTAAATAATTGAAAGTTTACTAGCCAACTAATAATTTTGAACACACGACTTCACACTTCTCTTAATAAAATCGCTGCTGTATTATCTTATAAATTTTACATACCAACATTTCTATGAGTTCTGAACAACTTGAACTGAACAACCTTTCCTAGTTGAGAACAAAAAATTAGCTTTCAAATTTCTTGACGTGACACGGTCGGTTTCCACTTTCGTTTGGGTTTAAAGGGGTGATTAATTTAAATAAATTAATATCGTAATTAAGATCTGCAGCAACCTGCCCTTCGTGGGAGAAGCTAATTGGTATCCTATCGCTCATGGACGTTTTTGCTTTCCGTGGTTAACTTTCATCCTATTTCAAAATCTGAAAACGTTTCACCCACCACTCGGGGTTATAAAGTTCTTCCAGTACAGATATGATATCCTCCTAGTTAACCTTTTTTTTTGACATTTTTCCAAATTTTTTTTTTCCTCCTTGAAATCTGTTAGTGGAACTCCTTTTGCTGGTCATATCATTTCCATACGTTTCATGGATTATGAATATACTTTTATGGACTTTTAAGATACATTAAACCCCCATTCAAATTGTCGCTTGATTTCAACATTTACTCAATTTTAGCTTCGTGTTTGTACAATGCGGTTAACGTTATATTTCTTCGGAAATTCTACTGTTCTCGTAGCACGTATCTGCAATGGATTTCTCACTACAAGCCATTCTTTCAAAATATTTTTCCTTCATACTGCATAGTGCGTGAACTGAAAGCAAACATGCCTGTCGTACGTCTAGACATCAGCTGGTGCCATATCTCGTAGGTGTGGTGATTCTTCTTTTCTTAGTTCGATTGTACTCTAAAACTTTACGCCAAGCGTGGCATGAAAAGGAGTCACATTTCTCCGACGGTATCCCTCTGTGGTGAACCTTGGGAAGTGTAATTTGATTTGAGAACCCCAGTTTTACGATCATTGGCGTTCTTCCCGCCCGCCTCTGTTCTTTTCCTTTTTTTTTGCACCGATTATGCTAGTTTTTACGCATCAAACCAAGTGTAAGCTTTACAAAACCGGACCAGCGAGCGATTTTATAGCTGACCCTCCTGTGCCGCAGCCGAAAGAGGCCTTAACTTTGTCCGTTGTCGAACGTGGCTGAGTTTCTTGAGCAGAACCTCGGATTACTGATGTTGACTGATTGCGTTACCTTTGTCTTCGGTGTGCGGAAGCAGGAGGGGGGTTTTCATTCCGTCCAGCACATGCTGCTGTTCGGGCAAGAGCTTCACTCTGTCTCTGCCTCAGAGAAAATATTCGCGCCCTCAAGCTACTTGACTTGACGATGCTCTCCGAAATTCTGGCTCGTCACGTGTAAAGACTATTAATAGGCGGCTTAAGGCCATCGGCAGCGGGAAGAAAGCTAATGAAGTACCATTAAACGCAGCCGGTGCCTTTCGACGGTGGCCAGCTGCTCGGAATGGAAAATTTATAGAGGATGGGATGGGATGGGATGTCTGCTACGTTTTACGATCAACCGTGACGGATGGATCCTTCCTTGATTTTTTCTGAAGGCGTTTGCTTTTGGCATCGAAAAATAGGAAAGGCACGAGGAAAGTTCCAAAACTCAAAGTTTGCCGAAGCTTTCCAGAAATCTAATATTGATTCAATGTCCTTTCACTCTATTGATTGTTTTCATTTAAAGAATAAGATTTTAGAGATAAGAATATGATAGATAATTTTATTTAGAGAATAAGAGATTACACTGCACATGTCAAGAGACATTTTATGGTTTCATTTCGATGCTTCTACTATCATTTTATTTGTATCCTTTCATTTTTAAAATTTTGTTGTAAACTTAGCATATCTGACGGGTTGGTAATTTGCGAGCTTGCTCTTCTTTTATTCTCAAAGGACATTTTTATTGCGACTTTGCGTTGGGGCTTGTCGCTTTCTACCAGGTTTTATGACCTGCTCGGAATAGAGATGTCTCAATGTCACGAAGATTATTATTGCAAAAAAAGAAAAAAACGCACGCACTCGTAACAGGGTTTCTTAAACTATATTTTATAGGGAAATGAGAGTTTAAAATACGTTCATTTTATTCAATTTCCGTTAACCAGCAAGTTGATATTCAAGAAACAGAAACACAAAGAAATTTGAAAACAAATAAAAAGTGTTTTACTTGAACATTCGCATCTTTTGTGTGAACTATTCCACCAATTATCACAATTCAATTGGTACAGAAGATGTGAAAATAATGCTATTAATTACGATCTGACTAGAATTATTACTAAGCATGTTTGGAATCTCGAACCAAATTGACTGGAAAACAATGCTCGATGTTAGCAAATGATAGGATTGGATAGGAATGTATGACATACACTTAAGATGTTTTAATATTTTTTTATTTAACTGATAGGGGACCGATTTATTTCGATTTGTTAGACACGGGTCTGAAGCAAGAGAGGAAATACAATTCAAATACCTCACCTGGCCTCAAGTCAACTCAATTAACCGTTTAATTTACACAAGCATTACATTCGTAGTTAATTTAAAGTAAATATCGCCAGGTTCCGTCTGTGCTTATATCGACCTTCCGAGTCCATCAAACCTAGTGTTGATGCTGGCAATGGACGGAGCCAGAAATTTCCACCTCCGGTTGTTGGCAATGCTTGAGGCACTATTCAGTCCTGAACCGTGAGCTTTCGATAGTATCACAGCAGATGATTATAAGAAAAGATGAGAATTATTAGCTTTAAGTTAATGCTGCAAATCATCAAGTTTTAACAAGTGTTGTTATATGCGTTTAATCCACACTTTGTAATAGACTCTGAAGTACCCCGAATGACTCATTTAACACAAGGTTGAGCTGAGATTACGTTCCGCCGTCCGCTCTAACAACAGCTGCATCACTCACTTTCCCTCGCCGGGATTCAAATCTCCGCAAATGCGCCTGCATTCCAACCCACGCCCGGCTTCTGATGATGATGAACATTTCAAACCATCACCCGAACCTTGTCGTCCGTTCAATTTGCATCGGTGGAAACTGTTTCCCTGAGGCAGGAGCAAAATCTGGAATGGCAACCACAGCACCACTTTTCCTCGTGGTTTCAGCGGTTGTGTCTGTTCCCTTTTCTCGTTTCCTTTCTTTTTTTCACACTGCCATCGTCGTCCATTGCCATCCGTGTGCACATTCCCTGCGGAGCATTTATCATGCTCAAGTGCAAAGTGATGGAACAGTTCGCTTCTGGTCTCGCCGCTGTGCGTCTTCGGTCGTCCCCCTCCCTCGGGCTTTGGTGTGTGCACTTTCCATTCGGGTCGTCATCGTGGGGTAATCTTTTCTCGTAAAATATTTTTCCCGCAAATCCCTCCAACAAGAAGCCAACTCTTGCGAGCCAGACATGACGTGGAATAACAGAAAAACAAAAGCAAACCCCCACAATCTGTAGCTTTTCCGTTCAATTAAGCTTTTGTTCGCAAATGGGGCGGGCCAACCCCTCGTCCAACGCGAACGCTCGCGTCAAACATGTGTTCATGTTTGTTCGCTTGAGCAATCCGTTGCAGAGAGCACATCGATTTGCGGTCCATTTTGTTGTTGTGACCAAACATTTGCATTTCCTATGCTGAAGCTGCATAGCGACAATTCTGAAAACCAGAGTCTTATAAAACCTGATGCCAGCAAATTTGTTGCATGATTTGGTTTTTTTTAATTTAACAAATTAAATTAAACTAGGCAGCTCCTCAAGAACCTGTTTGTTACGAGTTTTTGATGCTAGTTTACCAACTTCCTTTGTACTGAGCTAATTTTAGGTTTATCAAATGTTGAAAAAATGAAGTTCATAAAAGTCTGCAAACTTTTCATACATGCTGCTCTAGAAAGATAACAAGAGAAGCTCTCTTCCTTTATTTTATTATTCATGATACATGAATCATGATTATGCCAATGCATGGATGTGATGGGCAATATGATTGAAATGGACTTCAGTAGCATACTCGACTGGATCTGAGATTCACACACTTGACGATGATCCTTGAATCACCTGGACTTGGCTGCGATTTTCAACGAATACCACAACTTGTGCGCTACAAAACGGGAACGGGTCGGTTGTCTGTGTTTTTGAGGAGCCCAATCTGCTAAACTTTGCTTCCGTTTGCTTCGCAGTGTGCGTTGCGAATGTATTTTTCAAAGCAAATCATCCATCCTCCATGCCATGCCGACAATTGAAGCAGCTCGCTTTACACTCTGCCTGTTATCATCTTCCTCGAGGAAAAGCGCAGCTCTTCCTGAGGAAAATTCACCGCAACGTACCAAACCGTTCGGAAAAAACCTCCACGGCCGGTAAAGGTGTTTCCTACTGCTTGCCGATTATGGTTTACTGAAAAGCACGAAAGTAAAAAACAAAAACAAAACACCCTTCTCTGACCCAGTCTCGCTTGAAGTTGTGAAACGCGAAACCACCCACAAAAAAAAGCTTCCCGGGTGAAAAGTGAATAGACAACCGGACGGATTGAAAGAGAACTTTTCTCCATCTGCTACCGCAAGCCGGCATATTGCGGAAAAATTTGGCGTTGCACTCAGTGTATCCTGTCACCGCACTTCCCATCCAATTTTTTGGATGCAATGGGCTGTAAGCTGCAGTGGTGTCAGCTGCATTCGCCATCCCGCCTCTCTACGCGCTGCCGCTGTTGCTGATATATTGCCATTTTCTCCTTTTACGGAGGATCATCGTTTCAGCCGCGCTTCTCGGTGGTGTGGAGGGGTTTTTGGCGGTGCAATTTTATTCTACCGCGGCATGCTGCTTAATCCCGAAACCAGCTCGCTGCGGTCGAATAAACACGTCACAAAATGCCAGCAAAGATGAATCGGCTGGCGGAGGCATCAGTCGTTGGTGTTACATGGAAAGGGATTTAGCAAAAAGTGTGTAGAGCAAAAAGAAAAAAAGGGTGTCGCAAAATAGGGTCTCCCAGCATAGGATAGGTTAGTCATTGCCTTACGCGACAACTTGCTGTTATAATTTTATAAATATCATGTCTGTTGCGAACTGCAACAGAATTCAGAATATTTTATGCTCCTTGGCTAAAGAAAGAGCCAAAATGTTAACTTTATTTGCCTTTTCTTCAGAATTAGCCGGCTGATCTCCAGCGCTCTTATTTATATTTAAAAACTTATCGTTTGTCCGTGATCTCGCGATTTTTAGTCCCAGCTGTCATTGGAACTAGGTCCGTTTCCAACAATGTTGTTTAACCGGAAGCATAACTGATATCTCTATATATTGCACTTAATCAAATCGAAGGTGAATTTTTATTCTCTTATTGTTGCTTCTGTTCTATGGCAATAATCCAACTGGAATTAACATACTTAGATGTTGAATTCCTGGACAAATTTTCTTTCACTGGGTGCAATTTGCATTTCTGTTGAAATTAAAGTTCAACTGTATCTCGTCCCCTTGGGATTGATTGTACTCACCTTGGTAACTTCTCACGGCGGAGAATTACTCTTGGGAACGGATGAAGTGAATAGCCACCGGCACCGGTTGTCAGGTCGTATGTCCTCTCGAGAGATTGCTCTTCACACGGAATTACAATACAACCGGTTGAGGTGCGCCAGGCGCCACGTGCATACATATGATCTTGATCCCATCCGGTAGAAGAAAAATCAACATCAGCTGCGTCAAGTGGTAATGGTAAGTGGCAAAAGAAAATCCTTTACCCTCGTCGAACGGGACTATTGACAAATGCATACGATGTGCCAACTTCAGTGCCAATGCCGTTTTTCCCTCGCCCTCGGTCAAAGGCTTGAAAGGAACGGATTTCCATCCAACCGTACGGCTCGCGGTGGTAAATATAGTCTTTCAAATATTTCATTCATATGTAGACGCGATGGTGGCAGGATTAGGAGTTTGATGCGGGGGTGTATTGCACTTTATGAATGTCTGAGTGGGTATTACTATTGCGACAATAAACGCACTTCATGCATGCGCTTGAGTACATCCATTTGGGATGTTGGGTGTTCCTCCAGTTCTTCGTCCAGTTGGATGAATCGAAGTTATCGATTTTTTCTATTATTTCTTTTATTCAAAAGTGGTTCTATATTCCCTAAACACGTATGCATCCTTTCGTTTAATGATTGTGATGTTTAAAGTGGAGGTTTAAAATCCAGTTTTTCTCGCATCCGACAATCAAAGAAGAAAAAACAGAACCACGGGAGGCCGTGTGTTGCTTACTGGTGAATGGGATGCAGATGCATGTAGGGACTCTTTTTTTCACATGCACTGGTTGCAGACAATTTCCCTCCTGTGTGGATAGTACTATGGTGCACATTACTTCCGCTAGTTTTCTTTTGCATGTGTATCTTACCGTTTTTCCGTCCTTTTCCCTACATCTCTCTTACATTATTTGCAACTGACGGGGGAAAAAAAAACATTCCCCCTACGGCGTGTGGGGTTGTTCTCTGCAGTTGGGATAGCCTTGTTTGTTCGTGCAGCTCTTCTACAAATACAATTTGCACGATGATCATCGCAGCTGATGGCTGCCGGTGAAGTGTGGGGGAAATTTATCAAGGGGGGCAAGGAGTGCGGAGCCCATACGGCTCCTATTGCCACCCGACTCCAGACAGAACCCTTGAGGATTGTTGCAATCCGTGTTTCCACTTAGTGTTGCGCGCACGGGTTTTCCATTTTCCGACTTCCAGAGTGTGGAAGCTTCTTAGACATCCTTGACCAACGCAGTCATGTGCATGTGGAGTGGTTGTCGGAAAAATATTCCTTTCACCCCCCCCCCCCCCCCCCCCCCCCCCGCGTGGAGCGAACCGGAATAGTGGTGAATAGTGGATAGGAAATGCATTAGCATGTTTCCCTTCCATCCCTGTTCGCTCGTTGGAAACTTTTCCTGTTCGCTATGCGTTTTCCCTCCGCCGTTCATCCGTACAGCATTTTCCCGCCATGCACACCATCATGGCGATGCTTCTGCGTTCACTTTATGTTCTACTCCGTTGCACTCCGTCGGGTGGGAGAAAGGCCCGAATGAAAACTTGTGGTGACGGCCGGCCGAAAGAATTCTAAAATCCCAATTTGGCCCAGAGCCCACATGCCTGGTTCGATCGGGCCAGTGTTTCCAAACAGGAACCAGATGTTTTCTGGCACCCAGAGGGTTTCGTTTCGTAAATTGGGGAGGTGTGTTTTTCCCGCCCGGTTGGATGGAGTTCGGAGAAAACGGTGGCGCTCACCTTTTCCGGGCCATCCCAGCTCTCATCCCCTGATCGCTTTATCATGCGAGTGTTTATTTTCCAGATTCGATTTCGTTCAGTCCCGTGGGGGAGAAGGTTTTCGGCGTTAGAGCATCGCACCGAAGCTTACTCGATCTGCTGGTCTTGATGGATAGGAGCATTTGGTCGCACCGTGCATTGTAACCGTTCGCAAGTTTGTGGTTTTTTAATACCGTTCGTGGTAACTAGGAAACTTTCAATCGCGCCTGTCACTGATGCAACTGAAGGCACGAAGGTTTCGGTAGATAAGGAGCAGATTTTACTATTCTCGTATTTTTTCTTCGTTTATCTCATCAAAACTTCAACGTCAAAACTACAACATTAAAGTGAAGAGGAAGAAGTGACTTTAAATCAATCGTTATACGAACACGATATGCTTTTGTAAAAATTGTTGAATGTTCAAAAAAAAAAAAAAAGATATGTTCAATATGCAACGGATTTACTCCCTTCGATGCTTCTTTAGACTAACATCTCTAAAGTAGCATCTAAGGGAGAAAATCCAAAAATTTGGAAATTCGTCCAAATATCAGTTTTTCGTAGTTTTATGTATTTCAAGTTTGTCTTGACCTAAACCATTTCATGAGTGACATAATCTAGAGTCCTATCGGGTCAGGCATTGTGTAGTAAAACCAGCAATCATGCTCACAAAGAACTGCAAATTCCTCTAGACACAAATAACCTGGCTCCAGCACAAACCCAGCCGCGTCTACCCTGGGGGTTTTTCTGTTTGTGTTGAGCATTTTTAATTAGAACTGAAGCATTGCCACCGTCGCAAGAATAAACCACGCTTGCAATCGCTTCCACTTGAAGCACTAGCGCGAAGCACTACCGCAGCATAACGAGTTCGCCCTGTTTTACGGTTCCATTGCCCCCTTCGTCGATCATCGTCGTTGCCGCCAGCGTCTTTTGCCTAGGCACGTCTCCACCGCCGTCGTGGTTTGACCTCCCGAAAAACTCTCCCTTCCATCCGAGCTGCTGCAGTTGCATCCGATTTTTGTTATGTTGATTTTTCTTCCACTTTTTTTTTCTTCCGCCGTACGGTTCTTCTTTACACGGAGGTCTGCCTCATGGCTGTTTTCGGGTACGCGGTCGCGCTTATCTGTGAACTCTCTGGACGAAAGGGGGGGTTGCCGTGCCCGGAGATCACAGGACAGAAAAGAGGGGCATGTTTTTAGTTTATCTTATCTACCGATGCTCTCCGAGGCTGTCTTTTTTTTTTCTTCCAAGTTTATTTTCGGAGGTCTTATTTCTAAACAAAACTCCGTCCTTCGACTACACGGTCATTGAATGGGTGCCGTTGTCGCAACTGGAGCAGCTGGGAGAAGAGAGCCCGGTGAAGAAATTGGCGTCGGACAATCTTAAACGATCACCAATGGCAATTAAACACCGAACCAAGGGAAAGAGGGACAGACGGTTGGGCCAGGAATCAAACCGATAAGAATGCAACATGAATGAATTTTCAGAAGGAGGATCGTTTTGTCCAAAACTATCGGAAAAGAATGAACTATCGTTTCAGTTAAGTTGGCATTAGAGTGAGCGCTGTGAAGTTTTTTAGGAACTTATGATCTTTGGTTAGTATTAATTTCTTAAAGTTTAAGTAATTTTGGAAACAGACAACGGTTTTTTTCGTCTCTTTTAAACGACGGGATAAGACAAAAAATTGAATTACAATTTTAGTTTCAACTTTTTCTCAAGCGAATGCATGCATAAGCAATACGAGCTGTTAAACGTTTTCTATTTAGCTTCATAAATAGCTCAACGTATGCACAAATCGACACGAAAAGCATTGATGGTTGATAATTTCTGCTGACCCGCGATGAACCGAACCCCGCAAAAGAAGGTCCGGATTTACGATCCGAAGGGAAAAAGGGGGAAACAAAAAGAATCCCATTCCAGAGCCCATGGTTTATTATGCTCCGCCAACCTTTTTTTTCCTTTTTTACTGCTTCGATGTGCAAGCGACGAACGCATACAGCAGCAGGAGCACAGGCGCACATTGCGTGCACAAACACCAAGCGCACGTCGACAGAAGTGTGTGTGTGTGTGCATTAGTGTGCCTACCCTTTCACTCTGCGGTGCGGTGTGAGCGAGAGGCGAGGGCTCTTTTTCTTTTTCTCCCCGCTCGCGGCTCAAGTGGCGCACGGCGACTTCGCGATTCTGCTTCAGTCACAAACCGACCGAGCTCTAGGAAGTCGGACGTCGTCGCGGTCTCGTTCGCGTTCTTTCTCGTGGCGATCTCTTAATCGTCGTTTCTTTGTGCTTCAACCTGTTTTGTTGTTGCTGCTAATTCGTGTGTTTATTGTAAGAGTTTTTAAGATCTTTTCCATCAAATCAAATGAAGTGAATGATTTTGTACCAGGAAATGTGTTTCCGTTCGATACCTGTATACGGTATTTGTGTTTATTTGTTTTCTAAAACAACCCACGTCTGTTCTTTGATCCACCTCAGCCATCTGTCGGTGTTCGGTGAGGTGAGCGGAGTTGTGTGTTTGCAAAATAAAATCAGCAGCTAAACGCCATTTAATTGTGTTTAATGCCAACAGTGTGGAATTGAAAGAAAATCCCGTGTCCGGAAGGCTCCTGTGAATCGATTCCGATATGCCCTACCGGGTCGTAGGTGTGTTTTGCTGTAGTTGTGCGACGGGCGCGGGTTGTTTCGGTGTGTGCGGATGGTGGTATTCCTCGGAAACGTCTGCAGCTGCAACGCTGGCAAAAAATAATTGATGCTGCTGCTGCAACATTAAACATCTCGTTGCTCTTGCTCTTGCGCTTCACCGGAGCAGCTTCCAGCGGAGATCGCGTGCGTTTATCCCCGCCGGTCGGCGAGTCGAAGATCGATCGTGGTTCGGTTGTGTGCGTGTGTGATCCGGCGGTGCTGTGTGTGTCTCTGCGCAGCTGTGTGTAGGAAGATTTTATGCTCAAAACCGGATTATGTTGCTCTCACCGCTCCGCGTGCGTCGTTGTGTTGGTGCAGGTTCGGCCTGCCCGCTTCTTAACACAACATAGTTTCGTTTCACTGAAGGGTGGACAGCATAAAAGGGTCCCTCGACAGCAACCGTACCGTAGCGCGGCTGGGACGACCCCTGCGAGTTTTGTTTACAACCCGAAGTCGCTGTGCCGATGTTTTTCGCCAAATGAACAGATGTTCGAACCGCTGCCCCGCTCGATGGCCATTTAAAAGTGGGTTTTGAATGTTAAAAGGGTTTGGGAATTAATTAAATCTTGCGCGCGGCCCCCCCGTATCGACGAGCGTGCAATTTGTAAGCAATCGATTCGCTGTGGATTAGTGAAAACGTGTACAGTGGCAAGAATATGGGCTTTAAGAAGTGAAATTGATTGCGAAGTGATGCTGGGTTCCCCTTTTTTTTCTATACCGAAATGAAGGGCCTCCGAGGGGAACTGATGAAAATAAAAGAGTACGAAGGCTTAACAAAAGTCGCTCGTCTTTTGTTTCCAATTCGCGTCTGGTGAAGAGTGGACAAAAGAAGAAAAAAAAGTGTCCAGTATATTATTTGCCCTTTGTCGGGGTGGTTTTTTTTTCTTCTCTCTTGCTCGTCTCTTTACCCACGAACGCGTTTAATGTTTGGTTGAATGTTGAATCTTCTACTTGCCGCAGCATAACGATAGCGTTAAAGGTGTGCATTCAGTTTGTGTTGGTGTTGCGCAGCTTCTGAGCGAGCTTCGGTGGGTGCAAAGCAAAAAAAAAAAGTGTGTTTGCCCGCAACAACAGTCCGGTCCAGCCAGCGCCGAGTGCTTTCAAAGTTGATCGGGCGGTTTCTTTTTTTCCTCCAACTCGACGTCTGGAGGCGTTGAAAAAGTGGGCCATCGCATCGCACCGTACACTACAGGTAACAGCACCGTTGTGGACTTTGTGGAGGAAAAGACTGATGACTCCAGCATGCAAAACATTGCCTATTGCTCTAGTATTTGCTTTGTTCGGGATGGACAAAAAGGAGTTGTAATCAACTCTTGCAGTTTTAATTTAATAACACTTTTCATTCGATCGATAAAAAGTGGCGCTTTGAATTCTGCAAGTACATGGGTCATGGTTCCTACATTGAATTTGAAAATAATAATATTCTTGATGGCCAGAATTAATTTAATTAGAGATAAACTTGCCTCTGAGACGTCTAAAAAGTACTTCATGTTTAGCGAATTCTATTTACGAGAACCAAAGCAACGAAATGTCGGTGGATTTATCATGTTGTCCTTACTCTATTGTTTCTGTTCAACAGAAAATTTCCAAAGCCAAACTAATTGAACTATTTCTTTGTTAGTTACGCTTGGTTGCATCAAGCATGTAAAGATACCCACGATTATATGCTGGGAGCGTACACCAATTGCCAGGATAAACATCTGTTCCCTGAGCTGAGTAATAGATTTACCGGGCAGGAGGATACGACACATAAGACTGGCTCAATACTTGCTCACAAATGATTTAAAATCATCACGTGTGACGTTTGATTGAACATCGCACGGTCCTTGAGCTGCCCAGTTCCTTATCGATTCCCGAGAGAAACGTTGGTCCAAGGAGAAAATCCACTAGCCCATGTTTCCCGCTCGCCACCGGACTTTTCCGTCCATTCTTCCTGTGGGACCTCTAAAGGCGCTTACCGGGCCCATTGTTGTCCGTTGATGGTTTTCCGAACTGTCCCAAAACGGGCGTCCACTTTTCTTTTCCCCTCGAGCGCATCGCATCCCCCGTGGAGTAATAATAATGCTCTGCCGCAATCATCTCTACACCGCCTGCCGTTGTGGCCGTAGCGATGATAAATGGTCAACCAATTTTATCTCCAAATCTTCCTTCCGTGGACCGAATTTCCTCTTCTTGTCTTCCCCAAAATGTTCCTTCTCCTTATGGAAGGGTGTTTTTTTTCTACGATGAAGCCTGTCAGACCATTACTGAATCTGTGCAAAACCGATTGATAATCTGTGGGCGAGAAGGAAGGGATTTATTTTCTATCGGCAATGCCACGACAAAGGACGCCTGCATGAAGAATAGCCAATCACGAAATCACTTTATTACGTAGTCCCTCTATAGTCTGTTAGCGTGCAAGTTATTTTTGTGTGACGAAAAAATATCACAATTCTTAAAGGAACTATAGTAAAATGTGATCGGGACTCGGGGTTTCTGGTTTATTTTTGTGTGACACTAAAATTTCCGTAAATCTAATCACAAAGTAAAACATCTGTAAAAGGTTTGTTTTACAAATCAAAGCTGCAAACAGGAGGGTGAAGTGAAACAATAATTTGAATTATTTATCGTGCGATTGTGTTGATGTTTCTAAAACTCCGTACTGGAAATGGAACGAGAAAGTGATTGCTTGTAGAAGACAAGTTTTAAGCTGTCGTAGAAAACTTCTCGAGTGCCGTCATCCGTCGTTGTGCGTTAGCTTTTTTTTTCTTCCGCCTTTATGCGATGGATAAAAATGTCACGACGCAACTGCCCGACAAGCGCGTTCCGGTCAAGTGCAAGTTTTGAGAAGAATAAAACGAGAAAAAAAACAAAACAA
Source organism: Anopheles atroparvus (assembly GCA_914969975.1). Taxonomy (NCBI): domain Eukaryota; kingdom Metazoa; phylum Arthropoda; class Insecta; order Diptera; family Culicidae; genus Anopheles; species Anopheles atroparvus. The sequence continues at coordinate 16,973,181 of CAJZCY010000004.1, forward strand.
AAACACAATCTTCGATATCAAATCTCAAACCGAGCGGGGTTCGACTACGACTTGACGGAACGTGCCATTTGTCCCATTGTGAAACGGACGTAGACATACAAAAAAAAAGAGCACGAAACACGAATCCCGCCGCTGCCCCACATGGAATTCCAACTGCTGACACAATGTGGAAGAAAGTTGCAACAAAGCAGCCGACAAATCGCATAGCCAACAAGATGAGTCAACTTCTGCTTGCGAAGCGCGAGGGAGTTATGGAGCACGGAAGACGGAGCAAAAATAAAATCTGTTCCTGAAAGCGACAATTTATCATCATCCATTCGTCCGACGGCAGTTCGCCCGTCTGCAATCCCAACCGATCGATGTGGCTTCGGTAATGTTAGATTGTTGCAATTGTTTTCCGGCCGCAACTTTCCCCGTCGTAGCGAAAGACACAGCTCTATTTGCCTTCCCGCGTGGTGTTGGAGGAGGGGCGAAAAACAAAATCTGCTCCTGGAAGCAAAACCAAACCAACTATCGATCTCCGAAGCGACCGGACGGGAAACAAGTGGCACAAATCGAATTGGTCGCAGTTTCATTTGATCCCAGCGTTTCAGCCATCACCTCTGTTTTCGTTTTCCTTGGTTGGAAGAATAGGTAAAGAAATAAGATTATTTCCTAATACCCTTGCTAGCATTTGCCATCCATCGACTCGCTAAAAGGCACCGGAATCAAATGTGTCCGTTGTTATTCCGGGGATATCCCGAGGTTCGGATTGGATCCGGTCGAACACCGCTACAAACATGAATCCCCAATCGAACGACATCCATGTTCCGGATACAATACGATCAGAAGGTTCCACTCATGTCGGGTTTGTAGAGGAGATAGGAAGAAGTAAAAAAACAGTCTCTCAAAATAACCATCTTTTGGAGGGAGTTCCAACGTTTGCGAAGCGGGAAAAAAAACCGAGAAAAAGCTGTGAAATTTTTCAAATTCAAGGGTGCCATTTTGCCCATCCAGTCCTTCCAGCGCTCCTATCAGATACGTTCGGCCGCGTTCCTCCGTTCGATTCGTCTTTCCTCGGCCCACCGGGCGAAGCTGCCCGGAAGTCGCACGGGGACTAGCCAGGGCCCTGGAATATATACGATTACGGCGAGGATAACATAATAAAGAAATATATTTGTGATAATAAAATCGGTCGAGACCTACCCTTAGCTCACTCGCTGTTGTTGGCGTCTTCCTCTTTCCTTTTACTCTCACTTGGGACGTCTTTTTTTTCTTCTTTTGTTGCTTCCATTATTTTTCTTCGATGTCGCATGGTGCTGTCGTGTGCTCATCATCGTCGTGGGCAATGGGTGCTTTTTTCTTGTCGTTTTTGCTAACTGGACACTTTCATGCGGACCGCTGACCGGGGTTCGATGTTCGGTGTTTTTTTCGCTGCTCCTCGTCTGCCCACGGTCTCCGTGTTCGGTCTTGTTCGGAAATAAAATAAGGATAAGATAAGTATCCATCCCCACGCCAAAGGATCACAAACCAGGCAAATAGGGGCACACGATGCTGACTGGGAATAAATACATACACAAAAAAGGGGAAAGGGCTGCCTCGCCATGCTGATAACGTTGTTCTCCACTAGCTAGCTTCTGGGGGTGTGTGTAGGAGCTTCTTTTTCAGCATCGATAGTGCTACTTTACGCCGTGCAGCATACCCGAAGGGCCACATAATTTATGCTTACTCTTGTAGGCGTCCTCTTTCGGGAAGATTGTGTGCGGCAATACAAGCGAAAGGTTTTGTCAGTCCGCCTGCTCCGAATTATTGATTGTGGAACTTTTGGCCAATGCGGGCTTGTTTAAGCCACTGTCCACTTCTGTTTCCTTCCGTGGTTGTTGTCGGCATCCTCTTTCTAGTAAGTGAAATTGAATTTCACACTTTCCTGGTTGGAGAGAAAATTTATGTTAGTTGGTCTCGATAAGAGCAGTGTCTGAGAGCGGTTGCAGCATGAGTTAAGAGAAAAGATCTCCATTTATCCATTCGCCATTATAATAATGTTGTTCCTATTCCTCGAGTGTCACCGCCAATGGAATAGAAAGATCTAATCAATTGTTTCGGGATATTTATTAAAGCCTTTGCAACACTCTCTAGGCGTAGCATTAAGGAATAATCACCAACTGGTATGCTCGATTGTGTTTCCACTTCATCCCTACAATGTGTCACTTCCGAGTACACTGCGCCTTTGTTCGTGGCATATTTCGCCTTAGGATGAAACACGATGCTAATCGACGCTTCGGTAATATCCGCTTTCGGCGGCTCCATGGTTTTTGTATTCATTTATTCCGCCAGCAATTCCGTTCTAACGAAACACGAGCTTTGCTTTTATGAAACAAATTCATGAAATGCTTTCTTTACTAGGTATCTGCAGTGTTTGTGGTTCGAGGAGTGGTTCGTAATAATTTGATGGTTTTATTTCATTTCATTTACGGCAGGATACACCAGTCCGTTCTAATAGGTCTTACAGTATTGTTACAGAATCGAACCCAGTCTGCTTCTGAAACGACAAAATTGTCAAATTTCTACTGTTTGTGCGAGAGTTTAATAATAAGAGGTTTTTTCATTTGAAATAGAGAAGTAAAATATTTGCCAAATAAAGAATATACACAATATTATGTCTCTTGAATGTGCAAACAAGCATCCTGTGGATTAATAGCCAAATTCCACGAAGCCGTTGCATGACATTGATGCAATAAAAAACGAATCTACTTCAAAGCAATGCTTCATGTTCGTCTCAAGCATTTCGCGGTAATTCAATAAAGTCTGGTCTCATTTTCTACATGAGCAATTACGTGTATGTCAATAAAAGGCGCTTGGATGATTGTGTGATGTCGGTAAACTCTTGTCTCGTAAAGGGGAAAACAGTTATTAAACAGTTTATCGTTGGCATTCGCTGACAGCAGCCTTCGCTGATAAGGTTTCATTCATTCATAAATGTGCCAATCAACCTGAGCGTGGGCCGTGGAATGTTATAGTCTGTTATGGGTGCGTATGTCGCAAAAGAAATCCTTAGTCTCCTACACACACACACACACACACACACGCTGTAAAAGCTGTCCTGCTGGCAAGCTATTGATTTTTGGTTCATTACTTTCTTATGTGTCCCACGAGTGCAGTCTCGGTTAACATTTTTTCCTGGAAAAAATATATCCTTAGCTCAAGGAATTACGAACGAAAAGCGCGAGGGAGATCAAATATGCTGTATGCGATCCAATTTCCACACGAACACTAATGTCTTTCTCGCTTTTCCTCTTGCCTCCTTTTTCCAGATGCTCTGCTGACATCCGAAGATGAGTTAACGGTTAGCCGAAGATGATCCCGGGCGTGGGCGGAGTGCCACGAGCGCGGTTATGTTCACTTCTTCTGCTGACGCTGCTAGAAGTGGTAGCACGCGCTCTAGGCGACCCCGCTCCCTACGCCGGCACTGCCGCTGCCCTCGGTGGCGGTGGTAGTGCTGCATATGCTGCTGCAGCTGCTGCTGACCTTCCCAGCAGCAAACACAATGACGTCACAGACGTCACCACAACACTGGCGAAAGCTGGCGGGAGTACCGAGACGGCCGGTGCCGTCTTCTGGGCGCATCCTGCCGGAGCGCCGTCTGCCGGTGTCAGACTGGAGCGGTCCGCAACCAAACGGCACTCCTCGGGCGGAGGGGAGAGTGGACCGTTGCAGTACAATTTCCACTTCGCGCACCCGGTGTACAACGTGTCGATACCGGAGAATAGCGTCATCAAGACGTACGCCGTGCAGCCGCCCAACGAGGACCGGATGGGCATTCACGTGACGCCGGAGCTGGAGGTGAAGTACAAGATAGTGTCGGGCGACAAGGACAAGTTCTTCAAGGCCGAGGAGCGGGCGGTGGGCGATTTCGTCTTCCTGGCCATCCGGCTGCGCACGAACAACATCGTGCTGAACCGGGAGAAGGGCGACAGCTACCGGCTGGAGGTGAAGGCGACCGGGACGCGGCGCGAAGGCAAGAGCCGCGTCTCGCTCGAGGCCGACACGGTGATCGACGTGCGGGTGCTCGACGCCAACGATCTCAGCCCGCTGTTCTACCCGACCGAGTACTCGGTCGCGATCACCGAGGACACGCCGCTGCACAAGAGCATCCTGCACGTGGTAGCGGAGGACGCGGACCTCGGACTGAACGGCGAGATTTACTACAGCATCCTGGACGAGACGGAGCAGTTTGCGGTGCACCCGACGACGGGTGTCATCACGCTGACACGTCCGCTGCGCTTCACCGACCGTGCTCTGCACGAGCTGACGGTTGTGGCCAACGATCGGGGCATCGGGTCGACAAGCCGAAACCAGGCGAGCAAGGCGCGTGTCAAGATAAAGGTCTTGCAGGTAGGCAACAGAACGAAGCGATAAAGGAGTGCATATATGTGGTATCTACTGTGTTAACTTGCTTGATACGAATGTAATGTTTCGATTGAATCAATTGTAACCAATTCCACTTAGCTTTGCGCATTTGAAAATATTGAAAAAAGGGTTTGGAAATTCAAGATACAACATTTTTCATGCCACTAAACATCGTGCCGCTGTAACTCACAAAGTTTGGTTTCCAGCTGCAAAGTTTGGTTTCCAGCTTTTCGTTTTTTTTTTTTCCAACAGTTTTTCAATTCAATTATTATTCAACCAACAACGGCTCCGATCCAATCACGACCTGATTTCATTTTGCCTGTGCACTGCCGGTGCGTGGTAATATTCCAGTTATTTATTACCGTAATGGGAATACTAAATTAGGATCAATTCGATATGTTGCTTTTTTATTTGGATGCCAAGCGCAATATTTCTCTCAATTTTATTGACCGTTCAATGCCGGCAGCCGGGGTTTGCCTGGCTGGAAGGAGCTACCGAAGAATTGTGGTAGTTAATTTATTTAGCGAAACTTTTTTTTTTCCGCCCCGGCACTGAATGTGTAGTTTTTAACACCCGCGGGGGATATTTAAGATCCGACAATCAATGCGTAATCGAACCACGGGCAAAACCATTCAAGTGAACGAATATATGGCACACGTGCTGTTATTTTTTTTTGTTGGTGTGGGAATATGAAATATTGCCTGCCAGTTCGGCGATACCGTGCCAATTTGCATTTCACTGGAATCTGCGTCGCCATTTTCAAATATATTTTTTTTATTGCGCCTTCTGCGTGATCTTGCACGAATCGTGGTAAAGTCTGATTTACCGATGCGGTGTAATCGAAATGCGTTGCTGAAAGCGCTCAGCAATTATAGGAACGAGAATTTCGGCAAAAGCGAACTATGTGGAGGTAATAAAATATCGTACTGTGTGTTTTCTAAAAATCCTTTCGTGGTTTTTAAAAAAAGTATTGGATAAAATTTAAAGAACTACTGTAGAAGAACTTTTTCAGTACCATGTTTTTAAGTATGAATTTTGTTGCTCATATGAGAAAGAACGAAAAGATACTGAAGAGGCCCGGGTGCATTTTGTACGCACGCTCCACTATACCATGTTGTAGATGGATGGTACATACCCAGAGGGAAAAATGCCAATTTCTCTTTTGGAGCAGCTCGCTCTCGTTGCCCTTTTGGATGAAACCAAATTCCGAGCGCCTGAATGTTGGTGGGACTGAAATATAGGTTGTTTTTTTTTCCCTCTCGGTCATCGCTCGGGTCGGCCACCGTCCCAGCGGTCAGTGCGCAAAAGATGAAAGGAATTTCAATATTAATGTCCCTGGCTCGATCATCGTCCTGCTCATAAGGGTGACCGTCCGCTTCCGTTGCCCTAGGACGTGCCCTTGCCGTACCGTCGGACCCATTACTGTCGCTTGCTGGCTGGCCGGCAAGCGGGACAATTCCTTCGTCTATGTTGGCATGTGAACCATTCCATGTAGAATAAACGGTTTCAAGGGAGAAGATACGGAAATACGATACGGAAATGGCGCAACGGGTTACTAGAGTGCACCATGACATTTCGCTTTCGTGCTTCGGTTTGTTCGCATCCGGAATGTGAAGGTGCAATACGCCGTCCTTGCGGTTGCTAACCGATTCTTCGTATACTTTTAAGGGAAACGTTGTAGCGTTTAATAAAAATAGGTATCTAGGGTACACTAATTTCAAAACATTTTGGTAATTAAAAAAAACATATTTTCCATTTTACATTGCTTATGTTTATGTGAACGATCGCACAGGAACCATAGGTACAATTTGCTGGAAAAAGCATTTGCTTCAGGTTCGTACTGACATTTGGTTCCGAAAACCAACCTTCTGAGCAGAACTGAACTTTGACTATGACGCACAAACTTCATACCAAAATGTGGGCTTCTGCAGTGGGTGCTTGGTAGGCCAAACAAAAAGAGGGAATGGGAAAATTTCCGAAAAAAAAAATCCAAATTTGTTAGCGTTCGCATCTCTTGTCAACGACATTCCAGCCTCCGCTATGTGGGCGTCTGCATCTATTTTTCCCGCTTCTGGAAGTAAGACCGGGTAGTGGTCAGAGATTTTTATGAATTTTTCATGTTGGTCAACGTCGAACTGAGCTGCGAATATTAGAGAAGCGGCAGGCAGGATTGATGTGGTTTCGTGCCGGGCAGTCTCGTGTACGTGACATATACGGGTTGCGATGGGTTGACAAAAACTTGTATTCGTGAAAAGTAAAATATGACCGTGCCTTGAAGGTGGAGCATTTGCATGCGGGGTAAAATTGCATAATACATTGATTTTTATGGCCCATGGTCGGTTGGGTTCGTTTGATGCGTTTTTAGCATCGTCGTTAGGGTTTTTTGAGTTTTCTCAATGTTGTTTTCGAAATACCATTTTTTGTTTAGTTTGTTAATCTTTGTAATCGATACGATATAATGCCATTCCACTGTTTTTCGATCGTGATGGGTGGTTTGTTTTTCTTCCATTACTCGAACCAGTAGCTAGAACACATTGAGCATGTGCCCATAACTGAGATTCATGGAATGAATCTAAATGCAATCTATGGAAACCGTATTCTCCCCATGGAATGTTGAATAATCTGTGCCGGGATCGTAAACAGATTTTATTGCCATATTTGTGTGCCTTTACAGTTGGTTCCTGCGTAGAAACATGCTTTTTAATGGGTTTTACATCCTCTCCGTTCGCCCGCATCTGTGCAGGTAGCTGCGGGCAGTTTCCCTCTTTTCCGGTGCATATTAATTGATGTGACCCTTCCCTGCGCTGCTTGAATCCGTCGGGGGATATCTGTTTTGAATTTCTCGTCCATTAAACCCTTTTTCTATCGTGTAACATTCTTCATCTGTTTTCTTTTTGTTCGTTTCCCGGCAGGTTAACCTGTTCGCTCCGGATATTTATGTGCAGGCACTGCCGGACATCCTGGAAAACTCGAACACAAACATCTTTGGCATCGTGCGCGTAACGGACAAGGACAAGGGTGTACATGGGCAGATCAAGAGCCTGGACATCGTGGACGGCGATCCGGATGGGCACTTCCGTATCAAGCCAACGGATCGCCCGGGCGAGTACGTGATTGAGGTGCATCGGTTGCTTGATCGCGAGACAGCACCGTCCGGCTACAACCTGACGCTTCGAGCCGTCGACCGGGGCGTTCCACCGAAGCAGGCATACATCGTGACGCCAGTGCGGCTGGCCGATATCAACGACAATGCGCCGGTCTTCAACCGCGAGATCTACGAGGTTTCGGTGCCGGAGACTTCCCCACCAAACACGCCCGTCATCCGGCTCAAGGTGACCGACCGGGACGAGGGCAAGAACGCGAAGGTGTTCCTGGAGATCGTGGGCGGTAACGAGGGCGGTGAGTTCCGGGTGAACCCGGAGACGGGCATGCTCTACACGGCGGTTCCGCTCGACGCCGAACAGAAGGCGTTCTATACGCTCACTGTTTCGGCCATCGACCAGGGAAACCCGGGCACGCGCAAGCAGTCGTCGGCGAAGGTGAAAATCAACGTGCAGGACACAAATGACAATGATCCGATCTTCGAGACGACCAACCTCACGATCTACGTCGACGAGAACGAACCGGCCGGCACGACCGTGACAAAGGTGACGGCGCGCGACAAGGACCTCGGCGAGAATGCGTACATTTCGTACAGCATCGCGAACCTGAACGACGTGCCGTTCGATATCGATCACTTTTCCGGCTCGGTGCGCACTTCCAAACTACTGGACTACGAGAGCATGCGGAGGGAGTACGTATTGCGGGTGCGCGCCAGCGACTGGGGCTTGCCGTACCGACGCCAGACAGAGATGCAACTCGTAATAAAATTGCGCGACGTGAACGACAACCGGCCGCAGTTCGAGCGGATCGACTGTCTCGGGCGGATCCCGCGGTACACACCGATCGGAACGGAGATCTTCACCCTGTCGGCGCTAGACTTCGACTACGGCAGCGTGGTGACGTACCGGCTTCTGTCTGGGTTCGAGGATGGTTGCTTTAACCTCGACTCGGTCACTGGGATCATCTCGGTCGGGTGCGACCTGAACGACGTGGGAATGGAGCAGCGTGAGCTCAATGTGACCGCTACGGACGGCACCCACTTCGCAGACACGGCCCGCATACAGATCAATCTGGTGCGCAACAAGCGCAACCTGGGCGCAAACCTGAAGGCCGAGGACGGCGCCACGTTCGAATGCCGCGAGACGGGAGTGGCGCAGCGACTGACGGAGATTATGGCGGCAGCCGAGCGTAACAACATGCCCGGTCGGGACGCTGGCAATGGGGGCGGCGCGTCTGATGACTTCGCCATGATGCCCAGTCGCTACGGGGAGAACGTGCACGCACCGGAGTTCGTCGATCTTCCGTTGGAGGTGAAAATCAACGAGTCGATGCCGTTGGGAACAACGATCACTTGGATCAAGGCACGTGATCGCGATCTGGGCTACAATGGCAAGCTCGTATTCGGTATTTCCGGTGGCGACGATGATTCCGTTTTCCGGCTCGACCCCGACAACGGCGAACTGAAAATCATCGGATACCTGGACCGCGAACGGCAGGACGAGTACCTGCTCAACATCACCGTGTACGATCTTGGCAAGCCACAGAAATCGATTTCGAAAATTCTGCCCATAACGATACTGGACGAGAACGACAATGTGCCGCGGTTCGAGAAATCACTAGCGAGCTTCCGTGTGACCGAGAACGCCCTTAATGGAACGGTGATTTTCCGGGTGAACGCAACCGACGCCGATCTCGGTCAGAACGCGAAAGTTACGTACAGTCTCGTGACGGACACGAAGGACTTCCGGGTGGACGCGGAGACTGGCGTGCTGACTGTGGTCGCACCGCTCGACCGTGAGCGTCAGGAGATCTACGAGTTGAAGATTCGTGCCACGGATGGCGGTGGTGATCAGAACACGCCCGCTCTGTACTCAGACGCACTGGTGCGTGTCACCGTGGACGATATCAACGACAACGCTCCCGAGTTCAGCGTGCAGGATCTGACGGTGCGCATACGTGAGGACGTCCCGCGGGGCACGGTGGTGACGGTGGTGTCTGCGATCGACCTGGACAGTGGGCCAAGCAGCGAGATCTTGTACAGCTTCGGCGAGAACGGTGACGGCGAGGGCTCGTTTCGGATCGACAAACTGTCCGGTACGATACGGACGGCGAAGATGCTCGACTTCGAGGAGCGCCAGGTGCACAGTTTGATCGTGAAAGCAATCGACCGCGGTACGCCCTCGCTGTCGTCGGAAACGTCCGTTATCGTGGAGGTGGTCGATGTGAATGAGAACCGGTTCGCGCCGCAGTTCGAGGACTACGTAGTGATGGGCTCGATTGCGGAAAATAAACCACCCGGTGCGCAGGTGATGCATGTCGTGGCAAAGGATGCCGATCTGCCTGGACCGGACTCGCGTGTCACCTACTCGATAAAAGGAGGCGACGGGCTGGGCATCTTCACCATCGATAACGAAGGTAAGTGTACGGGAAAACTCCAACTAACAAATTCCCTTAATGGTTCAATCTTTATTACTATACGATGCTTTTTGTTATATAAGAAGTATCAACAATACTTTTTTTGTGTAGTATTTTATTTTGTGCAAACAAAATTTAAAGAAGGATGTCTTTTTGGGCTGAAATCAATCAATAAGTTCATTTTGAAACTTCAAATACCGTCCATTTAATGCCCTTGGTGCTCTGGCCTTTAATGATAATAAGATTCTCGTTAACTAACTGCTAAAGATGTAAGAAATGCCAACTAACAGCCAACAAAAACGCATTCCCATTTAAAAGTACCTCTTCATCTTTCGAGTTTCAAAACAGCCATTCGAAGATGACGGGTCGTCGGTCTCCACCACTTTCAGCTGTGATTAATTTTCGCTTATGAATTTGGAATTTCGATTTCAACTCTTTCCACCCTTTAGTTGAACTTTCTGATCTCCCCTTCCGTTCTTTGATCCTTGGGTGACATGAAAAACGCCGGCACAAAATTAAACATAAATTCATCACTTTGTTCGTTTGATTCGTTCGATTCAAATTGCGCAGCTGTGTTTGCCTGCCCGACCCGGGTCGGTACGGAAGCTTTTCCTTCTTTCCCTACCGTCTTCTCCTGATTTTGCCATACCTTAGCCTGGTCTATTTTTTTTCTATTTTTCATTCTTATTCGCAAAACCTTTTCGACTGCGAGGTTTACCCACGCAAAGGCTGCGTGTTGCATATTCCTACTATTGAAATTTCCGGCCAACGACGTAACAATTCCTAAGGCTCCAGAAATGTTAGCTACCAGCTGGATTTCATTATCAACGAAGCCAAGCTTTCCCCAAAAGGGGGAAAGAAATGGCAGCGCGAATGGTAAATTAATTTTCACCCAAATCCGGCAAAAGTTTTCATCCTTTGAACGTCCCATTTTCATGACAGTCCCCGCCTCGAAAGTCGACATTATTTTGTCGTTAAAACTCTGCTGTGTCTGGCAAATGATTAGAACAATCCTTTCGTTGATTTGCTTGTTTTTAAGCATTCTCCTTGGTACTGTCACTTCCGCTTCGGATGAAACTGGAAGCTGATTCATTTTCTATCTCTCTTTCTTGAATCTTTCCCTAAAAAACTTTTCCTCGGTTTCTCGGTGGCTTATTTTGAAGAACTCTTCTTTCTACCAGCTGGTCGGAAGCCGTAACACTACTCCTATGAATAACCTAGTAGTACGTTCTCTAGTCCCGACTCGTCGTCCTTTTCAACTTCAGCATCACGCTTTTCATCTGTCCGTTTATTTTTTTTTTGCTGGATTTATCAGCTAAGATTTCCCGGTCATTGTTTAAACGGCTCTTATTTATTCAACATTCTCCTTTTTATTTATCTCTGCGTTCTTTGTCGTAATTTATGGCGGCTCGGTAGATGGATGACAAATTTAAATATGCAAAAAATAAACCTCATATTTATGCCATGAAAAGAGCAGAGAACAAATAGTTCATCCGATTTTCCACCGCATTTTCACTGCAGTTAATGTCACTATGATGTTGATATCATGGAAATTTATGCTGCTATTAGAAAGCTATTATCCGAACAAAATCGCTATGCGAAAGAGGAAACGGGATTTATATTTTGCATTGTGGGAGAAAATTACTTCCTGTCTTTCGGCAAAGTTCCTGCTTTCTGGCAATTATTCTCTTAATTGAATTTATTTGTTCTGAAGCATAGCAAAGTTTTCGGAAAGAAGGGGACAGAACCCGTGTGACAAGCACATATGATACTAACGCGTCAAGTTCGTTAAGGATTATTCGGGAATGTGTTTCTATTTTTGCTGTATTTTTTGTTGTTTTACAAGTACCATATCTTCTATCTGTATAATATTCCCCTCTCTCTCTCTTTTTGTCATTTCCTGTTTCGTTACGAAGCATAACGCGCCATCGAATTGAATTTTCATTTTGCACCATTGGTCGAACGGAAAGGAGGTGTGCTTAGCTTTTTAATTTGAGGCTGGAGCCTATTGGACCCTGTGGTGGCACGAACGTGAACAGAATGTTGACCGGGAAAAGCTTTAGTGATTCAATTTGGTTCTTGATATAACGAATCTCCTGGGAAAGTGATTTATTGGGAGTTTTTATGAGTGATTACATAAGGGAATATTCTTTATGAAACGTCAGGTTGTTCAAACATTTTTATGTATTTCATTACACCTAAAAAACACTTCACTTATTTTTAAAATGAGTAAGTAGCACCAAAGCGATAGGGTGATGAAATTAAAAATTAATCTTTTAAAGAAATTTCTGCAAGTGTGCGAAACTCTTGAGTGCTGAAAAAAAAAACTTAAATGAATCTTTTTCCACAATCAAACTGATGGATGGCATGCCTGTATATTCATTAGAAATGAGTGTTTAGCGTGTTAATCCAAATCCAAGCCCCTTGTTCATTAGTTTTACTGAGCTCGCTTAAGAAGGATTATCTTCAGGGTGACGTGCAAATATAACGAACATTTCAATGCCTGCAGTTCATAAATTAATCCTAATCGTGCGGTTGCTTAGATAGCTCGCACCTCCACAGGTTCGCCCCGGATATCTAGCGTTTGACCTGGGCTATAAATCACCGCCGGAACGTCCGAACATCCGTGTGTCCTCGTCTTGATCTTTGTAGAAAATTAGAATTCGATGGACCTGTCTGTGGGATGGAGTGGTGTATTTATGGCGATTTGTGCACGTGTCGTGTGGATGGATGATTATGGGAAGTTTATCATCATAACGGTAGCTACTAGTTCTCCTAGCCTTCCACACTCGGTAGGTCGGGGTGGTAGTAAACGGCATATCGAAAACATATCACATGTTTGTCGAGGTACTCCATCAATTTCCGTGCAGCTCAGATCGTTATGGACAATAATTATTGCTCCTAATCAACGATGCTGGTGGGAAGTATGGACCAATCGAAAACCAAATACGAGAATGAAAAAAGTTCGTGAACACATTTACGGGGAAGTTTGTTATAGCGCTTAACGTTATGATCAAACGTGTTATCTCTCCAAATTTTTTGGGGAAGAAAGATTAAAACTCACTTCGGCAAGAGCTTCCAAGTAAGGATATGCTAATGACGATGGAGAGCCCAATCGCGAACATGTTTTTGATGCTTTTGACCCCAGCACCGTATTGAGCCGAATCTGTTAGCGTTCCCATCAAAATTTCCTCGCCCTGATCGTGCCTATCACAACCTTTGCCTTCTCTCAATGGAAATCTCCGCGATCAAGACTGTTGGCTGGATGCCACCGGCAATCTGTTCTGCGAAGGACATTTGTGGCGAAATAATGTAAAACTATGGTCGAACCAAAAGAAAAAAAACCTCATCCATGCCACGATCGGCCGTCTGCTGGTGTCGCACGGTCCGAGCGCTTATCGATTTTGCTATTTGGCGAGAATTACCCCAAAAATGGCCGCCGGCACTAGATTGTTCATCAGCAGTTTGCATATCTAATCTTGCGGAAAGTTAATACGCTTTGTTCAGCAGTTTTGCGAATGGTTTTTCTTTCGCCCGCGTTGCAACGTTTGCCCATTCTGCTCGGGGGGGCTTCTGTTTCACTGTTTTGAGCAGCTTCTTGAACCGGCAGGATATGCATTAGCTTTTCAAGCGTATCAAGCCGTATCTATAGTTAGCCTGTGGGTGTGCAGGAGGAAGTCAAGGCGTGCTTACGTCAGGCAGTGTTATCTCTGTACGTTGGCTAGGAAAGGCATCAATTTCCACACATTCAGCATAGTTGATTTAACCAAGTGGAAGCTGGAGCGGAAAAGCATTACAAATAATACACTAATATATGAAATATAAAGTGTGTAAAATTGGTGACGCATTGAGAACATTTGAATAATGCGCTTTGAAGCATCGTGTATCATGGATTCACAAAATGCAAATTGTCCATACTCCTTACCAAGCCGATGAATAATAAACCTCCACTCGAAGCCAAAATCCATCGGGCGTGCAATTTAGTTATGCAAACTTGTTTGAAAGATAGATTTTTACTTCTTAAAACTGTGCCAAACGATACCAGATGTTCAGGATTCGAAGTTCCTGAATTTCAAACAGGCATCGAGGTGAGTGTTTCGAGGTGCGAAAATTCGGCGCCATTGCTTACAACGTATGAAAAAGGGATGACATTAATTTCGTGTTGGTAAAAAAAATAAGAATTTCTTATTCAATGTAAGATATTGCCCTACAGATAGAATATACTAGTTGAAGGCAGAGTGAAGCAGGCTAGAGCAAAATGTGTCCAAGTGCGCTTTGCTGGCAATGAACAAATGCCATATAGCATGGCACACCGGTATTTCCTTTTCTCTCCTGCACCATCGCTCAGCTGATTGGCGACGGTGTTTTTTTTCCTTTCGGAGTACTCGCTGTACTTCAATTAGGCCACTATGATCCAGCGCATTTTCCACATGCTTATTTCCTCGGGAAGTCATTTTGCTTTTGAACCATTTTATGCTCTTTATCACGAGTCTCATTATCTGGCATGGTAATTACAATCATTATTTCATAATTTATTTACTTTTTGCAACTCTTGCCTGCTGTCGGAAACGGGGCCACGGCGTAACAGGGGACCGCAGCACGGCTTGAGATGCTTTGCTGGTTCCAACTGGAGCGACAACATATTAATACTTACGGTAGACATGGTAGCGTTTAGGGGGTTTTTTTTAAACAATTTCCTTTCTGTAAAAGCTTTTTCCAAAAAGAATAGTTGGTAGTGAGATCGAGTACGTTGAGGGTAGTCGGCAGCTTGCATACTCAGTGCGGTCGGTCTACCCCGGTACGGTCCATCCTTATCCCCTCACCGTAGCGAAAAGTAGGCCCTTTGCTACGCGGTCCGTTTGTGCCGGAAATCGTCTAGCGACGCGCCCGAGCGACGACGACCGTATCGTCGTACATTGCATTTTTACTAACCATACGTGAGCTGACCATCGTACCGTGGGGAAAGTGCTCCAGTATCATGCGCCATGGTCTGCTTTCTATTCGGCCTTTGCTCCGTGCTCATGCCGTGAGGACTACTGTTGGAAATAAATTATATCCACCGGTACTTCCGCCGAACGGCCGGACTCCACCGTCTCTAGCCTTATTCGTTGTTCGCCACCAGCACACGAGACAATGTTTTTGTAGTGTGGGATCCCCTGTCTCTAGGCGTTCCAGGCCTTTTTCTTCCTTTGCACATTCTCCATTGTCTTCCACTCAATCACCCCGACGTTATGCCTCCCATAAAATATACGATAGGTGCATGTTAGTCCCGGTAGCGTTTTGGGATCTTTTTTACGGATCTACCGGGGCGGCCGTAACACAGGGGGACATGCGAGGATCTCCGAGCTCTTCGAGAGATCGAGTCAGAACAGTAGGGTAATAGCGATGCAATAGTGGTAATAGCACCGACCGTGCTGTGCCCCCCGTGGATACATTCCGGCATTGGATGCAGCAGCTGGACCTCGTGCCACTCACTGTGCTGCATCCAGCTTGTGCTGGTTTCGTGCCGCGGGGTGGATAAATAATGATCCGGCTTTCGGTGCTATCAGTGTGGTGCATGGAAAAATGAATCTCACATACCATTGCAAGTCTGGTCGTGATCTGAATAGGCTGCAGATGGAACGGGAAACATGGCTGTGAAAATGTTATGTCAAACCCACCTTTGTCAATCGAGACACAGTGAGAGTTACAAACAGCATTATTAAGCTAAGTAAAACAGGATTTACCTTGACATGTTACAAATATCAAAACTTTTTTGATAACCTTTAATAACCTACGTACATAACATTTGGTAATGTACAAAGAGGATACAACCTCCTAAGCACCTTTTACCATATTGGTGCATGTCTTTTCACGTTTATCCATACTCAACACTCAAATCGGACTCGTATCGCTAATCACAATCTTCCCAAAGTAAGCCTCGTAAATTGATGTAATTTATTCCCGTTAGCTTCCTCCTTGAAATGGCGTCGGCATCCAGCATGTTCTGTTCCTTTCTTTTCGATCTCTCGCTCTGGCTTCCGAGCAACTTAATCTACATCGATTTGCTGTTAATGGTGGTTGTCGTAATTTGCTCGAAACGTATCAGTATGCAGCGTCCCGTGACTGAACCGCCTTACGCCACTCGGTTCTACCCACGCGTGGCCCTTGCCACACCTGTTAGTCATTGGGTAGTGGGGAAAAATTGAAGACCCAGCTCTCCGACATCGGCGTGAGTAGTTAGGATTAGATTACCGAAAAACAAACGCCACACCGAACCGAGAACGATAGCCGAATGTCACGAGGATTTGGGGTTACTGGGGGTCCTTTTTCCAGGTTTGGGAAAACCGCTGGAAAGGATGAGCAGTTGTGGTTCGCGCTAACTGTTGCGTGTATCTTAGATCTGAAAACATGGAATTCGGAATGAGGGGCTTTGTCGGGTAAAGCACACGCGTATATAGGCCATCGGATAGCGTTGCCAAATCCGAGCGCTGTCTTGTTGCATTCCGTTCGTACGTTCCCCATTACTCACAATGGAATAGGAAAGGTGAGGCGGTGTTGCTTGTGGTGGAACCAAACGAGGAAAACAGGGCAAGTGGTATGAAAAGACATCGTTTTCCGGGACACGTGTTTTTCCTTACCAACCACCAGGCGTCTCCATCGAAATCCATCGCAGTGCTGTTTGGTGTTACGGTGGCATTTGGGGCGCTCTGTTTCTTTTCCTATGTTTTTTTTTTCTTTCGACGCAGGTGATTACCTTCTACCAACCAATCCTTCAGCTGTCTGCTTCGCTCCACGAGGGTACGTTCGGGATTAATATAAATGCGATCGAATCAAAGTACAACAACAGGTTGGTCACGAACCAAAAGCCGTAGGAGAGACACCTTAGCAGCAGGTAAAGCGACCACCGCATCCGACGTACATTAGCTGGCTTACGACATACTCTCCCGCAAAACGTTTGCGGTTTGATTGTGGTGCCGTTAGTCTTGCGTTGTTTTTTCGCCTCTCCCTTCTCGACCGTGCTGACAGTTTAACGAAGGTGAATAGGTTGGTGTGTGTCTGCAATGCTTATTGTGGTCTGGATAGCCTCCCCGGGCGGCAGATACCATTTGTTAGCGAAATGGACAAATATTACATATACTCTATTGGATTGCTTTCACTACAATCTCGATGCGGGTTGGAAGAAAAATGGGTAAAAGTAAGTTAATGTTAATGTGAACTAGGCATGCCAACGATCCTGGGCACGCGAAATCCGTTGCTCCTTTGCGTGGTGAATCGATTTTTAGTCTGCCAGACCAACTGATTTTCTTTTATCTACCGCCTCACGTGTGCACTGTTGCTTGGTTTAGTCGCGGAAGACAGCCTTTATTGAAATTCAGATGGAATTTTATTCATGACGACAGTTTTGTTGTTGTATTCTACATTATTTTTGATTGTTTCTTTTGATTCTTCTCTCATTTTCTTGCTGCTTTGTACCTTTTTTTTCAATGATAATACCGTTGAAATAGTGATCTGGTTGCAAGCGTTCACAAAAGGTGCAGGAAAGCATTAAAGTGAAGCCAACGTGACGGCACAGCTCCAAGTCGTTTTGATTCCGCTTCCGATTCCGTCCGTTATTACGGCACTGATAGTATTCTGAACATGAAAACGTGCCACAAAAAAAAGCTAGTACATTATTAAGATAATAAGAAACGATGATGACTGCAAAAGGAAACACCATTTCCTAGTTTCACCGAAGCACTGCGAAAATATCATTTCGATTGAATGGTTCAAGTTTACGCTTACCACAAAACCTGGCTTCAATCAATCGTTGATGATCTTAATTTTTTGCGATTTTTAGCAGAAATTAGTATGTTCTTTACTTCTCAAGTTTATCAGTGTACCCACTATCGGCCATTCTTGGCTCAATTTGAACTGTGTTTGAATTTTTATTCACCAAGTTCCGAAGTTGTTCAAGTGGGTTGGTTCAAGTCAATTTGAAATTCACCAGATTCAGAATTATCCCCCCAAGGAGCGCTATCTTCGTGATTCAAAGTTCAATATAATCAATTCGCCGATGTTCTTTGGAGGGGTCTTGTTAAAAAATCAGCATAAATTGTGCTCCAATAGAGTAGACAGTGGGCTAGGACTTATAAATTCGGAGGATAAGAATAAATGCATCACATAGTGAATAGAACTTCTGCAACAGAACGAAGCTTAATGAACCGAAGATAATTCGGTTTGGAAACTAATGAGACTGGAGGCTTGGCTTGGAGGGTTCAATTATCAAGTATTTTTATAGCACTTTCTTATAAAACCTCTGAATCAGCACGGCTTCACGGTCGACTAAAATATTAAAATTGCACTCGCCCTCCGCAGCATTGCCCATTGGTATACACAATTACCTGTTCCAGATTTTACCTCAGGTGTCCTCTCAATTCACAGTCGCGTTCTGCACCCGCACTTCCAACGAACCAAGTTGAATTTGCTTAACTTCCAGCATGTATTTTGCATACACAGAGATACAACAGTGCAAAGTTGTACGTATGTAGTTTGTTGTATTTTTTAATGCCATTTTCGCTCGTGATGTAGTAAACTTTCCGATTTGATTACTATCTATTCTGCGAGGGTGAAACGCGGAGCATAGGGAAAATGTTTCTGTTAAAGGATTTTATGCTGGTCTTCACTTCCTCTAACAATTCCAATAACCCCCTCTCCACTGAAGTTCTCAGGCAGGGCAGGAACGCTACGGATCGGTGAAAAATGAACTCCGACAAACTTTTCAACATTCGTTTTTCATAAACCCAGTGGAAACGGGAGTCCAATTTAAAACCGAGAGTAGAGCCAACATTATTTCAACATTAATGGGGCAGAGATTTTTCAACAAAACCCAAATCACTACCGTCGAGAATGGTAAGCATGATCGGGAAGGTACCCTGCCAGTTTTGGAAGGTTGCGGTGGACTGGAAAAGTTCTTACACAATTACCTTACCTTCTCCGGTACCTTGGTGCCTGTGTGTATGTGGAAATTTTTTTCATCGCTCGAGGCCAATGACCTTGGCATTATTATTGCCTGCTGCTTTTGCTGTTCAAGTAGGGAATCCTGCTCCTTGCATGGTCTTATCCGATGTTTCTGTCGGGCAACGTCGTAAGTGCTCAGAAGCAGACCGGAAGTGCCCTACCCGGGAGTCGGATAATGGGTATCCACGAAATTAGCCTCGACTAATACTCCTGCCCGCGGATTTCCGCACTCCACTTTTTTCCTCTCGTCCAAGAGAATGTTCTCTTTTCACTCGCTCCGGGGCAGGTATTCGCATACTACTTCTCAGTGCCCCTGTGCGAGTGTGCGGCTCCGTGAAGGTTATTGGAGCTCGTGGCAGGAGCAGCTAAATAAGGGCACGAGGGAAACAAGTTTTTATTTACTCTACATTCCACCACCGTGGAACGTGGTACATACGTTTACACTTACACTGGATTTCAGCTACCGGCTAATAAACAGCTCCATTAGCAGAGCCGTTAGCCGTTAGCTGGTTGACTTTGACTTGTCAGGTGGAAGCTAAAAAAAAATGGCAGTTGAGAAGTCTTGCTAAGCCATGACCACATACTGCCCTTGCTGTGAAGGAACACGTTTCAGGGCATATTCACATTATCGCCTCAGTTCTTAACGTACTGCTCTCCCAACCGAACGATGGTGACGGACGATACGGGCCTCGAACCTGGCGAAGCGGGACAGCGACAACCGTGCGCATCCTTGATTCCTTTCGCTCTTTTCACTCGAATCACGTACGGATGGTCTAATTTCAAGTTGGGTTATCTGTTCGCTGGCTCGAGGCAAATTGCCACTACTACTTCTACCGCCTTCGAGGACGGCTTTTCTCGGGCCGAGTATGAAAAGGTAGAAAAAAATGATGGAAATAAGAGCATGTACATGCTTCAAGGTAAAGAATGATGCAGGCAAAAGGATCGCAAATTCGATCGATACTAAAAACCCTTCACCTCTGCCGTAGTGCAGTTGAGTAGAGTGGAATATAATTAGTCCTAGGCTGTTGGACAAAGTTCTACCACTATTAAAGTTTCGTATAATTTATTTGATAAACCTTTTTAAATTCTTTTTTTTTAAGAATCAATGACGAATGATTGATTTTCATTGTCATCCAGTTATTTTCTTATGCCAATACAACAAAGGATTAAGAATTAACGGTGAAAAGCATTTATGTGAGACTATGTTGGAAGTTCAAGAAAAGTTTACCAGCGCTCATACGCTACCTACATTCTTATCAACAGTGTTCCAACAGCTACAACTTGAGCAGATTGCCTGCTGTGGTATTCGCGTCCTTACTGTGGTATTATAAGTTAACGGCAACATAATCCGATTGGCTTCTCTTAGTTCTCCTTCAGGAGTTCATGATATAAAAACCTCACGCACTAATTTGTTGATACTGTGAGAACTTTGCTAAAACGAAAGCTAAAATCTTGGAAGGTAGCGTGAGGCAATAAGCTGAAATTTTAGCTCAGTAATTATGCAATCGAACGGTAGAGTTTTATGGTGGCCTTCTTTAGACTTCAGTTTTCATGTTCCGTTAAAAAAAAGAAAATCCTCTCTGCCATTCCTCTAGGGATAAAAGATAATCCCTCAGAACTTATTGATCTTTCAAGCATCATCAACACTTCTTCAACATTGGACTTACATCGATCTATTTTTTTCGTCACAAACACCTTCTCTTGACAAGTTTTCAAGTTTGCTTTTAACAAGTCTAATTAGTCAAGGACACAATCTCGCTCTTCCTTGCGGTCTGAGCTTTAAATAAAGACGAAGGGCAAAGAAACCACCAATGTCCTTGCTGCCGAACAGCATTGGAGCATTTTAACATGTGACTGTAATAACAAAAATTACGCCTGGAATGATCTGGGTGAACCTAACGGAAATCTTACAGAGAATGGAGTACAACTTAGGCTGAAGTGCAAGATGCAACTGTTTCTGACCGTCGCGATTCCTTCTTCGTTTCCAGTTCAAGGAAATATTCTATGCCTTAGATACTTTTGTTGGTTTCTCACCCATGCTTCGTGCGTACCTCGGCCTTGTTTCACTATGCCAACGATGAGTTATCTTAAAATAGCAGTCCTGAGATTAGAGGTTGCAAAATTTGCAGTTTCTTGGGTCTGAAACCAATGCCTTGTGGGTTGTTATTATCTTTAGCCGTGAAAGGCCGTTTTCGTTCGTTAAATGGGTATGATTGGTTAACCATGACAGATCGATTGGACATGATACAATTGTTTTTTATGGGAGTGTACATTAGAAATTGCATTTAAAATTGCAATTTAAATCAAAGTATTATTTTAGTTACAGCGGAAAAGGTTCGAACAAAATGGCACAGGAAACTGCGGCGCTTTAAATGATTCGATGCGAAAACAAAGGACCAACGTCAGCAACAGAATGTAAATAGGTCTTGTACCGATTTCGTTACGTAAGGAAGTTTTTATGGTACCAAAAGGCGTTCCATTCTGTTTCCAATCCAAGCGCTGCTGCTGTTGGGTATGTAGCTTGGCCGGAGTCTTGATAAGAACGATGAATAAAGCACAAACACTATGCATAAAATCCGGCTTGAGTAAACTGGCAGAGAAGAAAAAATACGCCAGCAAAAGTTTTCCAGCTAAAAAAAAAAATGAAAGAAGAAGCGGCTGAGAAACGACTGTAAGAAAACCTCTTTAACACTTAAATCGCAAGACATTTGTTTGCAAGGCATTGCGTAATCGTCTTCCTGCATCACTCCACTTCCACCTTAAGCCGTAGGGCTACAAATGGTTTTTAGCATTCCTTCCGTTTTACGTGCGCTTATCCTTCCTATCATTATTTCTGTGAAACTTGCAATGCATAAAACAAACACATAAATAAAACAAATCACGACCGACAGGCTACTAACAAAGCGAGAGGGGATACAATGGGATGAAGAGGAAATAAACACGCGAACTCATTTCTTTACGTTTGTAGAAGAAAAAAGTTCCTTTAATCAACCTTAATTCAATAAAACAAAAATCACTATCATCATGCTGACACGGAACTTTGAGGATGTAAAATTCCTACCCATTTGGTTCATGGTATTTGTAGAGACGCCACTAGCGAGGAGGGCACATAAATGTGATTGCTCCCTGGTGCAGAAGAGTTTGACGTCTCATTCTTACTCCGCAAACGTTGAGTATGCATAATGGAGGCCGCGTGCATTGCTGGCGAGATGCGCTAAACTATCTTCATCATCGATGAACGGTCCAAAAAGACACCCTTTCTGCCTCCCCCAAGAGAGCCCGTTCGCCTGAACTCGTGCATGACTTTGATTAATAATGATCGCATGCATACCTAATGCGGGAGAAATTGCATTTGCATTCCAATGAGGTGGTGAGCAAGAAGTGTTTGGAAGGATTTGTTCCCATCCCTGATGGATCCTTAAGTTTTTGATAATATGCTATCCCTGGTTTGTAGGGGTTTGTTCTGGGGTTTCGCTGTTCTGTCTCCTCGAAGCTGCATTAGTTCATGCATTCGTTTCCCTTTGCACGATTTTCGGTGTCGGAAATAGATCTACTCCAAGGCGAAAGTAAAAGCAACCGCCAAGATGTCATAACTTACCAACATAGGTAAAAATGGGTGTGATTTTTGTCACCATTGCTTCCATGACACACCATCCAGCCGTTGTACGTTGACCGATTCGAAAGATTGTATCAATTTAACGCAATACCAGCAGGACGCTTGCAAAACGAGCTCGAATCCAAACTGGAACGGAGTGGGTGTTGAGGCCTGGTGGATGATTTATTGTACGTAACATTTCAACCGCTGTTTGGTTGATGGCTTCTGCCACCGTCCATTTGCACTTCGACGCTGACGATGATTTACGATTGAGAAATGGCCGTTTGGGAGACCCCGGTGCGTTATGGTACCCACGGTGTGAAAAATGAACACACCCCTGCCAACGCGCGGAAAGCGAGGGGAGGAGTAATGTGGGATCATGATTTGATTGTCGGCAGAGTTGATGGTTTTGGGGCCGTTTTGACGAAGTGCATCATCGAATTTGTTCACGAGATTTTCGAGTGTCATCCCCTTTGAGGTGGATTTGTTTTTTTGTGTGCGTCAAGAGACTGGGCGGTTTGAATTATCAGACAAAGCGATCACATTCATGTGGTTTCAAATGGAAAAAGAAAACCAAGCGACAGACTCCCGGCATGTGGGTAATCCGTCGTCTTTGGTCCAGTTTTTATTTATTTTGGTTCAGTATTTTTATATTTTGGTCCAGTATTTTTATGAAATTGCTTTTCTTAATATTTGATCGAGCGGAAATCTCACAAACTTTGCAAAAGAATGGCATCCACGAATCTCCCTCCTAATCACGAGTCGTGCATTAAATCGATCGAGATTGTAAGAAAGTGCGGAAAGTCCGTATGGTAGGTTTGGGCTATTTAGAGAACCATCGGTGTGGTCCATCTCTAAAACCCGTCTTAATTCTATAAAAACGAATGTATTTTGAAGTAAAAAAAAATTAACTAAATATACCTTCACCTTGTGTCGACCTTCTTCACGGCAGGAATGTGCTCGCGTGTGTGTTTGTGTGTGTCTCGTTAAATGGCTTCAAAATGGCTCATAAATTTCCACTCTAAGAGAAAGGTTAAACAGATTCATTGATTTATTGATTTTCTGCCTACCGTTCAGCCTCCAATAGCATTCCATTAGGCTCATAAAACGTCAGTATGGCTGGCGTGGCATCGTTGCGAGGGGGCATTTTATAAATATTTCAAATCTACCAGGCCGGACGGATTTTCCTGCGAAGAGGTAACGGCTGTATCGGTATTTTTTGTTGTTTTCCTCTCGGGGTTCACCCGACACCGTACCACGGTAATGCACTTTTATGTGGTTTTCCCCTCCCGGAAGAATGACCTTGAGTGGATGAACACAAAAAAAAGTGACGGTAACGATCTTTCTTTTGAGAAACCTACGGGATACCGAGAATCAGTACGGCTTGGTGTGGTTTATATTTGCGGCCCTTATTCCCTCATTAAGGAGAAAATAAAGAAGGAGCGAGAAAGGAGAAGATCTTTAGTGGGTAAATAGCGTTCAGGTGTACCGGGATGAAAACACCGGGAAAGGAAGCTATTTAGAAAACGCATATGGTTACACACACTGAGAGAAGATCGTAAAATGGAATCGCTAATGGTACGTACGCTGGTGGGGGAGGACCGATAAGATTGTCAGGTACCCGTCGCTGGGAAGCACACACATTTCGGAGTTTTCAAATACACACGTTGTTGAACGTCGCACACGATTGAAGTGCACCGATGCATGTTTACTGCAAAAATGCTAGAGAGTGTGAAACATAATTGAAGGCTGGAAAACAAACAGGGTACCCGGGCAGCTGGAAGGTACCCAGATGTAAGGGTAACGAGAGGACTGAAGGTTAAGTACGTGTGAGGCAGAGGTAAACCAAACATTTGTCGTTGTGTTTTCCTTGTAGTTAGAGAACAGTAAAAAATTGTCAAATAGGTTCATCATTTTTACCTAAGTTTTCTCATCTTGGTGCATTTCGTTGTTCAGATGCAAATAACACCGCGCCATTACATCGCATCATTTAGCCAAAATCCAAACTCCTTCTGCACAAAAAAATAACTTTGGATGTAGTAAATATGTTTTCTTAATATCCCAACATTTGCAGCGCACAGGAAGCTCTCCTAGATGAGGCGAATAGTTTAGTAGTCGTAAGATTTCGTTCTACTGTTATCCTTTAAAGCTTATTGAACATAGCCAAACCGTACAAAAGTCTTTAAAATCTGCTTGAAGTATGATCGGCTTTTTCCAGATAAATCTCTATTTCTAATCTATAGCATGGTGCGCTTCAACTTCCAGCCACATTTTTCGTTCGGATTCCATCTTCTTGCTTTCGTACCTAGCTGGCATTAAGATGTTCAAAGTTCGGACAATTCCCGGCTTTCTTTGGAGACTGAGTAGTTCTTTAGAGAAAACGATTGTTTAGACATGGAAGCCGCTGGTTTTCTGGTAAAGCTCGGTAGTATTAATCGAAGACATCAGAAATTGTTTATCTTTTCCGTGGTTGTGTTCGGTGGTTATCTATTTCTGGATAAAAGTCGCTTGATAAATATTTAGTTGGTTAAGTATTGTGTTTGCGAAAGAATGCGAATTTAACTCTTTCTATTGATTTGAGATTTACATTGGCAATGAATTGGTGCTTCATTTTATTTTTATTTAAAACTTATGTTTTGTTTTAATAAACAAAAATGCTCCATTCAAATGTGCTTATTTTTTGTAAATTTTGAATACGACAAATTTCAAACAAGTACCGAAGAGCGTCGTTTCAGATAAATGCTTCCCACTGATGAAAATCACTGAGCTCAAAATAATCCCTGATATCGTTATGTCATCAGTGGCAAGGGTTGGTGTTGCATACAGAGCTCATACCGGGGACGAATATCGTACGACTTCCATTGCTCGCCGCGTTCCGACGTGCCAACTTGTGGTCTATCCTTTTTTGCGTGCCATTTCCGGGACGGGATAATCTCGAAAAAAGCCACCGTAGGCATACGATGACACCAGTGAAGCCGTTAAATTAATTTTCGGAAAAATCATTCCGACCAAAATGGGAAACGGGTTTGGTAGGCACGTCGGAATCCATTATCTATCTGTGGGCGCGGCATCTGCAATTTCCTTGTCTCTGCATATTTATCCCTGCTGGATGAAATAAGCTCCGTGAGCTGTGTAAGGTGCCGGAACGGCTTCAGTAATGTCCGTGTCGGTGACGTGTGGTTTCTAGCTTCTGACGCATTCACGGCTGTGCGCATCGTCATAGTTCCTTTGGTTTCACCTTCTGCTAAAAGTAGGTCATCCTGGAAGATGCAACCCATTCGCGTACAAATGTGTTTGAATAAGGGAAGCCCGATTCGTTCCAGGATTTCCCACAGTCGAAATGTGCACCAATCCATCACTCGGCGGATTATTCCCAGCAGCGAGATTAGTACCCTAGCAACCGTCCTTCTTTCTCCATCTTTTCCGCCATTCGGCAAACCCTTCTGTGCCACCATGAATGTAAACGAACCAGAACAAAGATTTTTGACCACCGCGGTGTGGCGACGGTGGCAATGCTGAGGGAAATTTGGCGTGGAAATTTGGCTCCGTTTGCATTCGTATTAGGCTTACAGATGAGTGATATCGTCCTGTGCCGTCTTCTTCTCACGCTCGAATGACCATTGGGGTCATCCATTTAAGATTTAGCGCAATGCTTTTGCAAACGCTCCACGCTCGGTGTCGGATTTACTTTGTCGTCCCCAGTTTCATCCTCCGTCCGTGAGCTTCGGCTTTAGAATTCTCCAAAGAACCTTTTGGATATCGGAAATGATTTTTGCAACTTCTGTACCGAGTGTTGAATTTCAGATGTAGATGACTGGCTGTTTCGTGAAACCCACGGACGGGGATTTAAAGTCAATGGCAGGTGGTGGAAAACCAGTGCACTAAAATTTGATCAGGGAAATGCTTTCAGATTTGTTTCGTGAGGTAAAGCGTAACAGCACCCGGTTTTTTCTAAACTTTCCAGTCTAAACGCGATAGTTTTCGCATAACATACATCTTATAACTGTACATTAAGGTACAAATGGTTAAAAATGCCATGTCTAGCTTGCATGATAAATCTTTTACCGTTCAGTTTCTTTGCATATTGTATATTGATTCGCGTGCAGAATGACCGAGTTCATAATTTGTACCTTGCTTAAATACAATGGGATAATGTAAAGAAACGAATATGCTAAACAAACTGTTTGAAATAGGATGTATATAATACAGATCCGTTGCAATCGATTTTTTCTTTCTCGAAAAGAACTTTGTTTTTCTTGATCTTTGTTTGGTAGTGAAGGAGTGGAATGTTTTAGTTTTGTAGCTCATATGAATTGGGATAGAAAACCTTTCTGCTAGTTTCTGTTCCGTTTCTGCTCCTACGGGAGGTATCTAAAATATTATTTTTTCCATCTTAGAGAAACAACTCTCACTGAAAACAAGGCAACAACTTTCCAATCCCAAAACGGGAAGGATTGCCTGTGGAGCACAGGTTTAGATGATTGATAAAGATGTGAACCAAATATGCTAGCAATATAAGGCCCCAAAAACGGATCGTTCAATATGCGTAAGGCAGGCTCAATCTTGTGAAAGAATCACGTGCCTTGTTCATATGTAAAAACACATATCGCTTACCCTGGGTCACCTTTTGTTGGTTCCTTTTGAATAATTTCACTCCGCACGTTGACTTCATATGCATAAGCCAACGATTCCGCAGTCGAGATCTACCGAGGATAGTTCTATCACAGGTGAAGCACCAGCGTTGGATGCGGTGATGGTTTACGCGTAACAGATTTTAGCTATGCTGTGGCCAGTCAAATTTCCTGACAGAAAGCGTTACGATCTTGGTGACCTGAGCCAACCTGATCTACCCACGGTCCAGAAAAAGCAAATGGCAACGTTGGACGGTGCAGGATGGACCAACTATAACCGTGGTTTTGCTGCGGACAGCCCTGTCGATGATGGAGAAGAAAATGTCAGAAATCGATAAAGACCACCATATGAGTGAAGGTCTCCTGCCCGAGTTGTGTACTCCTGCTGCCGCTACTAGCACTCCACGGTAAACATCATTGTGTCCGGTTCTTCGCATTCACATCGAAACTTTGCAATTTCCGGTCCCTCACGTCAAACGAGAAGTGGGTTCCAGCCGCACAATCAATAGGGCCGGGCCAATTATGATGCTCGTCCTTGCCAAATCAGCAGGAACAACCCCCATGTAAGATAACCTACATATGGTGCAACAATGTGTTGGTATTAAGGCACGGAAAGCATCGGTACCGTGCGGCGACCCGGGAAACGGAATGCATCGATTTTTAAGCATGTCCTGTGGGACATGACTTCAAAAACATGTTTGGAGCACACTTTGCAGAATGCAGCTGAACCATGACGGTGCATCCCAGCCATCCGTCCTTCTTTCGATTCAGTCATCCATTGCCAACGATGCGAATGGTGCATGGCTACCGGCACAAGTGCCCTTGAGGCTTGGACGCATGCCTCAACGCACGGATGGATGCAATTTCGCTTGAAATGTATTGAGAGAATATTCAAATGGGTTTCAGCTCTGTTTCGCACAACATCCATTTAGTCAGAATGTTGCTGTGTATTTATCAACGTGTGGTTTTGATTTCTCTTGAAAGTGCATCGATTACAAACATTCACGCAACTCAGGACTGTCGATGAGCATGATGGTAAAAGGCTGGCTAAAATTCAATATCAATCATCTGTTTCATTGCAATTTTGGCACATTGTAGCTGAAGCCGGAAAACTGTGCGTAGAACTGAATTTAATACACACCCTAGATACATATATAGTTATGTGTTGTTCATCATTGATGCTTATTTAATGAACATTTTCACTGTTAATGAATCAATCTAAATGTAAGCTATTGTAACTAGAACACTTTTGAACGGATGCTTCCGTGACAGATCGACCAACATCTTCCCAGAAATAGTCGACTCCTCATCGGCAACGTTGGTCAGGAAAACCATTGAAATCACCAAACAAATTGCATCTAATTTGATTGTTTGTCTAAACACACATTGTCTTCCACTATGTAGCCTACAAGAGCAGCCTTTGGGAAACGGATTGAGGGTTCCCAGTCAGACAAGGGAGCATCCGTTATCGTATTCGTCAACCTGGTAGCAGTAGTTGAACAACTGATGGTGGTGCTCCGCTCATATGTTTCCGATTAGATTTGAATTACATATTTGGGACTGATAGCTATGTTTCAATGTTTCCCTAACTTATTGTTTGTTTTGGCTAACAGTTCCTTTCTCAGAGTTTTCATTATTCGGTCACATCGAAAAGGATAACTTTTTTTAAATGCCTTACTTGAGCTGCATTGAAGAAAAAAAATCGTTTTTTCCTAGACGAATTTCCTCGTAATGTCTTATTACGAGGTGTCTGTAAATGTTGCACGCTTCAGGTAAGAAGCTGGGAATTTGCAAAATTTACCCAAAGCTACCTGTTTGACTTACGACATTCAGCAGGCATTCATTCCTCATTCTGTAAAATAGGGACCCTTGCCTAGCCTGCCCCAATAGTTGTTTCCTTCGTCCCTCTCGCCACCATGGAGAGGGCTTGTAAGACAAAATGTTAATTAAATTTATCACATTCTGCACGGTGCAGAGCTTGTTTGTTTGCATTTCATCAGCAGCGCCTTCGAGATGTATCCGGATGTTCGTTCAGATGCGACGGTGGCGACTTGAGTCGGCCGTCTATGAATGATGGGAAAGTCAACGGTGCGGAAGGATTCCCGATGTTCATGGGCGCCCAATGGACTTCCCAGCGCACGGCCACCGTCCTTTCAGCTGTGGGAACTCAGGCAAGCGAACGATGATAAATTGTTCAACAAGGAAGCGCAAACTTCGCTTCCGCAGAACTCGCCCCAGTCCCGAACCGGATGTGCGGACGCTCTGTGCCACCATGGCGCAAGATTGCTCATTGTGGCTGAAATGTTCGCTTCCGTGCGACGACAATCGTGATGCATCCGACGTCGGTAGGGAAAGTCATTCATCTGTGGGACTCTTTCTCTCTTTCCGAACCGGGACCTGCATCCCGTTAGTGTAGGCGCTGCGTGCAATCGGCTTTGCTAGAATCTTGTGAACGTGTCCTAGCTTGCATGGGAAAACATTTAGAGAATAAACCCACCGCCTCGACCTCGCAGGACGCTTCTGGCGCACCCAGAGGTGTTACAATTTGTTATAATTGGTCACGAGAGCAATGTGAGCTGTGCATGTGTCTGCATTCATTTGGGGCGATTCGAATGGTTAAGTTTACGTTCATTTTCATAATTTGACCTTTGAAAGCTTGTGTCGTATCTTCCAACGGGTGTCGCGCTTATCAACCGCGGCCAGTAGCAATGAAAAGCCGTTTTAAGACGAGTATCTCATGATGTTGCCATTCATTTGCTTTTAAATGTTCGGCTATGTTTAAGTTGAACGCAGGATTTGCTGAATAAAAATATTCATTTGTGCTAAGCAAAGCTCTACGCTTCAACTTAGAATCATGTGAGTATAAGTGTATGTTTTGGGAATTATGTTGTTAAGGAAATATGCGAGCAGTGCAGCTTTTAACATGCATCCTACTTCGCCCCAGAAACCAGGCCAAATGGTTTTCACTGTATCCTTTTCTTCCGTGTCCCGGTAAGCTAAGTGTTTGTTTGCACCGGAAGCGACACATCCGCTTTCCCGGCGGCGTAGAAACACTGCTCCAAAGCAAGTTCATCACTCATACGGTTCTATTTTGTCGAATGTGTCATTGGTTTAGAAAAATAATAAAAGTACGTCGAGACAAGGACCGACCTCCGTTTTCTACAATTTGTCCTGTATAATCTTTTTCCCCTACCACGGGTTAAGCCGTCAGTCTTTCCGCCCTCGGTTGCAAACCTTTCTTCCACCACCGCACACATTGTTTGATATTCGCATTCCCTTACACGAAGTCAGAAACGAATGAGAATGGGGAAGGAAATGGCGATACACTCCATAAATGTGTCCCGGTGTGTTTTGCTGCCCTGATGCACCGTTTGCGAAGGAATAAAAATGATGGGTGGAAAATGGGGTACACCCATTTGCAAGGATGATCGTCGTGCGGATGGAAGTGGAATCTTTTGTTTAAGTCGACTATTTTTATCTACCAAGGATAGTGGAGCGCACGGAAACGGGGTTGGTTGCTTTCCGTTTTCGCATAAGGTAGCGTTTCTTCTCCCCGTCGCTTCAGAGGTCCTTTTGCTCCAACATGAGACTACAATTAAACGAGTGAAAGATTATTGTTGCCATTGTGATAGGGGATGTGTTCATCGTGTTGTTTATCTCTTCTGAATGAAAGATGCAATTGTGGTGTAGCAGTTTTGTGCATGCACCAGAACGTGGGCGGATCACGAACAACTTTTTGAAACAAAAACAAAAAAACACGTGTCAGGAAGTGTAGGATGCTACTGTAGAAAGGAAGCTTCGTGCTAGAAGATTTTTTTGCCAACCAAAATGTTGAATGTGGATGCATGTGTTCTGAATGACATATTACATATGGGCTGATGCAAAATTGCGTCTTTATGAAAACCCGAATATTGCATTCGTGCCTTGGTTGATTTATAATTTTTAGTAATTTTCATATTGATCTACTTTGCTTGTTCTATTTATTTTGGAACAATCAAATTCACTGACGATAATTAAATTACCACAAACTCATGCGCAACCAGTGAGAGCAAATTTTCTTTGCTACGATTAATTCCTTTCGCACATCGCCGCAATTTACGAGATGGTTAAATTGATGTGTGGCGGGTTTTTTTGAACTCCGCCCGTGTTGTTCACAAATTAAGTAACATTACTTTCAACTCCGACACTCGTTCGCTCCCATTTGACTGGTAATTAACACGCTTTTATTGCCCTTCCATAGCATAGATTTCCATGCTAGCGGAAAGAAATCTTAGGTATCGGAAATTTATCACCCGTAGTGAGTTTCTGTTTTTGTTTATATAGCATCTTCGATGCTCTCGATGAACTCGTCGGCGGAAAGTCTTTGCTGGCGAACGAAAAGCAGGAAAATATCTTGGCAGCCATTTTTGTGGGATAGCTAACTGGAAAGGGCACTGGCGGAGGTGCGACCCGTTTGATGAAGATAGAATATGCCTAATTTATTTACTCCTCCCACTTCCGAAAGTAGGCCTTTGCGAAAAAAAAACCGATTCATCTCTGGTTTCCATCATTCTCGCAAACCATTTCCCCACCGCAGCTCCTGCTGGAGTGGAACAATAAAAACACAGTGGCAACATTATTGATTTCACTAGCATTGGAATGTTGCTCCAGTGGGCGTAAAAGAAAGCGACAGGAAAAAAAAAGGATGAAACACACCGACGCGATTCTACCCCAGGCAGAAGGAGTTAATGGGCAATTTTCAGCCGTAACCTGCCTGACCCGTGTGTTTGTTCGTGTCTACAGGGAAGGGCCAAACGAAACGGACGATCGTTTATTTCCATTTGGCCTCAATATTCAGCCGACACGCGGTTTCGGAACGTCGTAAGCACTAGGAAATGCACGGTTACATCGCTGGAGAGATCATAAAATACGCAATAAACAGAAAACTCAGCTAAATTTAATTAGGTGTGATAGATACGGCGACTAAAATGATGCGTTCCAGAAGTTTGTTCCGATTGCGGATCGCTTTTCCCTAG
The DNA here is from genome assembly GCA_914969975.1 of Anopheles atroparvus. Taxonomy (NCBI): domain Eukaryota; kingdom Metazoa; phylum Arthropoda; class Insecta; order Diptera; family Culicidae; genus Anopheles; species Anopheles atroparvus. Next base: position 17,005,304 of record CAJZCY010000004.1, read on the forward strand.
TGGGTTTCCTCGGCGGCAAGGGCTGTTTGTGTGACGCCATCTCAAGCATCCTCCGGTACGATATGGCTTCCATTTTTAATTGATTTCAGTTGCCTCGCTGAGGTTCCTGGTCGGATGTTGTTGGTGGTGGTGTCTGGTAACCCTCTGTTTTTCCATTTCCTGACAATTCTCCGAAGAGAGCATCTTGATTCGTTCGAGCAGCTAACCTGGAGTTCGAAAAACAAAGTTTGAAGGAAGCACTCGAGAGAATTCCGAACAGATCGATTTCGATAACTTCTAATCTAAATACCAATAGCCTAGAACTGGATTAAACAACTTCATTCTACTTACGCTTCCGTTAGGATTCGCTCTCAAACTTTTAGCCCCCGCTCGCAAGTTCTTGACGAGTGCTTCGAGGGCCAGAACTATTTGTGTCGTCCATGATGTTGGAGGCGGTTCACCCATCGTTACGGTTGCTGAATCAATAGCAGAAGATCATAGCCAGACGATGGCATTGTGAGAAAACCTCCAATTGACTATTCAGTTAAGCATTCGTATACAACATTATTTTTCGTTTGGTTTTGATTATTTTAATTCAATATAAATTCTCCCTGCAGAACCAGCTTTTTTTTTTTGGTAAACCTGTAACCTGTTGTAATGAGAAGTTATTATGACATAAGTTTAAGAAACTCTGAACATTAGAATTAACTTATCATATTGCTTTATTCTTTTTTCAAACATAAGAAATAATCCTTAGGTTCTAATCATGTTACATCAAAAGGAAATATTACCCCACAAGTTTGTTATTACAAATAAAACAATCGTTATACTCGTTTGCTTAAGAAAAGGATTCTTTTCTGATCAAACGCTGATCGAGTCTGCCTTTCTGGCGTTGTCTGTTGCGATGTCCTGATTCCATCGAATTGTATTTAACTCTGAAACTTTAACTCCCCCTTCAGGTATCAAGGCTTTTTCTCGTCCTCGTGTACTTTTTTCAACATAGTATCGACACTGCATTTCTGTGTAGCACAATCTTAAATCCGATGAAAGCGTAACTTTTCCATCAACCACCTCATTCAACGCTGGGGAGCCCGGCTACAAATAAAAAAGTCACACGGCCCGACGTTGCTTCGTCTGGTCACATGAGAGCGAAGCCAAATGAGCGTGCTTCGACCGACGACCATGGGCGGCTGTTACTTATTATCATGATTATCATTGCCTTGGTTCGCGGAGCGGCACTTTGTGGTGTTTCGGTTGTCGTCCATTCGTCTCTTCTTCGCATAGCCAAAATTGTCCCGGCACTTATTGTAATCACGCTGATCCCTCGGAAACACCATTCTAACCGACGTCAAGCCCTAAAACGTCTTCCCTTCGCGCTACCTTCCTCACACGGTCGAAGAAGCGAGATCACTGTCATCAGAATAACATTTATCTTCTGACCAAAGCCCTTCCTGAATGAGCCCACCGTGGATCATTGTCAAGGCAAAAATGGGATCAAGCTATCCTGTTGTTGTGTGTTGGTCAGGAAATAGGATAGAGACAACAGATTATGGTTGCCTGCATTAGTGTTTCGCTTAAGATGATTAGGCAGGAAGTAAAAGTACAAAAGCAGACATCTTTCGCCCCCCATGGTTTAAAAGAAAAAAATATGAACGAATTAAAAAAAGGGACTCAAATGGAACAAATTCTAAGCGAGCTGAAGTTCGTCCCTTTCCAGGCCTCGCAACTTCTTCAAACATTCCACGGTTTGTGAGCGTGGTTAATGTGGATGAGATTTAATTTTTATTTTAAAGCAAATATTTGGCCCCGAACATCTTTTCAATATTTTTCTTTCGCTCATTAATAGGAGCCTTTTCAAATTTTGGTAAAACGTTGGTAAAAATCATTCGTTTCTTTGTTGTTATTGAAGGAACTATACGCACTTTGGCTTCATTGGACCTGGAAACCAAGCCGAGCTACTGGCTAACAGTCTGCGCCCAGGATCAGGCCGTAGTGCCTCTGCACTCCTGCGTTCAGGTAAAGTTAAGGTTTCTTAAATAATTTATAAATTTATAACCACCATCTTTTTTTCCTCATCAGGTGTATATCGAGGTGCTAAACGAAAACGACAACGTGCCACTAACGCAGGATGCCGTCTACTATCCGTCAGTTCCGGAAAGCAGCCCGGCGGGTGTAAAGGTGCTGCAGTTGGTGGCTGATGATCGGGACATTGATCCGCTGCAGCAGATTTCCTATCGCATTACGTCCGGCAATCCGGAGGGTTATTTTGCCATCAACAGCTCCAGCGGTGAGTGCGGGGGGGTTTTGTGAGAGAGGACGCATTGACGATCATTCGAGCTAGCACAAAGTGGTTCAGGTTTCTGGATGGAAAATTAAATAACCATAGTAAAGATAATTTTTCTAGGAAAATCTTTCGAATCTTTCGGAAAATCGACGATACTGCAGCCTTTAATTTAACTTTCCATACAAAAATCGGTACGACGAACAGTGTTGTCGGGATCAATAACATTGTTAGATACCGTTTAACATTAGCCTTACTGGATACGATATGATAATGTTGTTTTGCTCACGAATTGTTGGAATTAGTTGAAACTGGTTTCGCGTAGAGAAAGAATACGCTGTATTCGTAACTAATTAAAAACCAATTATTTTATGTTTGATTTATCTTCCTTCTAGGATTAATAACAACGACCGCACGTAAGCTGGATCGTGAGAATCAACCAGAGCATATTTTAGAGGTAAGTAAACAGATTCACATAAGTTTTTCATGATAAAATATTTCATAGTTGAGAATGGGGTTGTGTTCGACACGCATAACTTATTATTTTCATATTAACACGTCCTTACATAATATTTTTCTTTCTTGAACACTCGATTGCAACGGGAACAAAATATATTACCACGAAAATAATTATAGCCGAAGAAAAAAAAAAAGTTTTCTCTTCTTGTCACAGTGCGTTGTGCCTTTTAATGATCCTGCTTTTGTTCGTACGACGTAGCCCCATTGGTGGTAGTTTCGGGACGTTGGGCCTTTGCTGTGGTTGATGTTTTTGACAACGAACAAAGGCGCTATTCGCATGAAAAGCTGAAGAAGTGCGGACCATCATTAAATTGCAAATAATCCTCCATCACTCAAAAATTTCCTGACAAGCCTTTGGTATGCAGGAGAACCAGCGGTGGGAATCTAGAATCCTTCTGGTAACGAATCGAGCGCAATCTCAGCGAGTATGCACGACAATGAGTACGATCGAACCACAGGGGAGGGTGGCTCATTGCTCATTAATCATTCTGCACGAAATTAATTTGCCTCCTGCCGCCGAGGGGCTACTGCAACCCAGATTTTCCACGATACGCCTGACTTTTACCTTCGTTGTATCATTTTAATTACAGGTCCTGGTGATGGATAACGGTGAGCCGCAGCTTTCATCAACGACGCGCGTCGTCGTGCAGGTGGAGGATATTAACGACCACGCGCCCGAATTTGATCAGAAAATGTACAAAGTGCAGATCCCGGCCAACGCCAAAATCGATCAACCGTTGTTTCAGGTAAGTTTAGGCGCGATTTTCTTCAACCATCCGTGAAAGCCCCACGGCATGCTCTACGCATTGTTTAGTTAAGTTTCGATAGAAGTTCGGTTTTTTTTTTCTTCTTCGAACATCCACTGCATGACAAATCATTATTTCGATCATACGATTTTCCCGTCTCCCTCGGAATTGCTCGCTTGCGTCATTTGCGCGGACGTATTCACAACACGCATTGTTGAATAACTTTCGACAAAGCGCATCCCTCATGTTCGATATCCTTATGTTCGCCTCGTCTGCCACATGCCAAGTAGAGTGCGAAACCAAACCAATAGTGGCTATGTGTATGCACATTTCACAAACACCTGTTCATTCGTCGCAGCATGATCTACATAGACCGATATCGGGGTGAAGCGTCAACATCTATTAATCATCGCTGTCACCCCGCTGTCGGCAATCGGGCGCGTTTCGAAAAGATTTTATTTATTTCATCCATCGAATGGTTATTTCCCTTTCATTTCTGTTCATCTCTTTCACTCTTTTTCGCAGTACCTCTCATTGATGTTTCCGCGTTTCTGTTCACCAAAATGAATGTCACTAAAGCATGCAGTGATGCTTTGTCAATGCTACAGTTGCGGATAAGGTTTAGTTGGGAATGATTTTGCGAGAATTCAGTTTCCTATCACAACTTTTGAAGCCAGTTGTGAGCCAGATATTTTTCTCTTTTTACGAGTGTGCGGATTTAAAAGGTATTTTCATCCGAGCCGCATGTTATGTGCGGCAAGCTTCCGGAGTTGGTTTGGAAGTGCTGAAGAGGATTTTAGGAAGCTTTTCCCATCGTCATAAACAAGCCTGCGCGTAGGTTAGGCGTTGTGCTGTTGAACCATACCAGCACTCGCATCTCGCACTTTTTGTGGTTGATAAGCACGGCCGCCCAACACTTCAAACGCGCCGTGTGGTGGGTGTTAAAAGAGCTCGCAAACTCATGCGCCGGTAAACTCGTCGCAAAAGCAACTGGCTGCGAAGTTCGGAGGATTAGTTTTATAAAGCGTTAATCCCTTTTTCGAACGGCCTGAATTTGGCCCGAAAGTCCCCCGGGGTGAAATTGGATCCGGGCTCTCCGGTGCAGTGGGTGTTCGCGTGTTCGGTTTTCGAGTTTGGAATTAAAACACTAGCCCACTGAACGGCGATTTCATTTTCCATGAAGTACCCTTATCTTCCCTAAAGGGATTTTAAGAATTGTTTGTCTCTATTACGAGCAGCTTGTGCGATCTAGTCTATGTAATTTCATGGAATTTTTATTGCCCTTTTTTGAAGAAATCTATGCACCTTAGCTTTATTTATTTTAGACTAGAATGTTTTTGTTTCTGTCCATGTTTCCAACGTTATCGACCAACACTCGCATTCATCGGCGTATGTCAAAGAAAGTTCCTGCCAAACTGACCCTTGTGACTGAAGAGCCTTAGCCTTTATCAGGTCGAGGTCACGTCGTTGGCACGTGAACATCAGTGTTCCGGTCGGTGGGGACGTTTTGACCAGCAGCTGGCAGCTCAGCATGCTTCGCTCATTAAAATCTCATTTAGGAGAACAAAATAACATCCGGGGGGTGTTCAACGTGACTCGCTCTAGTGCTGGATGGACGTGCCCAGCGGCGAAGCGTTTGCCCGGCTTGTACAGCGCACGACAGGACTTGAGGTCCTGAGTCACCACGGATGTTGGGGTTGCCGGTTGGCTGTACGTTTGGGGGAAATATTAATCCCTAAAGGAAGGAACGGAACCTTTCGACGATGTCGAATGATGTCGATGCACCGAGTAATCGCTCCGGATACAGCATTTTCCGTAGCGTCATTCGATTTTGTTTTGTAGATTGCAACGAGCAGGGCAGGTGCATGTGGTTTCGTCCGAGATATGTATTCAGACAACATCCCTCCCACTATTTGGAACGGGTTCAATTTCTCATTCTTTCGGCGATAGGCAGGTGGCTGCATGTATATTGCAATCCCAAAACCGTTGCGACACGTCGGACGTGTGGCTCGCTTTTGCTAGACGAATCGCCCCATGCACTCTCCCAAACATGATTCTGTGTCGATTCAGATTTACATCAAGAGAGATTCGCCTCCTCGTTCTTCGGTTCACTCGGATCCGACCATGCCTAGCTCGGATATACTGATTCCAATTAGACCATTATATGGGGCAAGCATGATAAAACATTCTCAAAGTCTATGGGGTAAGGATGTGAGACTCTCACGGAATGTGTTCGAGGTAAAAAACGAAATATAAATGTTTCTCTAATGTTAGGTTGAAGCCCGAAGTATGGCAACAATATCTGCAATACCGATTTGTTCCGCTCATAGATGATGTTGGAGAGTTTCGTGTCCTATAAAAATCAGAGCGAAGTTAAATCAAAAAACGGATCTATCCATTTATTTTCAAAGAAAAAGTAAGGCCACGATTTACAAATCAACCTTTCTTATCATATAAAAAAAATGATTTAGCTAGGTTTCTCTTGTCTTTTGGAACCTTGGTTCCACTCAGCTTAAAACCTTGCCGCAGGGTTAGGTCAGTGTTTCATTTTTATGTATTTTCCCAACGACAGCACTTGCTGATGTTTTCTGCTTTGCTTGGTGACGAGTAATTCAATCAACGTGATTAATTAATGGCTCCCCTCACTTCCACCTGCCATGCATTCACACTCACATTCCGTACTCTTTTCCTGCCTAGGTCAGCTCTTCATTAAGTAATGAGCGAGGAAACGATGTGCACCGACAAGCATGAAAAGGAAATATATAACATCACGAGCGCAATGATTTATCGCTAGATGTTATTGATGCTGTTCTTTCTGGAATATCCTTCTGTTCTTGTTTCATTATTTCTCTTCTTTTGCAAAACTTTTCGTGGTGACAATTTTTCGTGGATAAACGCATTGAGTTGAGCTGCCTCCAGTGTGTGTGTGTGCCTCCATTTCCTTCGTCATGAGGAAGTCTGTGTTCTAGCTCCGTTTGTTCGGAAGTTGGTGTGAATAAGATGAAGTACCGCACGATCGAGAGAAGGAGAACGAAACTCTTTCTGGTTTGATTAATTGAATGATAAACCGGACTACTGCAGGATGTGAGACGGAGGTGGAATTTCAATTTGCTCTACGTAAGAAGTTCGAAGCAAGCAAGGCGTGAGAGGCTGTACCACTTGCTCTCCCAATGGCTGAATTAAAGAGGCTACGTTTGGGATAGAGGGATCGTGCCTTGTTTCGCCTACCAGCGACCAGGCGCCTCCATCGCGCAAGAGACTCCAACTCGCCTACACACTCCGGTAGTCACGGAGGCGGCTGATGCTGCCGGAAATTGTTGGCCGCAGTAATAGTTGTAATTATGATAAGAGAGTAATTTTCCAGTCGAGCGAGTCCTGCGCGAGACGGTCCTTAGAGAGTTCGTTCCAGTGTTAGCAGTTTTTTTTGACGAACGGTATGCGAACCTCCGATGTTTGAGGCTATGTGATTGAAGTGATGTGGATGTGGTTCTTTTGTTTTCACGGCATTTTGATGTAGACGGTTGAATTAGTTTGAAACTGATTGCTCAACACCACAACAACAAATATCCTTTAAGATTGGTCTACACAAGCACTCTTGAAATACTTTGAATAATTTGTGCGCAGTGCCTTCAGTCTCGAGCGTCAGATAGAACATCAAGTCTAACCAGTAATTTTTATAATACCCTAAAAGCTATCGTTTAAGCCGAAAAGGTGATACATGTTTCTTTGTCTTCTTCTTTTACTCTTTAATGGAAGGTTAAAGAAAGGGCCTTTAACGAAAATAAATCAACCATGGCTTAATATGTAGTTCACCCACTTACATCCTATTTTCCACCTCGATGAATCTTCACTTACCCACTTGCATCACTTTCCCTGCGGCACATGCACTCACCCTTACTCCCGAGAGTCTCGAGAGTGCTGGCCGTTAATTACAAAATGCTGCTAAATTATGCAAAATGCTTACACAACGAGTCCACACCTAACGCACAATATTCCCGTGGGTGCTGTTTTCTTTTCGCTTTTCCCCGCTCGCACAAACCATAAGGATATACAGAAGCAACCCTGCTGAGCTATCCCAGTCGGTACGGCATCGTTGAATAATTCATCCCACTCGCCAATTTTGACCTCATCGAAGAGGGAAGACAAAACAAGGTATTAGAGGGTCGGAACTGCGAGGGAAAGAGAGGCAGAGAGAGAGAGAGAGAGAGAGAGAGAGAGAAAGAAAGAAAGAAAAAAAACAAAGGGAGAAAGCCAGAGCTACGGGAGTAACAGATCACAATTTTCCATAGAGTGTTCGCATATGCTTCAGAACACGACTGTTGGGAATCAGGTGCGCAAAGAGCTGGTGAGCTACAAGCAAACAAGATAGGGAAAACCTTTTTTTTATAATACTCAAACACACACCCACAGCCTGGAAGTTGTGTTTTATAATGCGCTTTAAAGTAAATGCAGGTCTAGTCGTTGGTAGTCTATACCCATACTGAAAAAGAAGGACTTACATTATTCAAACACCAATTATACGTTATAAATTAACAATGGGCTTGCCCGAAAATTGAGAACAAATGATGGAAACACACCGTTGCCCGTATACCAACGTATTAAGTAATGGCGTTTTGACCACGGGTAATTTTTAGCAAGCTGCATTGCAAGCATTAATTTCTCTTTGCAGCACCGTTGCCAACGATAGAATCGTTAATAAACGGACTACTTTCAACAATTACCGCAGCGGTGATGCATGCAATATATGAGCATGTTTGTCTACCGTTCCCACAACACATCCACGCCGAAAGCCTGTTTGATTCATTTTGTGGTTGGTGCTGGGATTCCGTGTTTTGTGGTTATGATTATGATTAACTTATATGTGTTTGACGATCATCCGGTTAGCAAGCTACCAGTCATTTGATTGAGTGCTGCTCTCTGAAGTGTATGAAACGAATATAAATCCTGCTGTTTGAGGCTTGATAAATGTGTGATTAGGTATCGATCCGTACACCGTTAGTGGTTCCTTTTTGCATATCTATTACATGTTAAACTATAAGATTGTCTGGAAATGTGAATATACGGAAAGTTGGTTCTGCCATATGTTTCATTTAACCAGCCTTCCAACATTTTCACCGTATCTGTGTAAAAAAAGCAATATTTTCTTAAGTCTCCTGAAGGCGATGATGGCTTTGAAGATCTGGGGCATGATGTTGACTGTTTTTATCGGAAATGAACTGAGTAAAACCGGCATGTTGATCTCTGCCGTTACTTCAAAGGTAGAAAACATTATCAAAAAGCTATTGATTACTCCAGTCAATCTTCAACTGATATCGAAATCCGAGAACAACTATGCCCCCGTCTAGTCAATGTCCAACCCTGTCATATCCGCTGATAATGGCTGGATGCCAGTTCCATGCTCTTTGTCAAAAGCAGCAGTACACAAGGGAGTGTGGGTTGAGGGAATCCGGGTCTCGTTTTTGCATCATAACGAACAAGCAGCAGCTTGCCATCGAGTTTGATGGTGCTATCCGCTGTCGATGATGATGATGATGATGGTGGTGATAATCACGGTTACAATGGCACGTGGCTGACAGCGAGTCCCTCCGAACGGGTTGCATCCAGTCTCGCCATCATGCCGCCACGTAGGACATCGTATCGAATCACGATTGCTTTTTGACGATGATTATGATCTGTGAATAATGGGATCTAGTCGCTGGTGAAGGCGCACTTGGCTGACCCTGGATGATGTGCGGACATGCCAGCATAACGGCCGTGTGGAAATATATTGTCAGGGTAGCACACTGCCCCACCCCTCACCGCACGAAGTATTTTGTTGCTCAACGTGCATCCATTCAACGTTCCTGCCCGTTCTTCCAATCCGGTATAATTGCATAACCTCCATCCTGCACGGCGATAAGGGTGATGTAGAGTCAGGGAAAGTTAATTACGGATGCTTCGATGGGGCAGCCTGATCCAGCAGCACTTGACGGACGTGAAGAGATCGTTGGAAGCGTGAGTTAGTCCATAAACTGTGTTTAAATTACTTCACATTAAGCGACACACGGAATCAGATGAGGTCTCAGCTAGTGGTACAGATCACAATACCGTGCTCCGAAGGTCAGAGCGCGTTTGTGAACCATTGTCTAAATTGCAATGCAATTGCTCGTTAGTTACGACCATCCCCACACTCACCCGGGGACCCTGTGTTTACGGCAACACAAAGAGTTGATAGATTCGGGACAACATTGTTGTAAGGGTGGTTCGGAATGCAACAAACAGTATAGGTGATGTCAAGGAGTGGGTGGAACCATCAATTTATGAATCTTATAATGCAACTAAAATGTTCATCACCATTCAAATGCAAACATTCAGCCATTACACGCACTGTGACATTTACATCTGGTATTTTTATTTTATTTGGGCAAACCAAGCACACTCCCATCAATCATATCCTATACACTCGCTGTGTTAGGGCCTTCACCATGCCATTTGCATTACGTTTCGCCAATATGCCTGGACATCACAGCCTGGAGGTCACATGCCATCACATTTCATGCTTCGAACATTTTTTTATGTATGCTCCATTGCACGATCTGTGTCTCACTATGATGGATGTCGACAGTTAAGGGTTCAAGCAGGCTAACGTATAAAATATATATATTATTTTCTCTCTTTTTCTCACTCTCTATCTCTCTTTCATTTTCTTTTGTGATTTCATATTATTGGAACTCTATTTTTTCGACGCGCTTATGAAACACCGCCACCAACAACAACACCTCCAACACCTACCTACCGCGTTACTGCAAACAAATTACATCTCATTCCAATCCTGCCGCTGCCACACTGTGAACAACGACATCACACGGACACCACGTTGCGTTGTACGGCGATGCAACTTTCTTTCTTTTTTATCTGCTGGATGAGCACCATCGCGTTTTTGTCTCACTGCGGATCTGGTATTTAATCATCTTTTGATGCATTATGTTGATTGGCTGGAATTCCTACCTGGAACCTCGCACTGCACACATTTACATCGATCGACGATCACGAAACTTATTGCCTTGCTTCGCTACGTGTTGTCGCTCACTTGTGTCTCGCAACGAAATCAAACATGATTAAAAATTCTCTTGCCACTGCTCTTCGCTTTCGTCTGACACACCTCTACCTCCGGCACCTCGGCACTGAACATACGCTCATGCAGAACGATTACGCCAGCAGTGGCTACGAGCCGCCGGAACTGGAGCTACCGGAACCAATGCTGTCCGATCCGGACGTTGGGCTCGACGACGCGGCCACCTGGGAGTCGTTTCCGGAGAAAAACTTCAACGATCTGCAGGTCGTCTTTCGGGTAATGATCATTATGGTGATGACGATAATGGACCTCCACCGCTTACTTCTACCAATATCTCTGCGTGTCTTTCTCCTTGTTCTAAACGATTAGTTTTTTTTTACTTCTGCTCAATGTACCGCTCGTTTAACTGTTGGGTTATTTATCGAAAGCTTGTTTTAACGTTGTAGCCTTTCCGGTAGTCAATTTTCGTTGCAAACTTTTCGCCCGTTTTTTTGGCTGGCAAGCGTACGCCATAGAGATGTGTCTCAACGTTAGTCTATCACAGGTTAGGTCTCGTTGTACTGTATAATGCAAAATAGTGCTGGCTTTGCTAAGTTAGCTACATTATTTTGTATGAGCTTTTTACGCTTTTTCTTTCCGCTCATTTCATTACACGTTTACTCTTAGCTTACAAGATTACAGTTTGCTTCCACCACCTTTCTACATGTCGATCATTCTTTACATAATTCATGAATCATTATTGGAGAATGCACCGTTGAACTTTTCGCTATTAAGTAGATTTATTTGCTTTCTTTTGGTGTACTGTTTCTCGAAAGTTTCAGATATTCATTACCTAGTATTTATTTTTACCTCGTTTTTTTCCTTTCTCGATGTTGATAGCGCATTATCGCATGAGCTGATTATTTCAGAATTGTTCGACTGTTGACTTATAATTTTGATAAATGATTTCCCCTTATTGCAATCTTGTAAACTTCTCCCTACATTGGTCTGGAGGAAGAATAATCAATCCCTGATTAATTTAAAAAGCTCTTGAAGTTTGCATCCTTACTGCTGCTTACTATCCTTCGACAAACTTGGCATGCCTTTAACAACATTCTGGATAGGATGGTCGCTCATGGGAAGTCTAAAGCCGGCTACCTTGTTTGCGTCCAACAGGCTGGAAAAGATTGGAGTTCTTTCAGAATAAAACTTGCGATCCGATGGAATGGAAAATCGACCGCACTCGTGTTGGTGTTCGACGTTTGATGAGTACTTCACCACAAGAAAAAAAAGCAACCCCATTACGAGATGGTCACTCGGATTGGAAGTAAACGGTGATGAACAAAACCATGATGGTTCCATACAATCTTCCCCGGACTGACTTTCTACTGCTGCACAAACTATTTGGCCTTACACACACACAAAAGTTGATCAACCACAAATTTTATACCCCATCAGCGTCACGTTAAGGATACGCAATAGTCTGCGGTCGCTCCAAAGCCGATGGAATTGTCTTCTTCCTCTACTGATGTCTTCTTCAGCGTAGAAACATGACAGGTTTCTTGGGCGATTGTGTGCCGTTGAGCAACTTTCCAACGCACTACTGGTCGTCCGCAACGGACACGAGAAACCGGACACGGCTTGTGATCCCATACCCGGATCCGGTTACGGTCGGTAAAGAATAAGTATCGTATCACAACCACACCAGAATGGTCTCCATCCAGTCGTGATAGGTGTCCCTTCCTGTGCCGTGCCGTGCGTTTTTGTGTACCGGTTATCCAAAGCTGATTGGTTTTTCGGTTTATGCTGCACTTGAAGGCTTTTGCCGAAGTTTCACAGTACCGAGTAAAAAGTGTGTTTGTTTTTCCGGAAGAAACCGAAGAAGCAAAGGTTCTCTTACTTGCCTCCTGGAAAAATATGTACACCTGTCTGCAGGACACTCTAGAGAAAATCAACCCTCTCACTAGCAAGCAACGCTGAGGGAGAAAATGACAAGGCGCGTGCAAGAATCCATACTTGAACTTGTACTTGAGGAGCAATCTCAATCCGTTGCGGTTGATTTTTGTACACTTTCAGCAAGGTTTAGAATGACTCATTGCCTTAAGAAGGGATATAGTTGTGGTTGGAGAAATTTAAAGGATAATGGTTTGTTTCACGTGTCCCTCGAAAGCCCTTAAAATTAATCTTGTAATCCGTCCAACGCACTTTGAAGCACTTCAGAAAGTTTACAATTACATATGGGCGAAAAAAGAATGAAAAAAATATCGAAGTGGGCTCAGAATGTTATGAATTTACACTTCGTGTGCGTTTCTATACGGAATACAGCATAATGATAAATACAAATGCTAGAACTGGTTGTTGACACGTCATCGTTGTGCTTTGGCATCCAGGCTGATCGTTAATCAATAACCTCAAAATAGTAACCGCGTGAAGAAATTACATACAAAACATACAATTATTGTGTACGTATTAAAGTAAAAGAGTCGACTAATCGTCGATTATACATTCATTTTCTATCCCTCGATTGATATTGTTGAATGATTATGCTGATAGGAGCTACATCCTCATGCTCTATTTCTGGAGAGTCGCGGTGGTGGAAAAACTGGGGCATTCTTGTTATTAATTTCTATGACAGATTTATGCTTGACTGATTTGCCCTCCCGCCTCTTCTAATAATAATTCCAGCACAATGTTGGTGATAAAACGTCGTCGAATGAATTTCGATTTTCGACATGCTGCGAGGTCAATATAGTTAAGTTGAATGCCATAAATCACGTGTATCACCATTATTGTAGTATTCTGGTCACTCATTGTTTGGCTCTAGATCACCCTGTCGGTCAATATAGTTCGCCCACCATCTGCTGTATTGTACCCTAATCCTGTGGTACAATAGGATGACCCTGGATGAGAAACATGTCTGAAATGCAGTATGCATCAATTTATTTTCATTACAGCGGATTGTATCCCTGTAACAGTTAGATTGAAACATGAAGCTCTGCGATTCAACACCCGGGCCTAATCTATGACCTCAGTAAGACATCCTGTGGTAGAACTGTAGAGAAAAAAGAACTTACGAGCATAAACGATGGGGTTTTTGGTACATACAGTAGTCCGGTTTCAAGACACAACATTAAAAGTGGATTGTCCAAAGACAAATTGAAACCCAGCCACCCACACATCAATCTTTGTCAACTTAACATAAGACACACACACACACAAAAAGATTAACATATACCTCACCAATAAACCAGTAAAAGGCAAAAGCCAGTTTTTGCTTTTATGTAAAAAATACAAACTAGGTAGATACATGCATGCAAGACTGAGGGCAGTCACTTAAAGCCAAGAAAATCTTCGATCTTTCCGCTTGCCGTTGTTAACTTTTCATTTTCCTTTTTCAAAATGAGTTTCCATCGGATGCGGCAGTTTTGGCGTCCCATTTTGTGCCTCCGTCAGTGTCAATCAAAGCGGGGATTTGGCAAGGGAAGGATCAGTAAATTTAGCATAAAAATTACCATTCTCTGGCTCCCGGAGAGCTTCCACAAGCTGGTTTGAAGGAAAAAAAATTGTCGTATAGACGAAAGATATGGTTTTGCCTACGTACACTAACACGTCTGTTCAAAAATTGGATAAGTAGCTCGGGAATCCCTCACAATAGAAAATCCAGAACAAGATAAAGTGACATATCTTCTTCCTTTGCACTTATTTACTTTTGACCTAACTAAGCTAGTCCTAAGACTTTCCAAAAACTCGTGGTCACTGCGGTTGTGATTAAGTCTGAGAACGAGGGACAAGTTTTACTTAAATTTTAAAGGAAAAAAATCTGCAAATCCATCATGAATTAAATAATGGCCTCGAAAGAGGCATTGTTTATAGCATCACGAACCATTTATTAAATTTGATTAATTTGAGTCCCGACATAACATGATCAGTTTTTTCATGCTGGGTTAATTTATTCAACGATTTTCGTCAGCGATTTGTTATCCACTTCTCATAAGTTTATTAAATACTGTTGGATTTGATTCTTTACCAAAATAGAGAAATAGTAGGTAATAACCGAGGAAAAACTAACAAAGACCAAAGATCCTGCAGGTAATCAATCAGTCGTATCTTGTGGGTGAAAATTCAAGATTTTACGGGATCTTAGATATCAAGAGAGCTCTGTACTATTTTTTTTTATTTTTCTGTACAGCTTGTTGAGAATCATTTGCATCATTTACATGCTAAATAAAATGCTATAAATATGGAATGGTGAACACATGAACGTTATTTAATTGCGGCTCACGAACATGCATGCACATATCGAGCTTTTTGAATTTGCACGAGGTTCACGGACGGGTCGTTTTCACTAGTGCAGAAGCAGATTACGGACAACTTTTACGGCTGTAATAAACTTGATAAACGGAAACCATGTTGTGCATTCGTGACGATGTCAAGACGCTTTTTCATCCTGCTAAAAATTTATATCATATGGATGAAACATCAGCTTATCAACCCATTCGGTGCACGTATGCTTTGTAAGTGTGGTCACACCTCTTCTTTTGACAGTGAGTAACAATTCTCCTCATTTCCACAAACACGAGGACGCTTTGAACCGAACCACGGTTTCTGTGAAAAGAATTCAATTCTTAGGAAACATAAAGGCAGACAATATAAAACAATATTTGAAATGTATGCCTATCTCATATGTGCAGACAGCGATAAAATAAGCGAATGCTTTCGCTGCGGCTGCAGATGGAAAATGTAAAGAGTCTGCGAATCTTGTGCTAATTTTTTTTCTTCCTGTGATGGTGAAACGCTCACCCATTTCATGTGGAGACAGAAACCATCCATTTACTGGTTGTCGGGCTAGGGGAGCTGGAAGATGCAAGGAATTTCCCACCCCAAAAGAATGCGGTAATGGAGACGGAAGCTAGTATATAACGACGCGGCGTAGATCGGGCCAGCCAGCCTGTTTTTGTGAGCCAGAGGAGAATGAAGGCTATCGTTCTTCGCAAAAAAAGGAAGGAATGGAATGATGTCACTTATGACTTCATGTACCGCTGGCGACAAAAATTGCCCATGGTAGGGGCGAAATGCTCTACTTCCGCACAGTGAGAGTGATAAGAAATTGTAACAGATTTTTTTTCGATTTGAACCATCGGCTAAGCGAACGAAATTATGTTTCCGTTCATGTGTTGAGGAAGAAGGAAGAAAAACACAATTTCTGCGCCAAGTCCTCAACTAGCAACTTCGCCAAGGAAACATTACAATATTTGCTCCAGGATCAGTACCAAAGTTTTGGCACATTGTCTTAGTATATTTAGGACTTTGCCCTCCGGATATAGCTCGCCCAACGTGTTTTTCGAGGCAACACTCACATAGGAAAAAGTACCGAAAAATACGTTTAACAATGAGCCGGGAAAAGAGTTGTTGTTGCAGTCGCTGACGCTATAAAAAAGGTCGGCTTGTCTCAAGCTAGAATGCCACTTCCGTGATATTACCCTGCAACACTGAACTTTCGCGTTCGGTTGGGCGAGTTTCGGCAACTGTGGTAGAAAGCACATTTTGCTCCGTGTCTCACTGTCGACAAGGCTGGCCCGTTTCGGTTCCAGAGAAAACGCGAGTGTTATTTACCCACGCAAACAGTGTGTTACTGTAGTTTGTTTTAGTTTGCGACAAGAGACACGTAGACGTAATACAATCCCTGGGAAATGTGAAAGAGTGTTGAAATACAAGCGAAAGAGGAAGGAAACACGTGACTCACCACCATGGAATGTCAGCGTCCATGTACAACAACCAACCTCATCAAGAAAATGACGAAGATGACGAAGATGAAAAATAATTTCGCGACTCCTTCGTTGCAAAGCGAAAGTTACATGGAAAAAAGTAACAAAAACGAATGTAACAGTGCATAGAATAAAGAAATCGAGTCATGTGCTACCCAGTACATACGATTGTTGTAAAAAGTCTCTTATTTTTTAATGGTTGTTTGTCGAATAAACAGAATATGTTTTCTGATGGTGAACTGAGCTGTTAAGGTCTGGTATCTGAGTTCCAGAAACTGAGTAGAAGATGTTCAAAACAAACAGATAGAATGAAACCCGAAAGCGAAAACGTATCAATTTAGAATCGCAATCCCGTTGAATAATGTTTCTTCCGCCTGAGTGTGAAACTTCAAAGGGAAATACGTTCCCGTGGAAAGCATTATAACGAGCTTGATATGAGGAGCTATATTTAGATTCTTTATTGAATCATTTGTAGACTAGCATGGTTGTCTTCCGTTCAAGTAGGAAAACCCGATGGAAACACTGTCGGTCCTTCTCCATACGCAATAATGTTCCATTAGCAGGAATGTTTGTATGTGAATTCTTGTTCATTTTTTTTTTCATCGTCAATAAATTCTTTCTGCTCCTTCCCTTACCCTCGCAGGTACTTGCCACGGATCAGGACATCGGTGAGAATGGTCGGGTGACGTACTCGATCAAACCGGGTCGTGGAAAAGCGAAAAAGTTTCGCATCGATCCTGACACTGGCGTCATTTATGCGGCGCGCACATTCGACGTGGACACTGAGTACGATTTGCTCGTCCGAGCGGAAGATCACGGAGTGCCAAAGCGTTCGCAGCAGGCTCGTGTCGTAGTGGTGGTAGTTGGGGTACCGCAGGAATCGCAAAACTCACCGGTTGTGAAAACGGGCGACCAGCATGTTGAACTGACGGAGAGTGACGTGCCTGGCTTCCTGGTGACGCTCATACAAGCCTCCGACCACGATGGCGAACAGCTGTGGTACGATATTGTTGGTAAGTTTTTCCTTTCAAATTTGTTTCTCTCTGTGTACAGTTCCTATACCTAAATGATAAGATTATTTAAATCTTTAAAAATAAACATCATGATAGTTATATATATATAGATTTGAATTTTGCGAAATTTCTGGCGTTTTTATAAAATGCTCTTTTTTACAGGTGGTGACGACAGGAACGAATTCTACATAGGGCGCGATAATGGCAACGTCTTGCTTGCCAAATACCTTGATTGGGAACGACAGCGTGAATATAACATCACCATCAGCATCTCGGACGGCGTCCACACGGTTTACACGCAACTATACGTGTCGGTAATCGACATCAACGATCATCGACCCGAGTTCACTGAATCCGTGTACCGCGTTGACATCTCGGAGAACATCGAAGAGGGCATGGAGGTGTTGCAGCTTCACGCTACCGACGAGGACGAGGATAAGAAGCTGTTCTATAGCCTCCACGCTGCCCGCGATCCCGTTTCGCTGAAGCTGTTCCGTGTAGACTCCGTTACCGGAAGTATCGTGATGGCGCACCGACTCGACCGGGAAACGCTCGCTGAGCACGTCCTAATCGTGATCGTGAAGGATCAGGGCACACCGGCCAAACGGAACTACGCAACGGTCATCATTACGGTGCATGACCATAACGACCATGCGCCCGAGTTTACGACTAAAATCGTGCAGGGTAAGGTGTACGAAACAGCTGCAATTGGCACGCGGGTGGTTCAGGTGTACGCGATCGATCGGGACATCGGTGATAACGCGCGGATAACGTACACGATCGTCAGTGGCAACATCGGTAACGTGTTCGGTATCGATTCGAACATGGGTGTGATCAGTGTGGCAAAGCAGCTGGACATCAGCACCCTCTCTGAATACATGTTGCAGGTGAAAGCAACCGATGGCGGCAAGCCAGCCCTATCGTCACAGATCCCGGTGCATATTATGATCAACATGGCAGATAACGCTCCACCACGGTTCACTTCTGACGATCCCGCCGCGGAGATCTACGAAAATCTCCCGATCGGCACGTTTGTCATCCACCTGGAGGCACGCAGCACCTCATCACTGCTGTTCCAGATCGTTGGTGGCAACGTGGACGATGTGTTCTTTGTGAACCCTTCGACTGGTGTCATCACTACAAAGGACCTGCTCGACTACGAACACAACAAGTTCTACAATCTCAGTGTGCGCGCAACGAACATGGCCTCTGCGTCAGCCACCTGCTCGGTGATCATCAACGTACTCGACATGAACGACAACGTACCATACTTCGAGCAGCAGGTGTACCGCGGCGAGGTCTCGGAGGCCGCTCCGATCGGGTCGCTGGTGTTGACCCTCTCGGAACCGATGGTGCAGCAGGCGGGGAGCGGAGGGATTACGATCGGAAACAACAACCATTTGGTGAATGCTTCGCTGCCGCTTGTTATCAAAGCGAAAGATGATGACTCCGGGCTAAACGCGCTTCTGCACTACGACATAATGGACATGCTACCGAGACGCTACTTCCACATCGACTCCAGCACCGGTGCAATCAAGACGATCATGTTCCTCGATCACGAGAAGGTTCCATTTTTCAGTTTTCACGTTAAGGTAATTGGCGGCGTCGAGATAGGAAAAGTGCATTCACGGGGCACTACATGTTGCATGTGTCGTATTGAAACTTTATTCTCATTTCAACAGGTAACTGATCTCGGTAAGCCTCGTCTGACATCGGAACTGACGGCGGAGGTACGCATTAACATCACGGACGTGAACGACTGCGCTCCCATGTTCACGCAGAAGGAGTACAACGTGACACTGCTTCTGCCAACCTACGCCAACGTGGCCGTGCTGCAGGTGAACGCGACGGACGAGGACAGCTCAGAAAACTCCACCCTGCGCTACGACATCATCGAGGGCAACCGGGATGGCGTATTCGCGATCGATGCTCAGTCCGGTATCATCACGACACGGGAAGTCGAAAGCATCGGCCCGTCGTACCGGCTGGCGGTGCGTGTCTCCGATGGCAAGTTCGCCAAGGTTGCCCAAGTGCACATCAACGTCGAGACGTCCGAGAACTCGGGACTTATCTTCCAGCGGCCGATCTATGAGGGTTCGATCATGGAGAACAGCACAAAAATCAGCACGGTGGCGGTGGTGAACGTACTCGGCTCCAACCTGAACGAGCACATAGAGTTCAGCATCCTCAACCCGACCGATATGTTCCGCATCGGGCTGACGTCCGGTGCTATCCAAACCACGGGACGGAAGTTTGACCGGGAAGTGCGCGATAACTACGAGCTGATCGTGGAGGCGCGTTCGCAGCAACCAGACCGCGAGAAGCCCCGCGTTGCGCATGTTATCGTGAACGTGACGATTCTGGATATCAACGATAACTGTCCGATGTTCGTGAATCTGCCGTACTACGCCGTCGTGTCAGTTGACGACCCGCGTGGCTCGGTCATCACGAAAGTGCACGCCCTCGATCTAGACAGTTTCGAGAACGGCGAGGTGCGCTACGAGATGAAACGAGGCCATGGCGAGCTGTTCAAGGTGGATCGCAAGACTGGTGAGGTAACGTTGAAGCAGACGCTCGAGGGCCATAATCGGGACTACGAGCTGCTGATCTCGGCGTACGACGGAGGCATAACGCCCTGCTCGACGGATGTAACCGTTCACGTCAAGGTATGTTCACACACTTCTTGCCGAATCTCGGAAACCCTGTCAGGTTCTTTTCATTCCTTCGAGCCATCGCAAATCTCACGGACTGGCGTAGTGTGGAAACCACAAGACCCTAATAAATCAGAAAGTTTTTCAAGAGGAACCAATAACCATCAAATACTGCTCATGTATCCATCTCGAAATGAATTACAAAAGGATTCGCTAGCCTACGGGGAGGTCTAACAATCCTCTGATCCTTGTTATTGCCATTTTCTGTACCATTGTATTGTTGTCTCCCTTATCCCAGGTCAGATATGGTACCGTTTACCGTTGTGTAGCGGTAAACTTTTCCATCGGTTAAAATAACACTTTGTAGCAACACCTTCACAGACCTTCTGACGTCCATCGGCTACGGATGAACAACAGTCCTTTTTCTGTGCTTGTCATTTTCCTTTGCCGCCAGCATCGGCGGTCTGTACGGATAGGCTGGTTGTTGTTTTTTTTTTTTTTTTAATCTAAATGAATGCGAATTGTAAGGGTAGCCCGATGGATGGTAGAGCTAAACGACTATATACTGCTATGAAGTCGAACGCAATCATTAATCATAGTATATCCTACCTTTCAACGAAGTTTGCTTTACTAGAGGGCCTTGTAATCCCTTGAATAACATTCAACCACTATCTATACGGCTGCTTTTGCATCGTTGCCGTCGTATAGTTTACGGTTGTAATGCTTGAATAATACTCTTTTTTCTATATTATATTTTTTGACATGTACGTTTGTTGAAGTATTAATTTTATGTATTCCGATAGTATTTATAGATTGAAAAACTGAGTTTGAAGATATATTGTTTTGTTTCAAAATCGCTTTGATTTCAACAAAACCTTGTACGGTTCCCCATCTAAGTTCGAATGTTCCCCCCTTAATTTATTAGCCATTCCATGGTAACGCATATGCAATTTTTTTTCATTCGAGGCCAAAACCCCGTACCCTCCTTTGGAAAGTGTTGGCCACAAACACCTGTGAACTATTTTTTCCAACTTCCATTTTTTTGTTCAAGCGTCCCTGAGCATACGTTTTCGATTGAATTCAATTTAAACGTTCTCTAAGCTCCGTTCGATTGAATCGTTTCAGTTGGCCAATGCTGACGACGGCCATGTTCTAGGTTCCTGCCTCATACGTTGGGCCAGATTTTCTTTAGTTTTAATTTTTCCTTTCTGTGCTTTTCTTTGCCATGTGCCACTCGCCACGCCGTCCGAAAAACCACTAGGTGATAGATAAATCGATGCCGGTGTTCAGCAAGCAGTTCTACTCGGACACCGTGGCTGAAAACATCGAGCTGCACTCACCACTGTCAGTCGCCATTCAGGCTGAGAGTCCGCTCGGCCGGAAGCTGATCTACAGCATCGTGAAGGGCAACGAGCTGGAGGAATTCGCCGTTGATTTCAACACAGGTAAGCCTCACAGACCCCTTGCACAACAGCGGCTCTGCTGGTTAAAGGTAGTATGCGCCACTTTGCGGGCTCGAATACGCTCGGAGCTTTCCCTCTCTTTTTTCTCTTTCTAGGGTAGATTCGAAAATCGAAACTTGTAGAGAAAGTAGGATGCCAATAGGATAGTTATATCCTTTTTCCGCAAACGTCTACCGTCAGATAAATTAGTATCGAACAAAAGTACTTTTTGCAGGCATTCTCTTTCCTTTCACGGTTCCATGCAGGATATCATTGTGCTTTGGTACTAAATACGAGCCGCAACGAAAAAATACAGTTTTTTTAAAGCAATTTTCCAACTTCCTGCATTCGAATCTGTTTCCGGTCGGCGGAAACCAACGCGCCATACGGGCGAGCATTTTCAGAGAATTAATTTCCTCGACTTACCGCATTTCGATCGGTGTCGTCTGGCAATCCCTCCTTTGCTTGTGGTCAGCCATGAAGAAATACTTGAGTTTGTTTTGCTGCTTGTTTTCGATATTTCCAAGCATTCGCCAAATCGAAAAAATCGTGTCGTTGTCAATTAGGATGATGCTTTGATGTAACCTTAACTTAATTCCTTTTTTTTCTCCCACTTTGTCTGTGATTCATCTCTAGAAAACAGGCATTTTTAAAGTTCAATTTGACATTGAGGCAATTTGAGGAAGTTTTCAATAAACTTGCTTCATCCTAAGGGTAGTTGCAGTGTTTCTCCGGTATCTTCGTCTTTTCGCTTGACTAGCGTTGTAAACACTAAACAATGCTCCACACGAAGACGCTTGAAACTTTCAGCAGAGTGAAATTCTTTACATGTTTGAAGCTGTTGGAATGTTGTCGATGCTGACGAGACAGCACAGCTCCTAGTGTTACTCCTAGATGTTTGATACGTAGCCTTTTTTTCGGGCCAAAGACTAAGAGCCTGATAGGTTGATAAGCTTCTTAAATGATGAAATGGCATTTTTATACGTTGAAAAATTCAGGAAGCTTACATTTTAGCACCCACCAGTCCAGGAAAGTGAGCTTGAAACCCCTCAACTAGAAAGTACCGCTCATTTATCGTATAATTACCAAATTTTCCAAGCAGAAAATTAAACGGAAGTCAATAAGCATAAATTTTGTCCGATGCAATTGCGATCAACGAATGGTAAAAACGTGTGTGCCCAAATCGTTTTTTAATGTCAAATCTTAAATGGTATGGTCATAACTTACTAAATTACGTAGAGGAAAACGGGACGTTTAAGCGCGTGACAAATACCTCTCTAATTACATCACCTGCAGAAATCCACTGGAATGTCTGTCCTACGTGATAATCCGATCCGGTAGAGAGAAACGTGTCGCACTCCTTCGTCAGGAAAACAATTTCCTGTTAGAGTTGGTGAAGGAAAAAGAAAAACAATGGGGGAAGGCACGAGGGAGAAATCTACGAATGAAACCATCGAGGGCTCGGAATGGAACGGTCATAGTTTTACTGCATTTTCCATTTCCCGATATCGAACTTCCGGTCATTACAAGAAGTTCACACGCGGCACGGAACACAATTGCGCTGCCCGGCGGTCCACCATCGGCATTCGATCCGTTTTAGTTTCCTGTTCTACTTAAATTTCCCTCCGTTTGTGTTCGTGCCACTTGCCAACTGCTTCCGGTGCAAAGGAATCGTAAATGTCCATGATTTAATCTGGAAAAAGTAGTATCGGAAGTGATAGATGTTAGAAAACAAGAAATCGACTTGTAATATGGAAATTTGTTTCAGTATACTTTTAGATTGGCTCAGGTTTGGTTTCGTTGGCTTACACAGTGCCATATCCATCCCATGCAATTAGAAACATTCCCTCTCAGAACAACCATGTATTTCGCTTGGCTCCTTGAAGGACGATCTGCACCTGTCCATCCGAGCTCTTCCATCTGAACAGTTATAGACATTGCTGTTAAGAACCCTAAGGAAATAGTAATTGACCGTTAAATAGTGGTGTTTGTTTCAAGTCAAATTACAATTATCATCAATATTGTTTAAACTTTGAAAAAAAAATAACTTGTGCGTTCTGCGTAAAATGATCAATGGAACACACCGCAAAGCGCAAAACAAATAAGCTAGGTATTGCAGGTGGCGGGTATGTCCCGGTAATTGCTCCCTGATGGCGGAGTGAAACTATTGAATTTGACCCTCATTCCACTAACTGAATTCCGTTGTAATTTCCTCCGCATGCTTACATCAAAAGCATCGCATTCCTTGGGCAATTAGCGGCCAAACTACCGAACGAAATATCAGCTAGTGTTTGACTAACGATGTGTGGTGTGTAAACACACGCCGATGACGCGCGATCGTTTCCTAGCGTTTAAATTTGTTCTGTTTTTTTGTTGATTTCTCTTCTTTTTCACTCCCATTACTTGAAGCTCCGTTCGAGCAACTCGTATCACGGATGTCGAGGGCAATTGCTTTGTTGAATTAGAAACAATAACATCAGCAGCAGCAGCAGCACCAACAATACAAACAAACGCTCATTCCTAAGATGTGAGATTAATTATGTTTACTCTTGGTTATCATTACGGGCTAAGTATTCCTGGAACCTCAGCTCCGAGATGGAATGTATCGGTTATATTTTGCAATTTGAAAACAGACTGGGAGGCAAATCATAAATGGTCCTGAGTTAAGATTCCTACGTTGCGCCAAGCTCGGTAAAGTCATTTTCTTGAATGCCAAAGTCACCTATAAAACCGATCCAACACACTTTATTTTCCTGGACTCAATGAAATCGTTTTTGAATTTCATTATTTTCTATGACAAATTCGTTTTTTCTATGACGATGTTAAAGAGCCAAAAAGAAAAATATTAAAACATGTTACGCTTTTAAATTGAATTGATACAACAGTCGTATTTAATGGGTTCCTACTTAGCATATCTCATGATATTCATCGTAAGCCGCAGCAGGTGTGAACATCACGATGGTTATGGTATGCTGGTGTTAGTTTATGTGCCATTTTGTGCTTTCCCATCCATTGATATCAACTTATGTGCCAAACCGTTTGTTTTTTTTTATGTCACTACTTTCAATAGCAGTTCGTGCAGGCTATGCTTGTCTGCCATGTTTTACAATTCAATTATTTATTTCCACGTAACAAAATGGAGCACATGTAACTTTCCCATATTGCATTTCAATAATACCTTTGTACGCTTCGCGATAGCGAATGGTTGACAGTCCCGCTTTGCCCATTTGGAACGTGAATTTACCGTACAACATGTTTGTTCATTGATGTGGCATTCAATTAAATAAATCCTTTCTTTTATTATCTTTCTTCTCACGTCAACAAATGAATAAAAAAAATCGTACAAAACAAAATAAAAACCGTCCGTTCAGCTCCGGACAGTACCAATGGGCCATGTGAGTATTGATACAACGCAAAAACATTATCGATTACATGCTGCATCTCGTTCGATAAGTGTGCTTGTTTCGTCCTTTATTTTTATTTTTTTCACTTGATTAATTTGTTTTTTTTTTTTTTGTTACGTTTATGTTTACGTGCTCGCTCATCTCATGGCTAATCCATGCTTGATCTCACCGATATATCCACGGGAATTGCATTATTTCCATTCCATAACACTACACTAAGCACCTTTCGACAGAATTTTCTCACCTATGAATGCACTTTACCGCACCTGCCTCGCTAGTATCTAGAAGCGTTCAATATGTGTGCATAAATTTAAACAGATCAGTTGTTTATCTAAATGTTATTACGTGTACGTGTGGTGTTTTAATATATGCCAACTCATTTGCAAACCAAACCATCGGTTAATTCTATTGTGTTATTCAAATCTCGCTTGTTTATGTTATGGATGTAGTTTTCCTAGTGTTAAATTAGTTTCATTTTAAACATCTATGAAATGGGTTTAACAAAAGGAAAATTTGTCTATGAATCATTGACTCATGGTTTGTTAGTAAAGTATTTTTTTATTTGGAACAATACATACTTCTGACTTATAGATTAAATGAGGCATTTAACAACATTCGCGAAGATTAATCACAAACTTCAGCTCGAATGCGCACACGGGTTATGCATTTAACTATTAAAAAAAAAAAAAACAAACAAAAAGGCACCGAATGTTTGCAGAAGCACAATCGTGGAAACATGCAAATCATCGGAACTAACTTTTTTCTCACAACATAAAAACCACGTTATTCTAGCTCAGTTTCACCTATCTACGTTGGAAAATTGCATAAATAATCTACGTACCTATATTTGGTCGATCCACTTCTCCACTTTGAACTGCGCCTTATTGCAGTGTGTCCATTCGTTATTAAATTTTAAAGTCCTTTTATTTTATACACATTCACGTGCAAGGTATATGCTCCATGGCATCATGGGCTTATGCTGATAGCGCACGCACACCGACAAGCACCCAAAGCTGGGTGTTTCATGCACAAGAGGCGTGACATTTTTGCCTTTTGCTTGCAACTCAAAATCCCAAATCTCTACTAGCGTTCGTTGTTGGGTGGCACGCTGATCGAATATTCCCGGTGCAATAATAAAAGCTGTGTGCTGCAGTGTTGATGCTCCCAGCAATCCCGCAATGCATATTTTTTCGACCTTACCAAACGAAGGGAATAGCATCATGGGATACACTTTGTGTATTTTTATTTTCCGCACAAGCACAACAACAAGCCTCTTGACGATGTGTTAAAATATTCAAACCGACCATCGCTGCCCAATCCCTCAAAGCGCCCCAATAGGCACGTAACCCCGGATATCCCTTCTACGGTTGCCAGTGAAGGTGCTGGTGCCACCTCAATCACACCCTTCCCTGCTCTAGCATCCGTATTTCCATACGATAGTAGTGGCTTTAGTCTGTGCAATATGAACTACACTGGGTCCTGCCTTCGAATGGTTTATTTTTATATGCGTTAGCTGCAGGCAAACTCTTTGTTCCGATCACACCCTCTCCACAGGATCCCTTTGCCAGGATAGTATTAATCCCAATATGACGGATCTAATAAAGCTTTGGAAGATTTCGTGTATGGATCCCGCCTCTCGATACCGATTTTTTGTGGACAATCGATAGACTTATTGGATGCATTGTAAGCCCCGATACGGCTCGACCGGCAGCCAACCAGCCATCGGACGGACATTGTCAACTGGATCAATATGAAATCGTCGGCGCAAACTGATCCATGTGTGCCGCTACCACCCCGGACTTCTCCTTCTATCACCCACCACATTTCTACCGACGTCGAACATTGGAGCGCGTTTCTTGCGTGCATACTTTTTTAACGTGGATGAAAATCCTTTTTGGCTTCTGTTGTGTCAGAGAGTACAAACCCATGGCTTTTTTTGTGTGCTCCAGTTCGTTTGGGTCTTGCAGCGAGTATCGGCTGTAGGTTATAAAGCCTGTCCGAAAGCGTATTATCGGTGGTGCAAATCGCGGTTTATTGGTGCTTTCATTGATTTCGTATCTCCCGCTGGAATGTGTATGGGAAGTCGAAGTTTATTGTATTGACGTATACAGGGTTATGAGAATGAGTTTCTAACCTTATAACATTAGGCCTTAACAGCTTTAAGGAGCAAATTGCTCATCAAAACACGTTTAAGTAAACTTGTGAACATTTTATACAAACTGCAGGCCTTTCATTAATTAATTGAAGTAACAAAAACGCACAAAATACATTTGAAATAACATAATATTCTCTTTTTTTTAAATAAAATTAAATGACTTAAAATTGCTGTAACACACCGTTTAATCCTAAATATACACAGCTTACACATATTTCGTTTGTTCTAATCTATTTTCAAACGCTTTAGGTTTCTTTATTCATATTAACCCGGAATCGTACCAAAATTGTAAATCGTAAACAGATTTAATATCTCTTGAATCGAAATCGGATCAGGACAGAGTAAATTTTGCCGATCATTTTGACAAATCGATCGTTCAAAAATATCCTACTACGTCGGAACACTTAAGTGAGTGTACTTTCCGTTCATACGCAATCAGGGATTATGTTAGTTGCATTTGGATTCATGGATTCATTTGGTTCAAGACGAGGAAGAGAAAAAGAAAACATGGGTTGGATAACTTTGACCAAGCGCTGATTATTGGAAATTTAGGATCTACCGAAAACCACTGAAAAGCCTACTGATCACCGCGAGTACACCCAACTCCCTTCGTACCCCAAAATAACACCATTCGTGGAAATCACGTGCCCGAATGCGGAAAAACGTTTGTGGTGGCGTGCGTTATTTGCCGATGCCGAAAATGGGTGGACATACGAAACCACAAACACTATACACGTTTCGCCATAATGATAATACATCACCCCCCCAAGCATAACGACACACCCTCGAAAGCGAACGGGTGGTGTTTATTGTGTATGGAGCACGCGGAAAATGTCGCATCCCCCTGCGAATTGCTTCGGAAATGTTGTGGTTAACGTTGACCATCGGAACAGTTTGTTTTAAGTTTCACCGGCACGAAAACTTTTCAACAAAACCGGCGAGAAAAATAATCCGCTTTTAGGGGTTGGCAAATCAACCAATACACGTGACGTGTATCGCTAGTGCATTCGTGAGCCTTTAGTTCAGATTATGCATAATAATGTGCTAACACATCGAGGAACCTAACAACAAAAACGTTCATCCATTTCAAATTTCTTCTACTGCTTTTGTTTGAATGATGGACACTGTGTTTTGTATGATTCACAACATTTGCATACATAATAATTTTCAAAACTGTAGAAAGTTGTCTGCAAATGAAAAAATTTCACACATACACGACCAATTTGAAACGAACCTCAAAAGTATCGAAATCACTTACCGAGTGCTAATTTACATTCATTAGACCTTTATTTATCGTTTCGTTTATTTGTTCAACATGAGTCTGTTGCCGCGTTCAAATGTTCATTTTTCGAAGCTACTTAAAAGAATCGCGAAATATTTTATTCATTCCACGCATACCCACGCGACGGTTGTGTTGTCCGTCCTCTAATGTTGATTTTTTCAATTAACCAATTCTCTTTTATCCTTCAATAGCATGACAGCTGCGTCTGTTTTATTATTTCATACATTTCTCGTTGTGTTTTATGGTTTCTGTTTTTTTTTAGGTTTTGTTTTGGAGGCTCAGCTGAAACTTATATTTTTTGTTTTATTTTGCTACAATTTACGGCCAACTGTTATGACCCATGCATGATGAACCATGTGAAAAGTATCACATGTGCCCATTTTCTGGCAGCGCTTCCTTTAATGCACCCCACACTTCCACACACCCATCGTTCCACTGCTAACAACACCTTGTTCGATTCCGTAGCCGTGATGATTATTGTCGATTTACAATTTATTCGTTCGGGATGCTCATCGGGCGGAAACACTTTGCGTAATAACCCTGTGTGTGCGTCTCAACTTCACTCAATTTTGGCTCGTTTCGGTTTTATGTTTATTCCGTATTCTGTTTTATTTGCTGCCTTGAATTTTATTTGCACAAAAACATAAAATAAAGCACACGTGCAGACACACTACCACTACCAGTACCTTACTCCTCCTGCCTGCTCAATTTGTTTTATGTTGTGGCTGCAAAATGGCATGCAAACGATGTTGCACCGTCGGTGTTAATACTGCCTGCCGTGAGACAAACTGCAAGTGTGGTAGTGATGATGAGAAAATCCTTTGCGCAATTTTTAATCTTAATATTTAATGTACCTTTTCTTTGCTCTTTCCTCTCTTTCTCTCTGTCCCCATGTCTCCACTTGGTTGGTGGTTTTCGTTTCATGGTTATCTTCGTCGATCCGACCGTTCTGGGCCAACCAACCTCTTGCGCATCCTCGATGCTCGATCCTTGCCGGATGGCTCCAACCGCTTCACGGATGTAATACGATCCGACCATCCAACGAACGAACCCCCACTCCAACACACGTTGGTGCTTCCTTCTACGATGCTACGACGACCACGACCACGCCAGGTGCCATCTACGTCGTGGACGAGCTGGACTACGAGCGACGGCAGAGTTATGAACTTTTAATTAGAGCCACGGACAGCGTGTCCGGCGTGTCGGCGGAGGTGCCAGTTTCGGTGCTGGTGCAGGACGTGAACGACTGTCCGCCGGAGATCGAGCAGGACAGCTACAACATCACCGTGTCCGAGCGGGCGCCGTTCGGTACAGCCATCCTGAAGGTGCAGGCGAAGGACAACGATACCGGTAAGTGGGGCGCTGTGCGGGTCACAACACTGGGTGGTCATAATATTTTTTTCCAAAGGGACCGATGTTCAATGCCATGCTATTCCTGTTGCGGGTGGATGTTGGCAGAATATCCTGGTGGTTCCATTTCCGTCTCTTTTGAGGCGCTTCTATTTGCTAGCTAGCTGTTGCTACATGATTATGGGAGAGAAAAAAGGGAAAGAATTGAGCTTTCAGGTTCATATGCTGGTCGCAGAAAACGACGACAGTGGGCTGTACGTGCGAGAGCGCACAGTGTTATTTCTAGAGCCGGGGATAAGCGCAACGGCATGCAGCGGTAGATTGATCTATCGGACTTGTTTTTTGTTCTCCGTAGATAGCCGTGGAACAACACGTCCACACTTGCGACGACGAGCTCCACAGTCACATAAAAGGTCGACCGTTTTAAGCCACCTGGGTATCGTTCCGCTTTGCCGGCAAGAGCCACCCTGGCTGCGTTCGTACTCATGCACCCGGGGAAGCTCTCCCAGGCCAAGGATTCAACCAGCAAAAATGAGCATCATAGACCGTTGATGGTTTGCCTATTGGAGGCTGTTCGCAAGTTTTTCCTTCTCGTGCTGCGCTGCCAACGATAGTCGCGCTAATCTTGGATTAGCTACATTTAACCCTCCCGAGCTTACGAGCCCTGAGAAAGAATAATATTTTCACGCGTTTGGCGTTCATGGAATACCCGGGACCGGAACCGTCCATTTTTTCTGTCCACCGTCATCCATTCGATCGGTAATTGACGAATCCTTCCCTGCTGATGGACAGTGATGACGAAGTCCGCGTCAGCAAAGTTCCGACAGACTCAGCGTGAACATTTGCGACGACGAGTACGATGACGACGATGATGATGAGTGACAGTTTCTATTGTATCCGGTTCCGGGTGCTCGAGAACGGGGAGAGCTTAAAAGTCCACCAGTTTTCCGCGCGTCAGCCAACGGTTATTAACTTCAATTACACTGTGTTCTCAAGGGTCCTGTGCGCTGGGTTTCGATTGATTTTCTCCCCACAAGCCGTCGGGCAGGGATAATGAGGATTGACTTATTAGATTTTTTGTAGAGTTTTTTCTGCTAGAGTTTTCAGTGCCTATTATTTATTATTTTATGTTTTTTCTCTTCTGCCTACCTTTATTGGGATCTGATATAATTGCCATATTGTAAAGCTCATCAGAAGGAATCATCAAATAGATCAAGGTGGAGAATGAGGCGCATTCAGGATCAAAATGTCCCAAATAGGGAATTTAATAACTATAAAGTTACGATAAATGTTAATTAAAAAAAAATATAAATCTTAGCTAAGTGCTTAGTTTAACGTTTATAAAATTTCAACGGGAAGAAACGTAGATCCTACCGTAGTACATTTTTTAAGTCTGAACAGCTTTTATTGAAGACTTTGTAGACCGATGTGTGAAATGTGATTACACATCACATGCAATCAGCTATCTACTCCATGAAAGCTTAAATAATTTAACTGGTTATTCTGTTATAACATTCTTCATTGCTGTCGTCAGTTTGAACTCCAACAGTCTTTAAAGCAGACTTACCGGGTGCCTTATTTTATCACAACAATCATCATTACTGCCATCCTCCAGTGTAACTCTCATTTTCCTTGTTCAGTTCACCCCGTTCCCACCCGGTACTTATCCTTAATGAGAGGGTATGTGTTGCCGTTGTCACCAACCGCCACACCGTACTCGCCGCAATTGGGGTGTTCGGGCTTGTGATGGAAATAACACAAATCACAGAAATCCTTGAGCCCGGACCCATCACAACTCTCAACCACGCACACCCCATTACGGACGAGGACTGTGTAACCCCTTGGTTGGTTTTATCCCCGCAGGGTCGAGCCAAAAAGATGAACATGAGAGGTGCACCTACAAGAAAGCAAACCAACGGTTCGTTGAGAGGAGAAGTATGGCGGAGGTCCTGCAAAAGTTGAAAAGAATACCAAGCTCGATGGTTAAGGCAGACGCTCCTCAGTCCTTGCACTCAGAGGTTTTCTCTCATGCTATCGTTTTCTCTGGCGCACGGGCAGAAGTGTAATCACAGTATCGACGGGATGGGACGGAGAACCCGCATTGCTTTCATCGCTTTAATTAAGCACGTCAGACTGGCTAGAAATTACGACTGGCAGTCGTCATCTTCCTCAACGGTGTCTTGCTGCACCTGTTAAAAACCGAAATTGATTCCTTCTTTCTTCTACTTTCCACAGGTATCAACCAGGTAATCAACTATGCCCTTCAGACGGACTCCAAGAACACCTCCGAGCACTTTCACATGGATCCGACCGACGGGGTGATCTATCTAAAGAAATCGCTCGACCACGAAACGCTCAGCCATCACCACTTCACCGTTGTGGCGTCCGATAAGGGTGTGCCGAGTCTCAGCTCAACCGCGCACGTGTGGGTTTCGGGTAAGTTGTAAAACTCTCTTTCCTTTTGGTTGGATTGTTCCTTATTCTGTTACTGACACTTTTTTCCGGCTAGGATAGTTCAAGCGTTTTGCATTCATATTGTTGGTCTCGAGCCATATAACCTTAATAATTCATAGAAGGTCCATGATTTATTGTGATAGCTACTAAACCGAAACGTTAACCTCTCTGAATTCTGCTTGTTTTCACCTGCAGTGATGGACATGAACGACAACCCGCCCAAGTTCGAGCAGCCCTCGTACTCGTGCGTCCTCTCGGAGCACGCGTCTCGCGGTCAGTTCGTGACGGTTGTGTCCGCCTCGGACCCGGACTTTATTGATCACGATCGATTGGTGTATACGATCGCTCAGGGTAACGACCTACAGACGTACAACATCGATCCGGTGAGCGGCATCATTACGCTGGTCAACATGCAGAACTTCGCTGAGAAGCACGTGTCGATCCTGAACGTTTCCGTAACCGACGGCGTCTACACGAGCTTCACGCGTGTCAAAATCAGCATCCTGCCGGCCAACCTGCACAATCCCACGTTCGAGCATCTGACCTACGAGGCGAAGGTGGACGAAAACCAGCTCGCCGGGCGACTCGTCACGACGGTAAGGATTCCATGAACCAACATTACCACAATTGTCCAACTATTGTAAAAACCGGAGAACGTATTCGTATTCAGCATCGAATAATTTTATTTAAAATAATAACGCCTCAGCAAGCTTCTTAAAACGTTTTCAATCTTGGACTGGCTAACCTAAACCAAACATAGAATTAATAGCATACAATAAATGCTATTTCTAAAAGCAGAGAGCTATTTATCTAAATTCACCAACCTTGCATTTAACGCAAATGAGAAAAAGCCAGAAATCAGAACTAACCGCAAGCCGAATGGAACCATTTAATGGTGGCACCTTCTAAGCGCAACTTGCTCCCCCCAATCGTACAAAAAGTACCGGTTTGGTTTCTTGCTCGGTGGAAAACCAAAAGCAATCTTACGGGCAGACGAACGTTCCTTTTTTTTTTTCGTCGGCATTCGTTCGCGCATGCAACTGCACATCCTGGCCAACGGAAAGACTTGCAAAGAAAATAGAAATGCAAATTGGATGCAATTAAGCCACACGTCGTCATCCTCGTCCCTGTGCTCTTCTGTGTGAGTCCTTCCGTGCCATTTTCTCCGGCTGCTTATGTTACGTGTGTTTCAGCTCGTTGCTCGGTCCCACACAATCCATCGTCCCACCGTTGTGTGTATGTGTGGGGGAAAAATGCTGATTTATGCTAAGCGTCGGAAAACTGCTATTGCAGATGATTGTGGGTTCGCGAGAAGAACAGTTCCTCGAGGCTTGGCTTCGTGCAAATGGGTGTGTGCGCTCCAAGGAATGCCTAAATACATGCTATCAAATTGTTACTCAACACTCGTGGAAAGCCACGCGAGACCTTTCGTGGATGTGTATGTTTAATTTTTCTGTTTCTCTGTGAAAGGGAGGCCATTTTCCCCTGGGAACGGACTGAAAGGAGGGAAACGGAATGGAATGAATGACGCAGGATAGAGTTTTCCGCGCCGTTTGTTCCACGATGTGTTGAATACAATTACTACTGCCCTGTAACTATTATGCATGTGATTTTGTTTTCCTTTCGCCTCAAACTCCCATAGTTTCATAGTTCACAATATATCGTAGGGCATCATGACAAAGTTTAGCCAAAATTCAAACCAACGCTTATTCAACACAACCACATGGAACCTTCAACATCCACCGTGCGATGGGAGTTTTCCACTTTCTGTCGGTGGCCATCACGTAGGTCAGAGGGTAAAAGGTAGCAAACAAATAAAAAGCAGGGCAACGCAAAATTGTTAGAAAGGAAATAATCCCACGCCAGTTGACTGTGAATGTTTGTGTTTTCGTTTATTGCTATTTCTGGCCTTTGTTGGTTAACCGCAAATCGACACCTCACGGTTGATGTCTCACAACGCTCAAGAACACTAAAGGAGGTGAAAATTGTAATCGAAGCTGTGGTTTCGCTTCCCGCTGGTTTTCTAGCGCTTAAGTGAAATCAACGAAAAGACAGCCCGTTCCGTGGTTCCTTTAGCGTGCCGTCCATGGCTCGATGCCGGTAGGTTCTAAAAGCGACACGAGTTCATGGATATTCTGGCATCTCATTTGGCTTTCCATCCAGGTACCAGGTGTGTGCCAATTCTACGGACATTTCAAAAAAACATAATCTTACCGATCCTTATCATAATGCAATCCTATTTACATTCCTGCTAGGATCGATAGTACAAAAAGGAAACAAAAGGCAGAAAATAAACTGGTACCATCCTGTGGAACGTGGAATATTCATGAAAATAAAATAAAATCATCGCCCTCCAGTGCACACTGACTGCAGCCATCCAACCTTCTGAATCGATTTCTTTGTGCTTTCTCTTTTTCTCTCTCGCCTCCTTCGCTGGGGTTAAGGTCAAGGCAACGGATAAGGACTTTGGCGAGTACGGGCGGCTAGCGTACTCCATCATATCCGACGACATGCAGGAGTACTTCTCGATCGACAAGGAGAAGGGTGAAATCGTGACGAAGAAAAAGCTCGACCGTGAGGAACGGATGCAGTACGAGGTGCCGGTGATGGCGGTGGACGCAGGTGGTCGGGCCGGCTTTAGCACGGTCCGTATCCGGGTCGGCGACGAGAACGACAACCAGCCAGTGTTCCAGTATCGCGAGTACAAAACGCTCATCCAGGGCAACCTGACCGTCAACACGACGTTCTACCGGGTGCGGGCGGTTGATGCGGACGACAATCAGAACGCCGTGGTGAAGTATTCCATCTTCGATGCGGCCAACAGTGGCATCCGGGAGCTGTTCGGAGTGGACGAGAACACCGGCGGTCTGTACCTGCAGAAGAGCGCCGTGCAGTGGGGTAAGTGAAGTTGGAATTTATTATTTGTGCTTCAATTTCAGCACCTTGGGGACGGTCCTTGCCAGAGCAATGGGATAGTGTCATGTTTCAATGCTATTTCCCACCAGCGCTCGAGATTAGTTTCATCGACAGTTCCGATTGCTTACTGATTATTGATCAGGTTTGGTGCTATTGGAAAACATCAAACAGAAGACTTTCTTGATCAGCAAAAATGGCAAATGCATTATTCATTCTTTCCGAAGAATATGTTGAAGGAATGAGGTGAAAATATGTGAACATAAAGACTGTTGTGAGATGTGAGTTGTTCGATATGTATAATCATTTTAATGTCAAACTAGCACTAACATCGTCAATTGGTTTGATTGTGTCATGCACAAGAACAAGTGGATGAAACATATTTCGTCAGCAAAAATTGACCCCAAACAGTTTCAAATTATTTCGATGAAAACGTGTCATTATTTAGCAGTGAACTGGTCCCTTCTGGTCAACAGTTCAGCTACCCATGCCATAAATGTATAACAAATTCAGCCACTCCAGCGAGTTCGATTTTAACATTCTCTAGTTCAATGTACCCTCCTCCCCGCATGCTATTTCACAGAGAACCAACTGTTCCAGTTCTTTATTCGCGCCCACGACGGTGGCACTCCTTCACTCTACTCGGATGTCCCGATCGATATCTATGTGATGAGCTCGGCAGAAAATCCTCCACTATTCGAAAAGAAGGACCGTAAGCTGTTCCTCTCGGAAAGCTCGCTGCCGGGCACGGTCATCACCCGGCTGCGACTATCCGGCAACGTTACCGCACGCTATCGCATCCTTTCGGACGAGCTAGAGGAGCCACAGTTTTCGATCAACGACGCGGGACAGCTGCGGCTAGCAAAGACGCTTGATCGAGAGACTCGTGACTCACACTTGATCGCAATCCTAGCCGAGACGGACTCGAGCCCACCGCTGACTGCCGTGACTGAGATTGTGCTGCACGTGCAGGATGAAAATGACAACACGCCGATTTTCGAGAGCAACCCATACTCGTTTGCGCTTGCGGAGAACATCGAGAAGGGTAGTTCGATCATGAAGCTGACGGCACGTGACGCGGACAGTGGCTCCAATGGAGACATTCGGTACGCACTGTCGCCGGACGTCGGTGACATTGTGAACATCTTCGACGTGGACGCGTATACGGGCTGGATTACGACGCTGGTTCCGCTGGACAAGGAGAAGCGAGAGGACTACAAATTCCAAGTGATCGCCACAGACAACGGACAGCCGAAGCACACGACCCGCTCGACGGTGATCATCCGGCTGCGGGACTACAACGATTGCCCACCGGTATTCAAGGAGACGCACTACCGAGCAACGGTAAACGAGGACGCACTGCCCGGTACGGTGGTCCTACAGATCTCCACCACCGACAAGGACGTCGACCTGAAGACGGCCGTCGAGTACTACATCATTTCGGGCGATTCGTTGTCGCAGTTCCAGATCAAAAACAGCGGCGAAGTGTTCGTCGTGAAGGCGCTCGATCGCGAGAGCATCGCCGAGTACGAGCTGAAGGTGATCGTAACCGATGGAAAGTACACGTCGACGGCGAACATCTCGATCACGGTGCTGGATGCGAACGATAATCCACCGTACTGCCTGAAGTATCGCTATCGGGAGTACCTGAGTGAAGGTGCTCGCCCCGGCACGCCCGTTCTGCAGGTGCTTGCCAACGATATGGACGAGCCGGCGAACAGTCGGCTGCGATTCTATCTCACCGGCAACGGAGTGGAAGACTTCAATCTCGACAAAGACTCGGGACATTTGAAAACGGCACGCAAGCTCGATCGGGAGTCGCAGTCGCGCTACAGTCTGATGGCGCACGTGCAGGATCGCGACCATCCGGGATGGGAGTGCTCGTCGCAGATCGAGTTGACGCTAACCGACCTGAACGACAACCCGCCCGAGTTCTCGATGAACCCGTACAGCGTTACGCTCCCGGAAGACGCCGAAGTAGGCACGCTGGTAACGAAGATCCACGCTACCGATGCGGACATCGGCATCAATCGGAAGATCAAGTACGCGTTCCTGGACTCGTATCGCGATCACTTCCGCATCGCTCCCGAGTCGGGCATTGTGACGCTGGCGAAGCCACTCGATCGCGAGGTGAAGGCACTGTACAACCTCTCCGTGTCGGCGATCGACCTCGGCCACCCGTCGCTTTCAAATTCAGCCACGCTCATCATCAACGTGCAGGACATCAACGACAATCCGCCCGAGTTCACCTCAAAGCACTACTTCGCCTCGGTGCCAGAGATAAACGCGATCGGATCGGAAATCCTGAAGGTGCTCGCCACCTCCAAGGACACCGGCATCAACGCGGAGATCTCGTACTCGATCATCGGCGGCAACGAGCATCGCAAATTCACGATCAACAACAGGACCGGTATCCTCTCGCTGGCCGATACGCTCGACTATGAGCGCGCCCGCGACTACTTCCTCACGATCCAGGCCGTCGACGGAGGAACGCCACCACTGAGCAACCTGGCCACGGTGAACATCTCGGTCACGGACAGCAACGACAACCATCCGCAGTTCACGCAGAACTCGTACAACGCGCGTATCCGCGAGGACGCCCAGCGGGGCGATCGGATACTGCAGGTTCGTGCGAACGATCTCGACTCGGAGGACAATGGGCGCGTGAGCTACACGATCGAGCGTGGCGATCGGATGGAGCAGTTTGCGATCGAGGAAGACACCGGATACATCTCGGTGGCGGGCACCCTCGACCGGGAGTCGATCTCGAGCTACGTGCTGGAGGTGCAGGCTCGCGATCACGGTGTGCCGACGCTCACGGCGTACGTGCTGGTCAACATCGAGATCTCCGACGCGAACGACAACCCGCCGGTGTTCACGCAGACCAACTACACGGCGGTGGTGCAGGAGGACAAGCAGATTGGCCACACGCTGCTGAAGTTCGACGTGACCGACGCCGACACCGGCCAGAATGCGGCCCCGTACACGTTCGACTTCCGCTCGGGCAACGAGGGCGGCACGTTCCGCATCGAGCAGGATGGCATCCTGCGCACGGCCACCCGCTTCAACAGCAAGATCCGTGACAGCTACCAGCTGCAGGTGCGCGTGTTTGACAACGGCACACCACCGCTCTACTCCGACACCTGGGTGCTGGTGAAGGTGATCGAGGAGTCGCAGTACCCGCCCGTCATCACGCCGCTGGACATCGCCATCAACTCGTTCATGGACGAGTACCCGGGGGGCGTGATCGGGAAGGTGTACGCCACCGATCAGGATCAGTACGATACGCTCACGTACGGGCTGGCCTCGACCATTGGCGTCCTGTACTCGCCCACGAACCTCTTCAACATCTCGCGCAACGACGGCGTCATCTATGCGTACCCGCGGCTCGACGTGGGCGACTATCGCGTCAACGTGACCGTCACCGACGGGAAGTTTTCCTCGTTCACGATCGTGAAGGTGTCGGTCGAGCTGATCAACGAGGAGATGCTCACGAACGCGATCGTGATCCGGTTCATCAAGGTGTCGCCGGAGACGTTCGTGCTGAGCCACCGGAAGGGCTTCATCCGCTCGGTGCGCAACGCGATCGGGTGCAAGATAAAGGACATCATCATCATCTCGGTGCAGCCGTCGAACGACGATCTGAACCTGATCCAACACCGGCTCAGCCGACGCTCACTACTAGGTGGGCTCGCGAATGTGACCACTACGAGTGAGATGAACGACGAGGCCGATCGCAGCAGCTCCTCACGCTCGCGTCGTAACACGAACCGCGACCTGGATGTGCTGTTCACCGTGCGCAAGAGCCAGACGGGCGGATACTACGCGGCGCACGAGATACGCCGGGCGATCGAGGAGAACCTGGAGGAGATCGAGGACGCCACGAAGCTGCAGATCGACGAGGTGGTCAAGTCCAAGTGTCTGCCGAATTTCTGCATCCACGGTGAGTGCGAGGATCGGATCGTGCTCGATCCGAAGATCATCCATCCGGTGTCCACGGACGTGACGAGCTTCGTGTCGGCCCGCCACTCGCACCGCATGGAGTGTGGCTGCAAGGAGGGCTACGGGGGCGAAAAGTGCCAGCATGCGGTGAACGAGTGCTCGAAGTCACCGTGCCCGACCTACAAGACGTGCATCCCCGACTCGTCCGACCAGGGGTACCACTGTGCGTGCCGGGAGGGATTCGCGGGCCCCAAGTGCGACCGGGACATTACGCTGTGCAATGACGAGACGTGCTACGTGCCGCGCAACCCGGTGTCGTTTAGCGGAAAGAGCTACGCGCACTATCGCATCGAGAAGGAGATCGCCCGGAAGAACCTGGAGGATCAGCTGGTGTTGAGTCTGCGCGTGCGCACGGTGCAGCCCACCGGGAATATCATGTACTCGGCCGGGAAGGTTGATTTCAACATCCTGGAGGTGATGAACGGCGTGATCCAGTACCGGTTCGATCTCGGCTCGGGCGAGGGCATGGTGAGCGTGTCCAGCATCTTCGTGTCCGATGGGCTTTGGCACGAGGTGCGTCTCGAGCGCGAAGGAAACAGCGCCAAGGTGTTCGTGGACGGGAAGCACGTGGCGCAGGGCAACGCACCGGGTGTGAACGGCGTGCTGAACCTGCAGTCGGACGACATCTACTTCGGGGCGGAGGTGAAACAGCACCCGACCGTGCTTGGCTTTGAGGACGTGCAGAAGGGCTTCGTTGGGTGCATGGACGACATTCGACTGTCGAA
Source organism: Anopheles atroparvus (assembly GCA_914969975.1). Lineage (NCBI taxonomy): Eukaryota > Metazoa > Arthropoda > Insecta > Diptera > Culicidae > Anopheles > Anopheles atroparvus. The sequence goes on from CAJZCY010000004.1 coordinate 17,045,018, forward strand.
GATCCCGGTGCCGCTGCACATGAACGGTGCCAGCTCGGTGGCAAGCTTGCGACGGTTCGCGAACGTGGAGTTCAGCTGCGACGCGGTTTCGGTGCTCGTGCCCTTGGGGGTTTGTGGAACGCAACCGTGCTGGAACGGTGGCACCTGTAAGGACATCGGTGGAGGCAACTTCGAGTGTCTGTGTCACTCGCGCTTCTCCGGGCCCTACTGCAAGGAGGATCTGGACCCGTGCGCCTCCTCGCCCTGTCTGTACGGTGGCAAATGTTCAAAGGTTGGCTTCGGTAACTACACCTGCGACTGCCCGGCACGCATGTCCGGCAAGCGGTGCGACTACGGGCGCTTCTGTACGCCCAACCCTTGCCGGAACGGTGGCGTCTGCGAGGAGGGCGACGATGGGCCGCTCTGCATGTGCCACGGGTACAGTGGCACGACGTGCGAGACCGACATTGACGAGTGCGAGCGACAGCCGTGTGGAAATGGCGCGACCTGCATCAACGAGGCCGGCAGCTTCAGCTGCATATGCCCGCCGGAGATGACCGGTGCTAGCTGCGGTGACCCGCTCAACACGAACGCTCTCACGATCGCGATGAAGAATCTGTCGCCGGAGATGTTCTACGTTGCGGCCAGCATTATAGGCACGGTGTTGGTGGTGGTGGTCATCTGGGGTGTATCGTGCGTTTGCAGGAAGAAGCGTCGCTCGAACCGGCACGAGAAGATCAACAACGAGGCGAACAAGGGCATCGTGCTGAACCCGGTCTCGGACGCCGCCGGGGGCTACAAGCGCGGCTCGAAGATGAGCAACCTGGAGATCCAACGGGACCAGCGGCCCGTTTCGTACACGCCAAGTAGCAACAACGCGGCCGAGCACATGTACAGCTGCAATGCGCCGATGCTCCAGTACAACAATCTGGACACGCTGCGCAGCTACGGCTCGGCCGGCGACGAGCTGGAGAACGTCCCTCCCGAGTACCGCAAGGGCGGTACCGTTCCTTCGACACAGCAGATGGTTAACATTAACAGTGGCGGCACGGCGAACACCACCTCGAGTGACACCGAGTCGCTGCACAAACAGAAGTGGACCGATCAGATCCAGCTGCAGACGTTCAACCACGACAAGATCAACAACGACATGAAGCGGCTCGCACAGAACGCCTCCCCGGATCCATCATATCAGCTCCAGCATCAGCTCCAGCAGCATCAGCAGCAGCAGCAACAACAGCAGCACCATCAGCAGCCACTCCTGCTTCAGCAACCGCATCCGACGAGCCATCACCACCTGCGCGCGTTGCCGATGCAGCTGAAACCGCCCCAAATGGGCATCCTACCCGGCCGGCTGCTCAACACGCAGCACTCGCCGACGATGCTGATGCCGCCGCATAGCTTCGAGGATCCACCGTCGCATCACGGCAGCACCGCCGCGTACCACTGGGACTGCTCCGACTGGGTCGTGCGGGGCCATCATCCACTGCCGAACATCACCGAAGTCCCGGGCAGCGAGGTGCCGGACTCGTCCAGTTTCCACAGCAACGAAAGCAATGAATCACACCCGAAGAACAGTTTGCTTCCTCCGAGTAAGTAGCTTGAGGCGTGTTTCGCGCTAGCTCTACCATTTATCTTTTTCTCTACCTTCTTTTTGCTTTTGTTGTGCCATTGCCATTTTTTCTCAGTCCTGGGACCAGTGGATTCGACGCGTGACATCGAGACGCTGAACGAGGACAACGAGTCGGAGTTCGTGGACGACTCGGAGTGCGACCAGAGTGAGCAGCCGCTTTCGTTGGGTTTCGAGCAGAACTCCTCCATATCCTGCCTGAACCCGCTCGACAGTGGTAGTGAAGATTATAGATTTAATACAGGTAAGCTTCCGCACCTGGACCAAGCAGTCCATTCCGACTAACCCACCATTCGTTTTTCGCTCTTCGTGTCTCATGCCGTTCCGCACGCTGCAGTGCCTTTAAAAGTTAATACACGTAAGTCACATCTCAACTAACCCCTTCTTACGGTGTCGTTCGGCTTATAAAGACATGGCTTAAAATCGTTTACGACACAGTTTTACGTTGTTCGGTGGAATACCATGATATTAATCATGTTTCGTTTGTCTCTCTTTCTCCCTGTTCCATACTTTTTATTTTACCTCCATCCCCACAGCTGATAGTTATCTGCGTCATCCGAACAGCTACTTGCCGAAGTATAACATACAGAGCGAGACGGAGGGCGAAAATGTGCCACTGACGGGCCGGAAGCCGCTGAACGGGCTCGAGATCGGGCGGCATCAGCTGGTCGAGTCCGACGACGACGAGGATGTCGAGTCGTACGGGTTCCCGCAATCGAGACGGAACCGGCGCGAACCCAGTGATATCGATTTAGTTTTAAAAACCGGTGAGTTGTGTAACTTTTATCCCGAAATAGTGGCGAACCATGTCGGGTTGTCCTCTGAATTCGATGAATTTCGCTGCTTCTCAGTTAATTTGTAAAACTACTTTGATAATGTTGTCACGTTTCCGTCACATTTCTCCATTCCATTTTCCTCCCCAGACGAAGGTAGCTCTCTGCTAAGCCATTCCCGCACCCTCAACAGCTCGAACCACTCGAATAGCGACCTATCGACGCAGCTCTGCGAGATCGACGATTCCGAGTACGAGCAGGATCAGCCGCAGCAACACCATCCGCAACAGCACCAACATCACCATCATATCCAACAACCAGCACCACCCTCCGCAAACGTGTCCGGCAGCTCGTCCACGGCCAGCGGCAGCCAGGCCGGCTCGAGCTCGGCCAGCAGCGGTGCGACGGCCAAGCCGAAGCAGCAGAAGGTCAAGTGGAGCAACGTGGTGCAGCACACGGAAGTTTGACGGCAGCTGCTCGCCGAGAACCACAGTGACGGAGGGCGTCAACAGGCAGCGCTAACAGATAAGACTTATTTTACTACTACTAAACCGTTTAACTATAGGAACTTATTCCAATGTGCGCAACCGGTGGTAGCGGCGGCATCCGTGCTGGCGCTTCCCCTATTTCTACTGCTACGGCAATCTTCGGTACTGCTTGTACCGCCATTCCACCACCACCACCACCATCAGCACCCCAACCGATCGCCATCGCCACTACTTGTTCACATCAGTGTAATTTATTTAATTTATTTCTCGATGGCAACGGTACTACTGAAACTAAAGCTACCCTTCCTAGCGAAGTATTGCTCCCTTTACCGTGGCACCGAACGTGTGACTCCGACCGTTCTGGTGAATCACGTCCTTTGGCAGCTAGAAGGATTCCCACCCAACGACAGCAACCGTCCGGTGCGTTGCAGCCGGGTAAAGTGTGGCGCTAGACACACGCGAACGAACCCCGTGCACTGTCCGTACTGCCGGGTGCTTCCTTCCGCAATGACCCGATGATCTCTCTTATCTTATTTTATGTTCTCTGGCACAAGAAAGAGAGGGAGACAAAATGCCGAGCGAAGGTGCTGAAAGGAACGCCACATTCGAAGGGTAGTCCTACAGAAAAGGAACGTTTCATCTCGGGAAACGTCGTGAGCGGGAAATCAAACATGAGAGGGGATTCCGGATCATTTTAATCATTTTACATACCCACACCCTTCCAATCACTCTCGTGAAAGGATCGCATAACGAATCGAATTCTTCCCACCATGGGAATGCAACGGGAAGGAAAGCTCATAAAAATCACATCAATCAAGATAGGATCCAATTAAAAGCGCCAAATGATGCGGCAACGTGTCTAGGTAGAACGCTAAGCGGGCGTCATCAAATCAACAAAATCATGGGCAGAAAGATTGCGATGGAAAAACTATCCTGTCATGAAAAGGAAAATGCATGGTTTGAGAGAACATTGCAGACATTAAGAATACTTCCCGATAGATGTAGATGTGATGTGACTTCATTCAAGGAATGTCGCGTACAAAAGGAATCCATTTAAGCCTTAGTTATTGAGATAAACAAAAAAAGAAAGGCAAGGCATCACTGCCGTGGTGCCCTGGTTTCTTCAACACGCCATGCGCCAGCGACACACGGAAAGGAAACGAAACGCTCCAATACATCGCAACAGCTTCCATTAGTTTTCCGAAACCGATCGTGATGTGAGGATGGTCAGTGGTTACCGTTCAGTATTTGCACAGCTTGCGTTTATTTGCTGTGACCTGTGCGTTTACATTAATTTGCATGTCATCGCTGCACCCCGACGAGACTCCATGCGTCCCGTGCCGATTCCGCAAGGAAAATAGCTACTGTACTTGCAAAGTTGACCACAAAAAGGGGTAGAACAGTGAAAGGTTTTTCATTACCGAAGTCTTCGTTTTCTTTTTAGTGAGGAAACACACCTGTTTTACAAAAGCAATATCATCTGTATCTATTCTTTACTAAAGTTGTAGTTTAAATATAAAGCCCACAGTTTCCACCGTTGCAACGAAATATTCCACACTCACATACACACCCACTCTAACTGGTGTTAATGTACACCAGGAGATGCCAGAGAGGACTGGAAATCCTTTTATGGCAAATCCAACAACTCGATAAATACTTGAGTTTTCCATTAGAATAGAAATTGTTCCATCATTCGTTCCAAACCGTGCGATGCTAGCAAGGGGCGGTAAAAGTTTTCCGTTCAGTTCGTTCAGCAGATCTTAGAGAACATTGCTTGCCCATATTAGGTTAATTTAATTATATGCCATTTCACTTAAGTGTCGGTTTACGCATTGGAAACAGTTATGGAGATGTGGTCGGGTAGTATGACAGCAAGGTGCAATGCAATCCGTGCTGCACAAACGATTTTAGTTCCGTCGTGGGGCAAACCACACCCAACTAGCGAAGAACAAAGGGAGAGAAGGAGAAAAAGAGCTGGCTGAACTGATCATTTCCATTCTACATTTCTTGCCGTAATTCAACCCCACCCGAGATTTCCGTAACGTAAGTGTAGCACCGGGTTTTTGCTAGACAAAAAGGAAAATGAATGGAAGCAGTGATAGATGTTTCCTCCATTAAAAGAAAAAAGAAAACAAAAGGAACAAGCCATCGACCGCTCACTTTCCGGTCGAATGTAAATGGTGCCGCTAAGCGGATGGTGCGTTTCGTTCGGACTGAGTTTATTTTTCTCGTTTCTTCGATGTTTCATACGAATACAAAGTTTACAGAAAAAAAAGGAAAAATAACCCCGCATCCGGATAAAGTTTCGCCGCAAGAGTACGGCGTTAGAACATGAGCAACCTAGCATAATCCTTAGAAGAAAACGAAACAAAAAAATCTACAAAAATTAACTAAACAATCGTACGTAGCAGTAGTAGCGACGGGGTTGCGGGGAGGAAGGAAAACTGTATCATAGACGAGTAGGGTAATGAAATGCGAATCTTATTTTTGCGTTCGGCGGGAACAAGGATCGAATGACGAATGAGCGAGTGAAGCGGGACGATAGGAAACGTTTCTTGTCGGTCCAAGTGGAATAACAAACTATATCAAAAAAAGTATTAGGGAACTAATTTAAATATAGGAAAACCCGTAACTGAGGGGTCCCCCCCCCCCCCTTGCTGCGGGAAACACGCCACTGCGTTGAGAGAAATAATCAGACTATCACAATTTACAACGGACATGAACTTCGAAAGCTGGCTTTGAAACCTCTGGCGAGGGTTATGATTTCCGAACGAAATGGTTTCGTTACAGCTGCACGATATCATCTGCTGCTCAGAGCAGGGCACAGGATGAAACAGGAAGAGAAAAGCGGACAAACAAAAATCAAACAAATCGTAAACACTCTCCAACACACAATCATCATCAGATGGTGCATGGGAAAGAAACTCAAAACGGATAAGTGCTTCATCAACATTTATAGCGAAGCACAAACACACTAGCCAATCAAAATTTAACTACTTTTGCACTGAAACGCTAGTGAGAGAAAATGAAAACAAACAAACAAAAAACACAACCGAAGTGATACTGAACATTTTCCAATAGTTTGGCAAGAAGAGAGCCAACGTAAAGAAATATACAGTCACAAAAAAAAACCGGCACACATTCGAAAACTTTCCCATGAATATTTATCATCGAACAAAGAAAAAAAAAACGGCATCCTACTCCACCATGAGTTTTTTTTTTTTTTTTTTTCACACAAAAACTCTCTTATCGAGGTTAGTTTTTTTAACCTGTTTGGTTCGCCGTGCAAACTGACGTTCGTATTACTGTAAGGTAAAGTTAAGTAGGTAATGTAAAAAGGAAAATCGTGAAAAACGATGTGCTAGACAGCAACAAAAACAGCAGAATACGGCAGTTAAAATCGACAGATGTTTTTTTTTTTGTCATTTCATGTGCAGCGCGAACGAATCGTGTTTATAGCCAAACTCGTACTGATCGATGTAAAACCGGTGCGAAAGTGGCAAAAAAAGGGTGGAAAATAAATTTCTGAGATATAACTATTTTTAAATCAGTTCTTTTATTCATTGCTTCGGGCATTCGAATTCCAATGATATGAAAGAAATGCACATGCAAATACATTCAAACGATTTCGGATAAATTTTCAATTGCATTTAAAGGATTCCTTCGTCTAGATTGCATTGCCACGTGTTAAGGATATGTTGTTTGGCTTAAAGTTTATTTTGTTTGTAATTTTTCTATAATCGACAATCAAATTTCACCATATCTCATTTGCTTAACTCTGTGCACCTTTTTTTATTTAATAGGATTAAGTTTACCACCAACCAGCCTTGGTTTATTATCAGGCACGAACCAGTATCGATATTAAAACATGCAAGTGCATGAGCGTGAGGAAATTTAAAGTTGAAATTAAACCCTTAATTTATCCTGTGATAACAGTCCCTCAATTAATTCTTCTAGGACGTTTACACAACACTATATAGTATCTATTTGGGCACACTCTTAGATTGCACCTTATGGTGTAGATAGGAAAGCCCTGGCTCGGCGTGAGCTATCGCATAACGAAGTGTTGTACCTTGAACACTAACATACACCCAGCGCGTTCTAAATTGCATCCGATGTAGCACCTGGCTGCAGGGTCAAGCATCCGGTATATGATAGCGTAGCAACGGACACAGATTGCTTAAATTGGATGCAATGTGGTTTCCTACGCCTTGCTTCGGCTGACAGGCAAGGATTTTCCCCTCGTTCGATTATCATATCCAATCTCTGAGAGGTTATCCAGATGGCGTTATCCTTTAGGAACTGCTGTTCCTGTTTTGGATAAAAAAACAATCTCAAACATCAATTTAGATTTTTCCTAATGCACACAACTCTTTGACCACAGGCCGTCCTTTATCACTGAATCGATCGCACTAAATGAACATCTATTAGAAGGATGGCTTTGGACAACACCCTAAGGCACGGCAGGAACTTGAAACGCAAATCGAAACGGATAAGCTGGTTGAGAAGTATGCATGAACACGCCAAGCTCTTGTCTATGGAATGGTAAAATTAAAAAAAAGGGTTCCGAAACTCTCAGTCGTTATTCGTAACTGCTCGTTCCGAGTGTGAACACATGCTTAGCATAGTTCTTTGCACTACCATAAGCTTCCTTTGATGAAGTAAGGATTACGTTGTCGGAACAGATTACCGGTGATAACGTTTTTATTTAGAATCAATTATTTCAATAGGCTTGTCGCAACATTCATTCTGTCTTATAAGTTTTTTTAAATGTTTTTGTGTTTATTTAACAGGTCTAAACACTGGATTGAATTCCTTCTTCAGTTTCTCAACTTATCAGGTTCCCGTTTTGGTCTCTTAGCCACTTCTACCTTTCTTCAGCTGTCTAAATTCGATCGATGGATGTAGCACAAGAGAAAATCCTGCACAGCAGTATCGAAGGTCAGTTTCCGTAACCCGAACATTACTACACCCCACGCCATCCGGCAGCTGACAAACAGCTTTTGTCAAACTAATCCCTGCCGTTATCCGCACGTGTCGAGCGTTACTCCGTTGCTTTATGCTATGGCTTGGCTGGACAACTTGGGACAGTCTGTACTACATAAATTTCTCGTTGTTGTTTGCTGAAAAAACTACACTCCACTGCTTCGTTTCCGGTCAATAAATACACAGGGCAATGATGTTGTCGTAATGAAGCATCTGTCATGGCGATGCATGAGGAAAGGCGTCTGCTGTACTCTACCTTACTTTACTGCTTCTATCTGATATGCAGAGCATCCCCTGTCAATATGAACTGCATCTAATCCCGAAGCAAAGATTTACTTGAACGGTCAGATTCACAACGGTACGGTCTTCGAAATAGCCATCGGTCGTATACCGACATTCTAACATGATGAAATCTGCTACATTAGGGCTAAAGCTAAATGGAAAGGGAAAACCAAACGGTTTAATATTCGTTCCTGGAATCAAACTGATTTTTGCTGCTCAATTTAATATATATGCAATGCAATGATAACGAAAGGATTTCAGAACAAAAAATTTATTGTGTAATTGATTTATCACAGATTTTTGTTCCTTCAAAATAAAAAAAAATATAATTTTACGTTCCCATTAAGTGACATCCAATATGTTATTATCTCTATTGCTTCAAACGTCCTGTTTTTTTTGTTTCGCCTCTTCGAATAGTTTATCATTTAAATTGAACTTCAGAACACGAGCGGCGTTCAAAGGCCACGGAACCAATTATCGATGAGCATGTCCCACGCCCAATCCATTTAGTGCCTACTAGATTGGAATCATTAGCCCATTGTGGCCAGCGCAATTCATCCGTTCCGGGCAAGGCAACCGGTCCAGGCCCAGTGTCCTTCTTCCCCCCGTTCCCCGGGCAAACTGAACGCGTGGTGGTCATGTATAAATTAGGATTAATTAAATTCGATACAAATTAAAATTTCACACAAATGCTCCGTGGCGGCGGTTATCGCTTTCCCCTGTGTTTGACCAGCGGTTTTTTTTTGTTTTAATTTTATCTTACCCATCAAGCCCGGCTACTAACACTCCTCCCTCGTTCACACCGCTGCACTTCATTTACAGACAATTTAGCCAAATGCACATTAGCATACAAATAGGACGCAATCAATGACTCCGGCACTAATTTAAATTGAATTTTCCCATCCCCAGCCGCATGCACCGCCCTATCCGCCCTGTTGCTCCCTCCCCGGATGGTTTCGGATGAATCGGAAGCGCCAACCCGCCCTCCGTTTCGCCAAAATGGCGATATTAAGTATTGATCCTGCGCTATGATATCGGAAATTGAATACCGAATGCGGCGACTTTCTCGGATGGACAAAAAAGGCTCAACAAGCAGTTCACCGAAAACCGGGACGCAAAAGTCAGCGAGGAAATGTCCCAAGCCGTGTGCCGGGGGCAACACCCCACCACAAAATATGCGCTTCGTCCCGTCCCGCCCCGGTTCGGGCTCATCAGCTCGCTCAGTCAATCACTTTATCGTTCCGCGCCATGGAATCCGCGTGGCGTTTTGGCGTTGGCGTGCATTTGAGGTGAATTTGACGCCGAAAAATATGAGCCAGCCTTTAATCATGCGCCCAACCGTCCGCTCCACTATCTGGTTTGCTGCCCTCGATCACGGCGTGGGTGTTAATTATGGTTTTATGTGTATAAATGTTTAATTGTCAGTGATTTAATTTCGTGATTTCGGCCTCGGACCCCGGACGGGCGGACGGGTTTGAGAGTAATCACTGGCGAATGGCGCGATGACATCGGGAGTTGATAAAATGCGGGTAGAAACAAACTAACCGCAGCTCCAGGTTGCTTTTTTGTGCCCGGCACGCGTTTCATGTTGGACAGGACAGCAAAAACGTTCAGGCGATGCTATCGCTCGAGATTGGGTCTGATTGCACACATGTGCTGCTCTTTTCGGTGCCTGCGAGTTGCCAAATGTTGCTGAACAACGTTGACTGATTTGAGACTTTGTTTAATTTAAATTCGTCGTGCTTCCGGGGTTGCAAAGGAAGCATTAAACCGTGGGATTAAAACAACTACGACAACTTTTATTACTCTTAATAGTAAAACTAGGTCGGTTACCCCTGTTTTTGTCAAACTTTAAAGATTCATTTTAAAATTTGTGTCGAATTCAAGTTCTCAAAATTAATCTGCAGCTTTGGACAAACAATTTTCCTTCATTCCAGAAAATTCTCACAAACTTGACTTGAAAAAGCGAGGGAATTCAAAACACTATTTTTGGCTTTCCTACCAGCATGGACTTGATCTGGTAAGCCAAAAACGCTGACATTGAGTCACTCCAGATCCCTTATTGCCTTCAGGTAAGTAATCGATAGTTGTTGAAGCTTTTTCAAAAGCCAGAATTTAAAAAGCCAGAAACTGTGTGAAGCAATGCCCCGCAAAATGCTATTGCGGTAACTCTTAGCAAAACAAAGTAATGATTCTTAGCAAAACATAATTGCAAATCTTGCCTGATTTAAGTATGTTTCTACTTGTAAAAAAATGTTTTTGAGCGATTGCAAATCTTCCTGCACCAAATGATGAGTACAAATCCATAATTAACAGAAGCGATTCTTCTCATAAAGACTCTTTAGTCCTTCCGATAAGCCACACGGTGTTTTATTTTTATTTTTATTTATATCTTTTCTTATGATCCTTGCAGGAAGCTGCAGCTATTGCTCCCATGTACAACAAAAGCGGACAAATTATGAAGCTGGCGAGATCGAACACTTTAATGGCTATAAGCGCTTTCGAGACCGTCCCCTGTTCGCGTCCGTGGAACTATGGAACGCTCGTAAAATAATATTTACGACAAATATGCAAATGGCATCGAGTCCACCCACTCCCAGATGGGCGGCGGCGGTGTCAGCACGCCATGCCGAACATTATGCAGGGAAGTATGAAAATATTTGTACGAGAAAAAGGGCAACAAAAAAAAGGAAAGACCTCACACACAAACATAATCCCCGACCAAACCAAGCCGGCGGTAATGGCGCGCCTGATAGTGTTTTTCCATTAACCGTTGACCGGTTTGATAAAATAACACAAAAAAAGAAAAGGAAAGTTGTCATCGGGAGCGTTAATGGGAAAATTCTGCAACCTTCCGGCTGCATCCCGGTCGTGCAGAAGAGCGTTTAAAAAATTGCAAAGCAAACCAAAACAAGAAAAGAAAGAAAGAATATTGCATCCCGTTCGAAGCCACGAGGGGTTTTTATTGCGGATTTTTTTTTTTTATTGGTCGCATCGTTATTGGTGCATCAATACGGCATTTATATCTTCTGGTGGGCGGTAAGAGTGTACATAAATTAGGCATTGGTGCTGCTGGTGCTGAAGCGTGGGATGATGGCGGAAGAGAGAAAAAGAGATTTTCCGAAAAGCGCTTGAGATGAAAACAGTACACCGAAGGTAAGTGGAGCAAAAACCGCTGCCGCGCCATCAATTTACAAAGTGCTGACCTTTGCTGTGTTGCTTTTCCCGGTTCTGGTATCCTGTGCCCGGGGAGCTTTGACGTTGCACGCGAACCTCAAGATGAAACGCGATCGCAAGTACCACATCGAGGACACGCCCGCCCTGGAGATGCTGAACGATCTCGACGCGAAGACGGCTCACGAAATTCCGTCCAAGGTGGACCCGGATTTGCTGCCTGGCCTCCTCGAAGAACATGCTGCTGCTGGCTCATCCAAGGGCAGCTGCTGGCGATCATGGAGAAGACGCGCATGTACATCCTGGAGGAGTAGATCACGGAGCTTTGGGTACATCTTGGACTTTGGGGAGTTGGAAAACACGGCCGTGCTGCTGGTCGACATATCATCAAGGGTGGCGCGACGCCGAACGTGTGAAGGAGCACATCGTGAAGCTGCGCGTCAAGCCGCTCGGAGGACCTGCTGGTGGCGCATGTCGGGATCGCCGAGGCGAAGCAGTTCATCGAGGACAACTCACACCAACCGCCTCTGGCGGCTGCTGGCCGAGGCGTCGCTGAAAACGCTTGACCTCGGCGGGGCTCGTGCAACTACTCGGGGAATCCAGCTGGAGGCGCTCCAGCGGGCCGAGATCGGTGTTTGTTCTTCGGCGAGTTCGACGAGGCGAAGAAGCTATATACATGGACGTGGACAGGTGCGGTCCGCCTGCGCCGGACGCTGTTCGATTGGTTTCGCGCGGTGCAGCTGTACCGGCTCGGGCCCGGCACTTCCGACATTCGGCAAGATCAGCCACCACTACAGGATCATGCGCGCCTGGGACAGCGCCAAGGAGTACTACGAGATGGCGCACCAACATCGAGGGCCTAATGGACGCGCTGTCTGCTGGTCGGCTGGATGCACAAGCTGCCGGAGAAGAGCCCCCAGCTGGCGAAGCTGGGCCAGTTGCTGGCCACGGTCGGTATGTGCGAGCAAGGCGGTCGCTGGGCGCTGGGGGAAGCTGGGCGACGTCAATTCGGCCGTCTCGACGAGCATCGGGTTGCGCCAGTGGGGCCTCTAGCGGTGGAACTGGCGCAGAAGTACAAGATGCCCCAGATCAACACGCTGCTGAGCAAGCACGCGGCGCAGCTGCTGCAGGAGGGCAAGCTCCCGGAGGCGATCGAGATGCAGCGGATGCGGGCCACTATCTGGACTCTGCCTGGCTCCCGGTGAAGATGCCCGAGGTGGGGGTGGAGAAGAAGTCGGACTACGTGCGCATCAAGCAGCTCGCCCTGGCCAGCTGTGCCGACCGCTCGGTCAGCACCTGCTCGAAGGCGTTGATCAAGCTGGAAGCGATCGAGTCGATCTTCGAGGGCCGCCGCTGGCTACATCAGCATCAGCATCTTCTCCCGCTACGACTCGAAGAACAACAAGGTGAAGCACGTCAGCTGCTACACCTGCGTGACGCCCGTGGCTCTCAGCACGCTCTGCCCGAGCTGCGGCAACCGGTTCCCGCCCTGCATTGCGTCCGGCCAGCCGCTCACCAACCCGACCGGCGCCTGGCAGTGCTCCGGCTGCTACCACGTGGCGCACCCGCTCGAGATGACGTCCCGCAAGACGTGCCCCCTCTGCCACCGGCTGATCGCACCGGCGAAGGGGACCGCGGTAGAGATTTAAGCAGCAGCAATTTCGCAGCGTACCTGTCTGTCACATTCCAATGAGCGAAACACATTAATACAAATACGACATTCGTTTTAAACTATCTTGAGCCGTCCGATAGATATTGTAAGAACTGAAGATCTGTTTGTTTTCATTTCCATTCGAAATTGTTGTTTTACTCTTTAATGCACAGTAAAATGACTCGAATAAAATTCCTATTGAGAAACTCTTTGGGGGGGAAATTTGTTATAAGAATCTGTAAAATAAAAATTGGAAATTTGATATTCACTTTAAATTAGACGTTTTAAAGAAAAACCCAAGAAACTAATGAAAGAAACAAATGTTTAAGGGAACGGAAATGTCCTAGTTTCGTCGTACGCCGAGCCGAACCCGAACCGAACGAAAACGCCGGAACCGACGAAACGGTTTCAGTCGAAAGTTGCAGCAAAATGCGGTGGCGTACCAGGAGCGCAGGAACTGACAGAAGGCAACGATTGCGCTCGACAGATCAACGCGCGCTTGTCCCGCTGTTCGGTTCGTTCTAGCAAATTCGTTCCCAGGTAACAGGAGCGAAGGCACTGACAGTAGGCAACGATTGCGTTCGAAAGATCAGCGCGCGCCTGTGTGTCGGTGTTCGGGTTCGTTCTAACAAATCCGTTCCCCTAGTAACAGGAGCGCAGGAGCTAGTAGTAGGCAACGACTTCGTCCAACACAGATCTAGCGCGCACGTGTATTGTCCCGGTGCGCATGTTCGGTTCGCTCTAGCAAATCCGTTCCCCTAGTAACAGGAGCGCAGGAGCTAGTAGTAGGTGACGACATTCCAGCGATAGTTAGGAGGGGCCGTACGCACAGTGGTTGCATACGAAGGAAATATGAGAAATAGTTGATTTTTTTTTTAATTTTAAATAAAATATTATTTTATTAGAAAATTTCGTGAGAATGACTCCTACGATTATATTTTATTCAAACAAATTGGAAAACACACTTAAGAAAAAGAAAATGAGTCATTAAACACACAAAAATTCTTATTAATTAATTCTTAATTTAATCGATTTCCCCTTTGCGATTGATATTTCATCGATTCCTACTTGCCGTTTTCATCTTTTTGTGCTTTGATGAAGTCATTTAAGACTCTAAATTAATTTTAATGGTAACAAAAAAATTGATAATGCTACGAATGATTATTGTTTAACCTAAAACTTACAGACATTTCCAGACAATCTTTGGTTTGAGTCACAAACATATGATTTAAATCATTTTTATGGTATGCTGTTATTTTATCAAGAACTATAGAGAGCGTACATGGTTGTTTTGCTTGTTTATTTAACCTGAGTTTCAAATGTGAAATTAAGATGATTTTATTTAAAAAAAACTCAGAATCTAAAATATAAAATAAATTAATCAAACAAAGCTTCAACAACATCGTCAGTCCTTAAACTTAATGTGTGAAAAGTTTCAGAAGCAACTATTGATCGAGTTTTAAGTGTTCACAAAACTCCATACAAAAAAAAAGCAGCTAAAATGTGTAATAGAAGATAATTGAGTTGATCAAATTCCTACATAACCTATCTGAAACATAGTCATTTTCATTTTGAAGTATTAATTTGCAATGACCGCCAAGATGCTCTGTCTCTTCTAATGTGCAGTGCAGCAACGGCCCAAGGGACGCATTTCGAGGATAGCTAGTGTTCGATAAACTGAACGAATCGGCCAACGTGTACTTCCGCTTTTGATACGGCATATCGGCGACAGCTGATTGATTGAGAGAACCTATCCACAAATGTTCCGCAAAAAATAATCGCTTCCCTTGTGTTTAAGCACTGTTTGCAGCATACAATATTTTTGTTAAACGAAAAGAAGGATTCCAGATGCCAAATTGTAATCGAGACCTTAACTCTTATGGAAGCTTAAGTTGGTTCTTGAATTCATATGGAACCCAAGGCAAAAACTTGCTAGGAGGACACCGTGATCAATGCTTATGCCTATTTTTACCAGTTCGTTGGGGGCATTCAGGTTTAATTTGCGTTGAAAAAGCGTCCTCAATATGGCAGAAAGATACGGAGCCTGTTTAAAAAAAAAAAAGTGAACACCACTCGAAGCACAAGATGGTTCCTGGAATGCCATAAAGGGACTCGAGAGCTATGCTCATCGCAGATTCATTGCTGCTGAACCCATCCGTCAACCATCTCCGTCGCGTGGAAGAAGACAAGAAATTTCCAAGAAAAAGGAAGCTCCCTTTCCTGAGGAAAGCCACGAGTTTTGCCAATGATTTCAACTCATTGCCCCCCCCCCCCCCCCCTCTCTGCTGGCTGCTGTTCATTTTGGGGGGAACAAGTGGACTATAGCCGGAATTGATAAAATGGATCCTCTTCTTGCGCAGACCTCCTTGAGCGTGGGGCGAGAGAGAGAGAGAGAGAGATGCTTCACGCACACTGCGAAACTGGCGACAATTTTATGCTCCGTTGGACCGCTGCTCCTTGGAGCTAGCGTTATCACCTATCTCCATTGTTTCGTGCGTTTCCGCTGAACTGGATGGAAAAAAACGTACCTTCCATTATTTCTGGCCACGACAGGTAGTGCCGGGCCGACGTCAGGTGGGCTGTCGGGTGAGAACTACTTAACCACGTCCGGGGAAAGACGAACGCGCGATGGCGCGAGGAAAGCAGAAGGAGCTGTTTTCCCCCTCCACTTTCTCCGGAGAAATGCTTTCAAATGGTTGCACTTTCCGTACCGTGTCACGTCGATTCAGCGCCAGGAAGTTGAGGGGAAATAATGATGAGACTGTGAAGGAAGGATAATTTTCAATCTACCACTCCTCCCTTGCTCCGTGCCATCTCCGCACCGGGTTCGCACCGGGTTATTTTTCCGTACCATAATCGCTAAACCGATCCTGAAGGATCCTTGACAAAAAATTGTCTAACCATGAGGCAACAGAGGTGAGAGCGAGGAATGAAAAATGCCCTTGAAAACGATGAACAGAACGGTTCTTCCGGTTTACCATTTGCGGGACAATTCCTAGACAGTTGGACACAAATGCCATAATCGTAATTGTTTTAGAAGAATTAAAAAAAAAAAACGATAGTGCGGCGAACATCGGAGGAGAAGAAAAAAGCTAATTTTAGAAGCAAATGAGCAAATGTAGAACGCATTTTCAACTATTCGAAGCATGATTACGCGGTTGGGTCTTTTGTTGGCCTATGAATTGGGTTTTAATTTAGGTTCTGTATGATCTACGGAACTTAAAATGTTTTTTTGTTCGTGATTTGTGGATTAAATGGATACAAAGATACATTGTAGTGGGACTCACGAATTTGTGTTAAGGATATAAATTTTCATTTTTATTATGTAACAATAAGAAGATTCACATTTTTTCACAACATTCTTTCTAATTCCAAATCTTTTTTAAAAAAACTCTTCTTTGTTTCGAGTATTTTTCCGAAACACGAGTATTTGGAATCGAGCCCTCGCCGTCGAAGGAAATGTTGGAGCCGGCATACGCGCTCGGCTATCCTGGACAAACGACGTTGCAGAGCTTTCTACAACTATAATAACCAAATAATGGAAAAGGATGAGTGAGAATAAAAATGATAAATATATTAACTCAATTTTACATTTTTTACATCGGATGCATTTCAACCAACAAATTAACATTACAACCATTGAAAAATGCAACGGTGCATGCATTGCATATTGTAAATTTAAAATTTCCTACTATAAACACAGCTATATTTGCACATGCTGGCCACATTGCGGTTTCCTCGAGTCGGTGAGGTGAAATATGAACTTCAATTACGCGATGCACGCGGGGGGAAAGCAAACGAAACGATGAAGGCAAAAGGATGATCTCCGCCGCAGGTCGGTAGAGGAAGTTTTCCACGTGTCGAGAAGCCTACAAGGAGGTTGACTCCTGTCGTCCGTGCCAAGAAAAGAGCCAACTTACAGAGGAGAACTATATTTGTAGACAGCCAGTCAGCCAGCAGAGTGTAACAGTTGCAGTGCGCACTTGTTTCCGCCCGTTTTCTCTGACTTCTGCTATGCTTCGAGCAGCCGTCGTTGTCGTCGTCGAATGAAAACTTTCATCTTTATGACGGCTTCCACCCACCGCCGTACCGGCTGCATCCCGCCTCCTTGCGGGCACATGTGTGCGGCGAAACTTAAAGATAAGTACGGCACATAAAACGACTAGCTGAAGGCGGGCAGTTGTTGAAAAATGCTGCCTTTTTTACTGTCTACCGTTGACGTGCCGAACCGAAAGTAGGGTGTGTTCCTAGCGCAACTCCTGACAGACCGAGGCAGACGTGCGCCATCTATCTGCCATCTGCCCAACATTGGATACCGAGGTTTTGCAGGCGCCGTCAGGAATCATTTCATCACACCACTGGGGTGGGGGGGGAAAACGGTTTGTGGGGATGTGTCGTCGCCGTTGTAAATCATAAACCGGGCGACGTGTATATCGAAGCGAATGGACCAGCTCCGGGCCGGTTGGATTTCGTGCCCACTTTACGACCCAAGCTCAGGTTCTTCACAAGCTGCCCATGTACTCCGTCTACTGCTTTCCTCAACTGGTACTTAATTATTACGGTCGGTAATGAAGCGGAAGGTAAATAAAAAAGAGAAATTAAAAGGGTTTGCACCGAATGGCAGCTGGTACACACTATGGAGTCATTAATTTGCTAAGAGTCGTGGTGGATCTCCCTGAATCGATCTTTGGTCCATGTTGATCCAATCCCCGTCGACAGACTCTGAGGTATTTTGAACAAACAAAAAAACCTTGACAAATATTGCGTTGATTAATAACTAGAGATTTTCTAACCTAGACTCAACACACACAAATAATATTGCCATTGCTTTCCCGACAAAAGTAGCTCAATTTGAACAAACATTGCACTGCATGCTGCTTTTTATTAGTTCAGGGTTATCAGCCATTGGTTATTCGTGCTACCGCAAGCTGGATGTACAGAAAAACATAAATTGCTCAAAGAGTGTGTGAGTGCTTGTTAAAAAATAAAATAAAACCATACTGAAGATGGTTCAACTTGAAATTACTACAATCTCGTTCAATTGCCGCTCATCAACTTGCAAACAAGATTGAAGGTCGAGGTTTGTACGTTCCCTTTTTTTTTTTTTTGTTCCTTGACATGGCTTTTTCCCCGAAGCCCTGTAGGTCAACGAACGGGCTTCCCGTGGAAAACCCGCCAGTGATCCAAAGCAAGCATGAACAGAAGGGCTGGGCTGGAGTAGAGCGAGTTTCAAGGGCGGGTTTGATTGGGAATGACGCAAACGCGCAATCATCGGGGATAAAATCTATTTACTCGGCAGTTTCTCCCGCTGTTCCATTTTCGTTTCCCATCCTGGGTGGTGCTTTTTCCCCTTTCCCGGAGAGACGCAGGGATACATCGGCGGCGGCTCGGCTTAATTGATTAATATGCCGGCAAATATTGAAACATGTTACTCGCATCGCCGTTCACTCGCTCAGCATTTCCGCTTCCATTCGCGAGCAAGTGCCGCCCCTTTTGAGCTGGTTTATTGAAAAAATCCCCCCCCCCCCCCCCCTTACATGGCTGTGAAAAGGCGCAACGTTGGAGCAGGCGGTAATCAACCACCGTCTAATGCTGTCAGTTGTGTCGACACAAAAGGATCAAGCCGTGGGCGCGCGCTCTCTCGTTTGCTTTCTATCGCAGTGCGCTGGCGGAGCTTTTCCGGGGTTTTCCCTCGGGCAGGTTGGAGCAAACAGCAGGGAAGGCAAATGGGGAACGTGATTTTCCCGGAGCTTGGGCCGAGTGCGGGAACGATCGGTTGAGTTTTAGGGAACCGAGAAGTTTGCGTGGCATTTGCTCATCATTTTATTTGGAAAGGGAGGAAAAATGAGAAAATGCTTTATGGCGTAACATTCAATCGCCTAAACGCCTTTTTGGTAAATATCAAAGTCTCAGTAAAACTGAGGAATTAACAAACAAACTAAAGAGGAAGTAATTTCTAACTGCATTCTTAAAGGATTCATGAGTGCTTAACTTGTTTAAAAATCCAAACATTTTTCTTATTTACCACTATTTCATATTATTTGAAAGCAAGTACGTTTAAAATAGAATTCAAGCATCGATTAACCTGTTTATAGATTCAACCGTGTTCATAATGTCTTTTTCTTCAACGGAATTTATCGTTTTACAAAAATTGCAAATCAAGCGCTGTGTAATGTTGACGCTACCTAATTGCCCAGCATCCGGCATCTTCTTCCTCTTTCGTTTCAAGTCCAAGAAGCATCCCGTTTTCTTTTTCTTTTTTAAACTAGCCAACAATCAACCCCTCTTCTTCGCCAGCCGAATTCCTCCACCGATCGATGCGCTTCCGGTTCACCAAGTAATATGATTGAATAAATTGCGCGATTGTATTGCGCTCCACCCCCCCCCCCCCCCCCCTCGTGCCGATTCCCCCCGGGCGTGTCGCACCGGGTGGAGCGTAAATTGTCAGTACAATTGTACAGTATCATTGCCCTTCCGGACCACCCGCCACTTCCCGGTGGAAAATGGAAGCAAATGCCAAAGGGTTTTCCCGTAACCCAACCGCGGCTGTTGTTCTTACGGTTGCGGTTGTTCGTTTGTTCCACACAACTTCCGCCTGGTTTCTCACGAGTTTTATGGTAGCGTGGGTGAGCGAAAGCTTTGTCGCAACCGTTTGCCTTTGAAATGGGTTTCTATACTGTTGCCGCCCCTTTTCCAACCCCCCCTCCCCCCCCTTTTTTTCTCTGAATCTCAAGAAGGATGTGCAGCAATCCACCGGTGGTATATCCTGGTGGCGTTCAGGGGCTTTTCCAAGCGCTTGTGTTTTGCGAGGTCTGTGTCGTAGCTTTTTCCCCCTCTTTTCTTCTGTGTGCGTGCGTTACACCCGGCTTGATACACTCTCGTTGGTTCTATCGTCTACTTTCGCCCCCTTTTCATTTCATTTTGGTTTTTATTAGATTTTATTTCATTCTCCAGTTCGCTCGTTTATAAATTGAATTAAATTTTCCCGTTTTCATTGCATTCGGCGGTGGATGGAAGCCGCACGACAATTGCATCTCGGGCCTCCCCCCTGGATGGTGTTTCCCTCTGTTCTAAGACGCTCCTGCGCTATTGGTCATGGTCATTGGTGTTGAGTTGGTTTATGTTATGTTACGTTTTCCATTACGTGGCTTCTCAATTGCATTCTGCTGGGTTCGATTTTTTTTTTTTTATTTGACAAGTCCAGTCGTTTATACTGCGCGCCGGTACGTGCAGTCAAGCTGACTGTGGCTGCACGTCTTGCACGTCTCAAACCACGGATTGAGTTTTCCTCCCATGCCATTTGGAGGTTGGTGCTTCTTTGCTTATAAAATTAAAAAAATTGTAAGGAACAGGCGAGGCTCTGGGAGGATGAGGGAAGTATGAGCAGGCAAATGCATTAAACCGCAAACGTGAAACATGGGGAACCTATCACAGAAAAGACCAACCACTTTACCTTGTACTAAGATGCTTAGAAGCACGAGGTGTGTTTTAGTTGTTGCTAAAAATATAATCAAAGTTAGATTTTCAGCGTGGGTTCAAAAAGATCAACTGCCTTCGCTGGCGGTTCTATTAAAACTGACTTTATTCTTCTCGATTCTGGTGTTGCTGTCCCTAACTATGCTGGGGGTCCCTATCTATGCTCGTGGTATTTATGCTGAGAGTGCGAATCCCACGATCGTCGCATGCTGGCGTGCCGTAGGTCGATCGCCTTTCGTTGGCGCGCGGGAGATCGGTCGTTTCTCGCTGGCATCCGGTAGATCGTATTACGGTGGTGCCGTTGCTGTGACATCAGCGTCAGCTAGTGTTGAGTAATGAGCAAAAGAGGTACCCACCTCACTCTGCTCACCTTACTGAGCAGGCTCATGCTCAGCTTGCTTCAAATCTAGGTACCTCTTTAGTGAGCGCAGCACTCACCTCTGCTCACCTCTGCTCAATGCTCACCTCTACTCAATGCCCACCTCTGCTTAATGCTCACCTCTACTCAATGCTCACCTCTGCTCAATGCTCACCTCTGCTCAATGCTCACCTCTGCTCAGCGCTGCTCAGTCCTCATCGCTGCTCAATGCTCACCTCTGCTCAATTGTCCGTTGTCCGCTTTGCTTTGCTTCTTTGTGCGGAAACGTTCGTTCGACGCTTGTTCGGTGATTTGTTCCGTGTAAATTTTGGGTGTCTGAATTTCTGCGTTTTGAAACGGCTGGACGCGAAATTGCGCTTTAACTTGCGAAACGTTCGTTCGACGCTTGTTTGTGACGTACAGAATTCTCGCGAAGCAATATTCTTTAGTTGTTCCGTGGAAATTTTGGGTGCCTGGTTTTACTGCGTTTTGAAACAGCCGCACAAAGAAGCAAAGCAAAGCGGACAACTGACAATTGAGCAGAGGTGAGCATTGAGCAGCGATGAGGACTGAGCAGCGCTGAGCAGAGGTGAACATTGAGCAGAGGTGAGCATTGAGCAGAGGTGAGCATTGAGCAGAGGTGAGCATTGAGCAGAGGTGCGCATTAAGCACAGGTGAGCATTGAACAGAGGTGAGCATTGAGTAGATGTGAGGACTGAGCAGCGCTGAGCAGAGGTGAGCATTGAGCAGAGGTGAGCATTGAGCAGAGGTGAGCATTGAGCAGAGGTGAGCATTAAGCAGAGGTGAGCATTGAGCAGAGGTGAGCAGAGGTGAGTGCTGCGCTCACTAAAAAGGTACCCTTTGCTCACTGCTCACCTTAGTGTGCTGAGTGCAGTGCTCAGTGCTCAAGTGTGTAACAATTCAGTGTTTTTACATGATTCATTGAGTGAAGACTTTTAAAAAACGAAGCTAATACAGCAATTTTTTTATCGATTCTCGATTGACTGCATGCAATATAATCTCTTCTTTAGATGAATGATTGCTAAATCATCATTTTATTACACTCCAATTTCGCCAATGCACCTATGGCGCCTCCACTCTCCACGATAGCGCCACACAACTTCGCCCGACGGGCGAACTCATCCACACTCGACACTCGAGTATAAACAAGACTCGCATAACTCATTCGATGAGTTATGCGACTGAACCATAGCATGACAAGTTTGAATAAACGCTCTCTTCTATTCTAAACTCCAAGGCGGTAAGACGTATCATCAGCGATATCCGAAATCCAATCCGAAACCGACTACATCCTCCACACACCTATTGGTTGTGCTGGATACGATGGTATAATTGTTCATCTATTTCCGTTTCTTTTCTCCTGCTTGTTTTTTCCCCCCTTACGGTTGCAAAACCAAATGCATCAGACCATCTGCTTTGATTTATTTACATGGAACCTTCTGGTTCCGGCGCCGGGTTATGATTTTGTTGCAAGTAAGGGCAACAAAACACACACATTATTTTCTGCCATTTCTGCGAGCTGTGCGATTGAATGGTTGACAAAAATACGCTTCCCACACAACATTCTGTAGCACGTCCTGTTTTCTCGTCTCGATCGGCTTTCGGATGGCGAAGCGATGTATGCATAAATAAAAAATCGGCAATAAAAATAAAGCTTCTCTCGCCAAAGCACCACACGCCGAAAAATCTAAACATGCCCGAAAGCGTCTGGAAAGTGAATTATAAATTCGAATGCAAATAAAACAAATCGCTTCCCAATTTGGCGCTCTTGATTCATGGCGAAGGTAGCAGTTCGGTTCGGCTTTCAGTTGTCTGTTTGCGTGTAGGCACTTGATTTGGAGGAATTCAATTGGATTTTTTTGTGATTTTGTGGGAAATTATTTTATGAACAGTTAATCTTTCACTAGATCGACGCTTTCCATTAGATACTCGCTGGTATACCAGATATTCCAATTTTTATTTGAAAAGCGACTTGGGTCAAAGCGGTTGGATATTCACGATACATATAGAAAGCAAACTATCCTTTATGTTTGTTCCCAACGCTCTGGAATCCTGTAACCCTATGATTTATGAACAATAATTATCACCTTCAAACTTACCCGACTCCATTTTGCTTAGTGCGTTGTCTGCCTTATCGAATGCCTACCGTTTACCACGTGCCATAATTTAGTAGCAATCCTCTACTCTACGGCACTGTTTGCTCTGTGTGCTACCACCGCCTGTGTGTTGGATAGTTTCATAATGTTTCCTCTCGATTTTTCACTATAAATCATCGGCACATTTTGCAGTTTGTTTCTTCCCGTCCGTCGTGCGGCGCCATCTTGAAGTACCATCGGAGTAATAAATCAATCCTTTCTCAGCTTCACACCATCGTCCACCGTTTTTTTTTTCTTTCCTCCTTGGAATGGGTTTTCCGGGGTGGGAGATAATGATATGGATACTTAACTTATCTATGGAAAGTAAATCTTATCCACGGTCTCCACGACGTGGCCTAACTATGCGGAACGCGAGGGCCAGATTGAATCGCCATCGGTACTAGCGGTGGTTGGTAGGAACTCAAAGGAGCAAGAATGAAAACGAGCTGAATGTGATGGAAAACCCGTGCGCTAGGAAAGGTAGAAGTGTGTTTCTTTTTTTTTTCTACATTTTACTTTCATTTGGCCTCCTGCTTCCTTCCCTTTCACCTTTTGCGAGCGATTTGTAACAAATGAGCTCATAAAACTTCACTCTGGCCAGTATTTACCGCGTCGAAACAAACTTGTAGTACACTACACACTACATACATTGTGTTTGTGGCGCCCCCAGCAACAACTCGAGCCTGGTTGGTGCAATATATCAAACGGGAAAACGTAATAGCAGATTGAAAATTAATGAATTATTCATCAGCTGAATAAAGCTGTGTGTGACGATTGCCTTTCCATCGCCATACAAAGTGAAACGTTTTGTTGGATAAATTACCGTTGAAAGGTTCTCGCCATGTAGCAACACTTGGTTTAAGATGTTGAAAGGAAAAATTCATCTGTTATGAGACCTGTAAGATCTGTGCCTTTTGCCTTCTGGATATGTTAAAAGTCTGAAGTTGAATTTTTCTTGGATATAATTGCACTATTCCAATTGCGGTTACTGTCGTGTCGTCACGAAAAAGAACCGCCTACATTCGGACTCTAAAATGGAACTCCAAAAATAGCCCTTGTCATTCATCAAAAACAAAATTTATCAAACCGTAATCATTCCTCTCTCGAGTGTTACTTGAAGATCCAGTTTTCGTCCCATTTCCTCCTCGCCAGCCGCTAGAGCTGACGTTCTTATCTACTCTTGCTTTTTGACCTTTCCTTTAGCAGATGCCATTTTTGTTTTTCGACCCAGCAGGAAGTCACATTCAAATTCCACTTTTAGCTTCGTTCAACCCTTCTCTACGCCGCCTGACTACGAGCGTAAAGTTCGGTAAGTACAGAAGTCATTTGGACCCTCGAAGATCAACTCGCAATGGAATGGACGACAGCGGTAACCCCTTAGGGCGAGTCGTACGTTTACAGATAAAGAGAAAAGTAGACAAAAAAAAAACCCCCCAAAGTGTGGGCCACGCAGATAAAAGTCCTACTCGTACGTAGGCAGCCCGTGCAAGCTTTATGGTCAGTGTTTAATATTTTACGACTTTTCACTGCCGCAGTGGTGCGGAATAAAGAATCTTTTCGAGGGGGACCAACGAAAGGCCCAACCCAAGAAACGGGTCCAGAGAATTCGCATAAGGATCCGCCAGCCGTAAAAGTGCTTTAGAAGCCAGTGAAGCAAAAAAAAAACACATTCATTCTTCAATTACTACTGAAACGTTCAGACCGAACTCTAAATCGAGATATAGTATTTCCCCTTTCCTTGTACAGCCTTTGCCGTATGCCGGGCCATAACATGCTTAGGCTTTGAAATGGGGTACGCTTGAATGGCAGGCTTTCACAAACTAAACCCCCTTACCTCCTGGTTGGAAAACACTGGTTGACGCTCGGCATTTGCTCCGGGTTTTCCCTCCCTGTTTTCCAGCGAAGGATTGCTCGGAATTCCATTCGACGGAACTTGCCCACAAAAATGAGCACGAAAATGACAACTGTCTCAATTGCTCCTGACCCGACATTTGACCTTCGTCAATTTGATGGCTTATTAATGAATGTGCTGTTCATTTTATCTTTCTACCCTGCGAATATTGAAAAAAAAAAAGAAAATGGGAAGAGACGGAGACGGAAGAAGGGCAACAACTGTGATCCAGATGGTAAACTATTTTATTGCCACTGACAGATTGGCGTGATCGAAAGCTAACGATTGGATCGTCCAATTCCGGTGTGGTTTAAAGCTTTTGGGTAAATTGCCCAATTGCATCACATGCTAATGGATTGGGTTCGTGACAGAGGTGCGATCCTAAAACTGGGACCACTTCCTCCGGCGTTCGGCGGTTTGCGATTTCCTAATCAATCAAACAATCTTTCCAGAGCGTTTCGCCTTCGATCATCGTCCAAATGTTCATGCTTCTGCCAGCAGATGGAATTGTGTCCCAATGGGCCGCCCGGAAATTGGTTCATCTGGAACCGGAAAGTGGTCCAATTGAACGAAAATTTGCCTAAACAATCCGAGGGCGGAGCGAACAATGCATCCTGTTTGCTTCCGGGTCATTTTTGAGTTTCCACTAGCAATTTGACCGCATTTGAGTTAATCGGTTGAATCCTTTTTTACATTTATGCGTTTCTTCTCTGTTAGCTCAATGAGACGTGAATAATCACTTCAATTCTATCATGTTTTTTTGTATACTGCTGATTGCCGATTAGAACTTGTTGGATCTGAAGCTTAATTCTGCAAAATAAAAAAAAGTAGGATTCCCAACAGGGATATTTGCACCTAGTTGTGTTAGAAGCATTCTAGTTTTTTTTTTAAATATAAATAACATTGACTTCGCAGAGAACAATCATTTTAATTGCAAATCCGCAAACATTAGCATTGGCGGTAAAATAATAAATAATGCACATTTAAACGTAACGGAACTTTACCTTCTCGAGCCAAAGCAACCTCATGCCGCATGGGATGCGATAAACATTCCCATGGGTGTCGCAATTAAATCAAAATAAAACCACCTTTTTCCACATCACACAATCGCCTGGGGGTAAAATCTTATCCACTTCCGTTGCCCAATCCGACCGAGTCGTTGCAACGCCATTGTGACTTGCGTGCGTCAACTGCATTTAGACTTTCAGAATGAATGCACGAAAGGGGCAAACTCTGTTCGTTAGGGAAATTCAATTACGATCACATGTCACTTTCTACACTAACTTTTGCTGCGCATCCGGGCCGGTGTTGACTGCTGCAGTCAAGTGTGTGTCTTTCGACTAGCTGCAAGGTAGTGCATCAAATATCATTATGCGAAAATAGTGGTTGCCGGACAGTGGCGGAGACGGGAAACGTTTTCTCCGCAAAGGTAGCCACATACTTGGACCGACAAGCTTATCCGGGAGGTTTTGCTGCTAGTCGGAGTTGACGAGCGAACGCCAAGATGACGCCAACAAACCACAGTTCATCTTGCCTTGCGCGCTACGTCACCGCCAATCCGTGCACTCCGAAAGCTGGAAAAAAAATGTAGAAAAAAATAAGAATCATGTTTCATCTACGGTTTTGACAAATATTTACAAATGCTACTATATCATCACTGTTAGATTTTTTTTCTCGTTGAAGATATCCCGAGCTTCCCGACGCTGGAGTATCTTTTTTGTAGACGGCAAACCAAGGCAAAAGTTTCACATGTGCTTATGATGATCCTTCCTGGCGAAGCACGCGAACAGCAGGCAATGAGACCTTCGTTTGAAGCCTGAGGGATAGGTTCAAAGTGGAGGAAAAGTGAAAACACTATGAAAGATACCTCCATATCCCACAAGAATGGAACCACAATTCAAGGAACGCAGTGTATAGATGAGACTTTCAGAAGTTTGTCCCTGCTCCTGCAGTGGATGTATCATATTTCATCTTCCTAGTAGGCTAACAGGAAAGATACGAAATAAGATAACTTTTTCTCCACGAACGGACCAAAACCATGCAAAGTGTCATTGCTTACCAACGCGGGAGCGGAGTTTAATCAACAGCATAATTAAAAAGTTATTATCTTAACCTCAGGAGAATCACACCAAGCTTCCAGTTAAAATGTCAACAGAGTCTTTAACAGATTTAAGCAACTGGTTTGTCGGTGTCTCTATTGACAAACATCCTACATTTATGGCCTACTGTTATAAAATGAGTTGTTTGCTTTGAAATTCAATTAGGAATTTTCATATTTGTAACCCCAGCAGGCATCGTTGCTGAACTTGACACTGTTGAAAATGAAAGCGACCCGATGGCCTCGAGGAAAAAAGCCGATGTAAGTGTGCGACCTCAGTTTCCAAAAGTCCCGAAAGTAAAGAAGAGACTTCATGTTGTGCATTCCCCTAGGAAGAAAAACTGAGGCGTCGTCGTTTGGCCAGGTTTCGCTTCAAGCAGTTGATTCACGTGGTGATTTGCAACCGATACTGGATAGCCGAAATCGAGGACCAGGAAATCGGCAACAGCGTTCACCGGAACGTCGCTGTCATCGAGCGTCGTCTAACGCACAAGGGAACCTTAACGATCATCGTGTGTGCATCACCACATCTGAGAAGAAAACAATTCCTTTCATCTCTCGTGCGATTGTTTTTCCGGTAGGAAAAGAAAATTCTCAACAGTCCCCCCGGGGAGCGGACAGAAGATGCTCGACGCATACTAAGGCTTGTCTTCCGGAAGATAGAATGCATGCAAGAGTTCACCGATGGACAGCTCGACGATCTGGCCGGCTGTGCGACCTTTCAATACTGCGAGCCGGGAAGGGTCGTCTTGCGCGAGGGCCATCAACCCCATGCGGTCTACTTTATCTCGAACGGTGAAGTCGTCGTGAGTCGCCTACAATGGGACAATGTGAGTTTTTTTTTGCATTGCTTTTAATTTCAATACGAAAGCAAGCTGACCATCGATGCATCCATTCTATGCACATCGAACGCTGCTTCTCGGGATTATTAGATCTACAAAATCAACACCGACGTACCCTGTGGAACTCGCGTTCGAGGGCAAATGTTTGGAGAAATTGCGCTGCTTCACGATTGTCCCCGCACCGCGACCTGCACCACGGCAAGTAAGCCCACACGCCTTCCTGGAAGGTTGTGCCCAGTTATTTGAGTTTGTGCAAAGTATGTCAACCTCAACGTGGTAATTGCGACACGCGTTTTCTCTCTTCATCCCTTGCCGTGAAGCTGACTGTGAGCTACTGTGCGTGGTTCGGACGGATTTCGATCGCATCCTGAGGCGCACACTGTTGGATCGCTGGGCCCAGATTCAGAGAGCTCTCGAACGCTTTGATTATTTCAAACATTGGTCTTCCGATCAGGTAGGTAGGTAGCTGGGCTCTTGTTCAGTAACAGTGTTCATGGGAATATGTGAAGGAACCTTCCTCGTGGTATTGTAGGTGAGGGAATGTTGCATTCTGAGTGGAATCGTCGAGTATGAGCCGCAGCAGAAGCTTCCGGTGAGTGAGGGAGGAACCGAACGAGATTGTGCACATTTCGTACTGAGTGGCCAGTGCATGATACTGCAGTGTCTGACGGTATCGAAGGTGAAAGGTAATTTCCAGCTGCTACAGATACTCTTGGAGGAGAACAAGCCGGGCAAGGTAGAAGCGGGCGGAACGAACGAACGCCCTTCGGTAAGACCATCACACAGACCTCCATCATTTGAAAAATAGCAGAGACTAGGAAGGAATTTCGACGACCATACTTCCGCAGGACCCAAGCGCCGTGGTCGAGCATCGCTTCATCGACGTCGGTACGTTCAGCTGTGGGGCTGCGTTCGGACTCGGCGAAACCATGCAGCATCGGATGGTGGTCGCTCGGACCCGAGTCCAGTGTTTGGCGATTCCGCGTGACTGGCTGTTCGAACGGCGCCAGAATGTTGGCAACACCTGGCAGCGCGTACGCATGCAGCTCGACATGACCGTGCCGAGCCGCGGTCGCTTGTTCGAAATGTTCGTTCGCGAGCATCGGTGGCGACGCTACCGGAAGGCGCTGGTACAGGAGTTCGTGCGGCGCAATCCGCGCCAGAACCCGACCCGGCTGGCCGACGTTCCTATCATGTGCCGGGTGGAGCAGGGTGATTCGGAATAATCATTTTTAATTGGCGTGAAACTGTTCCCACGGAACGTTTTGATTTTTTGTTTCTGAAAATTGTCTTGATGGTTAAAATTTTAAAATGAAAACGTTTTGATCATAGGGGTTTCTGTTAAATCATAAAGGTTGTTGTCCACCTTCTTTATGTCATACTCATCGGTTTTTGTTTTCATGTTTTGCGAAAAGTACATTTTGTTTACTGTATGGTGGGAACTGTATTTGATTATGGTATGATGCGTCATGCGCTGGGTTCTTGCATTGACCCTTCCAGCTGACCGTCGTATGGTGCATGCTTATGCTTTGCTTGCACTTCAGGTCAGCGTCATGGGCGCCTCGGATTTCTGCCCTTCTTTTGGAAGCATTCCGTTTCTGGCTTTGTTGTTCAGTTCCACGCAATGTGTCTTTGTGGTACTGACCTAGTTTCGTTCTTTCTGCAAATTGGCAATTGGATGTTCCGTTTGTGGGAATTCGGTCTGACTGTTCATGGTCGTGTGTGGTTTGATATCTTACAAAGCATGGTCTGATGTAAAGTGTGCGTAGCTACAATTGGAAACTCTGGTGCCTTTTTGAATGACTTCATGTCTGTCAGCAAAGAACATAGCCCTACGAAATATAGACGAGCATTTCAAATATAATGTTTATTCGTCGTTTGGACCCGGGGAAATAGACATATAATATTTCCAACTTTCACAACCGAATGCCACAGTTCGGTACATACATGTGAAGATCCGTATTTCCGTCAAGCAATCAACGCCAACGGTAAACGAAGGATGGGAAATGCCTTAGGCAAATAGTGACGTTGGCATTCGCTGATTGATTAGCAACGCTAATTATATGCTTCTGTTCTCGTTGAATGGCACGCAGAGAACCCACCATTCCAAGGCGCCTGGGCCAACGAGAAGATTGAACCGCAAACCGTTCAATCATAGATCTATATTAATGAAATCCTTCCACTCGCTCTAAGTTGTGGAGCGAATAGGGAAGGTGAGTTTGTGGCTCCAGTGATGGCCATAATTTAATGAACCATCTGTTGATGTTGACCAATTTCATCCATTGGTTCCAAAATCGGACATCCATTCGCACAGACCCAAGCGCGTGGATTGCATTAGATCAATGCCGAATCGGAACGAGCGGAAATGAAAATTCATTTGCATCCAATGGATTATTCCTGAGAGGATTGTCCGAATCTCCGGAAATCGTCCCTGACTGTGAGAAGATCAGTCGGTACGGTGTTGAGTATTGAACATAGGATTGCTTCGTATCCGCTTGTGGTCCGTTTCTGTTCGTTACCGGTTCAAAGGCTTTCCGAGTCGCTAATGAAACAAAACTCGACCTGATCTCTCTAACCTTCCATCTAGCAATGCAAGGAGCGGAACAGGAGTTTCTACTGTATTCCTACGAAATCGATTGCACCGCACAGCTTCCCCACAGCTGGAACTGTATAATGAACCTGCGTCTCATCTGACCCATTTTGGAGCTGGTGCGAAGCCGTCATAAATCTTGCAGCTCATTGCAGCGATAAGACACCAAACGACGCGATAACAACATGTAATACCACACGGCTGTTCTCCGGTCCGGGTGTTAGGTAAGGACACCATTCGAATGAACCCACTTTCAAGTGAATCTTTCCTTGGATAGTCGACACCGACGTCGTCATCGTCTCCCAGCGTCGTTCAGCTGTACGTGTATGTTACGAGAAAAAATCAATTTCCTCCGAACACGCCACAAAAAGTCGTCAATCAGAGGAAGAAACGCACTCGGCGGCCCACGTTCCCCGAGTCGCACGGAGACGTTGACGATTTACCATAATCTGATAATCCGCAAAACTATCATCAGAAGCTCTCGCCGCTGTTTGGCGTGGGTCGACACGTTCTTCTCGTTTCCATCCAGTCGGCAATTCCTTCCATCAGGATCAGCATACGTATTCGTAAAAAGCGTCCATACCGGATTGGAACTCTGCGACCTGTACTGGAATTTTTGCAAATGTCTCACCTGCTCCATGCTCCGGAGCACCGGTAGGCGGGGCTCAATTTAGACGGAGCTTTATGCCGAGCCCAGCTTAGCTTCAGGTGGGAAATTGAGCTGCAGGTGCGGAAATTCTGTGCCGATACTCGCCAAGCCAATACAACGGAAGCAATCGACACCTGCCGTACAGTCGAGTAGGAATCGTTTATATTCGTTTTGTCGGTGAGTGGTACAGGTTTCCTTTCTTCTGCCATGAGATGAGGTTTAGCTGTGTATTTTCGATTTACGTTGGGGGGAGGTTCTTTTTTTTCTTCTTGACACTGTTCTCACTTTGAATCGTTGTCAGCTTGCGGTAGGTTACGGATTCTTAAAGGTGCTAAGTGGATAAACTGGCGTTTCCCTGTGTTGGCCTTGGTCCAAATCAGTAAAATCCTTTATGCTTCCCCTTTTCAATTTCAATTCCATTCAATCGTTGCGTTCAAACGTTCACGAGAGTATGTATTCAGCGTAGTCCGACCGTAAATCCATGAAAATTGGAAACAAGGTTTCTCGTCGTTGGCGTAATTCTGAACCAATGCCATTCGTTTAGTAGCGTGTGAAATCTTTTTCACTTTACGACTAAAACGACACTTTGGCGAAAGGTGAATTTAATTTTATTCAAAGAGTTTGGATTTTGGTTATAATGGTCTAACTTTAACCTTATACTATTATGAAAGTCCAGTAATATACCGAATGAGGTACGTTGTATGAAACAACAGAAAGATGAATGGATAAATCATCATTTGCACTTCCAACACATGTAATGGCTAACAATACGGTCGAAAACGTTGATTGATTGTTTCAGAATGAACGTCCAATTTTCAGTAAAGTTTGTCGTCGAAAGCTTCCAAATTGTCAGCTTATTTTTATTTCGTAGGATTTTCCCCCATCCATGAGATTGATCTTCCATTACTGCTAATTACATTTGGGGTGGCAACATTTTTTTTTTTTACGATTTACTCGTTCACGCTCGAAAGTGCGAAAATGGTTCCAAACATGATTTCAAATCAGGGATCGCAAAAGTTTATCGGCTCCAATCAGTCTTAATTAGGATGCCGGCAAGGCAAGTCGACAATGAAACACCGGACCCTCGTTAAGGGGTTAAACATTAGGTGAAATTTATAGGCTTACCAATGGAGGGGGTTGGTCTGGGATCGTTGATCACGTTACATCTTTTGGAGATTGCAGCGTGTTGCTCCATTTATCGGCAATATTAGGGTTTCTTTAAAAATAAAATGCGTTTGGTAACAAAGCTGAAAAATCAGTTTATAGTCTGTGTAATTTTGCACAGTTAGGAGGTTAATTAAAGCAGAGCCTTTTTAATTGAAATAGTAAACTAATCTGATAAATAAATGCAAAATCTCTCGAAGACGGAACGCAATTACAAAACAAGTGAAGCGAAACATAATTTATTTTAAGGTGAATTTCTACGTTCAGGAGCAAAAAGAATACACTTTGCTCTGTCTAAGCTTTAAAATTAGATTGGTTGATCAAATAAATCGTTCATTTAGTCTTTTACTCATAAGGCTAACCTTCTTGTATCCCTTCAGATCCTCTTTTGATAAGGCGTTCGGCCGAAAGTCATATCATCAGAATCACACGTCCTTGGAAGTATGCGCCGAAACAGGAGTCTTTGGTCGATGGACAATATTGCAGCGCAGCGTCATCGTCCCCCCCCCCCCCCCCCCCCCCCAACTGGCCTTATTAGACTTCGGACGCAGATGGAGACGAAATCCGCACGTCACTGTGACCAATAAGAGTCAAGCAAATGACAACCAGCATCAGAAGGGTAAGTCCTTCACCGGGGAAAACGCTAATCCTTGCGCTGGAATGGGGAACGGGGAGGTGATGACTAGATGGAAAACTGATGGGAAGAACAAACAGAAGACAAACAAACGAATGGCGACACCTCTGACAGGCGACATGACGGTGTCGTAATGACACTCCGAGGAATTGTCCAACCCCCTGCGATGTATCGTGCGTCGTGCGAACGATTCTTTTACTCC
This sequence comes from Anopheles atroparvus, assembly GCA_914969975.1. Classification (NCBI taxonomy): domain Eukaryota; kingdom Metazoa; phylum Arthropoda; class Insecta; order Diptera; family Culicidae; genus Anopheles; species Anopheles atroparvus. The sequence goes on from CAJZCY010000004.1 coordinate 17,078,041, forward strand.
ACTTTTCCAGCGCCTTGTTGCCGAGCTGGAAAATGTGTGTTTGAACGCCATCATACCGTCGCACACCACGTAACGCTCATTTGCCGTTGATTCCTGTCACGTTTTGGGCAGCCCGGGACATGACGGGCCAACATGTTCACGCACACGCAGCCCTTCCACGCCGCGCAGCTGAATGGTAGGGAAATTTCAATTAATTCCAGATTGCAAACAAACACAGGCGAGACAGCAATCCTCGGCACATAGCGCAGTATCTTAAACGGGAAACAATGTGAGTTGGTGAGGAAAATTAGAAAAAAGAAAGAAGGGACTACAACAGAGGACAGACAACAATCCAAACACATTCAAACCAGCTCACGTAATCCCGCGGTAACGTCACTTACGGGAAGGAAGATTGTGTGAAAAGCAGTTACGCTCATTACAACCCATCCCGACGCGTTAGTGCGCAGCAAGACCGAGTGGGAAAATAAATATCTTCCAATCGCAATCTCGTGTGACATGGGGTGTAGACATTAAGACCCCTTTCCACCCCTATCCCAACCGAAAGACGCTGCATGGGGCACGAGAACACGGGGGTGTTGTGGGTTTTTTGGGGCGAAACGTGAGGCTGACACTTGGAAGAAGTTTCCTTGGCATGGCAAGAGTTCTGTGCTCCCGGCAAAGTTGTGTGCTCCGAACGATGTGTCTGGGATGCCCGGGGCTGTTTGAAAATAGCTCCATCGCAATTAAAACAAACCCCTTTCACGCTGACAATGCCCCAACACGTTCGGGGAACTCGAAAATCAGCTCACCTTCTGCCAGTCGGATGGTTCGATGGTTTCCTAATTGATATCGGATTTCATTCGTCGCCTCGCAACCTGCACATAGAGGTGGGCTCGGAAATTGAAACAGAGATTATCTTTCTACGGGGACGCTCCCCCAGAAAACCCCGAAACCCCGGAAACCAGCTGGCAGGTGGCTGGCTTGGGATCTGGAGGGTAACGATATATTTGTCAGTGACATATTAATATACGCGTTCACCATCAATCCATGCTCCTGGCAGAACCGGGAAAGTGTTTGTTACAATCCCTGCAGTAGTAGTTGTTCCGTTCAATTTCTATATAGTGCAACTCTTTGGTTCTATCGAATAATTAGGATCGCAAATGCGTTGGAAACGCAATACCAAAGGTAAGGCCTTTGAAATGAAATGAAATGAAATTTGAAATGTGCATTTTCGCGAATGTATTTTTGTATTTGCTCGGAATAGGCCATGTATTGGAAAACCTCTGGTGATTTTTTTTTTTTTTTTTTTTTTGTAGAACGCCATAACGGTTACATCGAATCAAAAGGAGATACCAGACGTGCACTGAATAGAACTACATACAAAGCCTCTTTTTATGTTTTTGCTTTAACGATTTCAATTATTCAGTTAAAATATCTGTTACCATTGCTCATGTGTGTGTATGCAGTTTTCCCTCATTCTAGCTCGAATGAGGCTATTTTACTCCCATTAAAAGCTGGCTTTTTTACTTCGCACATTCACCCTCGTTAACCACAATTCCATTTTGTAGCCGTTGCGCATGAGAAAAAAAAAACACGGTGATAACACGGAAGGTGAGTGCGAGGGCGGACGGAGGGCACAGATTTATGCTACTCACGAACAATAACGCTCCAGCCCACAGACAGACACTGGATTTTGTATAGCCAACCGGGTAATGGCAACAAAATGGTTGGCTAACGGCTTTATCGGACCGGGGTTGTTTTTTTTTTTCGTTCAGGAAAGGGAAGGAGAATGTTTTAAATGGATAAAACGAATAGCGGCAGATAACAAATTCAATACGTTGACAGGCAGGGTATGTTTTGAATATAACTTGCAAGCCGGTAGAAAAAAAATCGCCTGAAAACGAAACTGAATTTAAAAAGTGCGGTTCGTTTTGGTTTCGTTGTCCTTTTGTACCATTTAAATTCATCCACGGACGAAAACTGATGTAAAAATGCAGTTTTTTTTTGTCTGCAATCGATTTGAATATGATTGAATAAATATTCCATCACAAAAACGCGCCGAACGAAATCTTCTCGTTTCGCAATTGTTCAAACAGGTTCTATTGAAGGTGCGTCCCGAGGCCGAAGGTCGATTTATCCATAGGTTCATGGTCGCGATTCGTGTTTCTAACCCACAACCACAAATCTATAGTCGCCGACCCGAGCGAACAAGTGAAGTGATGTGTCGACGTTTCCCGGAAAGTGGTTCGGTTTGGCGTTCGATCCACATCCGGCGGTTTTTCACACAACAGGCCCTTCGATTAGCCTTGCCGGATCTAATCAGCCCTGGGATAAGCGGGTCTCGGTGTCGGCTAGAAAACTAGGTTCTCAACCGGTGCGTGATTGATTGTATCCGATTGTATGTGCATGTGGGCTTCGGTGCCGAGCGGGGAAACAATTCAACATAAATCACCGCTAACCGAATCCATGATTTTTAGACCATGAAACCTTCGGACGATGAGATTGTCAATCACGGCCATTCGATGGGTGTCGATCGTTCCAGCAGCTGCGATTTTCCTCAAGCTCAAGCAGATATTCTGTCTACCCTCGTATTACGGGACCCGCATGGTTGACTAATGGGACATCAAATTGATGAAGGTCAATTCGGGAAAGATTTTTCCTAATTTGTGTTCCCTTTTGTGACACAAATCGTTACCTAAACGAAGGCCCCGATAGACGCTGGTGGCTCAAGGGATGTCAAGGTCATGTCATGCGGTTTTTTAAATTGTCAAATGGAAGAATGAGTATAAGGGGTCAAGGATAGCCGAGCTCGTACGCCGGCACGAACACGACCCACGAGCGGCGTGGGTTCGAATCCCAACCGGACCTCCACCTGGAACGAAGGGAAAAAGTATGATTAGCTTAAAAATGAGTATGATTAAGCTTGACCAAATGATGGACCAGGAAGTAGAAGCTCCCTTCCAGTTTTCTCTCTTCGAGTGTTTTGCTGTATTTCTCGTGCAAGTTGTTTATTTTTTTTTTTTTTTACTTTCGCAGTCCATCTACTGACCAAAGCTCAATGAAAACAATTGCAATCTGAAGAAGAGCTTGGATGGCAAAATGGATGACGAAGATTTTCTGCGAAAATACTTCCCTAAAGGACATTTTTGTTCCATTCAACTCAGCCCCTTAACGTCACGTGAATATGAATCTCTTCGCATCGCCTTCAAAACTGCCAACTGGCAACCTTCCTGCAAAGCGTAGGAACAGCAACGGGCGTCCAAGTTCCGGTTAAAATTCTGTCGCCTTCCTTCGAATCACGCCCCGTTGCCACGTTGGCGAAGGAGAGCAGGAGGAATTTCGACAGCTTTCCCAACATCACTTAACTGCGATCAATTTCCCATTGGCCGTCCTGGGGGTTGGCAGTAAAATGCAGCCAAACTCTCAAAGCAATCAACGAGGACACGGTATCAACAATCAACCAGGTTGGTAAACCGGAAAACCCGTCTCGTTGCCGCATCCTCTGTTCCGGTGCACTTTCTCTCTCTCTTTCTCTTTCCTGTGGAGTACATTTTTTTATCCGTCCACGAATTGGTCGCCCGCTCGCCGACAGCCCCGGTGATGGTTGTGATGGGTTTTATGGTGAAAATGGCAACCCGATGGCACCTGAGGGAGTATCAGCTAAATTTTGAGAAGAATCATCTAAACCAACCGTCCGACCGATTCGCTTCGTTCCATTACCAATCCGGTTGGCGTGGCTTTCTTTGACAGGTACTTCTTAGACCGGTGCGGTGTGCGGTTACGGTTGCTGTCACAACGGCACCGGCGGGGCTGCTCTGCCCTAACCGCGCCGGTAAATGGCGTATCGGTTCCGGTACCGCTGGCTGTTGCGTCTGGTGTTGCATACTTCCAGGCGCTTTCCTTCGCATTGCAATCTAGCGCTCACTTACGGCATTCGAGAATGGTTGCCCATGGAGACGCATGGTTCGGTTGGGTTTTGCTGGGCAGAGAAAGGCTGAAGTGAAGAAAGGAGGATCCGTCAGCAGCTTTATTCCAATGAAATAAACGAACTACGAAGGCAACGGACGGACCGAACGGATGGCTCGAGCACCGACTGAAGTTTTCATGTAATTCCGCTTGTGCATGGTTGAGAATTTGTGCAACCCTCCCCCCCGGTTTGCCCCCGAATGCTCCCACTCCCCCCGGGGGCGCTTCACTATTTGCGGGGGTTTGTTGAGAAATTTTTCATTTGCATTCTATGCTCCGTAGTAATCCTCCGGGTAGAATTACACCGGTTTACTGCGGGTGTGCGCTCGCTACTGGCTTTTGTTTTCTTCCCCACTGGCGAAGTGTGACGAAGACAAGGAATGTTAGCTGTTTTATGAAACGATAGTTCGAATTGGCGCGCGGAATATCCCAGCAGCAAGCCCACTGGGGAACCGTTGAAAGCGCTGGTTGCCATTGTGACGAGAGCTACGTTTAAAATCGTGGTGGAAATGAAGAAAAAAAGAGCTTTTCTGTTACTTTGCACTGAACAGCACAGAGTAACACCAAGCGGACAATTAAGTTTGTATCGGCCAAATATCCAAAACGTCGCCAATCGGCATACTCAGACACATATTTAACCTCTTTGCTGCCTTACGAAAGATCGCGATTGTTCGATTGGACCGACCGACAAAATTTAGCTTCTAAATATCGCCATTCTTTCATCGAATCTGATATATTTTCGACGAACAGCAATGAGCCACCAGGCGCCTCCATAAAAACCAAAAGAAAGAACCAGGCGCCTCCATGAAGTAATGAAGGAAAATCTTTATTTAATATTAACCTTACCCAAGACCAAAACAAAATCCATTCCGTGTAAAACACATCTACATAGATCAGCAAGGGTTAAATCAAAAATACACCACTTGAGATTTCGAACGAGAACTCGTACGTTTTGGCTCATCTGCGGCCACTTTTGAGAAAATGATAACTGACCAAGATGGCCGATTTGTTGAAGAAAGATAGGAACGATTGCGTATTTTAAATATACTTTTCATCGGTGAGAACTTATTGTTGAAACGGTTTTATTAATATTTTTGATTGATATATTTTCCTTAGAATTACTCGATCATATGCGTCCTACTGTATTAAAATTTTTCCAAGCAGCAACAAACTCTTCGAGTAAACTCCAAGACCTCATAATTTGTTGAACCAGCAAAATACGGCACCTTTTGCTGCTCCCAATGGTTCAGTTCTTTTATTTTGAATAAAAAAAAAATACGGAAAGATAGAACCGGCCTGCATCCTTGCAAAGACACTCATCTCCTCGGGGTCACGTTTAGCTTAGTGTGTGTGTGTGTGTTTGTGTGTGAAGGCTTTGCCCGTTGTTGCATCGATGCGGCAGACCTGCAGAGGACTGCCATGCGGTTGTAGCGACCGGGCCGAGGTGAACTCGTGCCGGTCGGGTTTTGTTCCATTGTTGCCCGTCTTGACAAGCGGTAATAAATTATATTTTTCAGAATTTATGCTTTCATAAACACATGACGCACGTACCGGGGAGTTTGTGACCCGCGCAAGACAACTGCGAGGCCGTCCAGCGACAAATCGCCCGGGAAACCGGCACGACGACGGCGTTGACGCTAGCGGTCCTAGCGGTGACCGAACAAACGGGTGCCTCCTGCAGTGCATTTTCCTAATTTTCGGAAAAGCTTTCCTGCTCCAGGGTTTAGCGGTGAATTTATGTTTTGCTTCCACGCTGACGTCCCCGGCGCGCCATTCATAGCGCTGGTATTATGTTGAACTTCTTTTTTTTTCCTCTATCTTCACCTTCTCTTGTGGTGGGCAAACGAGTGGCTTTGAGTAGCCGTTCACCTTTCCCCAATATTCGGAGCACAGATAAATTTCAAAACAACGCCTGCCATGCGGCCGGCTGTGGATTTGGTGTCAGCTATCCTATTTGTTTTCCTTGTATATTAAAACCGTTCCACAGAACAGCCAGCAAAACACGTGCAACATAATCAAGCATTATCTAGTCCTTTTGGATAATAGATATGCCGACCGCAAACGAATGCTCTTAGCAGAAAACATTCTGACCACAAACCATAAGCCTGTGAATATAAAACTATCGAAAGCGTCAGACTACAAAGAGCATTTTATTTTTAAATGTTAATAAAATGTTTTAAAATAGAAGAAACCTCATGGCGTTCATTTTATCAAAATAGCATCATTTCGCAATCCATTTTTAACGCCCTCCAGAAAGAACGAACAGCTTCTTTTTGCATATGTCGACGAGGAACGGGAACCACAAGAGAGCTCTTTAAGCGAGGGAGAGTGTTTTAAGGGGCCGACCATTTTTTTCTCAATGTCTCCATCTTTTATGCCGCCAACCGTCTTAGACCGCGGAAAAAAAACTACTCAATATGCAACGAAAACCTGACGCACTCGCGAAATAACTAGCTTTTTCCGTGGATTGAAAAGCATTGCAAACAAATGCGCGGCATGGAAGCCAACCAGGCGTCTTCCCATTTCAGAATACTTCAAGTGGCTTCGTTTCCGCTTCTGGGGCTGAAAATGCATTTTTTTTTTTTTTTGGTCTTGCCATCAAAACTCGAGCAACCGAGGTTCCTTCGCAAATTGGATTTCGTTGAAGAAGAACAGCCCCACGACATTCGATGCAAGGGCAGGCATAGTTTGGGGGTGAGTGTATTATCTACGAAACGAAAAAGATGGAGTTGAAGTGTAGCGGGATTATTGCGCAGTTTCCAATCCGTGCACGACACTCCATGGAATCCCCCCTAGTACCAAAATCATGCAACGCGGATTAAACGCGCTACATTTCCCATACAAACTGACTCTGCTTCACCCCGTTCCTCCCATTCTTTCCATATTGCACCCCCCGCTAGCCTACAATGCGAGCGGACTTGCAACTTCACCTGCTTGTATCGTAGAGCCATCACTATCCCACACACACACATCGTTCGGTAGTTTGACAACTCAGTTTTGTTTTGATCTTGAAAGAGGTAAAAGTGGTGCTGATCAGTGCAGACTAAAACAGTGAAATATGTGTAAATTAAGTGTTTAACGGTGATAAAAATGTGTTTAAAAGTGTCCAAGGCTCAAGAAAGGGTAAGTATGAACGAAATAATAATGTTCTAGATGTTTTTTTCTTCTACAGCAGCGAAGCGGAAGAGGCATCATCCAGTGACGGCATCATCATCCGGCTGATGTGCTGCAGCTCTTGCCTCGAAAAAGTGCAATCCAAATATGAAATTCGTGTTATTGTGTTATCTATAAGTATATTACAGTGAAATATACGTGTTTAAAACTGAAAAGTGTGTACGTGTGTTTATTCATGTGTAGGAAATATTTCATCGACGCGTCCGTTTGATGAGAATGATGACAAAATTCATCGCATGATTCAAAACATCGCATTGACGCATGACATACGTGTAACGGCGGGTAGCAGGGGAACGCGACGTTGCTGGTTTACTCCGTTCGCAACTTCCATCGGAGCTCTCTACATAGTATGAACGGAGCTCCGTTGCTCGCGCAACATGGCCAAAAATATTCCTCGGGATATATGTGTGTAGAATTCATACCTTCCACCTGCAACAAGATACTTTAATGGAAAAGACATGCGTTGGGTATGTGAAGATTTTTCTAGCTAGCTCGTTATTTTTTTAACCTGCTGCTTTCTATGATTTTTTTGTTGTTGTTTTTTTTTTTTAAATATGATTCCACCTATTCCTAGTTCGACAGGTATTTGCCACGAGGGTGAAACGAAACTGTTAGGCCAGTCATTTATCTCGTCCCACTAGAATGAGCAAATAGCAAATAGTTATGAACAGCACGATACAATCCGACACGGCAAAACGTTGCCAAAATCCAACATCCGGAGCTTGGTCAATAAATGTGTCAACTGAAATTACGACAAGTATTCAAATAAATCGTTTTTTTTTGCAATCGCGTTAAACGCTAACCATATCGTAAAACTTTACATTAAGACCCTCCTTGTAAAACTCGTCTTTTTTTTCGATCCTCTGGGCATTCCCGTGTGTTTGCTGATATTTTTATAATCTACCATATTTTAAAAGCAGCAGCTATGGACAAACTTACCTTCTACGCCATTTGCATTCTTGGGATACAATCTACAAACTGAAAGGTAAAAACCATCATGTGATATTCTGTATTCTGTCATCATTGTTGGAGATAAACCACAAAGAATAATAAACTGAAATAAAAAAATATTACATAGCAAAAGTTCGGCGGAACAGATAATTATCGACACAGCAATATTAAACACGGGTATGTTCGTTTCCGTTTTCTCAACTCGCTTTATTACCGAATAACAGTTTTTAATTAGGGCAATTTTCATAAACAGTCAATTTTGCTTTGTGTTACAGAAAATATATTCCATATTATGATGTGTAGATTATATTCCTTATCTATGCTGTTTTGGTAAATATATTTCGCTTTTTATCTATGCTGCTTTGGTTAATATCTTTCGCTTTGACGCACATATCTTTTCACAACATAGGTTTTTTATTAATATCATTTACTTCTTACTGCGTGTAAATCACCGAAGCGTTTCCGAGTATGCGTATGTTATCGCACTAACGCCAACGCCCTCATTGCGGCTACGCTTTCGCTCTAATATTAACTACTGTTCCTGATTGGAACGGGGCTACCTGTATTGATCTCCAAAGGGAATCGTTTGGAAACACTTATATAAGATGTGTATCTCTATATTGCCCCGTTCACAACACTGTGCTTGTTTTCTTGATCTTTCGCTTTAAATACTTCGTCTCTGGCGAGTTTCCTATTTCACTTTTCAATACACCCATAGCTGAAGACCATATCCTGTTCATTTGGGAATTTGTTGATTTTACACTAACTTTCAAACAGTTCGATGTATTATTTAACTTTTCATGCATTTCCTTTCTTTCACTGCTATTTTGGGTGCTTATCCTGATGACTTCGTGTAATTTTTATTTTAACTCAGTTCGATTACGATCGCTTACTAATTTAAATAGTACGTTATGAAATGCTTCGTGTTGAGATCGGCGTGTCCAACACGCATCCTAGTTAGGTTACGCTTTTTTATGAGCAAGTTTTCCTTAAATTATTGTTAATTAAAACGCGTTTCCTAGATGAGTTTTCCAACACATGAGGAAAGTTTGACAAGAATTTAAAGACAATGATTAAAGAAACTAGCGGGAAGGAAGCGGGAAGAGCATGAGGTTTTATTTAGGGATAAAACAAGAACCATAAAAAAAGGATCATTAACGAATAAGGCACCAAGCGGGCGACAGGAAAACGCGATCGCGTCCTTGTTTCGGGAGAACATCCTTATGAAGCGAACCGACAGGTAAAACTCAATCAGCAGGATGCGCCAACGATCTTTACGAAATTGGTACAGCAGCTTAAACGTGTCTTGCCAGCACATACGTGTACGTACGACACCCACACATTTATGTAAAGTTTTCAAAATATTATCACTCAAGTTTTTATCCCAAACATGGGATCTCGTTCGGGATATGAAGCGAGTGATTACGATAGTACAAGACGGAACAAGTTACGCGTTATAAATCAAGACGAAAAGTAAAAGTCTAACGGTGATAAGTAGTGAACAAGCGCTGGAATAAGATGACAGTTGCAGCGCTGTGTGCAAACAATACCAGGATCGGTTTAAATCGAGAGTGCGAAAAACTGGGTTTACCAGCTTTAGGATCAAAGGTGGAGATCGTCGAGAAAATTGTGAAGACGGCGCACACACACACAACGACGAAAACAACGTACGTGAACATGACGGTGTGTCTGAGAAAGACGGCTCACACTCCGGTAACGCCGAATTTCCAGTATATAAGAATTATTTTTTAGTATATCAGAAACGCAATTTGTAATAATAAATCAGCATCAATCTTAGATTCAAACGGAGCACGTCTCGTTTTTTCTTTTTAGAATTTGCTGGATTTCGCACTAACGATTTTGAGGTTGTTACTCTCCTGGGATACTTGCCCGACTCCATCTGAAAGTTCAAAGCGCTCAGCTCTCCCCTTCTGCGGCATAGACATCCGACATACGTGAAAGCAAACTAGCGGGAAGGTACTAGAGAGCCAGAGGTTTTGCCAATTTTTTAGGGCAAGGATTCGCCATTCGCGCGACCGAGCAAGACGAACAGCAGTGATCGTAAAAAGCGACGCTGCTCCTCAGTGCGATTAGCTTGTTCACATAAACGACACAATTCCTGAATCAGCAGAAAAAAATCAGTTGGCAAGCGTTGGCTTGTAAGCAAAGTCATGGTGTACTCGAGACTGTCAAGAATCGAATGTCCATTGTGGCTTTGTACGAATGTGTTCGAGATAAAATGTCCATTTTGGGTTAACGATACGAAGAAGCCCTGTAGCATGCGCTACGCAGAACATACTTTTGGAAAGACTGTACTTTCAAGAATGCAGAACTAAACGTACACAGAACACTTCAGAAAACACTTTCTTATTCAATAGAACATAAATCAAGAAACGACCTCACACGCGACCATCGACGGACCACACAGAAATTAGCGAAGGACAGAACTAATGGAAAGGCAAGAACATGCACTAGGAAAAACCAGGCAATTATGACAAGGTTAGGCATCCAATTACAATACGCAGAAAGGAAGAACCATTGCCAATGTTATGATGTTACATAACATTGCAAGCGGAAACACAAATACAATGTCAGAACCCAAGCTCAGGCAAATGAGTCATAAATTAGAACCGCACACGACGCTTACCCAAAGCGCGGGTAAAAGCATATGCATGTGTCATGCAATAAGCGGACGAAAGGGTCAGCGTGGGAAGACGGCGCATGACGCAGCGACCCAAGCCGAAGCGCGGCGCATGACGAAGCGACCCAACGTGGAATACGGTCTCTTTACCTAAGTTAGGGAAAACAAATAGCAACATGCGGAAACCAGATGTAAACTTTCACTCGATGTAACGACAAAGAAAATTATCATTATAAATGGAAGAAAATATAAGGCACTAGCTGAGGCTGGGTCCAGATCAAAAATCATGAAAACTTTTCAGGACTTCGAAGCCCTTCAAGTCAACTCGAGTACACTGGTAGATCAAGCAATATCACTCCCAGACTCACTCAGCTCCCTTGCTAGCATTGACTCGTCTTTGCTCGAGGAAGTTAGGAATATCCCGGAAAATAATCGCCCGAGGGAAATTCCTAACATATTCCGAAATAAGTTTGGTCACATACAACCAATCAATGCCTTCTATACCGATGGATCCTTAGTAGAAGACCGGGCAGGGTTTGGAATTTATAACATCTCTTTTGAAGCCTGCTTTAAGCTAGAGCAGCCGTGTAATATATACACAGCTGAGCTAGCAGCAATCTATTACGCCCTGATGAATATTTGTGCAAGACCCCCCGGCCACTTTTACATCTTCACAGATAGTTATAGCGCGGTCGAAGCACTCAGCTCCGTAAGCTCACTGAAGAGCCAAGAATACTTTATGCGTAGAATAATTAGTACCCTAAGCTCGTTATTCGACCAAGCCTTCCGCATATCACTTGTATGGATTCCATCCCACTGTGGCATTTTAGGTAATGAGCGGGCTGACCATCTTGCCAAACAGGGTTTCGACTCAGGAGCACTCATCGATAGACCAATTCTATCTCACGAGTTCCTTCACATACCACAGCGACTCTGTCTCGAAAAATGGCAGAGGGACTGGGTTGGGGGTGAGCTTGGGAGATTCCATTTTTCCATTTCTCCCCGGGTATCTCTACGTCCCTGGTATAGCGGTCTAACAGTGGGTCGGGGCTTCATCCGTATGATGTCCAGACTCCGGTCAAATCACTTCGCGATGAACGCCCATCTGCAGCGGATAAGTCTGGCTGACTCAAAACAGTGCACGTGCGACATCGATCATATTTTGTGGTCATGCTCGGAGTTTGATTCGGTTCGTTCCACCCTGACCAACGCAATCAGAGCCGTTGGTAAACAGAGTGAGGTCCCCATCCGGGACATCCTGGCTGGTCGCGACGTAGTCTACTTGAAGATCATCAACAGATTCGTTTGCGAGAACGACATCTCCATATAGCTTCTAATTCCTTCCTCTCCTTTCCCTTACTTCCAATCCCCCTCCCAACCTCAGTGCAATGTTATGTTTGTCCCTCGGCAGAACACGAATACACGCATAACACTAAAATCTGAAGGCAGAAGACCACCGCTTAGGAGTGCATTCGAGCGGTGGATGAAACGGTTCTTCTTTAAATTTCTTGACCATCCGACACTAGAACCCGCAAGAACCATACAAAAAATCACACAACTACACACAAACACACTCCATAAACCCATACAGCTCATCACATGAACAATATTCCAAGAAAAAAAAACACCAACAACCCACACAAAACTGGAAATACTTACTGTAATAACCGAGCAAAACCCGGGATATGGTTTCTTATCGGGAGGAAATGCCCATCACTATGATTATTGTAAACCTAGAATAAGTCAATTAGTTTTAAGCAATACGGCACGGTCCGTTCTTCACGAAATAAAAAAAAAAAAAAAAAAAATGGAAGAAAATGGACAACGAACCTCAGTCTCCGCCTGATAGTCAGCACGACACGTTCGTCGTCCGTTACAACACCCAAAATCTCTGTGCGTTTGGTTGATATTGAATAGTGCCATCACCCCGCGAGTTTTTTACACCCACCGCACTTCACTCGACACTCGTGAAAGATACAACACTACATGGCGACCGTGAAAATCGAGCTGATGCAACAGGAACACGAGCCACAGGAACAGGCCCCAGCTGAAAACATACCGGAAGACAACGAAGAGGAACACGAGCCACAGGAGCAGGAAGACAACAACCCGGAAGACGACGAGTACGATCCGGATCACGGGGTGTTTGTGCCGAATTACGGGTACATCCCCGTACAAACTGAGGTAGAGGAGCTAGCACGGGAGTGTTTCCGGCTAGCTGAACAAGTGGGAGCGCCAGCAGGCGGGTTGCTCCAGGTAGCAAAGAAGGCAGAATACCTATACAACACAGGCATCAACAAAGGGAGGCAGACGTACGCGATCCTAGCGGACGTCCAGTACGAGCTGATAGGTGATAGGGATAGTGTTAATAGAAAAAAGGAAAAAAAATGACTGCAAAGTAAGAAAAAACCACGATTGAACTTTGTCCGTTAAATTCAAAAATTCGAAAGAAGAAACATTCTAGAAAGAAAAAAAACAATATCCGAAAGAAAAGTAGTGAAATATCCGAACATTGAGGGTAACCGAAAGACAAAACGTGAGTGAGTGGTAAAAGCGGTGCTAAACGAAGGTTGTGTCCATCCGAAATTAGAGAAAAAAATAAGTGGACAGAAAAATGGGTTGGTTTAGCAAATCAAAGACCGCGGACATTAAAGGCGATAACGGTCTAACGATAATTCAGAACCAGGAAACCCACAGTGAGGACCATTTAACTCAGGATTGGAAGTTAAACATCCTCCTGATCTCGATCACCCTTCTGGTTAGGGAAAACAAAATGCAACATGCGGAAACCAGATGTAAACTTTCACACGATGTAACGACAAAGAAAGTTATCATTAGAAATAAAGAAAATGGACAACGAATGTCAATCTCCGCCTGATAGTCAGCACGACACGACACGACGGCACGACCGTTGACAGTACAATACCCAAACTCTCTGCGTGTTTTTAATCCGATATTGTAAAGGCCACACCCGCGAGTTGATACCCACCGAACTTCACCTCAAATAGTTTAAACACTATATGGCGACCGTGACATCCGGACAACAACAGCAAGAACGCAAGAACCAGCAGCCACAACAAGAGGATATGTACGAGCCAGAACAGGAGTTTGACCCGGACCACGGGGTCTTTATCAGAAACTACGGATATATCCCCGTTGACACCGAGGTACGAGAGCTAGCACAGGAGTGCTATCGACTGGCGGAGGAAATAGGAGCACCGGCAAGCGGGCTGCTCCAGGAGATAAACGAGGCCGTACTCAAGTACGATAAAGGTGAAAATAAGGGCAAGCAGACGTACGCGATTCTGGCGGACGTGCAGTACAGTCTGATAAACATGCTGCTGTAAGAAATGTATGAATAAAAGAAAAAAATTATAAATGAGTGAAAAATTGAGCATGATCAATTAAAAATCCGAAAAAAATTAATCCGAAAGAAAAGTAGTGAAAGAAAGAACACATTGATAAAGTTCACAGGAATTGCAGCGAACTCATCTGAAAGTGAAATATCCGAACATTGAGGGTAACCGAAAGAAAAATCGTGAGTGAGTGGTAAAAGTGGTGCTAAACGAAGGTTGTGTCCATCCGAAATTAGAGACAAAAAAAAATGGACAGAAAAATGGGTTGGTTTAGCAAATCAAAGACCGCGGACATTAAAGGCGATAACGGTCTTACGATAATCCAAAACCAAGAAACCCACAGTGAACACCATCTCACCCAGGACTGGAAGTTAAACATCCTCCTGATCTCGATCACCCTTCTGGTTAGGGAAAACAAAATGCAACATGCGGAAACCAGATGTAAACTTTCACTCGATGTAACGACAAAGAAAGTTATCATTAGAAATAAAGAAAATGGACAACGAATGTCAGTCTCTGCCTGATAGTTTGCAGTCACCAGTTCGTGCCGACAACTCGACGCGCGGGAACCGTGTGTAGTGATTTTTCTGATTCTTCATTTTCCGAATAAACTCAGCAATGGAAAGAGGTTCTCGAAAATATATTGTAATACACGATAAAGCCGAATGTTTGGCCTTGATTGACATGGTCCAACAACATCCAGTGTTGTGGAAGCACGATGTTAAACTATATGCAGATCGAAAACGAAAATGCGATGCCTGGCGACGTATTGCAGCACACCTCGGACAATCACAGGAAACGGTACAGGCGAATTGGAAGTCCATTTTATCATATTACACCCGAGAAAAAACCAAACAAAAACTCTTAGCTTAGCTTAGCTTAGCATTCGAGAACTGCAAAGTACACCAAACCAAGAGCTGGCTATAATAAGGGCAAGCAAACGTACGCCATATTAGTGGACGTCCAATACGAACTAATAAACATGTCGCTGTAGTGAGAAATTTGTGAATATAAAAAATATATAAGTTACGGCCCCGTAACATAAACATCGATACAGCCCGTAACATAAACATCGATACAGCCCGTAACATAAACATCGATACGGCCCGCAACATAAACATCGAACATAGGGCACATTTTATGCTGACGACACGATGCCAGCGAGAAACGACCGATCTCCCGCGCGCCATTCTTCTACGCGCCAACGAAGAGCGACCGATCTACCGCACGCCAGCGAGCGACGATTGTGGGATTAGCACACTCAGCATTAATATCACCAGCATAGTTAGGGACAGCAGCACAAGAATCGAGAAAATAAAGTTAGTCTTGTTCTAAACTCCAACTGGAAAGGTCCAATAAAATCTTTTTTTTTTTAAATCGCCCCGGACAACAACGGCGATAATTTATATAATGAGTGAAAAGGAAGAAACAAAACAATTGAGCATGGTCCATGTAGCGAACGGACGATATGTTACGTTCACGATAACGTTGATTGAATTGACCGAACGAAAGAAGAAAGAAAATAGAAAAGGACGCAGGTCGAATTCTCTTCGAAGTCCTGATTGCGCTCCACTCGGGGCGCGCATGAAAATCGCGGCAAGAGAGATAATTTACATGTAAACTCTCGGTAACGAGCGCGATCGTGTGCCTAAGTAAACATGAAAAGGAAAAGGACACGACGCGTCGGGACCAAGAGTCTTAGGCGATGCGTGGGATTAACAAACATTGCGCAACGGCCAACGCATGTGCGCAGGCGTTGCGCGATTGTAATGCGAGGAAATAGAACGCTAAAGATAGGGCCCACGCAACGATGCGAGCAAACAAAGCGAGATTAGGATAAGATCGTAAACTTTGGGACTCGTAAGGAATGATCGAGACGAATGCCCATGTAGGGTCGCGTTTTCCGCGATCATGGAATTCTTGTATCCGAAAACGAGATCATCTATCTCGCTTACGCTCATTAGAAGATAAGGAGCGTTTTTATATATATACGCTCGAATCCTTTAATAAAGTTAGTTATTTTCACCACGACACTTGAGGACGAACGAATTTTTGAGCGGAGCGGCGAAATGCTCCAACCAAGATCCGAAAAGTAGATTCCCAATTCCCAACCATCCTTACGCTTGCATACTTCTCCGATTACGATAACATTGTGCGTACAAAACATAAGCAGGAACCGTTCGACACTTAAGAAAAGGGTCAACGCAAGAATCTAGCGCATGACGAAGCGACTCAACCAACTTCTTATGCTAAGTACGGAAATTTGAGTTATGATAACATAAACCAGATGTAAACTTTCAATTGATGTCAAGACAAAGAAATTACCATTATGAATAAAGAAAACGGGAACGAACGTGGGGCAGTCTCCGCCAGAATCCAGGAACGGCACGTTTGTCGTCCGTTCCCGCCACTCCAAAAAGTACCAAGTGCGTTTTTTTTTTTCATCAACCTTTCATCAACTTCATCAACTTTTCAGAACCTTTCATCAACTACCTGTACCACCATATAACATGGCGACCGTGACAGGACGAGCGTTCGTAAGAGGATATGGGTATATCCCATCGGAAATTGAAGTTCGAAAACTGATCGGCGAGTGTTACAAATTAGTGGCGCAAGCGGAAGAAAAGCTGCAAACGCGTGTGGTGACTATAGTGCTGGACACGGCAACGCGATACCAACAAGGGTATATGAAGGGCCGGCAGGCGTATGCAATTCTTTGTGACGCTCAATACGAGATGATTCGATAAAATAAAAAAAAACATTATACAGTGAAGAACAAACTATTTTTCCAGTTCTTCAAAAATATCCGAAAAACATTATCAGAAAGAAAAATTGAGAAATTTTACAGCTCCGAAAGAAATTATCCGAAAGAAAAAACATTGTTTTCAGACCCGAAAGAAAAACTCTGGAAACTGTACGAAGAAAAACCCGAAAGATAAACCGTTTAGTGAAAAAAATACACAGTGCGGTGCAAAAATACAACAATGACTTAGTTAGGCATGTGCAAGCAATATATATCCAACAAATCGTGATTATAACATTGGTATTGCTTTCGATAGTGCTAAAAGTTATCAAATTTGTGTTTAAAATCTTGGAAAAAAGGCGACGAAAGAGGTGTTAAAGAAGTGCGAATTATATTGAAAAAAAAAGCAGAAATGGGTACAAGCGGTTCGAAACCTAAGACCGACGTGGTCGGTAACAATGACCTGGTCATTATTCAGAATCAGGAAGTTCACACAGAGCATCATATGGTTCAGGATTTTAAGATCACAGTGCTCATGGGTCTAGCGTTGATTTTAATCGCGGAACGACTAGTGAAATACATTTATAAACTAATGGCAGCGCAAGCAAGCATTCATCACTACATGGCGACCGTAACGAAAGGAGTCTTCGTGCCGGGATATGGATATATCCCATCCGACAACGAGGTGAAGGAGTTAGGCAGCGAGTGTTACAGGTTGGCGGCTCAGGCGGACGAGCAACTGCAAACCAGAATCGTAAAAATCGCGACGAACACTGCAGCTAAGTACCACAGTGGGTACATGAAGGGTAGGCAAGCCTACGCAATACTATGCGACGCTCAATACGTGTTGATTAGCTAAGTTAATAAAAAAAAAATATACAGTGAAAACAAACTATTTTCTAATGAATCAAAAAAAGTTGAAAGAAAAAACATTATCTGAAAGAAAAGTTTCAGCTACGAAAGAAATTCCGAAAGAAAAGAAAAACCGTTGAGTAAAAAATCGAAACGATTTGACGAGGAAATTGAACGATCAATACGCAATTGATAATGATAATCCCGTAAGAAAAATTTTCTACGACTGGTGTATTATAGAGGAACGTGTCAATATTCCAACCGTCGGCCTAACCGGTGGGACCTTGGTCGTGGTCATGTCACTGATCGATTATCGATGATCGTTCATCGACCTTATTCAATTACTGAGGAATTGGTTTGTTGATCATGGATTTTCATATAATGGAAAAACTGTAACAGCTGCTCCGGTCGACAAACTAATAAACTCCAGGCATCATGTAGGCATCAGGAGCGTCAAAACGTACGGCGGGCCGTGCAGCTGCTATCTCGTACCACTTCAGTTTGCTTAAGGAGTTATTTGCCAGAGGACGGTGCAGCTAAAGACTTAGCAGAGTTTATTGAAAAAGTCGATCGCTGGTTCAGTATATCCAACTCCAACACTCCAATCGCAAAACATGACTTTAAAAAAGCTTATAATGCAAATGAACACCAGAAGCAGGCACTTAAGGAAATGTTTTACAAATAGTAAAGCGCTGGGTTAGAGCAGGCAACAGATGTTTGGAGCAAGTAATAACGAGATCCACCAAATTAGCAAACATTCAGGTTCAAGCTACAGATACAACATTCCCACAAATTAAGGCAAAAGGATATCGGTTACACATAGCAGCAGGTTTTGTTTTGAAAAGTAGTTTCCGCGATGAATGGTTTTTAACACACAAAAATGAAATAGTCCGGTTCTACAAAGCCAGATGAATGAAAGGAAGTGTATTCGGGTTGGTTTTGCGAAAGCTTGAAACTCCCTCGTTTAAGATGAGAAAAGTGAACGATCTTCGTCACGACGAAAAACTGGTTTAAGCTTGGATGGTTTTAGTTAAGTAAGCGCTTGGCAAAGTATTTCGTGAGATGGTGATGATGAGACCCACCGCTTACCCCTACACAGGTTTGAGAAGATCGGAAATTATCTTTAGGATGTTATATTATTACAATTGGCAAGTTGTAAAACAAAAACGATCAAGAGGTGGTATTGAGGCAGCATTCTTCTAGAGAATGGCTTTTCCCATGCATCCCATGGCTTTTTCGCCAGATATTCGTTCATTCATACGGTGGTTTGTCCATTTTTTTCTCATTTTTCTGGTGAACAAGTTGTTGCTTGTATCGTACAGCCGGTACCTCCACATATCAATGATACTGTGATACCACTCTCCTGAGCGCAACTATGTCTACCGTTCAAATGATTCAAGCATACTGGCTAATAGGACGTAAATGATCTAGGCGACTCTCTTGTGTTCCTATGGTACAGCCGGCTCCGCTACATATCAAATTCTGATAGTGTGGTGCCACTCTCCAGAACTACCAGAAATCTTCCCAGAACCACCGTCTAAACATCTGTTTAATGCCATTCATGCCTTGTCAATAGTCCTCCTGCACGCGCGCGGGTCTCAAACCTATGTAGTCACTTTTTTTTTTTTATTCAATTATTTCTCATCATCATCACCTGGCCGCTATAAAACATACAGAGTCTATAAACGCGGACCACCTAGCTAAGTGTAGCAGGCGCTTCGCAGATCATACTTTTAGAAAGCACGAAGACTGTTAGTTCTAGTTTGCAAACGATACTTTCACAAAACACTTCAGAACACACTTTCTTATTCAATAGAACACAAACTAAGATACGAGCCTACACGCATCGACGGACCACACAAAAATTGGCGAATATCAGAACTAATGTTACAACCCAAGCTAAGGCAAATGAGTCATAAATAAGAACCGCACACGACTGTAGCATACGCTACGCACAACACATCCCTTACACGCATCTTACGCATACCCTATTCAAATCACGCTTCAAAACACACAACATTCTTGAACCACACTTTGTAACACAATGATTAGACAGGGAAGTTCTGACGAAAATCAGAACCTCAACTCGAAATAACCAAACAGGAAAACCGTGTAACTGTTACAATGTTGCAAGTCACCAACCACTTGTAACCCATAGAAAGAAGGACCTTGACACAGACAACAATGTTGCATAACATGCACCAGAAAGTCAATGTCAACCCTCACTTGAGCTAATGAGTCATAAAGTACACAACGCCGATCTTCGAGGCGCTAACGGAGCATAGGCATGTGTCATGCGACACCTAGAAGCGTGAGAACCGAGCGCATGACGAAGTGACCTAAAACGGAACAAGGAAAAAGGTCTTTCTCCAAAACCAAACTAAGAAACCAGGACAGATAAATTTACGTTAACTTTAAACAGACAACAATTGTAACAAAGAAACCCTTACTATAAAATAAAGATCGCGACAAGCGAAAGGAGTTCAGTCGATACTCGTCAACCGCATCAGAACGTGTTTTATTCTCGACCGAGCCCAACGCTGCAACTCTTCACCGCCGAACGTCGATCTTTCTACCGTTCGGAACAACCCTACTACACACCCACCGCACTTCACTCGACACTCGTGAAAGATACAACACTACATGGCGACCGTGAAAATCGAGCTGATGCAACAGGAACACGAGCCACAGGAACAGGCCCCAGCTGAAAACATACCGGAAGACAACGAAGAGGAACACGAGCCACAGGAGCAGGAAGACAACAACCCGGAAGACGACGAGTACGATCCTGATCACGGGGTGTTTGTGCCGAATTACGGGTACATCCCCGTACAAACTGAGGTAGAGGAGCTAGCACGGGAGTGTTTCCGGCTAGCTGAACAAGTGGGAGCGCCAGCAAGCGGGTTGCTCCAGGAAGCAAAGAAGGCAGAATACCTATACAACACAGGCATCAACAAAGGGAGGCAGATGTACGCGATCCTAGCGGACGTCCAGTACGAGCTGATAGGTGATAGGGATAGTGTTAATAGAAAAAAGGAAAAAAAATGACTGCAAAGTAAGAAAAAACCACGATTGAACTTTGTCCGTTAAATTCAAAAATTCGAAAGAAGAAACATTCTAGAAAGAAAAAAACAATATCCGAAAGAAAAGTAGTGAAATATCCGAACATTGAGGGTAACCGAAAGAGAATCGTGAGTGAGTGATAAAAGCGGTTCTAAGCGAAGGTTGTGTCCATCCGAAATGAGAGAAAAATAGGTTGACAGAAAAATGGGTTGGTTTAGCAAATCAAAGACAGCGGACATTAAAGGCGATAACGGTCTAACGATAATTCAGAACCAGGAAACCCACAGTGAGGACCATTTAACTCAGGATTGGAAGTTAAACATCCTCCTGATCTCGATCACCCTTCTGGTTAGGGAAAACAAAATGCAACATGCGGAAACCAGATGTAAACTTCTACTCGATGTAACGACAAAGAAAGTTATCATTATACAGGGTGGCATCGTAGAAGTGATACACTTGTTCGAGTGCCCCTGTATTGTGTTTCTGTCACTGTGTTTCAAACATGTGGGTCTATTTTGACAGATATACTTGTTTACTATTTATGTGCAAAACATACAATTAGTAGTCAGTTTAGTTTTCTTGTAAATTACAATGGAGTCAAGTCGCGAACAAATAAAAATTTTGCATTTGCAAGGTTTGACAAATATTCAGATTAGGCGGAAGCTGTCTCATCTCAATTTAAGCCGTTTATTTGTCTACCGGACCATTAAGCGTTACGAGGAGACCGGTACGATTGTTCCAAAGAAGAAACCGGGCAAAAAACGAAGTGTCCGGACTCCAGCGGTGATCAAAGCGGTAAAGGAGCGTATCCGGCGGAATCCAGCTCGCTCGGGCAGAAAAATGGCCCGTGAAATGAACATGAGCCATTTTGCTATGCAAACCATACTTAAAAAGGACCTTGGTTTGAAAGCGTTTCGAAAGCAGAAAATTCACGGCTTAACCAGCAAAAATATTGCCGATAGGGTGACCAGATCTCGCTTGCTGCTGAAGACGCACGCAGGTCACAACTTCATTTTTTCGGACGAGAAACTGTTCACTCTGGAGGCACCTATGAATAAGCAGAATGATCGTGTTTATGGAACATGTATTCGGGAAGTACCACGCGATAAAAGAGCAGTCGAGCGGTTCCAAAATGCGTCAGCGGTGATGGTCTGGGGAGCTATCTCGACCAAAGGGAAGCTTCCGCTATTATTTATCGATAAAGGCGTGAAGATCAACAAGAACTATTATTTGGAACACGTTCTCCAAGACCATTTGGAACCATACGCTAAGAAGCTTTTTGGCAACGACAGCTTTTGCTTCCAACAGGATTCAGCTCCAGCCCATAAGGCTTCGATCGTTCAGGAGTGGTGCAAGGAGCATTTGCCATGTTTCATCAGCGCATCGGAATGGCCTGCTTCGTCTCCAGATTTGAACCCGTTGGACTACAGCATATGGGGATACATGCTTGGAAAGTTGGGCGACGTAAAAAATTTGAATTTGGACGGATTCAAAACACGGTTGTTAAAGATATGGGACGAAATGCCGGATGAAATGGTGCGTGCGGCCTGCAACGACTTTCAAAAGCGTCTACGCGCCGTTATCAAGTGCAAAGGTGAAAGATTTGAAATAAATTAAATGAAATGCAAATTTAGCACTTATAGGTGTTATTTAAATCGATTGCGAAGAGAAATCATACCTATTTTCAATTTTACTACATAAACAAAGTGTATCACTTCTACGATGCCACCCTGTAAAGCACCAAGCGGGCGACAGGAAAACGCGATCGCGTCCTTGTTTCGGGAGAACATCCTTATGAAGCGAACCGACAGGTAAAACTCAATAAGCAGGATGCGCCAACGATCTTTACGAAATTGGTACAGCAGCACAAACGTCAAGGTTAATTTATGACAAGGTTATACAGGCAATTATGACAAGATTAGGCATCCAATTACAATACGCAGAAAGGAAGAACCATTGCCAATGTTATGATGTTACATAACATTGCAAGCGGAAACACAAATACAATGTCAGAACCCAAGCTCAGGCAAATGAGTCATTAATAAGAACCGCACACGACGCTAACCCAAAGCGCGGGTAAAAGCATATGCATGTGTCATGCAATAACCGGACGAAAGGGTCAGCGTGGGAAAACGGCGCTTGACGCAGCGCCCCAAGCCGAAGCGCGGCGCATGACGAAGCGACCCAACGAGGAATACGGTCTCTTTACCTAAGTTAGGGAAAACAAATAGCAACATGCGGAAACCAGATGTAAACTTTCACTCGATGTAACGACAAAGAAAATTATCATTATAAATGGAAGAAAATGGACAACGAACGTCAGTCTCCGCCTGATAGTTAGCACGACACGTTCGTCGTCCGTTACAACACCCAAAATCTCTGTGCGTTTGGTTGATATTGAATAGTGCCATCACCCCGCGAGTTTTTTACACCCACCGCACTTCACTCGACACTCGTGAAAGATACAACACTACATGGCGACCGTGAAAATCGAGCTGATGCAACAGGAACACGAGCCACAGGAACAGGCCCCAGCTGAAAACATACAGGAAAACAACGAAGAAGAACACGAGCCACAGGAAGACAACAACCCGGAAGACGACGAGTACGATCCGGATCACGGAGTGTTTGTACCGAATTACGGGTACATCCCCGTGCAAACCGAAATCGAAGAGCTAGCACAGGAGTGCTTTAGGCTCGCGGAAGAGATTGGAGCGCCAGCAAGCGGGTTGCTACAGGAAGCAACAAACGCGGAATTACTGTACAACGCAGGCTTCAATAAGGGGATGCAGACGTACGCGATCCTAGCGGACGTCCAGTACGAGCTGATAGGTGATAGCACTATCCCTATCGCGTTAATAGAAAAAAGGAAAAAAATGACTGCAAAGTAAGAAAAAACTACGATTGAACTTTGTCCGTTAAATTCCAAAATTCGAAAGAAGAAACATTCTAGAAAGAAAAAAACAATATCCGAAAGAAAAGTAGTGAAATATCCGAACATTGAGGGTAACCGAAAGAGAATCGTGAGTGAGTGATAAAAGCGGTGCTAAGCGAAGGTTGTGTCCATCCGAAATGAGAGAAAAATAGGTTGACAGAAAAATGGGTTGGTTTAGCAAATCAAAGACAGCGGACATTAAAGGCGATAACGGTCTAACGATAATTCAGAACAAGGAAACCCACAGTGAGGACCATTTAACTCAGGATTGGAAGTTAAACATCCTCCTGATCTCGATCACCTTTCTGATTAGGGAAAACAAAATGCAACATGCGGAAACCAGATGTAAACTTTCACTCGATGTAACGACAAAGAAAGTTATCATTATAAATAAAGAATATGGACAATGAACGTCAGTCTCCGCCTGATAGTCAGCACGACACGTTCGTCGTCCGTTGACAGTACAATACCCAAACTCTCTGCGTGTTTTTAATCCGATATTGTAAAGTACCGCCACACCCGCGAGTTGATACCCACCGAACTTCACCTCAAATAGTTTAAACACTATATGGCGACCGTGACATCCGGACAACAACAGCAAGAACGCAAGAACCAGCAGCCACAACAAGAGGATATGTACGAGCCAGAACAGGAGTTTGACCCGGACCACGGGGTCTTTATCAGAAACTACGGATATATCCCCGTTGACACCGAGGTACGAGAGCTAGCACAGGAGTGCTATCGACTGGCGGAGGAAATAGGAGCACCGGCAAGCGGGCTGCTCCAGGAGATAAACGAGGCCGTACTCAGGTACGATAAAGGTGAAAATAAAGGCAAGCAGACGTACGCGATTCTGGCGGACGTGCAGTACAGTCTGATAAACATGCTGCTGTAAGAAATGTATGAATAAAAGAAAAAAATTATAAATGAGTGAGAAATTGAGCATGATCCATTAAAAATCCGAAAAAAAAAATTATCCGAAAGAAAGGTAGTGAAAGAAAGAAAACATTGAGAAAAGAGAAAAGAGAAAAGAGAAAAGAAATATCCGAACATTGAGGGTAACCGAAAGAAAAATCGTGAGTGGTAAAAGTGGTGCTAAACGAAGGTTGTGTCCATCCGAAATTAGAGAAAAAAATAAGTGGACAGAAAAATGGGTTGGTTTAGCAAATCAAAGACCGCGGACATTAAAGGCGATAACGGTCTTACGATAATCCAAAACCAAGAAACCCACAGTGAACACCATCTCACCCAGGACTGGAAGTTAAACATCCTCCTGATCTCGATCACCCTTCTGGTTAGGGAAAACAAAATGCAACATGCGGAAACCAGATGTAAACTTTCACTCGATGTAACGACAAAGAAAGTTATCATTAGAAATAAAGAAAATGGACAACGAATGTCAGTCTCTGCCTGATAGTTTGCAGTCACCAGTTCGTGCCGACAACTCGACGCGCGGGAACCGTGTGTAGTGATTTTTCTGATTCTTCATTTTCCGAATAAACTCAGCAATGGAAAGAGGTTCTCGAAAATATATTGTAATACACGATAAAGCCGAATGTTTGGCCTTGATTGACATGGTCCAACAACATCCAGTGTTGTGGAAGCACGATGTTAAACTATATGCAGATCGAAAACGAAAATGCGATGCCTGGCGACGTATTGCAGCACACCTCGGACAATCACAGGAAACGGTACAGGCGAATTGGAAGTCCATTTTATCATATTACACCCGAGAAAAAACCAAACAAAAACTCTTAGCTTAGCTTAGCTTAGCATTCGAGAACTGCAAAGTACACCAAACCAAGAGCTGGCTATAATAAGGGCAAGCAAACGTACGCCATATTAGTGGACGTCCAATACGAACTAATAAACATGTCGCTGTAGTGAGAAATTTGTGAATATAAAAAATATATAAGTTACGGCCCCGTAACATAAACATCGATACAGCCCGTAACATAAACATCGATACAGCCCGTAACATAAACATCGATACGGCCCGCAACATAAACATCGAACATAGGGCACATTTTATGCTGACGACACGATGCCAGCGAGAAACGACCGATCTCCCGCGCGCCATTCTTCTACGCGCCAACGAAGAGCGACCGATCTACCGCACGCCAGCGAGCGACGATTGTGGGATTAGCACACTCAGCATTAATATCACCAGCATAGTTAGGGACAGCAGCACAAGAATCGAGAAAATAAAGTTAGTCTTGTTCTAAACTCCAACTGGAAAGGTCCAATAAAATCTTTTTTTTTTTAAATCGCCCCGGACAACAACGGCGATAATTTATATAATGAGTGAAAAGGAAGAAACAAAACAATTGAGCATGGTCCATGTAGCGAACGGACGATATGTTACGTTCACGATAACGTTGATTAAATTGACCGAACGAAAGAAGAAAGAAAATAGAAAAGGACGCAGGTCGAATTCTCTTCGAAGTCCTGATTGCGCTCCACTCGGGGCGCGCATGAAAATCGCGGCAAGAGAGATAATTTACATGTAAACTCTCGGTAACGAGCGCGATCGTGTGCCTAAGTAAACATGAAAAGGAAAAGGACACGACGCGTCGGGACCAAGAGTCTTAGGCGATGCGTGGGATTAACAAACATTGCGCAACGGCCAACGCATGTGCGCAGGCGTTGCGCGATTGTAATGCGAGGAAATAGAACGCTAAAGATAGGGCCCACGCAACGATGCGAGCAAACAAAGCGAGATTAGGATAAGATCGTAAACTTTGGGACTCGTAAGGAATGATCGAGACGAATGCCCATGTAGGGTCGCGTTTTCCGCGATCATGGAATTCTTGTATCCGAAAACGAGATCATCTATCTCGCTTACGCTCATTAGAAGATAAGGAGCGTTTTTATATATATACGCTCGAATCCTTTAATAAAGTTAGTTATTTTCACCACGACACTTGAGGACGAACGAATTTTTGAGCGGAGCGGCGAAATGCTCCAACCAAGATCCGAAAAGTAGATTCCCAATTCCCAACCATCCTTACGCTTGCATACTTCTCCGATTACGATAACATTGTGCGTACAAAACATAAGCAGGAACCGTTCGACACTTAAGAAAAGGGTCAACGCAAGAATCTAGCGCATGACGAAGCGACTCAACCAACTTCTTATGCTAAGTACGGAAATTTGAGTTATGATAACATAAACCAGATGTAAACTTTCAATTGATGTCAAGACAAAGAAATTACCATTATGAATAAAGAAAACGGGAACGAACGTGGGGCAGTCTCCGCCAGAATCCAGGAACGGCACGTTTGTCGTCCGTTCCCGCCACTCCAAAAAGTACCAAGTGCGTTTTTTTTTTTCATCAACCTTTCATCAACTTCATCAACTTTTCAGAACCTTTCATCAACTACCTGTACCACCATATAACATGGCGACCGTGACAGGACGAGCGTTCGTAAGAGGATATGGGTATATCCCATCGGAAATTGAAGTTCGAAAACTGATCGGCGAGTGTTACAAATTAGCGGCGCAAGCGGAAGAAAAGCTGCAAACGCGTGTGGTGACTACAGTGCTGGACACGGCAACGCGATACCAACAAGGGTATATGAAGGGCCGGCAGGCGTATGCAATTCTTTGTGACGCTCAATACGAGATGATTCGATAAAATAAAAAAAAAAAACATTATACAGTGAAGAACAAACTATTTTTCCAGTTCTTCAAAAATATCCGAAAAACATTATCAGAAAGAAAAATTGAGAAATTTTACAGCTCCGAAAGAAATTATCCGAAAGAAAAAACATTGTTTTCAGACCCGAAAGAAAAACTCTGGAAACTTTACGAAGAAAAACCCGAAAGATAAACCGTTTAGTGAAAAAAATACACAGTGCGGTGCAAAAATACAACAATGACTTAGTAAGGCATGTGCAAGCAATATATATCCAACAAATCGTGATTATAACATTGGTATTGCTTTCGATAGTGCTAAAAGTTATCAAATTTGTGTTTAAAATCTTGGAAAAAAGGCAACGAAAGAGGTGTTAAAGAAGTGCAAATTATATTGAAAGAAAAAAAGCAGAAATGGGTACAAGCGGTTCGAAACCTAAGACCGACGTGGACGGTAACAATGACCTGGTCATTATTCAGAATCAGGAAGTTCACACAGAGCATCATATGGTTCAGGATTTTAAGATCACAGTGCTCATGGGTCTAGCGTTGATTTTAATCGCGGAACGACTAGTGAAATACATTTATAAACTAATGGCAGCGCAAGCAAGCATTCATCACTACATGGCGACCGTAACGAAAGGAGTCTTCGTGCCGGGATATGGATATATCCCATCCGACAACGAGGTGAAGGAGTTAGGCAGCGAGTGTTACAGGTTGGCGGCTCAGGCGGACGAGCAACTGCAAACCAGAATCGTAAAAATCGCGACGAACACTGCAGCTAAGTACCACAGTGGGTACATGAAGGGTAGGCAAGCCTACGCAATACTATGCGACGCTCAATACGTGTTGATTAGCTAAGTTAATAAAAACAAAATATACAGTGAAAACAATATTTTCTAATGAATCAAAAAAAGTTGAAAGAAAAAACATTATCTGAAAGAAAAGTTTCAGCTACGAAAGAAATTCCGAAAGAAAAGAAAAACCGTTGAGTAAAAAATCGAAACGATTTGACGAGGAAATTGAACGATCAATACGCAATTGATAATGATAATCCCTTAAGAAAAATTTTCTACGACTGGTGTATTATAGAGGAACGTGTCAATATTCCAACCGTCGGCCTAACCGGTGGGACCTTGGTCGTGGTCATGTCACTGATCGATTATCGATGATCGTTCATCGACCTTATTCAATTACTGAGGAATTGGTTTGTTGATCATGGATTTTCATATAATGGAAAAACTGTAACAGCTGCTCCGGTCGACAAACTAATAAACTCCAGGCATCATGTAGGCATCAGGAGCGTCAAAACGTACGGCGGGCCGTGCAGCTGCTATCTCGTACCACTTCAGTTTGCTTAAGGAGTTATTTGCCAGAGGACGGTGCAGCTAAAGACTTAGCAGAGTTTATTGAAAAAGTCGATCGCTGGTTCAGTATATCCAACTCCAACACTCCAATCGCAAAACATGACTTTAAAAAAGCTTATAATGCAAATGAACACCAGAAGCAGGCACTTAAGGAAATGTTTTACAAATAGTAAAGCGCTGGGTTAGAGCAGGCAACAGATGTTTGGAGCAAGTAATAACGAGATCCACCAAATTAGCAAACATTCAGGTTCAAGCTACAGATACAACATTCCCACAAATTAAGGCAAAAGGATATCGGTTACACATAGCAGCAGGTTTTGTTTTGAAAAGTAGTTTCCGCGATGAATGGTTTTTAACACACAAAAATGAAATAGTCCGGTTCTACAAAGCCAGATGAATGAAAGGAAGTGTATTCGGGTTGGTTTTGCGAAAGCTTGAAACTCCCTCGTTTAAGATGAGAAAAGTGAACGATCTTCGTCACGACGAAAAACTGGTTTAAGCTTGGATGGTTTTAGTTAAGTAAGCGCTTGGCAAAGTATTTCGTGAGATGGTGATGATGAGACCCACCGCTTACCCCTACACAGGTTTGAGAAGATCGGAAATTATCTTTAGGATGTTATATTATTACAATTGGCAAGTTGTAAAACAAAAACGATCAAGAGGTGGTATTGAGGCAGCATTCTTCTAGAGAATGGCTTTTCCCATGCATCCCATGGCTTTTTCGCTCCGTAAAGGAGCAAGAAACCACTCTTCAGGTGACTGATGAAGCTCTTTTCTTCCAGCCGGTACCTCCACGTATCAATCAGCGATACTGTGATACCACTCTCCAGAGCACAACTGTGTCTACCTTTCAGAAAACTCAAACATACCGGATATTAAGACATATTTGGTCGAGGCGATTATTTGCGCTCCCTTCTTGGTACAGCCGGCCCCGCCACACACCAATTTCTGACAGTGTGTGTGGTGCCACTCTCCGGAACCACAATAAATCATCCCAAACCGTACGCCAGATATTCGTTCATTCATACGGTGGTTTGTCCATTTTTTTTTCATTTTTCTGGTGAACAAGTTGTTGCTTGTATCGTACAGCCGGTACCTCCACATATCAATGATACTGTGATACCACTCTCCTGAGCGCAACTATGTCTACCGTTCAAATGATTCAAGCATACTGGCTAATAGGACGTAAATGATCTAGGCGACTCTCTTGTGTTCCTATGGTACAGCCGGCTCCGCTACATATCAAATTCTGATAGTGTGGTGCCACTCTCCAGAACTACCAGAAATCTTCCCAGAACCACCGTCTAAACATCTGTTTAATGCCATTCATGCCTTGTCAATAGTCCTCCTGCACGCGCGCGGGTCTCAAACCTATGTAGTCACTTTTTTTTTTTTATTCAATTATTTCTCATCATCATCACCTGGCCGCTATAAAACATACAGAGTCTATAAACGCGGACCACCTAGCTAAGTGTAGCAGGCGCTTCGCAGATCATACTTTTAGAAAGCACGAAGACTGTTAGTTCTAGTTTGCAAACGATACTTTCACAAAACACTTCAGAACACACTTTCTTATTCAATAGAACACAAATTAAGATACGAGCCCACACGCATCGACGGACCACACAAAAATTGGCAAATATCAGAACTAATGTCACAACCCAAGCTAAGGCAAAAGAGTCATAAATAAGAACCGCACACGACTGTAGCATACGCTACGCACAACACATCCCTAACACGCATCTTACGCATACCCTATTCAAATCACGCTTCAAAACACACAACATTCTTGAACCACACTTTGTAACACAATGATTAGACAGGGAAGTTCTGACGAAAATCAGAACCTCAACTCGAAAGAACCAAACAGGAAAACCGTGTAACTGTTACAATGTTGCAAGTCACCAACCACTTGTAACCCATAGAAAGAAGGACCTTGACACAGACAACAATGTTGCATAACATGCACCAGAAAGTCAATGTCAACCCTCACTTGAGCTAATGAGTCATAAAGTACACAACGCCGATCTTCGAGGCGCTAACGGAGCATAGGCATGTGTCATGCGACACCTAGAAGCGTGAGAACCGAGCGCATGACGAAGTGACCTAAAACGGAACAAGGAAAAAGGTCTTGCTCCAAAACCAAACTAAGAAACCAGGACAGATAAATTTACGTTAACTTTAAACAGACAACAATTGTAACAAAGAAACCCTTACTATAAAATAAAGATCGCGACAAGCGAAAGGAGTTCAGTCGATACTCGTCAACCGCATCAGAACGTGTTTTATTCTCGACCGAGCCCAACGCTGCAACTCTTCACCGCCGAACGTCGATCTTTCTACCGTTCGGAACAACCCTACTACACACCCACCGCACTTCACTCGACACTCGTGAAAGATACAACACTACATGGCGACCGTGAAAATCGAGCTGATGCAACAGGAACACGAGCCACAGGAACAGGCCCCAGCTGAAAACATACAGGAAAACAACGAAGAAGAACACGAGCCACAGGAAGACAACAACCCGGAAGACGACGAGTACGATCCGGATCACGGAGTGTTTGTACCGAATTACGGGTACATCCCCGTGCAAACCGAAACCGAAGAGCTAGCACAGGAGTGCTTTAGGCTCGCGGAAGAGATTGGAGCGCCAGCAAGCGGGTTGCTACAGGAAGCAACAAACGCGGAATTACTGTACAACGCAGGCTTCAATAAGGGGATGCAGACGTACGCGATCCTAGCGGACGTCCAGTACGAGCTGATAGGTGATAGCACTATCCCTATCGCGTTAATAGAAAAAAGGAAAAAAATGACTGCAAAGTAAGAAAAAACTACGATTGAACTTTGTCCGTTAAATTCCAAAATTCGAAAGAAGAAACATTCTAGAAAGAAAAAAACAATATCCGAAAGAAAAGTAGTGAAATATCCGAACATTGAGGGTAACCGAAAGAGAATCGTGAGTGAGTGATAAAAGCGGTGCTAAACGAAGGTTGTGTCCATCCGAAATGAGAGAAAAATAGGTTGACAGAAAAATGGGTTGGTTTAGCAAATCAAAGACAGCGGACATTAAAGGCGATAACGGTCTAACGATAATTCAGAACAAGGAAACCCACAGTGAGGACCATTTAACTCAGGATTGGAAGTTAAACATCCTCCTGATCTCGATCACCCTTCTGGTTAGGGAAAACAAAATGCAACATGCGGAAACCAGATGTAAACTTTCACTCGATGTAACGAC
Source organism: Anopheles atroparvus (assembly GCA_914969975.1). NCBI lineage: Eukaryota > Metazoa > Arthropoda > Insecta > Diptera > Culicidae > Anopheles > Anopheles atroparvus. The sequence continues at coordinate 17,109,945 of CAJZCY010000004.1, forward strand.
AAAGAAAGTTATCATTAGAAATAAAGAAAATGGACAACGAATGTCAGTCTCTGCATGATAGTTTGCAGTCACCAGTTCGTGCCGACAACTCGACGCGCGGGAACCGTGTGTAGTGATTTTTCTGATTTTTCATTTTCCAAATAAACTCAGCAATGGAAAGAAGTTCACGAAAATATATTGTAATACACGATAAAGCCGAATGTTTGGCCTTGATTGACATGGTCCAACAGCATCCAGTGTTGTGGAAGCACGATGTAAAACTATATGCAGATCGAAAACGAAAATGCGATGCCTGGCGACGTATTGCAGCACACCTCGGACAATCACAGGAAACGGTAGAGGCGAATTGGATGTCCATTTTATCATATTACGTGTACCTTCGCACACGGAAACGCAAGTCGGTATTTTACATTATCTTTACAGTGTTTACAGTGTTTTGTTCTGTTGCCGTTCATCAATGTGGCAAGCGGAAACAGCCGATTCTTTCATCAATGCTGCAATTATCAGGTCGAGATTCATCAATGCTTCGTGGACTACGTTTGCGCAGTACGTGCATGCGAAACAAGCTCTTCTGTTTCGTTCTCCCCAGGAAAGAAATGGGAAAACTCAATGTGAGGGTTTTCGGCCAACACTTAACGGATCATTGCAGGATGTGGAAATTGTAAACCATTTCCGTACACATTTTGTATGAGACAAACGCTGGAAACCCGTCTGGATTATGATTAAAATGTGAAGTGGGCTTCAGCTTATCTCAAATACAAGGACACTGTTCTAATTTTAAGATGAACACAAAATAACGCACAACACAATGTAGCACACGCACAACCCAAATCTTGTCACACTTCAAACCCTAATTATTTTACACTTCTTATCATCAGAGCGTATACGAAACGCTACGTCAGGAATTGAAAGTCAAACATCGTTTGAGGAAGACCAGGACCAACGAAAGGGAAAACACCAAACGGAACCACACCGTAGTTACAATGTCAGCGCGATGCTACGTTAGCACGATGATGCAAGCAACTCGCACTCAAGTGCTATCTATAAGAAAAAAAAAACTCGCAACATAGCGACACCCATACGAAGTGTTATAATGTTACGATAACACTGCGCGGACAAAGCGTAAGCAGGAACCGTACGACACTTAGGAAAAGGGGTCCATGCAAGAAACCAGCGCATGACGAAGCGACTCAACCAACTTCTTATGCTAAGTACGCAGAATTGAGTTATGATAACATAAACCATATGTAAACTTTTACTTGATGTCGAGACAAAGAAGTTACCATTATAAATAAAGAAAACGGGAACGAACGTGGGGCAGTCTCCGCCAGAATCCAGGAACGACACGTTTGTCGTCCGTTCCCAGCACTCCAAAGTACCAAGTGCGTTTTTTTTTTTCATCAACCTTTCATCAACTTCATCAACTTTTCAGAACCTTTCATCAACTACCTGTACCACCATATAACATGGCGACCGTGACAGGACGAGCGTTCGTAAGAGGATATGGGTATATCCCATCGGAAATTGAAGTTCGAAAACTGATCGGCGAGTGTTACAAATTAGCGGCGCAAGCGGAAGAAAAGCTGCAAACGCGTGTGGTGACTATAGTGCTGGACACGGCAACGCGATACCAACAAGGGTATATGAAGGGCCGGCAGGCGTATGCAATTCTTTGTGACGCTCAATACGAGATGATTCGATAAAATAAAAAAAAAACATTATACAGTGAAGAACAAACTATTTTTCCAGTTCTTCAAAAATATCCGAAAAACATTATCAGAAAGAAAAATTGAGAAATTTTACAGCTCCGAAAGAAATTATCCGAAAGAAAAAACATTGTTTTCAGACCCGAAAGAAAAACTCTGGAAACTGTACGAAGAAAAACCCGAAAGATAAACCGTTTAGTGAAAAAAATACACAGTGCGGTGCAAAAATACAACAATGACTTAGTTAGGCAGGTGCAAGCAATATATATCCAACAAATCGTGATTATAACATTGGTATTGCTTTCGATAGTGTTAAAAGTTATCAAATTTGTGTTTAAAATCTTGGAAAAAAGGCGACGAAAGAGGTGTTAAAGAAGTGCGAATTATATTGAAAAAAAAAAAGCAGAAATGGGTACAAGCGGTTCGAAACCTAAGACCGACGTGGACGGTAACAATGACCTGGTCATTATTCAGAATCAGGAAGTTCACACAGAGCATCATGTGGTTCAGGATTTTAAGATCACAGTGCTCATGGGTCTAGCGTTGATTTTAATCGCGGAACGACTAGTGAAATACATTTATAAACTAATGGCAGCGCAAGCAAGCATTCATCACTACATGGCGACCGTAACGAAAGGAGTCTTCGTGCCGAGATATGGATATATCCCATCCGACAACGAGGTGAAGGAGTTAGGCAGCGAGTGTTACAGGTTGGCGGCCCAGGCGGACGAGCAACTGCAAACCAGAATCGTAAAAATCGCGACGAACACTGCAGTTAACAACCACAGTGGGTACATGAAGGGCAGGCAAGCCTACGCAATACTATGCGACGCTCAATACGTATTGATTAGTTAAGTTAATAAAAAAAAACATGTACAGTGAAAACAAACTAGTTTCTAATGAATCAAAAAAAGTTGAAAGAAAAAACATTATCTGAAAGAAAAGTTTCAGCTACGAAAGAAATTCCGAAAGAAAAGAAAAACCGTTGAGTAAAAAATCGAAACGATTTAACGAGGAAATTGAACGATCAATACGCAATTGATAATGACAATCCCTTAAGAAAAATTTTCTACGACTGGTGTATTATAGAGGAACGTGTCAATATTCCAACCGTCGGCCTAACCGGTGGGACCTTGGTCGTGGTCATCGTGATGTCCATCGACGTGCTGCTCGTCAGGAGCAACCTACTGGTGACCGCACATCGCCAGCCAGAACCCAAGCTCAGGCAAATGAGTCATAAATAAGAACCGCATACGACGCTAACCCAAAGCGCGGGTAAAAGCATATGCATGTTGTTTGTATACAAAAGTAACGGCATTCGTATACAGGTGTGACGGTACTACGTGTACCTCACCGAGCGCGCTAAGCGTACGTGCTCCAGGCTGCTTGATCGATTATCGATGATCGTTCATCGACCTTATTAAATTACTGAGGAATTGGTTTGTTGATCATGGATTTTCATATAATGGAAAAACTGTCACAGCTGCTCCGGTCGACAAACTAATAAACTCCAGGCATCATGTAGGCATCAGGAGCGTCAAAACGTACGGCGGGCCGTGCAGCTGCTATCTCGTACCACTTCTCGTTAAGGAAATGTTTGATTTGGTACTGAACATGAAGGTCAATGGAAGATCAACGATGCAGGTGTTCCAAAAGTCTATCCTCATGCACATCAAATCTTTGCAAATGCTGTTTGACGATATGAAGCTGAAGCATAAAAATTAATTCTTATGCACATACAAGGTCAATCAAGATTGTTTGGAGAATTTTTTCTCTCAAATTCGACAAAAAGGAGGGGTTTATGACCACCCGTCTGAGCTGTATTATCGCATCCGTATGATGATACTGGGGAAAACGCCGACTATCTTGCGAAACCAAACATATACAGGAGCGGAACACGAGGAAAGCAATGAAGAATTTGTTTCAGCAACAGTATTTGCAAAGGCAGCTATTGTTCCTTCTCTGCCAGATATTTCCGAGATGGAGGAAATCAATAACGCCCTACCTATAGAGAAAATTAAAACAACTTGTGCTATAGATCTAGAATCGCAACAAGAAAGTGACGGTCTAGCATACATCATGGGATTCTAAGCAAAAAAGTATAAACAGCAATACCCGACTCTAGATTTAGGTGAGCAAACATCCAAATTGACTCCACAGCATTCTTATTGCCAGCCCTTATCTTTTATGCATCATATTTCTATGGGTGGGTTGTATGAGCTCCACCTTTATTTTTAAATCAAGGATTGGAAATGGAGAACATTTTTTTGAAGATGAATCCGGAAGGAAATTTGTTGAAAAATTCTGGAATTGTGGGCAGAATAGCTACTGTGATTCAAACAAAATTTCCTGAAATACCTGCCGACATCGTCAAATCTTTTACCAAACAGCGTGTTATTGTTCGCATGCGTTATTTAAATTTAAAGAGTTCTACCGAGAAAACGGTGGGACAGAAACGAAAAAATCAACAAACTAACTCAAAACATGCAAAGAAAATGAAAAAAAATTACCAATTAACGATATATAAATTAGGGATCATTGTTTGGAGGAGTTTACAGATGATGGTTCAAACCACAATATTTATTATTTAATTGCTCATTTTGGATAGATATTCTCTAACACTAACACACACTTTCTGACTTGTAAATGGCACTTTGTACACACCAATTATATCTCATTATATTACAATTTACGTGAATTGTTCGCGGGCGTGATTTTGTATTCCCTTCGCGAAACGCCTATGTTGCTTATCTAGTGGATGAAATACAGAACCATATTTTGGAACTAGGCCTCTCTCCGAAGAGAGATACTGTTACCGAAACACGGTATATTATAGATCTGTGTTTGGTCGTTTGTAAAACCGATCGAAACACCTTTATTCGTTCCTCTTCTTAGCGTAACGGCGGTCTTCGGTCATGCCTGCCCCATGAAGGGCTTACAATACTTTTTCCCTTTGTGTACGTGGATAGGCAGTCCTCTCGTACAGGGGAGGGTCCGGTGTTAATAACTTCTGGTCGTAACTCTACTAATTGTACCTTTTTGTATTTTTTATCTTTTCAGATAACTTGAATGATGATGATGATTCTAGAGGAAGCGGTGGCGGTAGTAGGGGTCTAGATGTAAATATTAACAACACTAACATCCAGTGTTCTGAACCCGTTTTTATTAATACTAGTGGAGGTTTAGAAGGTAGCAATACTATCAATGATGCTTTTGATCGTGCGGAACACAATGAACATGGTGTTGAAGAGCCAGGTGAAGAGTTTTGGAAATAAGCTTATAGCTTCTTAGATTCCTTTAAAACGTTGCAAGAGGCTTTGAGATATTTGGGGCTTGTAGGTCTTCTTTCCCGCAATTTTCTTAATTTGATGCTGGTATAACGGAGTGGGTTATTCGTTCAAGCGAAGGTGCTTGATCGGTTTCGTTGCTCGTCTCAACGCGAGTCTTTTCTAACTACGAAAATGTCCCTTGGCGAGAATCTGCCTTAATGTGTTTAGGTCCGCGAAGGTCTAAGCCGACAACGGAGGAAACACAGTTTGGGCAAACTCCTGGGCTTAACTATTGCGCAAAGGGTTTAGGTCCGACCAGGTCTAAGCCTAAGGCGGAGGAAACTCTGTCGCACAACAGTTAAACCTTAAGGACTTGACTTTCCTTAGCTCGATTTCAACGTATTTAGGTCCGCGAAGGTCTAAGCCGACAACGGAGGAAACACGGTTGAAATTTTGCTAAGGAAAGTCAAGTCCTTACCTCAGGGGTACCCAAACCTCGATTAGTCTTTGACGCCGCAGCAAAGGTTAAGGGAGAGTCCCTTAACGATGCGCTGCTATCGGGACCGGATGGAACAACGTCTCTTGTTTTAATCTTACTCAAATTCAGAGAAGGAAAATTTGCAGTTTGTGGAGATATAAAAGAGATGTTTCATCAGGTGAGAATACGAAAGGAGGATCAGAACGCGCAACGTTTTATTTGGCGAGATTGCGAAAAACGTTTCCCTGATATGTACGTGATGCAGGTGATGACATTCGGTTCTACCTGCTCACCCTCGTGCGCCCAGGCTGCGAAAAATGCCAACGCTGAACGCCTGAAAGACAAATATCCGCTGGCATTAATGGCCATAGTCAATCAACATTACGTTGACGACTATAATGATAGTTTCCATGATTTGGAAACAGCAAAGGAAGTTGTCTATCAGGTAATAAAGGCCCACGATGAGGGAGGTTTTTTTATTACGAAATTCTGTTCAAATAACAAGGAACTACTTGCCTCCATCCCATCGGACAGGGTAGATCCTGACAGAATTAAGATAATCGAAGATAAAGTCGAACAGTCTTCGAAAATACTGGGCGTATATTGGAACACCAAGAAAGATACGATCGGGTTCCAGGTTAATCTGGAAAAATTACCGAATGAGGTGTACAATAAAATAAGACCTCCAACTAAGCGTGAAGGGGCATCCTTTGTAATGAGCGTATTCGATCCTCTAGGGTTAATATCACATAAAACGATTCTTGGAAAGATCCTTTTGCAAGATATGCATAAGGAAACAAACGATTGGGACCTTCCCATCTCTATGGGACTGTTCAAATCCTGGAACAGTTGGCTAGAAATATTAAAAGTATATTATAATATAGTATATAAGTTCAAAAACTCATTCAAAATGTACTTAGAAAACCTCTTAGATTCAGAAGGATCAGAAGCCAGACTCCATGATTCAATGGACATCATTTTCAAAAGAGAATTTGTTACAAAACTAAGTTGGACAGGTGGTCGCAAACCAGACCCAAAAATTCGTTTTCTATTTTTTAATAACATTTTAAAACTTTTGTAGCTAACGGACGATATGTTACGTTCACGATAACGTTTTTTTTTTTTACGATAGGAAAAATCTCGAGACGAGCATGATCGTACTTATCATATGTTTGTTAGTTTAGGACAACGCGAAGAGTGCGGGAATAGAAGGAAACAGCGATTAGCGCTGATTCCGCACCACTCGGGACGCGCATAAAGATCGCAGCAAGAGAGATAATTTACATGTAAACTCTCGGTGACGAGCGCGATCGTGTGCCTAAATAAACATGAAAAGGAAAAGTGTAGCATATCTGCTATACAGCTTCTCTAGAATATAAATACCGTGTTCTAATTTTGAGATGACCACAAAGTAACCATAGTTATCAAACACAAAGTAACACGCGACACAATGTAGCACACGCACAACCCAAATCTTGACACACTTCAAAAACCCTAATTATTGTACACTTCACATCATCAGAGCGTATACGAAACGCTACGTCAGGAATTGAAAGTCAAACATCGTTTGAGGAAGACCAGGACCAACGAAAGGGAAAACACCAAACGGAACCACACCGTAGTTACAATGTCAGCGCGATGCTACGTTAGCACGATGATGCAAGCAACTCGCACTCAAGTGCTATCTATAAGAAAAAAAAAACTCGCAACATAGCGACACCCATACGAAGTGTTATAATGTTACGATAACACTGCGCGGACAAAGCGTAAGCAGGAACCGTACGACACTTAGGAAAAGGGGTCCATGCAAGAAACCAGCGCATGACGAAGCGACTCAACCAACTTCTTATGCTAAGTACGCAGAATTGAGTTATGATAACATAAACCATATGTAAACTTTTACTTGATGTTGAGACAAAGAAGTTACCATTATAAATAAAGAAAAGCGGGAACGAAAGTCAGTCAGTCTCCGCCAGAATCCAGGAACGACACGTTCGTCGTCCGTTCCCAGCACTCCAAAGTACCAAGCGCGTTTTATATATCCGAAAAGTAAACCCTTCATCCAGCATCCGGACAAACCTCCTGGCGACATCAGAACCTTCACCAACTACCCGTTTGTACATCGTTTCATCATATAACACAAATTTAATCTACGATTGAGATTGGATAGCGCAAAGACGCAGAACACCATGAAGGAGAAGGAGAAATCCATCGAAAGGGTGATAACGGCGATGGCGAACGTCACGAAGAAGTGCGACGACCTGTCTGAGCGCTTCAGCGGGATGGAAGCGGCAAAAAAGAAGAAGACGGCGGCCCCTACACCGGCGGTAGAGGATGCTGCTGCTCTGAAGGAAGTGGCGGAGCTGCAGGCGCTGCGTGCCCCGCTCTATGGCGAAAATAAAGCCGGCGACGCCAAAGGCCATCCGGCACAGAAAGCCCCGACGGAGAAGCCCCCTCAGCGCTGCGAGGAATGGGGCATCGTGGAAAATGCGAAGAAGAAGAAGTATGCCGCTAAGCAGCTCCAGAAAAACCAACAGCAGCAGCGGCAACCTCCGCAGAAGAAGAACTCTGGCAAGTCCTCCAAGAAGCGCCCGCAAAACCCGGCCATCCCGCTCCAGGGCGAGAAGCCGGACGAAATAATGGCCACGCTAAAGGAGGCACGGAAGGAGAAAGACTTCGACGAGCAGCTGCGCCCGCACGTGGAGGGACTGAGAAACGCAATCCGCTCGACCGGCGTTGTCATCGAGCTGAAGATGGGCACGGAAAACCTCGAGGCCCTGAACAAGGCACTGTCCAACGCGGTCTGCGACAAGGCAACGGCAAAAAGCGTCACGCCGCAGGAAGAGATGTGCTGCACCGGAGTAGAAGCCTTTTACACGGCGGAGGAATTCTGCATTGACGTCGAGCAGCAGCTAAACCTCACGCTCGAGCCCAGTCGCGTCCGCATGCGCCCATCGCGGGACGGTCGCCAGGTAGCCGCGTTCCTCGTGAACCTGCACCGCGTCGAGGAGCTATTTACGAAGAAAATCAACGTCGGCTGGACGGCAAACATCGCCATCCAACGGTCATCATGGAAGCCGCGCTGCCAGAAGTGCCTGGAGATCGGCCACATCGAAGCCACCCGCAAGGGCCCAGATAGGAAGGACCTCTGCCTGGACGATCTCCAGTTCATCGATTCAGGGATGCTCGTCCAACCGTTTTGATTGGGTTAAATAATTCACACCTGATGGCACCCACAAATCAACGGTACGGAAGCAATGATTACCCCATGGCTATAGAGACAAAGCTGGGTTGGACAATATTCGGTCAAGAAATCGTGCATCACGAATCCAGCGAGCATTTGATGATTCATAAAGAAGAAGAAAATATGAATAAATTAATCAAAAGCTACTTCTCTACCGAGAATTTTGGGGTTAAAATAACCAAGCCATTGTTAACCCATGAGCAAATTAGGGTAAACAACATTATAGAAGAAACCCTAAAGAAAAAGGAAGGTAGATACGAAATTGGTTTGCTATGGAGAAAAGACAACGCGGTTATGCCTCCCAGTTACCGAAATGCATTCAACCGCCTATTATCCCTTGAAAAACAACTTGATAAAGAAAAAAGTCTCAAAGAATGGGCAATAACAACTTTCAACGAATACCAAAAGAAAGGGTACTTAAGAAAACTAACTCCAGAAGAAGCAGATATGAAAACCCCGAAAACTTTCTATCTACCGCACTTCATTGTCGTCAACAAGAATAAACCCATACCTCCGATTTTGAACATAGTTACGCTTACATAGTCCGAGATTTCAAACTCAATGAATGTCGCATGGCTCAATTGACAGGAAGTGTCCGATTATCAGATAACCATAAGATTATGGAATTGCAACCAAACAGTACTACAAGAGGAGAATTACTAATTGTAGGCAGCTTAAAGGGATCAACATGTAAGGGAGGCGTATATAATACTGCGAGTTATACTTGGGAAGACGCGTTAGTTTATTACGAATATGAAATAAGTATGCATGATTACACTACAATAGCAGACGTAGAAAATAATCAGATTAATTTGAGAAACGGCATAACGTGTACGTATACAACTGGATGGTGTCTCGACGCAGAATATGGCTACATGACTTGGGAGGTGAATCTGAAGCGGCTTTGTGAAGAAACAGAATTTGAAACGATCTACGAAGGAACAGTCAACAAGACTGTCGACAATGGCCAACCAGAGACAAAGTCGAACGCAGTGTATACCTTGTTGTCAGAAACGCATATGTTCTCAATAAGAGCACGAGACAAAACACAACTGTGCGGTTTTGATGGTTATCTAACTGATCATCCGAGAATCTTCGTTCTTGAGGCAAACGGATACAAATCACCATTCACCCGTAAGGCAAGCATCGGGAGAAACCTTGATTTGTTTACATATTTTAACTCCAAGATAACTTTGGTAGAAAATTATCTCGGTCAAAAGCTAAACGAAGTATACACTACCGTGATGACGGAAATGTGCAAAATAGACAAAGCTCTCCTAGAAACGAGGCTCACGCTAGCACGCATAAGCCCAAGTGAATTTGTCACAAAAAATAGTTAAAAGTTCCGGGTACACAGCGGTAGTAGCCGCAGAAGTTCTCTATATCATCGAATGCAAACCAGTATTTGTGACTTACGAAAGTAAACCCGATTGTTATCAAGAAATTCCGGTACGATACAACAATCAATCTATGTTTATGGCACCAATAACGAGAATTCTTCAATTGAGAGGTACCGAAATCGACTGCACTCCGTTGTTACCAGCCAAATTTACAATTGGAGGCAGATGGTACACCACTGATCAACGGCTTCGAGAAACTACGGCTCCAAAACAGTTAACAACCGATATATTAACTAGCTGGTCATACACGCCATTACCGAGTCTCATGGAAAGTGGTGTATACGATGCTGAAAGCTTGGAGAAAATGAAGCACATGGTCTACGAGCAGGGAGATCGGAGAGTCGCATCATCAGTAATGCACAAAATCATTTCTGGACAACAACCCAATCTGCAAGGGTATTCGTTCGACGCTTTGGTAACGGAAAAGGTCATCAACAACGCTTTCGACAAATATTGGTCAAAAATAATCATTTGGTCAACCTGGTTGGGCAATATAACTTCGACTGCAATCGGAATCTACATCATGGGCAGAATTGTAAAATTCGTCATCGACACGCTGATTCACGGAAAGATACTGTACGACATCTACGGTCTTGGATGGCAGCTGTTGGCGTCTTTCTGGGATTCTCTCACCAATCTCCTATCGCATCGCAGCAACTTGAAGCAGTCAGCAGTGAAACAAGAAATAGCGTTAAAAAATGCCGTCAAAAAAGAAGAAGAGTTAGAAACTAACAATATAAGTTGTATGAATGTTAGCACGCGTCTGTACCCTAAACTCGAAGAACAAGTAGAATTAGAAATAGAAAATGCAGTAAATAGACCTACATACATAAGAAGAACTCTGGCAAGTCCTCCAAGAAGCGCCCGCAAAACCCGGCCATCCTGCTCCAGGACGAGAAGCCGGACGAAATAATGGCCGCGCTAAAGGAGGCACGGAAGGAGAAAGACTTCGACGAGCAGCTGCGCCCGCACGTGGAGGGACTGAGAAACGCAATCCGCTCGACCGGCGTTGTCATCGAGCTGAAGATGGGCACGGAAAACCTCGAGGCCCTGAACAAGGCACTGTCCAACGCGGTCGGCGACAAGGCAACGGCAAAAAGCGTCACGCCGCAGGAAGAGATGTGCTGCACCGGAGTAGAAGCCTTCTACACGGCGGAGGAATTCTGCATTGACGTCGAGCAGCGGCTAAACCTCACGCTCGAGCCCAGTCGCGTCCGCATGCGCCCATCGCGGGACGGTCGCCAGGTAGCCGCGTTCCTCGTGAACCTGCACCGCGTCGAGGAGCTATTAACGAAGAAAATCAACGTCGGCTGGACGGCAAACATCGCCATCCAACGGTCATCGTGGAAGCCGCGCTGCCGGAAGTGCTTGGAGATCGGCCACATCGAAGCCACCCGCAAGGGCCCAGATAGGAAGGACCTCTGCCTGGACGACGAGCAGTGCACGCGTATTCGCTGCATTACATGCTAATCGGACGGCCACCTCATCGGCAACGCAGCATGCACCGGAAACGCCCAACAATGTGTAGCATATTTGCTATACAGCTTCTCTAAAATATAAATACAGTGTACTAATTTTGAGATGACCACAAAGTAACAACAGGTAACAGACGGTAGTGCTTGCGAAAAAGCTAGCAGAGTTTGCCCACTCGTCGGTACGGTGGACATAACAACAATAAATGTTGCCCGAACAATAATAAATGTTGAGCAAACGGCACACTATGTGGATCACACGATGGTAGAAACTGCGAACGGCTGTAATTACCAGCTGGTCCTACACCCCGTTACCGAGCTTAATGCAAAGCGGAGTTTATGACGCTGACAGCCTAGATAAAATGAAAAACATGGTGTATGAGCAAGGAGATAAAAAAATATCGTCATCGGTGCTCCATAAAATGATCGCAGGCCAACATCCCAATCTCCAAGGCTTTACCTTCGACAATCTCATCTCCGAGAAGGTAATAACAAACGCCTTCGAAAAATATTGGACCAAATTTCTTTCATGGTCAACCTGGCTAGGTAACATTACCTCAACAGCAATCGGAATCTACATTACCGGCCGGGCTATAAAATTTGTCGCAGACACGATCATCCACGGTAGAATCCTCTATGATCTTTATGGCCTAGGTTGGCAACTGGTAGCATCCTTTTGGGACTCATTCACTACCCTCTTAACTCACCGTAATCGCATGCAAGAAAGGGGCAATCGCCCAACCGCAAGTGCACCAGAAGAAAAGGAGAAGGGTAGTGCGCCGAAGAAACAAACCCTAGAACAGGGCATTAATCTCTACCCCGAAATACCTGCAGAAGTATAAAACAGTGAAAACAAACAATAAACCGATATCAGTCCGCTTTGTCTTCAGCACCGACACCTCGTCACCAACCGACGCGCCGATTGCCGAAGACGATACAGCAGCCAACGCAGCGATCCAGCGAATCCAGAGGTGCATCCCACAGCAGCCACCCAACGCCCGCAGCTCGTTCCGCAGTCACAATATCGCGTTTGATACAAAAGATAATAATAAAATAATAATTCAATATGATAGATGCGGTACGCACCTATCAGGAAGACATCCTGGATATGTTTCGGGATGTAATAGAAACGGCGAGAATTCGAAATTGTGGGATTCCTGTCGCCATTTTACAATTATTAATAGAATGGAGGGAACATAGGAGAACGGATATAGAAACTTACCATATCCTAGCAGATTTGGCGAGCGATTTCGCGCTCGAAGATAATTAAAAATGAATAATAAAAGGACACAATTACAAAACTCGTTTTCGCATTATTAAAAAATTACAAGACACGTACAATAACATCGAAAGTATTATGAAGGCATTTCCTCTGTATGATTGATGAACATTACTTGCATTTAATTTCACGAGACATCGTCCAAATTTTAGCGTAAAACTAGTGTTTTACGAGGGGCGGTGTAACGAACGGACGATAAGTCTCGTTCAGACCAACGCGGACAATTTATTACAAAGTAAATGTAACATGTAGACGCAACTAGGAGGTAGGGTATCAAAATAGAAACAGTGTATTAGGCACTTGAGAATCCAGTACGCTCTAGAAAACCAAACGACAGAGAACGGATCGCGCACGTGCAGCGATCACGCTCGATTCGGGAGTATGGTTAACAATGCGTAATAAACCGATAGCGAAGAAGCGTAGATGCAAGAAAGTACTTGAAAAATCACGCCACGATCGCTAGCTAGCGAGTTATCATTAGATCGGGGCGATCGTAAATTTGACGATAACCAGACGTACGGCTAGATGAGGACTCCCGCGTGGGAGTAGGAAAACTCGCGTCATCACAATAACGCGATTGTGGGGTCGATTCTTGAGCGACATTGTTACGATTTGGGCGTAAGTAACTTACGAGTTATTTTTGGAAGTATGGATCCCCCGCTGGAACCCAAATTGTAAATTACGAGTTTGGAACATGGCCTTTCCATTTCGCCTCGTAATAATTTACGATGTTAGAGCGAGATCTTCTATCTCGCTTGCGTGCATCGATTACATGTAACGGATTTAGTTTATAAGATCGAAACAAGCTAGAATAAACGTCACTCATTATTTCCAAATCAACGAGTACGGAGTTACGTTACTTCCAGACCATCCGAAAGAAATTTTCAGCTTCGTTCTCAACTTGTAATTCTTGTTGTTTCCTTCGACGCTACGGAGAACTGTAATTACGCTTATGCGTAAGGCCTGCTCCGTCCGTTCAACGGAACAACTAAGTTTTTCAAGCTTGTCGGTAACGGAGATTCCTGTCCGTTCGCCTTACGATCCACCGGAGAATTGTAATTGCGCTCAGCGCATGACCTGCTCCGTCCGATTGTCAGGAGTTCATCAGGAATATCCGCCACACGACGATATCTAGCTTATTAGCAATTCCCTTTGGATGTCGATTAATGCACAAGTGCACGACCCGCTCCGAACTGGAAACGCTGGTAGCGAGAAATCGTAAGTGGTACCGAATTGGAATTGTGGTGTCCGCGTTAGCGCGATAACGCCTCCTTTTCCGTGTACCTTCGCACGCGGAAAAGATCAAAAATTACACCAACCGACGCGCCGATTGCCGCAGACGATACAGCAGCCAACGCAGCGATCCAGCGAATCCAAAGTTGCATCCACAACCGTCAACCAACGCCCAAGGCTCGTTTTTCGCAAATACATCTCTTAATCTAATTACAATTAAAATGATAAACGCGGTACGCACCTATCAGGAAGACATCCTAGATATGTTTCGGGATGTCATAAGAACGGCGAGAATTCGGAATCGTGAGATCCCGATCCCCATTTTACAATTATTAATAGAATGGAGGGAGCATAGGAGAACAGATGTAGAGATATACCACGTACTAGTAGATTTGGCGAGCGATTTCGCGCTCGAAGATAATTGAAAATATAAAAGTACACAATTAGAAAAACTCGTTTTCGTATTATTTAAAAAAATAAATAAATAATTACAGGATACATACAATAACATCGAAAGAATAATGAAGGCATTTCCTCTAAATGATTGGTGAACATAATCAGTTTAGGCTTCACGAGACATCGTCCAGATTTAGCGTAAAACTAGTGTTTTACGAGGGGCGGTGTAGCGAACGGACGATAAGTCTCGTTCAGACCAACGCGGAAATTTTGATCACAAAGTAAATGTAACATTTTGACGCAACTAGGAGGTAGGGCATCAAAATAGAAACAGTGTATTAGGCACTTGAGAATCCAGTACGCTCTAGAAAACCAAACGACAGAGCACGGATCGCGCACGTGCAGCGATCACGCTCGATGCGGGAGTATGGTTAACAATGCGTAATAAACCGATAGCGAAGAAGCGTAGATGCAAGAAAGTACTTGAAAAATCACGCCACGATCGCTAGCTAGCGAGTTATCATTAGATCGGGGCGATCGTAAATTTGACGATAACCAGACGTACGGCTAGATGAGGACTCCCGCGCCTGCTCCGTCCGTTCAACGGAACAACTAAGTTTTCAAGCTTGTCGGTAACGGAGATTCCTGTCCGTTCGCCTTTCGATCCACCGGAGAATTGTAATTGCGCTCAGCGCATGACGTGCTCCGTCCGATTGTCAGGAGTCCATCAGGAATATCCGCCACACGACGATATCTAGCTTATTAGCAATTCCCTTTGGATGTCGATTAATGCACAAGTGCACGACCCGCTCCGAACTGGAAACGCTGGTAGCGAGAAATCGTAAGTGGTACCGAATTGGAATTGTGGTGTCCGCGTTAGCGCGATAACGCCTCCTTTTCCGTGCACCTTCGCACACGGAAAGGTCAAAAATTTACAATTAGGATAGGAGGCAACAAGCCTCTCCCTCGAAGCAGCAGCCGCGTTGGAAAATTTCAACGGCGGAATCTACAAAGGGAAGCAAACGTATGCCATCCTGACGGATGTAGCATACAAACTCATCACGATGGAGCTGGAGTGCTAATAAAAAAAATAAATAACAATAATAATAATCTTCTCAATTAAAGACAATCCGAAAAAAAAGGGAAATAAGTTAAAATATCCGAAAACATCTGAAAGAAACATTAAGAAGATTTACAGCAGCCAAAACAGTGATATCCGAAACAATTGCAGTGCAATATCCGAACAATTTTGGCAGTGAAAGTTAAACAGCAGTGAAAGAAAAACTATTGAAAGAAACTTCCGAAAAGTGCAGTGAAAAAAAAAATTTTTTTTTTTACACCTTGTTGGCGGATAAAAACATGTTTTCTATTCGGGCTCGCGACTCAACTCAAATATGTGGATTCGACAGCTACGTGACTGATCATCCTAGAATCTTCATCCTAGAAATGAACGGTTATCGATCGCCATTCCGTCAAAGAATTAGCCATGGAAAAAACAGAAGATCGATATCATTCAAGACTCATCCTCAGCATCGACACCTCGTCACGAGCCATCAATCGCAATCCGCAGAAGCCAACGTCCGTTCTCCGCCAACAACTCCAGCAGCCGCCAGCAAATCCAGCATCCGCGCCGAATCCAAGCAGCATGCCTCGACACTTTGTAACTGATAAGCAAATCGCCGAAATGGTGAGGGAAATGCTGGACATGAGCGTGCTGCAAGTGAACGAGCCGCACGTGGACCCGAGGATCATCGAGACGATCAAAATGTGGAAGGGGGGTAAAATTAAGAACCGGGAAACGTGCGCGCGTTTAATGGAAGTTCAGTGGGAACTAATAAAATTAATAGAAAGAGAGCACGAAGAGAGTGAGGAATATGTGGCGAGATTCAGACGCGCCTAAAAGTAAATCGCGATTCGATCAATGAAATAAATCGCTCAATCGAGCCAAAAATTTATTAGCATTGATGAACATGAAAGAAAATTAGTTTGCGAGACATCGTCCCAAAGGGAGCGTAAAACAATTGTTTTACGAGGGGCGGTGTAACGAACGGGACGAATAAGTCTCGTTGAATCAAAATGTTTAACTTTGAATTTGAATAACCGTTTCTCAACGGCAACAGGAAATTAAGGCAAACAGAAAGAAAAATGGAAGGACGCGGGAACGATCAGAATCGCCCGCATGTTCATTAAAACATCACATTGAAAAAGGAAAGATAAGAAAGGATCGAGGATAGCAACATCGGAGTTTATCCAGAAAAGAGTCGATCCTAATATAAACATTGCAATAGGCAAGGATCGTGGGTAATATAAACGACGCGCTAGGAAAAGGTCGCGTAAGTTAGGAAAGATTCTTACGATCACCCACGAAGCAGGTAGTAGTGTTATAAAAGATCCGAACCGATAAAACCGCCGTGACGATCCGGCGAAACATAGATATGGAAATAGGCGGGATAAGGACGAACGCGCAAACATTTTAACGATCCCACGAAGGGACGATCGAAGAAAATGTTCTCGAACACGCGGTCCTAAATAAACGCGAAGGATACTCGATCCTTAAGAAAGGTTGCTTGTTCGCGCATTGTGGAAACATATGCTTGTGTATACAATTGCGTTGAACGAGAACGAGATATTCTATCGATAGAATTTAGTAATAAGTTCAAGAAAAACTTGACTAAATTGTCACTTATAACTTTGAGATCAGAAGAACGAAACTCATTTCTTCGATCCAACGGAGAGAGACTATGATTCACTGCATTTGATCTACTCCGTCCAATCCGAAACATAACGAATTTCTAAGCGTTATTACCCAGCATATGACCTGCTCTGTAACGTAACCCTACGTTACCATCCGAATCCCATCTTGGTGCAAGACTTGCTTCGAAAAGTCTAGTAACACGAGATCGTAGGTGTGTAATCGGATTTAGCAAACACACCACCACATACATAAGGCAAAGCCGAATGCAAGAAATTCATTTTTGTGCTGGGTAAAGCAGTGCGTATAAAATGTTTTAGGTACAACTGTAGTGCTATGAACGCCGAATCAAAGGCCATCGAAGAGGCCGAAGAAGGATGAAAAGTTCTTCTTCGAAAAAAAGAAAAAAGAAAAGGATGAAAGCAGTACCGATAGTCGCTGACGATCATGCCCGTGCTATTTTCGCTACATGAGCACCATAAGAGGTTCGCGAACGAGAGAAAATTTCAAAATACATTGTCAAACTTTGCTCACAGAGGAAAACTTTCATCTTCTGTATCTAATAGATTTTAGGGAAAGCCGTAAAGATAGTTTTATAAGCTTATTCTTGTGTTTTTTTCCCCCCTAATCGACTATTAGAATTTGCTTTCATATTTTCGCTGATATATTACTTAGCTTTTATCTCTTCAGTTCAGTTCATCGCTCCGCGCTGTTGCTGCTGATGCTCATCGTCTCCGTTGGTCTCGTCGTCCACAGCAGCTCGATGTGTTGGTTTCGCTGTCTTTCGCCGGTAATGTGACCGATCAATCCGATGGTCTTCCATTCCTTCTTTTCTTGTTACTGGTTCCTTCTCACGGACGTCCTACACGTACAAGCGACGTCGCCCAAGGCAGCGAGACAAAAGTAGCTCAGTTTGAGCTAAACTACTTGCCCTCTCGAGCGAAAGGTGTCACACCGTCAAAGTGCCTATAGAAAAAGTGTGTTTACGTATTGTGCTTCGGTAGCAAGTATGTAATGTCGTGCAACATCAACTCTGCTACGGCAGCGTCGCGCTATCCGACGTTTTCGAAGTTCCTACACGTAGCATTTTTTCCCATGGTTTTTTTTGTATGGAGTTGCTCGCCCGCCTAGCGCGAAGTCGCACAATCGCGCGAGAAAGCGCGACGTCGCTTGTACGTGTAGGACGTCCGTCACGTTTGTTCATGTTCCACATTGCGGTCCTCTGCTAGCTTTCCACGGGGACTGATTTGGTTTTGCAATTAATCTTCTTACACATCGTTCCATCCAGTATGCTTTGGTCGATCAGTTGTGATTTACACGTTGGCTTCAATTGCTGTTCATACTTTAGCATTTTGTTTGACTATCACATAGCAATCACGCATCTACACTAAATTTTTTTCTCGTCTTGTCACTTTTCCATAATCGCCGTTGGATTCTTCTTGGAGTTGAACACTGCGAACACTTCATGATGTCCTCATTGCTGCTTTCGGGCGAGGATCATCTTTATACACGTCACTCTTTTCCAAATGTCGGGCGGACACGACTCCATTTTTGTTGCGCTTGAATTTTTTTTCACCATTAGCTAACAAGACGTTCGCGAGATCGAGATTCAAATGGCTGATGTAGCACGAATCGAAAATGGTAACAAGCAAAACGGTAATTTCCTTTTTTTCGCTATCTCTTGTAATGTAAGCACTCTTGAGCCGGTATAAATTAAATGTAGCACACAATTTTGTCGCCCGTCTTTTTTCTAGCCAGAACAGTGCACACGCACACCAATGCATGCGCTGAGACGCAAGAAGACTTTTCACTCGTGATTTTCGGCCCTAGATCGGGTTCTCGGGGGTCGCGTGTTCGAAATGAAATATTGTTCATCTTCTTTTTCAATGCTTTGGCTTAGCGTACTGCTCAGTAACTTTCTCACAATATTGCCACCGATCTGCTTGCTACGATGGGTTACTTCACGGCTTCGGTGCATACTGTCAGCTTTCAGAAATCACTTCAAATCTCAATGCGGGCTCTAATTGACTTAATTGTCACTGCTTATTCTCGCGTTGCAGTGAACCTCACCGACACAGGATTTACAAATTGTACACGGAATATTTCTTATGCTGTTGCAGCGTCACTAAGTTCAACGAGCGGTACGACCTCCTCGGCCAAGCGTAAGTTTGCTTCTGCACGTATTTCTCCAGTCCGTCATTCTTTATAGCACTTTACGGGTATGGGCCATGTCGTGATCAAACATATGTGCGTGCCTATGCTTTTGCTAATGTATGTGTGATATCACTTTCTGACCCGCACTGGGCTTGGGTCTTTTTTCCAAAAATTTGTATTTTTCCAACCGGCGCTTATGCATCGCAATTCCTATACCTGCAACGTTGACCCTGCACTGGAAGGTTTTACCCTGAAAGACATCTGTGTAAGCATAGTCATAATATTTAAGGTCTATTATTTTATGTTTTCCATGTGTTGTGCTGTGTTTTAGATTACCTACCCGGCGTCTGGCGTTTGGTTTACGTACCTCGCGGGTAGGACGATTCGTTAAATTGCTATGGGTCTTTAAGTTATCTCTTTTTTGAAGAAAAAAAAAAGCATAAAGTGTTTTAGTATTGCGATGTGTCTTGTAACCACTGCTTGCCTGACCGGCGCCGCCATGCTTACCATCGCAGTGAACCGCTTGCAATCGTGTTCGTGCGTTTACCTTCCCCATGCAAAACAGGCATGTAGTGGTGGCAGCGTCTGGTTAAGCCGCGCTGACACCTTTTTTAACGAATCGCAGCGTGGATTGCACATTGGGGAAACATATGGCCGACATACAAATAACAAGAAATTCGTAAAATATATGTTAAACATACTCGAAATTTCACTACAGGCATTAATATATGAATAAACTAATATAAATTTCGATTTCTACCTCATGTTCTTCATTTATTCCCTTGATTGAAAAGCCTGAAGAAATAAATATGAAAATATAAAAGCGCGTATACACATTGAAACATTCTGTGAAACATTCGGCTGAAACATAATTTTGACATCTAATTTGACGCCTGGTTTATAAATTTTTCCCCTCATTTTTGTTTCAATGTGGAGAGCTGAAAAACAAAACCCAAAAACTATTTGGCACAAAATATATCATTTTAACCGAATCAGTTGTGTTTCCGTTAAGAAAAAATTGTTTTAATTGCACTCATAATTATTGACATCGAAATCAAGTATAATTTCGCATGATATAAACAAAAAAAAATGAAAATGTTTCGAATTAAGATTTTGTTTTGTGGAAATTCATTAAACATAATCCTGTTCCAAAACATGTCAAACCGGGCTCGAAACTGTTCTACTGTTATACTTTCCCCTCAAGTCGAATGTCAAAAAAACGTTTCAGCCGAATGTTTCACAGAATGTTTCAATGTGTATACGCGCTTTTACAGTACGGAACGAGTTGTTCCCGACGATGAAGATTGCAGCAATGACGGTGGAAGGTTTTTAATACTGAGAATATGGAAATGGAAAATATTGAACAAAAAAACGAGATTAACCTGCAAACTACAAAGGACAAATTACGGACCAGGCGAGTACTCCAAACCATAGCAAACATACTAGTACGGATATGGTGCAATGTGTTTCGGAGGAGTTTCACATAGTTTACATTTATGAAACTGATCAGAAATACATTAAACCTCAAACCAAATTTGTTTTTTTTTTAATTGATGATGACGCAGCGTGCAAGATTAACACGTTAACTACCGCAGAACCAGAAGAATGGCCAGAAAAGCATAGTGGACCAAGCTTGTCCTTCGATATTCCGCTTCGGATTTCAGTACGACACACGGGAATCCACCAGAAGAGGCGTCTTTGTGTGATTTCTTAGGGGGAAAACGAAGTAAAAAGAGATTTATCTCATAATTACCGCAGTCATATTGTCATACAAAATTGATCGCTCTTTTCAACCTGATGGAAGCGTATAATCTTCAAACACTGCGGATCGAACATCAACACGCATGTAAGTACACTTCATAATCTTTAAGTATTCAACACATGCTTCTTCTCTTCAAAGCTTCCCTCCACAACAAAGGTCAGAAATAGTAAAAACCGAAAACGCAATATTCATAGTCTTACAACTTTTGCCCTCTGACCAACGTGAAAGCCGCTAACAGAAGGTGGAGAATTCCCTTCGCACCAGACCTTTAAAAAATTCGAACATCTTAGTTGAAGCGACCATGAAGAGTTTTGGAAAAAATCACATGCACAATAGTTACGGGGCTATGGTAATTGTATTCCACACACCGTGGAACAAACGTAACGGAAACCCCTATCCTACTTCCAGGGGACGTTTTGTCCATTCCCAGCGAAAAACGTCCGAGGGAGGCCCTTTTCACAGAGAAACTATGGAGAAAAAAAAAACGAAATAGAAAACTTTAACAAGCACATCAGCGAAAGGTCTTGCGTGGCTTTCCACGAGTGTTGAGTAACATTTTGATAGCATGTATTTAGGCATTCCTTGGAGCGCACACACCCATTTGCACGAAGCCAAGCCTCGAGGAACTGTTCTTCTCGCGAACCCACAATCATCTGCAATAGCAGTTTTCCGACGCTTAGCATAAATCAGCATTTTCCCCCACAAATACACACAACGGTGGGACGATGGATTGTGTGGGACCGAGCACCGAGTTGAAACACACGTAACATAAGCAGCCAGAGGAAATGGCCATGGAAGGACTCACACAGAAGAGCGCAGGGACGAGGATGACGACGTGTGGCTTAATTGCATCCAATTTGCATTTCTATTTTCTTTGCAAGTCTTTCCGTTGGCCAGGATTTATGTGCAGTTGCATGCGCGAACGAATGCCGACGAAAAAAAAAACGCACGTTCGTCTGCCCGTAAGATTGCTTTTGGTTTTCCACCGAGCAAGAAACCAAACCGGTACTTTTTGTACAATTGGGGGGAGCAAGTTGCGCTTAGAAGGTACCACCATTAAATGCTTCTTTCATTTGGTCTGCGGTTAGTTTTGATTTCTGGCTTTTTTCTCATTTGCGTTAAATGCAAGGTCGGTAAATTTAGATAAATAGCTCTCTGCTTTTAGAAAGAGCATTTATTGTATGCTATTAATTCTATGTTTGGTTTAGGTTAGCCAGTCCAAGATTGAAAACGTTTTAAGAAGCTTGCTGAGGCGTTATTATTTTAAATAAAATTATTCGATTCTGAATACGAATACGTTCTCCGGTTTTTAAGATAGTTGGACAATTGTGGTAAAGTTGGTTCATGCGATCCTTACCGTCGTGACGAGTCGCCCGGCGAGCTGGTTTTCGTCCACCTTCGCCTCGTAGGTCAGATGCTCGAACGTGGGATTGTGCAGGTTGGCCGGCAGGATGCTGATTTTGACACGCGTGAAGCTCGTGTAGACGCCGTCGGTTACGGAAACGTTCAGGATCGACACGTGCTTCTCAGCGAAGTTCTGCATGTTGACCAGCGTTATGATGCCGCTCACCGGATCGATGTTGTACGTCTGTAGGTCGTTACCCTGAGCGATCGTATACACCAATCGATCGTGATCAATAAAGTCTGGGTCCGAGGCGGAAACAACCGTCACGAACTGACCGCGAGACGCGTGCTCCGAGAGGACGCTCGAGTACGAGGGCTGCTCGAACTTGGGCGGGTTGTCGTTCATGTCCATCACTGCAGGTGAAAACAAACAGAATTCAGTGAGGTAAACGTTCCGTTTTAGTAGCTATCACAATAAATCATGAACCTTCTATGAATTATTAAGGTTGTATGGCTCGAGACCAACAATATGAATGCAAAACGCTTGAACTATTCTAGCGGTAAAAAAGTGTCAGTAACAGAATAAGGAACAATCCAACCTAAAGGAAAGAGAGTTGTCCAACTTACCTGAAACCCACACGCGCGCGGTTGAGCTGAGACTCGGCACACCCTTATCAACCCCACAACGGTGAAGTGGCGATGGTTGAGCGTTTCGTGGTCGACCGATTTCTTTAGATAGATCACCCCGTCGGTCGGATCCATGTGAAAGTGCTCGGAGGTGTTCTTGGAGTCCGTCTGAAGGGCATAGTTGATTACCTGGTTGATACCTGTGGAAAGGAGAAGAAAGAAGAAAAAAATTTCGGTTTTTAACAGGTGCAGCAAGACACCGTTGAGGAAGATGACGACTGCCAGTCGTAATTTCTAGCCAGTCTGACGTGCTTAATTAAAGCGATGAAAGCAATGCGGGTTCTCCGTCCCATCCCGTCGATACTGTGATTACACTTCTGCCCATGCGCCAAAGAAAACGATAGCATGAGTGACGACCTCTGATAAGTGCGAGGACTGAGGAGCGACTGCCTTAACCAACGAGCTTGGTATTCTTTTCAACTTTTGCAGGACCTCCGCCATACTTCTCCTCTCAACGAACCGTCGGTATGCTTTCTTGTAGGTGCACCTCTCATGTTCATCTTTTTGGCTCGACCCTGCGGGGATAAAACCAACCAAGGGGTTACACAGTCCTCGTCCGTAATGGGGTGTGCGTGGTTGAGAGTTGTGATGGGTCCGGGCTCAAGGATTTCTGTGATTTTTTTTTTTATTTCAACCACAAGCTCGAACACCTTAGTTGTGGCGAGTACGGTATGGTAGTTGGTGACAACGGCAACACATACCCTCTCATTAGATAAGTACCAGGTGGAAACGGATGAGAGCCACCTGACAGTAATGATGATTGTAGTGATAAAATAAAGCGTCCGGTACATCTTGCAAACAGACAGTTGAAGTGCAAAACAGGATCAGAGGTTGAGCAGTATCAAAGCGACCTCAAAATAAAGTTGTATTGTCTTTTTTTGTTTTTTTTTTGTTTAAATACTATTTTGGCTAGTGTCTTAGAACTAAACTTTAAAATCTACAATTTAAGCACATGATCTTAATGACTTCCGTTTTGCTTTGATACCAATAATAATTGTTAGCGGCAAAGAAATGAAGCAACAAGTCTCATCTTATAGGCTTGTTGGACAAAATTAAATCATACTAATGAACTCCTTCATGAGTAATTCCTTTTGGTATGTAGTATTACCATTATAGTACGATCGCTACAAAGCATTTTTTTTAACAACAAGCTGGCCTTTTTAACAAAGGGAATTTGATTATTCAATTCGATTAGCTTCGTTTACATGATGAGTAACCAAACGAATAAATTGTAGATCACAAAAAATTTCACGACCAAGGCTCGTACAGTTGATGATAGGCTTGCAGAAAATTGGCCCATTTCTTTAATGTGGCTCATTATGCAAAGGCGAAAGCTTACGGTCGTAAAATGTTAAAAGGCCATTACACAGATAATTTTATTGGAATCGTGAAAACCCTGTAGGAAAAAAGAGTGATCATGCTACGTAAAATTTGCTTCATAATAAAATAATCAATCCTTCCTTGCTATTACAGGATAAAAGAGGACTGGTAAATTGAATAAACCAGAATTGCAGGACGAACGTCACAGCGCTCGTGTGGGTGAGCTTGGGATGAAGAAAATATTTCGGGTTTCATTAAAGTACCTTCGATACCTGAACATATGAAGCTTTAATGAATTTACATAAGCACGCGCGTAAGTGATTTCGAAACTTTCGAGGTTCGCTTCGTAGTTGTAAGTGCTTGTGTGAAGCATTTGCATTTGCAGACAAGGTTCTTCAGAGAATAGGTTAAAGAAGAGACGAAATTATGTTTGAAAATGATTATGCATGCAAATGTTGCGAACCATAAAAATGCAGTAAAAGAAATTTGATGTGGATGAACGTTTTTGTTGTTGGGATCCTCAATGTGTTAGCACATTATTATGTTTTGGTTGATTTGCTAACCCCTAAAAGCGGATTTTTTTTCTCACCAGCTTAGTAGGAAAGATTTTCGATTCGGTGAAACTTAAAACAAACTGTTCCGGTGGTCAGTGTTAACCACAACATTTCCGAAGCAATTTGCAGGAATGCGACATTTTGCGCTTGTTCCATACACAATAAACACAATCCGTTCGCTTGCAAGGGTGTGTCGTTATGCTTGTATAATCATTATGGCGAAACGTGTATAGTGTTTGTGGTTTCGTATGTCCACCCATTTTCGGCACTGGCAGATAACGCACGCCACCACAAACGTTTTTCCGCATTCGGGCACGTGATTTCCACGCTGAGCGCTATTTAGGGGAACGAAGGGAGTTGGGTGTTGTCGCGGTGATCAGTAAACTCTCCGGTGGGTTTCGGTAGATCCTAAATTTCCAATATTCAGCGCTTGGTTCCAGACAGCCACTCGCTTCACTCCCGATCACCTTTTCTACGGCTTGACACCGTTAGTATAATGCAACATGTTGCATTCGTTCGCACGCTCGGTGGAAATGTCAATGTTCGCAAATAAATATGCTCGTCTCCATCGTCTAAAACTTCCGCTTCACGCTGTGTTTGTTTCCTCGGATTTTCCAAAGAAGAGCTTTAGTATATGATGGATAAATTTTTATCAAATATAGGGAAACAAACAGCAGTGTTACGGTTGTAACGTAAAGTTCATGCCATTCTCGCCAGTCAATGACGCGAAGGGTATAAATCGAGTGCGAAAGGCTCAAAACGTTCTCTTCACAAAGGAAATTAAAATTTTTTTTTTATTATCAAGAAGGCTTTTTGAAAGATAAATTTTGCATTGAATCAGTGTTTTAAATAAATGTTTGGCCATTTCTTTGTAGTTAGATATACTTGATATTGATGTTGGTACAAGCCATACTGAGAAATCATAAAAATAAATTAATATGTATCAGCTAAATTTGTAGTGCCATTCTTTTTAAAATAAATTAACTAACTTATGATAGGAGTAAAACCAAGTGAAAAATATAAAAAAAAACGTATGTGCTAGTACGAAATCAAATCATAGACTTCGCTAGTAAAAAGTCATCTTAACTCTGGTAACTTCGAGCCGCGTAGACTATCAGTGCAGTAAGCTTGGACTTGCCCAATGCAATCCGGATGGAAACCCGACATCGCTGGCAGACCGTGTCCGTAATAACCGTGATTCACACCATCAGTAATATCCAATCGGATTTGTGCACCGAAAAGCTTTTTCCAATCCTTAGCGTTGCCCTATGGAAGACACCCCCCCCCCCACGCCAAGCCCCAAATCATCCCAGTTTATACTAACGCACATACAAAAAATCACCATTGGATAATAAAACCGGACACAATAGAAACCGGAAAAAGGATTTTCGTCCACGAGCGGAGAACAATAAGCAAACAGGAGGGACAAAATACGAGCAGTAAAATCGCAAACTGGCAAACGGAGGTTCGAAGCGGGATGGGGTGAATTATTTTTCACCGATGATTTAATATTGCCACGCACACCACGTTCGGCCTGTGTCCCGGGCAACGTCCCGGTTGTCCGGTGGCCAAACCGTATCGAAAGCTTACAATAGATCCTATAAGTCTTCCGATGGTGCACCGAGCGAACCTGTATCGTCGAGGTGGGTCGTAATCCGTTCGTAAAATCGTCAAAAAACAACTTTTCGATCCGTGGGATTGGGACACACTGCACGGCAGAATTGGGGACGTGGCAGAGTTCCTTCCGTAGGTTCCTCTAGGCAAAATAAACCACACGAAGGCAGGACACAGTGCTGCAAAATGATACAGGGACCTACGGGTTCATATAGTCCAACAACAGCTGCAACAAAGCAGCTATTTTTATATGGAAAAGCAGCAATATCAAAGTTGGATGATAAGCGGAACGAATATTCAGTGTAAACTGTGTATGGCTGGTGCGTTAAGGGTTTGGGCAGGGAAGGTTGCTTTGAATATTTCAACACTTCATCAAGTGTTGCTGCATGTTAATCGACGTAAAAGGACGAGAAAAACACGAATCTATTGTTTTCAACATGTTATTTACCTTGTAAGACTGGGATGAAAAAATGTGAAGCCTCCCGCCAGGATAGAGCGCGTACCACTAACTGACAAAATGAGATATATACGGGACCTAACAACGAACAGGTGGAGTTTGGGATTCCGAGTAGGACGGCGAGGGCTAACGTGTCGCAACTGATGTAGTGTGTGTGTGTTTGCTTGGTGATCGCGTCTGAACAGCATAAGCCCAATGATACAGGAATCCGTATGTGTTCAGCCCAGGGATGAATGTGATTACAGCAAACGGACCTCGACACAGAGAGGCACTGGGTGGACCCTATCCAATATCAGCTACAGAACCGTTTCCTTTTGCGCTGTCAAACAATTAACAAGCTCAACAAAAAAATCAGATTTGCTGAATCGAAAATAAATACATTCAAAAAAAAAATTCATAAAGTTCAATTGGGTATTGACTAAACCTGTTCTTTATGGCGTTAGTTTTTTTAAACATCCCCATTTCTCATGAAAATTGTTCTCTTTGTGTTTGGTGCTACTACCAAATATTGTGCTTTGTAAAAATACCGGTAACAATAAAAATGAACGAAAAAATGAAGTAAATGCATATTCCTTGGAAACCTTCGAGAGGGAAGTTGATATTTGTTGCGGTTAATGTAGATTGCAAATACTTGAACAATAAAAAGAATGTTGTTTGTTTCGAAATCATTCAATAAACCTTATAGCATAGTAAATGATATTGCAACATGTTTGGAAGCGAGCTGCATAACAACGTTTAAACGTTTAAGTTGATTTTATTCTAAAAAATGACTTCAGAAGAAAATGAAACGAAAAAATTTTTTTAACTGAATGCCGCATCGATTCACATTTTTCACAGTTTCGTTTTCTTTTTCATCAAACTGTTTGTAGATTAAATTGATACGTTCCTGGTTCAGGGATGTCCGAGCATTGCTATTGAAATGCAAAATGGGAAAGTAACATGTATTCCTTTGCGAAACGAGGGGAATCAATAATTGAATTGTAAAACATGGTAATAAACCATAGCCTGGACGAACTGGAACTGAAAGTAGTGACATTAAAAAAAACACAGTTCGACACAGCAATTGATAGCAATCGATGGAAAAGCACGCGATGGAACATAAGCCAACGAAAACCTGCATGTTCACACCTGCTGCGGCTAACGATGAGTATCATGACGTATGCTAAGTAGGAACCCATTAAACACGAATGATGTATCAATTCAATTTAATATTGAAACATTTTTCAATATTTTATGGTTTTTTGCACTCAAACAACATGTTGAAAAATCTGCCGGATTGAGTCCAGAAAAATAAGATGTGTTGGATCGATTGCATGGTTGGCTTCGAAAACAGAGATTCGACTTTTCGGGGCTTATGAAAATGTAGGAACCATATCGCAGGCTCATTTATGATATGCTTTCCAGATTCCAGAAATTCCCCAACTCCAGCAAATTGTTATTCTTAGCTTTGTGCTTCGACAGTATTGATAGCCAAGAGTAAACATTATTAATCTCACATCTTAGGAATGAGTGGTTGTTTGTATTGATGGTGTCGCTGCTGAGGTTCTTGTTTGCCTTCGACCGCCCTGATACGGGCATCGCTCCAATGCAGACCTTAGCACAAATGGGAGCGAAAATGAAGAGAAATAAACAACAACAAAACTGGAACGATCGCGTCATCATTGTATGTTTACACACCACACATTGTTAGTCAAAAGGTTGCTGGCATTTCGTTCGGTTGTTTGGCCGCTAATTGCCCAAGGAATGCGATGCTTTTGATGTAAGCGAGGAAAATTACAACGGAATTCAATTACGGAATGAGGGTCAAATGCCACAATTCCAGCCCCCCATCGTGGGTCAGGGAGCAATTACCGGGACATATCCGCCACCTGCAATATGTTCATTGATCATTTTCTGGTATGTTTCATTGCTCATTTTAATGAGAACGAGTTAGTTTCATTGATAGAATTTTGAAGTTGCGTTGAGTTTAAACAATATGTTGCTTAAAATGTACAACACGAGAATTAAACAGTTGGAGTGCTGATTTTGTTTGGATAATTTTCATTTTTCAATAAACCTGAGTCAATCCAATTGAATGCGGAAACTAAATTCCAAATTACAAGTCGATTTCATCCTTTCCAACATCCATCACTTTCGATACAACCTTTTCCAGTTTTACTTAAAGGCGTTTGCGATATCGGAATCGTTTTCCAAGTGGCACGAACACAAACGGAGGGAAATTCAAGTAGAACAGGAAACTAAATCCGATAGAGTGCCGATGGTGGACCGCCGGGCAGCGCAATCGTGTTCCGTGCCGCGTGTGAACTTCTCGTAATGACCGGAAGTTCGATATCGGGAAATGGAAAATGCAGTAAAACTATGACCGTTCCATACCGAGCCCTCGATGGTTTCATTCGTAGATTTCTCCCTCGTGGTTTCCCCCATGTTTTGTTCTTTTTCCTCCACTAACTCTAACAGGAAATTGTTTTCCTGACGAAGGAGTGCGACACGTTTCTCTCTACCGGACCGGATAATCACGTAGGGCAGTCAATTCAGTAGGGGTTCGTGCAGGTGATGTAATTAGAGGGATATTTGTCGCTACTTAATTTCATAAGTTACGGCCATGCCAATTAAGATTTGACATCAACAAACGCATCGAGGTCGAACGATTTGGCTATTCGTTAATCGAAATAATGATTGTTCGGAGATTGTTTGGTAGCTTAAACTTTACCTCCCGGCATTTTAAATTTGTGCATGAACCATTCCATCATTTGAGAAGCCTATCACCTATGAGCCTAAATGCCACAACAACCTTTAATAAACTATGAGCCTAGCAAGAAACAGAAAGGTTATTTCTCAAAGACTTAGGTGTAAAACAAGAACGTGTTTCAATAGCATCGGTAACATTCCAACAGCTTCAAACTTGTAAAGAATTTCACTCTGCTAAAAGTTTCAAGCGTCTTCGTGTGGAGCATTGTTTTGTGTTTACAACGCTAGTCAAGCGAAAAGACGAAGATACCGGAGAAACAATGTAACTACCCTTAGGATGAAGCTAGTTTATTGAAAACTTCCTCAAATTGCTTCAATGTCAAATTGAACTTTAAAGATATCTTTTTTTTTCTAAAAATGAAGCACAGACAAAGTGTGAGGAAAAAATAGGATTAAAGTTAATGTTGCAACAAGATAGATTTGGCCCAGCACCCCTAATAGACAACCAAACGATTTTTTTTCGTTCGGCGAGTATTTGTCATTATCGAAAACAAGCAGCAAAACAAACTCAAGTATTTCTTCATGGCTGACCACAAGCAGAGGAGGGATTGCCATACGACACCGATCGAAATGCGGTATGTCGAGGAAATTAATTCTCTGAAAATGCTCGCCCGTATGGCGCGTTGGTTTCCGCCGACCGGAAACAGATTCGAATGCAGGAAGTTGGAAAATTGCTTTAAAAAAACTTTTTTTTTTCGTTACGGTTCGTATTTAGTATCAAAGCACAATGATATCCTGCATGGAACCGTGTAAGGAAAGAGAATGCCTGCAAAAAGTACTTTTGTTCGATACTAATTTATCTGACGGTGGACGTTTGCGGAAAAAGGATATAACCTTATTGTTGGCATCCTACTTTCTCTACAAGTTTCGCTTTTCGAATCTACCCTAGAAGGAGAAAAAAGAGAGGGAAAGCTCCGAGCGTATTCGAGCCCGCAAAGGGGCGCATACTACTTTTAACCAGCAGAGCCGCTGTTGTGCAAGGGGTCTGTGTGGCTTACCTGTGTTGAAATCAACGGCGAATTCCTCCAGCTCGTTGCCCTTCACGATGCTGTAGATCAGCTTCCGGCCGAGCGGACTCTCAGCCTGAATGGCGACTGACAGTGGCGAGTGCAGCTCGATGTTTTCAGCCACGGTGTCCGAGTAAAACTGCTTGCTGAACACCGGCATCGATTTATCTATCACCTAGTGGTTTTTCACACGACGTGGCGAATGGCACATTCCAAAGAAAAGAACAGAAAGGAAAAATTAGAACTAAAGAAAATCTGGCCCAACGTATGAGGCAGGAACCTAGAACATGGCCGTCGTCAGCATTGGCCAACTGAAACTATTCAATCGAACGGAGCTTAGAGAACGTTTAAATTGAATTCAATGAGCGAGTTCGTATTCTCTGGAAAGGAAATGGATACTTGGTTGGCATATATGACATTCTAACGATGATAAATTAAAGCCTTAAGGATTCAATATTTTGAACGACAGCAATTTTATCAACAATGTTTTCATTGTGGTTCATTTTAAAAATCAACTTACCAAAACATATAAAATATACGTGTGAAATATATTATTATTTGGACTGTGGAACCTTCAGTAAAGCGTGCTTTTCCTACAGCGTGGGCTTCACTCGTTCGATAAGGGTTAGAGGCGAGCTAGTGGTTGATTAATGATTGCATTCAATCAAAAGATTGGCGGGCCTTCCGGTGGTTTGGTTTCGATGCAGACTCCATACTTTCTCTATTATCTTTTGCTTGTGTGTTCATCGTCTTACATGCTTATTATTGTTCCTTGCATGAAGAAATAAAAAAAAAACAACAACCTTTCGACTCCGGAGCTGCTCGAGGCTATGGAAGCTGATAGGTTTACTTGAAGGATCATTGCCCATGCAGTCAATGGGCGTGTGAGCAAGGGAAAAAAAAAACCTGCCAAATGTATATACTGGCGATGCTGTTTATGCAGAACATTACCTTAAAGGACGCTGAACGCCGGTTCAACAGGACTGCGATAAGATAAACAAAACAGCACATAGTCTAAAATAAAAAAAACAGGGGTTTGTTGCACCTGTCGAAGATTTGGGTATCCCTATTTGAGTATTCTTATGGGGAACATAACCTGTGCAGGTGTCGGACTATGGTTTCCACTTGAAAAACATTCTGATTTATTAGGGTCTTGCGTGTCCTACACCACCATTAAATGTTGAGATGTAGCTAGATCAGCTTCTCTCCTTCTCGTTTCTTAGCAAAAAAGCTGAAACTCCTTCAGCCACACTTTACCTTTGCCTTTTAAAGCGAAACCACAGCAAAAATTTTTACAAGGAAAAGAGAACAGAAAGGGAAAAAAGAAACTGATCATATTGTAAATATTGTTGTACGGATATTATTTACTATGTTTCGCATCACCGAAAAAAACAGCATCTTTGCGCCCGACTTAAGTAAACATTCCTCCTAATGGCATATAATTGCAGATGGAAAGGGACATTTATGCCTTCCTGGGGATCTACTTCAAAGAGAGATATCAAGTTGTAGGCAAACAACAAATAACTTATTTTTTCGAGCTTCTCTCAGTGTCATACATGTATCGAAATGAGCCGCCCCTTGATGTTTGCACCAGTGTGTGACTCAAGAAAAACAATTCAGAGGAATTGCGATCCGGAATTGATTTATGCTCGTGTTCATACTTCGTCCGGCTTGTTTATTTTCGCAGCAACCGATTGGGATGTAGGTTGCCTCATGGAAAAGTACTTTTTCGTAAGAAAAGAGGCAATAGATGGGGATTAACAAAAAAAAAACCGTTTCGACGGCATTCACATACCGGAAAACCGGTGCTTCGTTCTCGTTCGGAGAAGGTGGTCTATTTTCAAACAACCAACAACCATTGTAGCGCAATAGAATTTAAACGGCGAGTAGAGATATCTCTTCTCGATCAGGCTCAATTTGTATGCCAGTGTTCATTCCCCTCGAAATGACAGACATCGGTTGCATGGTGCCACAGG
Source organism: Anopheles atroparvus (assembly GCA_914969975.1). Classification (NCBI taxonomy): domain Eukaryota; kingdom Metazoa; phylum Arthropoda; class Insecta; order Diptera; family Culicidae; genus Anopheles; species Anopheles atroparvus. The sequence continues at coordinate 17,142,737 of CAJZCY010000004.1, forward strand.
CGAGCATAAATTGTCCCATGAAGACTTCAACACGCAGAGTGAGTGCAAACAAAACAAAAGGGATGCTAAAGAAGCTTTTTCCTCTATTCCTTTTGTTTCAGAACATATGCAATGCTCCATGGTGCCGCTTTCATAAATTCAATTTCTTTACTCTGTTTTCCCCCCTTTCCGCACACTGGCTTGGTTCTTGTGACTTGCCCCGCGTGACGAATCAGCCGCTAGGCATTCGTCATCATCGTCAACTTCCTGCTGTCGTCACCGTTGCGTCCACGGTGCTTGTCGTACGCAGAGCACTGACATTCGACGCCTTCGAGGTTGGCGAATTGGTGGAAGGGTTCCCACCTCTTTCACTCCTATTCCACCATTCTCTCGCCATATCGCATCGTAATACGCTTTTTGCGTGCGTTTATATCATTCACACATTCCAGCCCAGCAAGTGAAAGGCTGCCATTGTCAGCAGTAGAAAGTGGGGTGAAGATGGCACGTTCTGTTTTACGCACGAAAGCGACGTTTGGAGGGTGCCGGTGACAATCCGACCCTTTTATAGCCCCTTTACTGGCTATGACTCCTACACTTTTTTCGGTCCAATGTTGGAGCATATTTTTGTCCTCCACGAGAAGTACACCGACAAAATTGATGCGCGGTGAGCAGAGCTGAGGATAAAATATGGTATTGCCAATCTAGAATGGAAAGGATAGTTACGTTTCGGGGAATTTTAAAAACGTTTCGGGCTAGTCCACCTTAAAAGAGAGTTATTTTATTTTAATATAATTACGAAATCTTGTTCGACGGTGAATTGATTTTGCGGATCTTAAAAAAGCTTGGGCTGCCCGAATTTTTGTTTTTCTACGGGTCTACTGTGCAAAACAGGGATAACAATACGTCCTTAGTTGTGATCATTTCCACTCCCAAAATCATAAGTGACATCATTCCATTTTATGCATCGTTTTCTACAAATAACGACAGACATTAGCCTCACGTGCCCATGGACCCACGGAGGCTCAAGTTCGCCGTGGTTTGCGTGTGCATACTGCCGGCTCCATTGTGGTATTTTTATTTCAGGCCACCAGGTCGTAACCAAGAAAAGCATGGTGCGAATCCGGTCTCTTCTCCGGAGCGAACGAAATGCCGACCCATTCCATCAACCCTTTTTTGCTTCTATCAGCCAAGTTTGTCGTTCTGCACACACGTGATAGGGATACTTTTCAAATATTGTTTTACTTATCCGAAAAGCCTTTTTATTTTGCGACAATTGAATCCCCTCTACTCCCCCTTGGTTCGGCACTTGCCATAAATTGTCTTCGCGCGGATGGAAATGATGCGACAACGTAGTGCTCCAGTACATAACCGAGCCTGCAAAGCGTGAACTGGGACGGGAGAAACCTGCTTAGGAATGCATGAAGAAGAAAAGAAAAAACTCCTCAAGCAATGCATTTTTAGCAGGATGAAAATCCAACCGTATTTGCATTGGGTTTGAATGCAGAAACCGAGTTGGTTTTTTTTTTCTTGCCTAGATTTATTACTGCCATAAAGTTGTCTGTCTTAGAACTCGCAGCTTGACGCTGGGCCATGAAAATCAACGTACATACCCCGGGTGGCTGCTCGTATACTCGAATCACGTGTTTTACGAACCACATTTTCACGGTTTAAGGTGTCGCTTTCGAGGAGCAAGAAAATGGTACATAAAGTGTACACCGTTTAAGAGTAAGCGTTCTATTGGACGTTTAAGAGTTATGCTTTGAACAAGCGCATCGGAGCAATATTAAGCTACGATCGACTTTTAAAAGTGCAAAGATTTTTTAATAAAACTTTTGGTTTTTGGTTTTAAGGTAAATGTCCTTAAATGATTGAAATCTTACTGATGCTGAGTTAAAGCTCGAGACTTTATTGGACAGTTTCTAATGAACAAAAAAGATTTGAAAGACTCAGGCCATTACAAAAGTGTTGTAACTACATTTTCCATTTAAAAAACACAAAATAAACCATGCTTGATGCTGTAAAACATCCCCAAAGTGTTTTCGTTGCGGTTAATCTGCAGCCAGGCAATCTAGAGCATAAACACGCGATGCAGTATAACGTATTGAATCAGACAAACATTGTTGCTAAGAGCTTCCTTTCCAGCGTTCGTCATGCCACATGTAGCATCGTGCTGAATCGACCAGGTTCCATTGAAAGTCTTTGAAAGGAACCTTAATTGAAGCAAGCTAGAAGAAGAAATCAAGCTCATGTTATGAAAGGATTCCACACCCTCTCAACCATTGGGGGGGTTTACAAGCCACTGCGAATATCAGTGAGGGCCAAGTATCAGCATAACTGAATTATTTATCTCTACACTGGTGGACTATATGCAATAGAGGTGCGCTATTTAATAACGCTTTTGAATTTTTTATCAGCATAAACTATTCGTGCTCTCATATGTCCATAAGCACAGAAATCGTGTCCTTCCGACACATCGTGCAATAATGAACCAATTGGAGTCAATTGACTTTGATTGTTAATGCATCAAAATGAAAAAAAAAAATGTTTTTTTAACAAACAACGTAGGATAATGTTATCTAAAATCCAAAAGAGCCAACAAACAAGCAAGCTCGGTTCTATGGATTAAGTCGAGCTGAAAACGCGTGCGCTCGACTCCTGACAACAGTCAATCGCTCGAGCAAGTCGTTTCCGTTGTAATCCATCGCTTTCGGCTCGAAAGCTGTTGCCAGGCGATTGTTTGGTCAAGCGGGCAGGGTCGGTTGGAGGGGGTGTGGTTGGTCGAGGGCAATCCAGCGGTCATCGATGCCGCTCCAAGGATCAATTCGTTTCGGTAAACAGCGAGGATTATTGTTAAAGCCCGGTACGCATTGCAACCCGCCATTACCGACCGATGAATAATGACAAATGAATGAATGAAATCACAACGGGGTGCAAAAGGGCACGGAAGCAAACAAACGGAAGGCAAAACAAAACAACTATCAACCTGTAAAACAGCATTGTAATGCGGCACAATCGTTGATTTCCCGTAACAAGCCGCCCATCGAGCGAGCGAACGGAGAGGAAGGAGAAGGTTAAATGTTACCAGGAGACCCTGGAGTGGTCTGGAGTCAAACAACAATGATTGACCAGCATATTATGTATACTGATGGTTACGCTTGGAACTCGAATCCAAACGAGCCAAACCGAACCGGCAACCCATGCCCATTCGACGGCGTATCGACACATGTCCGTCGGGTTTTCCTGCGGTGCGCTGAGGCAGAGATGGTGTCCGGAAGACGAGCCCAAATCATTCAAGCGTAAATCTGTCATGGAAGTGCCAACGTGGCAGCAAGCCTGCACCAGTTTCTACACACCCCCCCTGGCCTGGTGTGAGGAATAGAACGCGAGTGATTACTGGGCGAAGCGAATATAATAATCTGTCCCCCTGTCATAAGTGACAGCTAGTCGCATCGGCTTATTGGATGCCACTGCTCCACGTTTGAACGTCCGGCTTCCCCCTTTTTTCCGCGAGATCAATTCGAGCGATTGAATATAAATGTTTAATCGATGCTGATTTGATTCCGTAGCGTTAGTACGGGAACATTAATTGGACGTGATTAAATTGGGTCGTTGAGGGGTTCTTGTTTTGCCCCCTCTTTTGCCATTCTTCAAGTGAGCATTTGAGGACCATCACCAGCGTTATGATATGCGATGGAATAGCGCAGAACAAAGAAGAGGTAATTCGGTTGCTAACATTTAGGCATTCATTTAACTGACAAGTTCATTGTAACTAATGTGTTGTGTTAATGTTAATAAACTATTTTATTCTGGAAAACTTCACCAAAACCTACAGTCTATCCTGAAGTAGGATTTATTAGTTTTTCGTGTAAGTCCCATGAAGGTGACACAATTCCCTGCTTAAAGATTCCTTGCAACAATATTGGCTCGAATCTAGCAAAACTTAGTTCGACAAAAAAAAAACACATGAGATGATTGTAAATAATGAGCAATTGCAATGAGCAAGTTAGCCAACAACGCCCTTCTGTCTGGTCAATGGCTGATGACCTTATGCTCTCACCGATCTCTTTATCGTTTTGTGAACTGTTAGCTGTCGGACCACGCTGCCGGCTCGAAGCATCCGCAGTTAATTTTCTCAGAATCGCACGAACCTGTCTCGAGGATGGCTCAATCGTAGATATGCAATTAAACCGGGTTGGAAGAACGGAAGGAGCGTTGAAACAAATTACTTCGTGTGGGATGTAAGCTAAGCGTGTCGACACATATCTGCATGGCCGTTTTGACGCGACAGCCAAGTGACCCTTCACCGGCCACGAGATCCCATGATTATTCACAGATCATAATCATCGTCAAAAAGCAATCGTGATTCGATACGATGTTCTCGGTGGCGGCGCATGACGGCGAAAATGGTGGATGCAAATTTACTGGACGGACTACGTCGGTGTCGAACGGAGAAACCTTTAAGAATATTGCGATAGAATCGCATCAAGATTTCCGTATATTGTTTGAAACTCGTTGAAAATACGTTCCTCTTGTCAAAATGTTGATGAAATTAAACTTAATCACAGCCAAGCTGCATCAACCTTGATTACACTGTGGATTCTCGATGATAACAGTGCGTACGCGGTTCCTCAAGCCATGGAGGCGCGTGATGTCTTGTGTGTGTAAAACATTTACCGGCCCCAAAATTAAATAACTTTCTTGCCATCGTTGAAACCAAAGTTAAACCCTGTTACATCTCCAATTTGCGCAGGGTTAATTGAAATTAAACTCAAATCCAATTTGCTGTGATCCGGTGACCGTTTTCTTGATCATTGAATTAATCAAACCGGGAAAAGTTTGCCTTCGTGACGTTATGTCGTGACCTTGTTATTTACTTTGTATGTTGAGCACCCCTTGTTGAATATCTGCCGGAAGTAAAAGGATTTGTGTGCATAACGGAAACTGATTTGAAATGTTCCCGTGAAAATGATCAGCACATATCTATTTTGAACACAACTAATAGGATAAAAGACCATAACAAATACCCAGAGAGAACAGCATCTATAAAATCAGGTACAGCAATCAATTGTTGAGGTAGTCATAATCATGTTTTTTATTCACATCTTTCCATCGGTCATTACTTCATGAAAAACTGACGCGCCAGGATCAGCGAGAGTTGAAAATATAGCCTAGGCTAGTAATTAGTCTGAAATCCATAACAGAGTTAAGCCAGCTTGACAATTTTTTGTCTCTGAAATAACAAGACAAGATGTAACATGTTTTATCTATCTTAGCAATTGTATATTACACCTACAAAATGGTGGCGGGGTTGCGTTTGTGGTCGCAAAACGTTCTCTCGAAATGTGGACACTTACCTTGAAGTAACTAGGCCCAATCCTGTTAGCTACAATTTATTTCTTGAAAGATCGAAGAATAAACCGACATCGTTTGGGTTGCTCAACTTGAATGACGCTTTATTCAAGATTTTCTCTATCTTATATATGAAAGTTCGTACTTAGTAACTAAAGCGTGTAAGCGAGAAAGAAGGTCTCGCTTCAAAGGCTCGTAAATTATTATGATACAAATGGAAAATATTCCAAAAAAACTCGTAATTTATAATTTGGGTCTCGCAGAAGACCACCCTAAAATAACTCGTAAGTTACTTCTAAAATAACTCAGAAGTGTAACTTACTCCTACAGCCCTGAGAAGGTTGCGCAAGAATCCATCTCACGATCGCATATCCTTAGCGACGCGAGTTTCTCTACGCCCACGCATGAGTTCTGTTTCTAACGGTACGTTTTTCCCTAACATCTGGATGTCGTCAATTTTACGATCATTCCGTTTATGGTAAACTCCGCTAGCTAGCTACGACCGTTGTCGATCGCGAACATGTAATTCCTTTTTCTTATTGCACGGTCCTTCGGGATCTGTTTTCTTTCAACTTTCATGTTGCACGATCCTCATCGTCCGACGGTCTAACTTCTCGAGTGGTCTAGTCCCTTTTTTTTGCCTTCTCGGCGGTTTCTTAATTTCGATAATATTTAAATTTATTACCGTCGTTGTTCGTTGTCAACCAACGTTCGGATTTTTCAAGTGCTTAACGTATCTATTTTCTTTTCTTACGTTCTGATTCTCTTGTTTCTCCTTTCCTCTATTCGTAGCCGTTGAGAAACGGTTATTCAAACTGTTTCAAACAAACAAATTGAAATTTGAATTTAACGATACTTTTTCGTCCCGTTCATAACCTTTCGGTTCAATTATATTTGTATGGAACAGGGAAAGGTTCCCGCAAGAAAACATGATTTTCTTTCTGTCCCCTAAACCTTGAACTTCGAAGATTCAGCAGTCAACGGTCAAGCCCGTCTAAGAAGAAAAAATGAAATCAGAATACACATGGAATATTTGAAAAAAAAAAACATTCAGAATTTCAGCGAGTACGAACGAAGCACAGCTTGTCTGGTTCGAAGAACCGTCTTTTATACATCATCGCAAAATGGTGGCATTACAATTACCATCATCACGTGTATAACCACTAAGTTGCCCCAAGTCTCAAGGCTAACAAATCATGATGTACGATTTCAACGAACACTTCGCGGGAGCAATCATGCTTGAAATTGTTGAAATGGCTTCCACTTTTTATGACACTCCCCACTGACCGTTTTTTTTATGGACGATGCTGCTCGCTAGCTGCGTTGCATAGGCAAAGAAAGAAAGAAAAAAAATGTGTTAAAGCGTTCAGGGAAATGCCTCAGCTCCCTGTAAAATACTCATTAAACGCTCACCACACCTTACACTTATGCACGAACGAATAACAGGAGATGCGAGAGGAGGTAAAAGTACGAATTTCATCTCGCTTATCAGCATTTGGTTTCGTTTCGCTCCCTTTATAGGCGCTGGGGTTTCCTTTTTATTTTTACTGTTTTATCCTACACCTCATGACTCGCCCGTTTCTTCCATGGAGTAAAAGATCACTACGTCTTGGGCCTTTTTTTGCAGTGAAGCAAGGTTTTGTAGGGCAGCTGTGAAATAGAAGCACGGCAGTTTAAAAAAAAAAAGAAACCAAATGCAAGAAAGACGAATCTTTTGTCTTCCGTCTCCTTATTTTCGCAGCTCATCTCACCGTTGAACAATGAATCTGTGGTCACGGCTCGGCCGATTCGCGAACCGGTTTGGGACAGAAGATGAATGTCACTTCGTAAACCCCGATCTCACTTCTTGGGTTGTATGTCAAAGGTCGCTTACCACGAAGGGATGCGAGGAAAGCGCGGGTTGGCATGGTTGAGAGACGGACACCGGCTGGCATCGTCTTTGGGATGGATTAGCGTGATTACAATAAGTGTCAGTTGTCTTGGAGCATGAAAAAAAAAACGGGAAAGAAAGGCCGAAACCAAAAACAGCCACTAGAAAAGCAAAAATAACAATAATGAGTGTCCTGTCTTGCTTTTTCCTTACGATTCAACCACGCTCACATGCCTTCTCAGCTGTTCGACTCAGCTTCGCCACTGCAATAATGACGGGCCGTGGGGATTCGTCCACGCCTTAGGATATCCCAGACAATGTTTAAAGATGGTTGACAAGTTACGTAAGATAGCAGCTTTTCTTGGATGAAACTAAAGCTGGCAGCAGGATCGGCAAATAGAGGGCAGAAGAAAAAAAAAAACAGTCCTAAGATAGAATCATGTCTGCTCCACAGTCTGCGACGATAAGAGAGTCTATGATTAGAACAGAGTGTGTGAGCTAAAACCTGATAACGAATCGCTAAACAACGAATTTTAGAGCTTACTGTAGTTTATCCAAAGCGGTGGCGTTTTTCTATAGAATCGCACAAAAAATGTACAGAAAAGTCCTATAATTTTTCCTTAAGATGTCTTATATTGATAATAAAAGATGTGAGATTTGATACCACTCTCATTCTTAAAAGAATCTGAAATAAACTAAGCATACAAAAATAAATGATGTTTGATAAAATAATAAAAATAAACACAACTTCCTTCAAGATTACACATAAAACTCTTCTCTAAAATGTTTCTCCTTCTGCGAAATGTTTCATACACTCTAGTGTTTGTAATTTAAAAATACAAGTCCATTCATCATTCAGGAAAAATCTCTGAAGCGCTCCCACTCCAACAACAACGCACAGAAAAAAAAGCCTTTCGTTGGTTCAATTGTATCCGCATGGAGTTGAAAGAAAAACCATGCGTGGTTAACTCTTGGCATTTACAAATCAGAGCGGTGAGGAAGAAACACCAAATCCAACCATCGATGCATTCCTACTTGGTTAAAATGCTCAACTTTAGACAAAGTTTAAGCCGCAAACACGACCACATTCTTCCATATCGTTATTTCTAACTTTCCGCTCTGGGTTCGTGTATTGTCATTTTCTTCTCCATTCTCATTCGCGTCTGCCCTTGGTTAAGTGAACGCAAACATAAAACCATAGCAAGAGGGACAAAAGAGAGGGAAAAAAGGCATTCTTACTCTTGGCAGGGAGAGAATTGTGGACGAAAGAACCTCTTGTTGAACCTCTCTAAAGGTTGATTATTACTCCAACGTCAAATGACACATTTCTCAAAAGTGTGCGTCTTAGGATAGACGGCTTGAATGCTCAGCAATATTTCTATGAGACTCAGAAAATTGAAGTGCCGCTTCCGGTGCTACAAAATACTAAGCTTCCGGTACACGAGGCAAAGACACAGCGGTTTCTGTTTTGATTTTACACCGAAGGAGCGGGATTAAAAAACAAGCGAGCATTGCAGAGAAAATCTAACATGATTGCTTCATGCAAACTTTTTCGGTCTCATTTGTTAAAAATGCTTATTTATTATAATCATCGGTATATCCCATCTCCTCACGCTTACGTTTTTAAATAATTTCCTTAAGAATCATTTAGACCAATCCATTTGAAACAATTAATACATTCCATTAAAAGTAGTGCAAGTTAGAAGCTTTAATTAACTTTACCATTCCAATCGTCCAAAAGAGTAAAGACACTTGCACAAGTCACATTATTCCCGTGACCAGGATTGTCTTACAAATCGTAGCACCTGTGTGTGTGTGTGTGTGTGTGTGTGTGTGTGAAATATTCTACGAACTTGTGTTCATTTATCAAATGTTTTCCCACGTCTGGGAAGCGCATGTTGTGGTGGTGCTTTGAGAAACCTGATTGAAACGTCAAATTGGAGTACCAGCCCTTAAGATTGGCCTCGCGAGGTGTCCGTTGTGGAGAGAGCCTGCCACGAATGAATGACTTTGCCCACCGACATCGATTGCATCTTGATTGTCGTCACATGAATGCAGAGCATTCACGGGACTGCCACGAATTCTGCGGAAGCGGTTCCTAGGTGTAAAATTTATTCTGGTCCGTTTGCTTGTGTCCGCAGCTCACACGTAGGTTCCCGGGCAGTCCGTTGATCGTCTTTCGTCATTGCGAGGCTTTTCTCCCCTCTAACCAACCAACGTGTGTCACCTGTCCTTTTGGATACGGTTGGCAGCGGTCTAGCGTTGGAGTGGATTCTCAGATACGCCTCGAAGGCCCGACCGTTGAAATGCAAACAAAACAAGACCTGTACCTCGCAGAATGTGATAAATTTAATTAACATTTTGTCTTACAACCTCCTTCCACGTAACTGTGGAAGGAAAGGTAATCTAATGGACGTGCATCTCCAGAAAGGGTTGCTTTTACAGAAAGCTGAATGAGCTGCGGTGCACTCGTCAACCGATCGCCGACTCATGCAGACCACGCAGAGTATGCCTATTGCCCACGAAGCTTTTGCCCACCTTATCAGTCCTCGGAGCCAAGACAACCTGAATGAAAGCTAGGATCCCGCGGAAAAGGGCCGTCAAGAACTTCCCGGAACAAGCAATATTTACTTGCGTTACACAACCTGGTCAAAAGGCGGGGGCTTTAGGTAAGCCCAGCCACTTCTCTCAGGCATCCACGTCTCTGGTTCATTTGGGGTTAAACGAATAGAAGCTAGCTGACTGATTCTCGGAAAAGTTTACTCATGCATCCGGCCTCGTAAGTAAGCCACTTTACAGTTTGACGAAAAGACCATGCAACCAAACATCGATTCAGACCTCTGGTACGCTTTCAGTTATCAGGAAATGGCTACGCTGCTTACGCTGGTTTATTTAATCCAATGCTCCTACAAGCCCCCGGAGCGAGGTTAACCGCAACGTCTGCTCTGTTTCAAATTCGTGCAAACTAAATACGCTTTGGTGGTGCATTCAATCGATTAAGCTTATCTGTCAAACCTCTGTTGCATCAGAAGCAGAAGGAAACGTTTTCCAAGATGTTTATAGGGTTCGATTAAACCGACGGACTTATATTCAAATGCAAATTGTTGTGAGGGATAAACATGCAAACCTTCGTTCACTGGATTGTTCTTTTCCGTATTGTAGAATTTTATCCATTGGCTGAAGTAAGAAGTTCTCATACTGCATCACTGTGAGTGACATTGAATTTAAAATAAAAGATGTAGTACTGCTTCTAATAGGACAACGGGTGGATTCCTTTATTCCCTGATTTGTGGCTACCATCGATTCTCATTCTGGCTTTCGAATTGATACCTACACCAAGCGCTTGTCATTCATCAACGTATTTTGTAGGCCAAGAAATTGAAGACCCGTAAATATTCAAGGGATATACAAGGGAGGGTGTGTGACATCAGGTAGAACCGAAAACTTACAAATCATCTGCGAGCAAGGTTATCCGTCCGGAAAATCCTACGATCGCTGCGTTTTAACCCGATGCAATCTGGCCACAATCTGCAAGCGCCCGCACTGTTCGCTCCAGGCCCTGGAAGGCAGAAGGCATTAAGCGGAGGGAGTGAGTGAGGGAAAATGCATCCAATGTTGCTTTTCCTTTCTTTCGCCTCCTTTCAAAGTGTACTTCTTGGGAATTTTGAGTCGAAATTTTGAGTCCAAATTTGGTTCTTTGACATACGCTGTCGGGGTCTGAAAGCCTTGTTCAGATGTTAGGACAGGATGATGCTAAACAGTACCACCACATGAAAGGACATATGGTGAGAACGCATGTGGATGGCGTTTGAATTATTGGGAAGGCCAAGAGGCCAAATAGGCAAAACGGTTACCATCATTGGAGTTTCGCTTCTTTTCCACTGGATGGACTATCGTACATTTTTGTTAAGTTCAAGAGTGTATAAGATAATGAGCTTACGGATGCATTGAATCCAGCCGGAGTTGACACCGACAAACATTCAAGTGACATCGCCTCATAAACCACACATTAGGAAAACAAATCCTTTCGTGGTACTTAACACCGGGGAAGAGGCTTATTTCATCCAGCACGGATGAATATGGGGCACGCAAGGACGCCCAACGCCTTTTTTCCATGTGGTTGCCTCTGATCAAGCCGACACACAACAGATTAAGCTTAAACAATAGTTTTGAGTAGTGAAACTTTCATTTTTTAATTCTTCACAAAAATACCCAGGGGATTTGGATAAGGAATTGAAGTAAATAAAATTCAAACTCGAGTGAATCTTTCTATAATTTCACTTGATCTGATTAAAATGAAAATATTTTAAATTGCGATTTAACGCTGAACCTTGTAAAAGGAAATCATTCCCATGACATTTATTTACCATAACATTTAAAGTTAAATTATTGTAAAAAAGACTTTTTGATTAGTTGCTGGTGGTAATCAAATCGCTGCATGTTTTATCACCCTGAACGAATGAAGTAAGATGGATGCGAAAATGTGATCAGAAACTACTGCAAAACCAAAATCAACAACCCGAGAACGCGTTTCGCATCGTTTCGTGAGCCCTTAAACTAAAAGCTCCCGGAAACAAGCAATCGATGAAGAAGGAAGCAACAGATTCGCCCCGGGATCCTCCCAGGTTACTTCATAGAACTTTCACGTCGTAAAGTTCCGACGAAAGTAATCCCTTAGATCGCTGACAGTATTTGGTGGCACAGTTTTTAGCGTCCTCACTACGCTGCCCACTATAGATTCGGTTGCTCGTGCGCTCACAGAGTAGTTTAACCGAAGGGGCTGCGGTTTGCGGTGGACTGCAAACCCTTGCAGCGTAAGCTTAATTGCATTTTCGAACTCGTGACCCCTTTTCTGGATTTTTTCCTCTACCTGAACTTGTTTTGTTTTGGTTTTCGGGAAGGAATCAGCAAATAGCAGGGAAGCTAAACTGGGTGTTTCATGCAGGAGGAGATTCGCGGAACTGTCGAGAAACGCAAAACAGAAACTTTGTGAGCATTCCTGTCTCATGTTGGTTCGGAGCTGGATCAAACCCGATGATAGGTGTCAGCAGCCGGTGGACCCCAAGAGATTAAAACTTTTATCTCGAAGGAATTTTTGGCCCAGTGAAACCAATTTGCTGCTGATATTATCGTCGTGGAAAACGTTCGCAACACTATCTCCACTGACATACTATAACAATTCCTCTTCCTTTACTCGGGTGTCCTGGGAAAATATTCTGGTGCTTCCATCGGTCAAAGATTGCAACGGTTTCAATAAACAGTCGTTGAACCAGTCTTTTTACCGAACTTATGTGACGAAGTTGTGAATTTGTACACGTTGTGTCGTTATGGTTCGATTGCTCCTTTTCCGAAGTAAGCTTCTCAAGATCGCAGAAGATCAAACGATGAATGGCCCAAGAGAAAAGAAAATTTACAATCATCTCACGCCACAAAGTTCGAAGATGTTAATCCCAAGAACAAACGCATCCAAGAGAACGGACAAATAAAAACCACAGTGCGCATCATGCCAATGAAAGCAAATCAAACTGAAACATCAAGGGTCCTTCATGCTCACCACCTCATTGGCATGCAAATGCAATTTCTTCCACATTAAGTATGCATGCGATCATCATTAATCAACGTCGTGCCCCAGTTCCATCATTGTGGTGCGCGTTTTCGATGATGAAGATAATTTTCTCCGTCCCCGTCGTTCCTCCAGGATCGCTATGCCCTGAAGCGTGATGTGCCTGACAGCAGGAAGAGACTACAAACTCTTCCTTGCACGGGAAACAATCACCAGCGGGAAGGTGTAAAAAAAAGAGAATGAGTTTGGAAACTTGAGGTGTCTAAAATGGTTTCTGCTGGGGCTTCCGGCAGAATTAAGTCCTCTCCCGTGAAACGACGAAGAAGAAGAACGTTCCGTTTTCTTTATGTCTTTGTCTAGTCATCGATTTATTTATTTTTCTTCTCAAGTGGTGTTTGTTTTGTGAGTCTATGAAAGAATTACTCAGTCGCAATCAATAGAAGCATCGTTAGAGAGATTTTGTCGGTCCCATTTCCTAGTTTCCTAGAGCGGAACGAACACGCTTCCTCAAAAAGTAAGAAAAAGATACAATAGGCGGTACGAAAAGATAAAAAGAAAATGGGGAAAAACCAAAGAGAAAAAAAAACTTTTATTTCTTAAATTAAGCATGGAAGAGGGGAAGGTACCGAAGCATGAGGTTCGTTGCAATGAATGCCTTCCGATCTCAGTGTTGAATACAAGTTTCATGCAGGTTTTCTTGAACACGTTTTTGTTTTTGCTGATAATGTTTTACTAGTATTTTTCATTGTGTACGTTTAGTCTTCTTTTTCTTTTGTAATTCTTTTCAGAAATTATTCGGCGACTGGGTCTTAAAACCCACCACCCAGAATGCACGCAACTTATTTTCTGCGAATTCCTCCCTAGACAACTTTGCCGGTGTTTGCATGCCATAGCTTTCTGTAATTTTTGCATGCCATCGCAAACTGCAAAAAACGTTTTTGTAAACACCGTTTCATAGAATATTTTTACACGTTTTTTGTTTTGCCTCTACTTGGAAGCTACTCCCATGTTTGTTCGTGTTTTGAAGACATTATTTTGCTTTGGTTGTTTTAAAGCTTGATATTTAATATTAACGTTTACATTTTCCATTCAAGGATAATATTGTTAAAATAATAATAAATTTAAACTTGTGAAAAACTCTTTAAGAGTGCTTTTACTCTCAAAGAAATTATTGTAGCCTGTTACTCGAAAGAGACAGACATATAATGTCAAAGCAAGTCTTTGCATCCAAGGAGCCTCATAGGTGGGACCTCTCAGCTTGCCCAGACGGTAAGATAGCAAAGGAAATGGGATATTTCTTCCCGAAAAAACTATTGAAACCTCGGGCTCGCTTATACTCTTGCCGCTAGTGACTTTTCGTAATCTGCAAGACATTTTCGAAACAAATGAAAAGACTTGCCGTAAATTGATGCTGATTTATTCTTCCTCTTTGTGTTCACGCAATGCCTATGTTCGTGAGACGCTGTGGATCTTTTTCCGCGTTGTGAATGATGAACGGAAACGAATGTTTAGTTTATGCCGGTTGAAAGGAACGAGCCGATCCTTTCTTTTCTTTGCTTTCTGCCTGACCAAGGATAAGGATATCGGACAAGATGGGACGCCATATGTTTGTTTCCTGCTGCCTAGGCACGACTGCTATTTCCCATCATCCGCTTGGCTTTTATGACCCTCGTCCGGTTATCCTTTCCAGGATTTTTTTTCCTGGGTAGCGATCACGCCGGTTTGGCGTTTATGGTTCTTGTACGAGTTTTGGTTTGGTTTTGGATCATCGCTTAGCTCTGCAGTTTGACAGTACTGTGAACTTTGACTATGAAAATTCCATGCAAAGCTATAATAATGTGTCGTGACTTTCAAGCTTTTATTATACGTCTGTTCTGCTCAAGCGCTCGAGATAAAAAGGGCCGATTACCGTCTCTCCACCGACGATCTCGATCAATTTGTGGAGCCGTGTGGAGAGTAGTCCACGTTCACACGTTCTCCGATGGCAGTTATACCAATATAACTTGTAGAGACGTGTGGAGAGTAGTCAACGTTCACACGTTCTCCGATGGCAGTTATACCATATATAACTTCTCCGGGGGGTGAAGCTCGGGCGTCCTCGTCCGATTTAGCTCAAAGTCAACATTTTTTCTAATACGTTATAATAGTTCTTACGCTATGATAGTTATTAATTCTAGCCCTAAATAACCTGCACCTAAGAGTACCACTTCTAAATTCAAATTATTTACTATTCCAAAGAAGGTTCACATTCAAACAGATTCCTTTGCTCAAAATTTAACGAATATCTAGCATCTTATCCTTTTGATTTTCGCTTTGTGTCGTTTCACACCTCTAGCGTTTTCAAACGTTTTTTCCTTAATGTTCTTTGCTACAATTTTCGTTGCTCGCGGTTGCATTTTTGTTCTAATGTTAGGCGTTATAAAAACCTCTTGGTTCTCATTTAACCATGGTGGAGAACATTTTGCATCGTTTCCTGCTATTTGTCTGTTCGATGCTTTAAGCATGTTTTGTTTTGCCTTACAAAATAACTCGATTGCTTTATTTGATATAGCTTCTGGTGTACTGTTGTCGGTGTTGTTGAATAACAACTCGTTTGGTGTGAATTTTGTTGCTGAGTGAACAGTATTATTGTACAGGGTAACTGCTAGTCTTGTTAGCGCTTTAGTATCTACTCTTGCATATTTATACTTGTTTGAATTGGTTATCTCCGTTATTGTACAATGCGTTTTTTCTATTTGTCCGTTTGATTCCGAACAAGATGCATATTTTAGCAAAACACCCAAAGATGCTAGATAGTTTTTGAGTTGAATGGACATAAACGTGGTCTCATGATCTGTAACGATTTCCTTAGGTAATCCGAATATTGAGAAATATTTTGTGAGCTTACGTTGAACCTGTACTAAATTTTTGTTTTTTATAAACAACATTTGTAAATGTTTTGTGAAAGAATCTATTATGGATAGAAAACTACATCCATTTATAATGTAAATATCCATATGTACACGATCTAGTGGTTTGTCTGTGATTGGCCTAGGTGAAATCTTAATATTGTACGGTTTCCTTTCATACTTATTACAATTACAAATCTCACAGCTATTAATGTAACTACGGATCATTTTCAACATGCATGGAAAAAAATATGACCTCCTTAGCTGATTTTCGACTTCACTGATTCCCCTATGCGCTCTATCATGTTCTTTTGTTATAAGGGAATTTTGTTTGTCTATTTCGGTTACATCTTCTACCATTGTTGTTGTTACAACAAAATGCCCCTTTGTAAAATGGTAACTGCTAAATACTTCCTGCAATATTAGAATAATATTTTCGTCTGCAAATATTGCGGTTTGTTTACCGTTATGAATTTTTTTTAGATATTCACTAATGTTATCTGTATTATAGATATTTTGAGACACGATTGTTCTTTGGAAATTTACAAACGGATTTTGTTTAGTAATAGAGCAAGTACTAGTTGTTTTGAATATTAACTGGTTCCTATAATAGTTCACTGGTCGTTCAGTATAATGAACAAAATAGTCTTTAGATTTACTAGCAGAGTGAATGGTAGCAACAGTGTTATTGCTTCCTGCATCCGTGCCGTCTAGGGTATCTGAAATAGTAGATGTATTAATTTCTTTGCACATTTGAGGGTTAATTCTGCTTAATGCATCGGCTACTACATTGGCTTTTCCTTCTTTGTATTTAACATCGAAGTCGAAATTCTCTAATTCCAATCGCCAATTCAATATTTTTGAGTTCTTAAAGGATGTTTTAATAAATGTAAGTGGTTTATGGTCCGTTATCAAAGTAAATTTCTGTCCGTAAAGATAAGGCTTAAATTTTTTCACTGCCCAAATTATAGCTAAGGCCTCTTTTTCAGTTGCTGGATAATTTGATTCGGTGCTAGTGAGTGTTCTACTGGCAAATGCTATTGGCCTTTCACAATTATCCTGTATTTGAGAAAGAACCGCTCCTAAAGCAAAATTACTAGCGTCTGTAGTGAGTACAAACGGGTGTTCAAAGTCAGGATAAGCGAGAACTTGATCAGAAGCAATTATTGTTTTCAGTTCTTCGAAAGCTTTTTTAAATTCATCTTCCTCACATAGAACTTTTGCACCTTTTTTCAAACATTTAGAGAGTGGTCTTGTTATTTTAGCATAATCTTTAACAAATTTTCGGTAGTATCCAGCTAGACCAAGAAATCGTTTAATTTCGTGTTGATTTGAGGGTAATTTCCAATCAAGGATTTTTTGAATTTTATCAGGATTAGGTTTAATCCCATGTTGAGTTATCAAATGTCCCAAAAATTCGGTTTCCCTCTTGAGAAATTCACACTTGTCTATTTGAATTTTTAAATTAAAAGAAGCTAATCGTTTCAACACTGTATCCAAATTTTTTAAATGTGATGTTAAATCATTACCAATTACAATAATGTCATCTAAATAGACAAAACAAATATGTCCTATGTATCCTGCTAGAACGTTGTTCATAGCGCGTTGGAACGTTGCCGGAGCATTTTTCAGTCCAAACGGCATTCTCGTAAACTCAAAGTGACCTTGAGCAGTAGAGAAGGCTGTTTTTTCACGATGTGTAGGCTCCATTTCTATCTGGTGGAAACCAGATTTTAGATCTAATGTGGTGAAGTACGTAGATTTTCCCAAACTATCCAAAATTTCTTCTATCTGAGGAATAGGAAATTTGTCGTTAATGGTTTTTTCGTTTAATTTGCGAAAATCTATTACAACTCTCACTTTTCTTGTTTGGGATGCGTCACATTTTTTGGGAACTACCCATATTGGTGAAGAATAGGGACTATTAGACGGAACAATTACACCATCTTCAAGCATTTCTGAAATTTGCTTTTCTACATCTTTTTTAAAGTGGTTTGGAAAGCGGTATGTTTTGGTGTATGTCGGTTCATCGTCTTTAGTTAATATTTTATGTTTCACTATTGTTGTCGACGAAAGTTTTTCATTGCACTTAAGAAGAATTTGCTGATTCTCTAATATTACATCCAAGAGTTTATCTTTTTCAAATGGTGTTAAATGTGAAGAACGTATCAGCAAATTTATAGATTCTTTAGTAAGCGGTTCGTTAATGTTCAATGGTATGGGATTGATTGTTTCGAAATTGTTTACATTTAATTGAAATGTTTTTGTGATTAGAGGTGCAATACCCGATTTGCTTAAGACATTTATGGTCGACTTATTTCGATCAGATTTATAGAGTCCAGGTTCTATTATGAAACCTTCACAAAGGGATTGATGGTATGGAACAAACCAATCGCCGTTTTGTAATGTGTCTATTACTACTACGTGGTGAAATAATTTTTCAGATGGAAAATATTTCAAAAAAGGAATAACTTTTTCGGCAACGGTGATTGTTTCGTCATTGTAGTTGATGATTGCTTTACTGCTTGCTAAATATTGTGAACCGATAATTCCATCAAAAAACTCATGGAAATCGTATTCGTAATACATTTGATTTGGAAACTCCGGTCCAAGCAAATTAATAAACCCTTTTTGTGAAACTTTATGACAACCTGATGAATCTTTGATAATGGAATTAATGGGCTGAAGTGATTGAATTATCCCGGGTTTTAAAATATTTTTGTTTGCGCCGGTATCTAACAATAATTTGAACTGAGTTTCCGATTCAGGGTATTGACTGATTATATACGGAAGATAATCTAGGTTTTTTCTGGTGTATCTATCACCTCGCGAAAATTTAGCAACATGTCGTCGTCTTCTAAGTTTTTTTCGGTTGCATTTATAGCTTCAGTATTATTCAAAACCTTTCTGTTCAATGTAAGTCTTGACTTACTAGAATCAGTTTCCATTGGTACAGGGGAATTTTTCTTAAAAGAGTGTGCACTGTTCGCGTTTTGATCAACAAAACTCGATGTTGCTGCTGGATGATTGTATTGGTATCGGTTCGGCACTGTATCATTAGGCTTTGAATATTGATGTTTTTTTTCTATACCTTTCCTAATATTTTGCGCCGTCGACTCATTAGACCGAAACTTGCTCAAAAATGCGTATGCTTGGTCTAAATCTTCAGGCCGCGCAGCCTGCACGTAACCGAAATACGGTTCTTGCAGACCTGCAACGAATGCAGCTAGACTTGTTTCGTCGATGAAACCGTTGATAGCTGGCCAACTGTCCTTATAAATTTTATTCTGCCTAGCTATTAGTTTTATCTTTTGAATCTGCTCCTTTGTTTGAAGATAATAGCTTTTTAAACTTGAGCTGGCACCCACTTTGTTTTGCCATAACTGGCTGATAAGCGTAGATAAATCATCTCTATCGCTGCATGTATTCATCAAAATTTCTTTTATTTCGCTAAACCCTGTAGGGTTACCTTCTAAGCACAATGCATCTTTTGCACGACCTTGTATTTTATTATTGATGGCATCTTCGTACATACGAAAGACGGCAGGTTGCACTTTACCATCAAAAATAGCTAGTGCGTTTTCGGCGGTATTCAACCACGCGTGTAATTGTTTTTTATTCCCGTCAAAGATCGGGACTGCCTTGATCGGGTCCGGAATTTTGTAAAAAGCCTCTATACTGACGCTAGGTTCAGTGACCTGAGGTACGCTACTGTTGGATAAGTTATTGCATGCCTGGATACGATTATCCATTGTTACCAACTGTTGTGCCTGTTGCTGCTGCGCAACAAGGAGGCTCTGTATAGCTGCAGTTAACTGCTCAATTTGCGCAGGGACTTGATCCATTTTTAAAGATAATTTATCTATGGGAATATCTACGCTTATTGGCACGTGGGATAGACTTCCCGAATCGTTTGATAACGAATCTGAATCTGAACACAAATCCAAAGGTTCACTATTTCTCCACATAAAAAAATTAACTCAAAACGACAGTGAAAACGTCTCTCTAAGAACGCGTTTTACCCGTTAAATTGAGAAAGCGGATAGGCCGACTTTTTAGTATCTATCCGATGCACGGTAGCAAAGGTGTCTTTTTTTTTATCTGCTCACTACGTGATTGTTAAAAAAATTTACACCAAAAGTTTGCTTACCTGTGCGTACACGAGCGCTGACGAACACGTGCTGAACTAACCTCAATCCAATTATAAAAAAAAGGAAAGAGATAGTGTGGTCCTGTCGTTGCACTGGAAACGGCGTTGCCACAAATCCTCCTCACTTTTGAAATCGCAAGAAGATGAAAGTGTAGTTCTATCTGGTAGTGACTACAAATTCGGACAAACTACATGAGTTTTATTATCACTCACTAGCACTGTTTTTTTTCTTTGTGAACGACTACCGGCTGCGCCAATAATGTGTCGTGACTTTCAAGCTTTTATTATACGTCTGTTCTGCTCAAGCGCTCGAGATAAAAAGGGCCGATTACCGTCTCTCCACCGACGATCTCGATCAATTTGTGGAGCCGTGTGGAGAGTAGTCCACGTTCACACGTTCTCCGATGGCAGTTATACCAATATAACTTGTAGAGACGTGTGGAGAGTAGTCAACGTTCACACGTTCTCCGATGGCAGTTATACCATATATAACTCTATATTTTTTTTAAGAAAATAAAGTAGCCAAAATTAAGACATCACAATTGAGACTTGCACCACATAGAGATCAAGTGCAACGTTGCTGTAGAAAAGTATATGGCCACTAGATAGAAAAAGGGATTTAAAATAAAGAATTAAGCACTCCTTCCAGCATGACTGTAGCCCTCAAAATGGTTGCAAAAGCGAAAAACCGACGAGGCGATTGTTTTAATTATTTACAAGCTGCAGCTCTAACACTAATGAAGAAACGAAGATGACGGTAGTAAGAATCAGGCGTGCGGGAGATTGCGATGAACGCTTTTGCCTGATTTGAAGTGAAAGTTAATTTACCATCCGGATTCCTCAAAGTCTCAAATCAAAAGAAAACGGAAGAACAGTTGAACCGAGAAACGTGTTTGTTAAACATCTGGCAGTGGAAAGTGTTGGTGGCTGCAAAGAAAAATGGAAACGAGAACATGCTGTGATAAGCTACAAAAGAGAGGAAAAAAGGATAAGCTACAAAAGAGAGAAACGAAAAGTGTGATTAATTCATGTTCAATTTTGTGCCGGCGCTTCTTGTTCGGTTGGCTCCAAGCGGCGGAAGACTCGCCGGGTAGGGTGGAGATCCATCAAACAAACGAAAAGTGGAACACATTTAAAATCGAATGCAAAATTCATAGGCCAAATTCAAGTCGGAAAGTGTTGAGACTCAAAGGACGCACATAGTAAGTAGAAAGACGAACCCGGATGGGAAAGCCGAAGGTCAAAGACGGTTGTTTTTTTTGTTGTATTCATCCATGAAACTTCTTTAATGGCATTTATGTTTAAAAGGACAAGTGTTTGCTTAGGAAATTCCCTCATGAGCTAGATCTGTTATTTTTTATCTGTAACGGGAGAGAATGAATGCGAAAACTAAGTTTGAATCATTCGAAAGAAAGAACATTGAGCGAAACAAAGCTTTTACTCCTTTGTTATTATTCTTAACGATCAGTAAGAGATTATTCTTAACGATGACATCAATCCACAGATATATAACTGTATCATCAAATTAAATAAGTTTGATTAATCTATGTATTTGATCCTTTACTACAGAAAGTGATTAATAATCAATTTGTTCTTTTTGATCCAAGCAAGATCAAAGGGGCACTTTTGAAATTGCATGGCGTGAAGAGAAGACGCTGAGATGAAAAAGAGAAAGTTCAATCAATCAAATCCCTTATCAAGGTGAATAAATCTGCGGATCTATTTTTGTTTAGAAAACATTCAAATTCTTTTCGCAGAAGTAACCCGATAAATGTTTATAATTAGGATCGGCTGAAAACCTCCCTCCTCGTGAAATAAATTCCATCTTTGTACCATTTCGGTTTTTTGCGACAGGTAACGATTGTTCATTGTTTTGTAGACCTTTTCTTTCTCAGAAGGAAAAGAATTTCGATTCCTCCATCATTGTCTCATGTTCGTTCGGAAATCGTGCAATTAGTCTGAAGATGACGCCACGCATCATTTTCACGGACTAATAAATCCGCCTTCCGTCGCTGAGAAGAAAATACATATCACAAATAAAAGTTGTTAATTAACATCAAAAACTTTTCCCCAACTTTTCTCTGTGAATGCGAAAATGGCGTGCGATGGGATTGTTTGGCCTGATTTGAAACATCTCCCGTGCTTTTATCCCACGGCAGCTGCTCTAAGCTGTTGGAAAACAGTTCAAAAAGCAAAAAAACTTACAGTTCCATGGTCGATTGAAATCGATTGTTCGTGATTGGAAAGGGAAGTGTTTGGATAGTCGTCAATTTGTCGACTGCTTGATGATGCAACTTTCTGCAACTTCGTTCGTTCAGTTGTAACCAGTTTGGATTCAGCTATGTTGGGTTGCATTTTTCATATTTTATTTCAGTTTTTTTTTTCAAACTATAGCCCGGGTATCTTTTTCTTAGTATATCTGGTCGAGCTAGTGTCTGTAACTTTCGAAAATGAGGTACAGAAAACGAAGATCTCCAGCCCATGGAACATCCTGCCATCTATAAAATTGAACCCCTTTTGCCAAGCAACATCTGGTCTCTGTTGGAATCTCAAGGGAGGAAAAACTAACAAATGGGCTCGACGCCAAAATCAGTTTGAAATTCGCACGTCATTACGATTAAAAAAACATAGAAACATAGAGGAAAAAAAAAGAAGAAACCATCAGCAGAGCTGAAAAGGAATGTGTTGTGGATTAAAAACGGAACATTTTTCATAATTCACTGAAAGGAAGTTGTCAGAATAAAAGTAAAAAAATCAGCTACAGAACGTCCGTACCGAGCAAAACGAAACGTGAAAATGCACATCCAATTAATGGGTAATGTCTAGCTTTTTTCAAGCCATGCTCCACCCAACAGTTTGTTCCATAAGTGAACATTTTATAACGACGGGACATATGCACTTCAATGAGTAGGTCAAGGATGACTAGGAACCTTCTTTCGCTTTGTTTTGGCGTTGGCCAGAAATATCGGACATGAACCTATTATCCAGTGGAAACACGGATTGCAACAATCTGCTGGCTCCAGCCTTTCCCCTGTCAGGGGAAGCGCAAGGGAAAGGCCTCTTAATCCTTCACAGTGGTTCCTTCTTCTACCAACTTTACACAGTAGTCCTCAACACTTATCCTCATCATGCAAATTGCATTTATAAAAGAGATACACGACCATACAACACGACAGCGAAACATATAGGGAACGAATCAACAGTGTCTCGTCGTGCAAAGAGATTTCTGGCGTCTCGTATGCAAACCTTGCGTGTGAAGAGACTCGGAATCAGACCAAAAAAAAAAAAATACAACAGAAAAGAAAACCATTGGTTGCACTGGGCACCGCAGCCACTTCGGATGGAAGTATCACCGGTTTGGTGAAAAGGGTTTAAGTGCTTGACGAAAAAAAAAAAATACACCATGCATCTCCTTCCATTCGCAAACGGTTAACATACAGTGATCCTGACTTTGTCGGTAGCTCGGTACTGAAAGAAACGTGCACGTGAAGTCCTATGGCCTTGCGGGATGATTGTCGAAAAGCAAAATTTAAATCCCTTTTCCTTAGAATTGGTATCCCCGTTGCAAACAATTTTGTTTGCATGCAGTATGAAGACTTCATTCTGTAACTTCCCACACAAGAAAAAAAAAATCAGAATTTATGTGATAACAGAAAAAAAACCTATGACCCACCATTTGAAAAAAAAATGAAACTAGTATCGTTGAGTTGGTTCAACGTTATGTTTGCAACACATTTGCAAAAACATAGATGTATCCAAGCGCTGAATCAGTTGCGTTTATTGCCACAATGGTGCTGCACATCCAGATGTTAAGTGCAGCACCTCTACCAGGTCCACCCAGGACCGGGGCAACATTTCAATGGTGGAAAAATTGTATTCACTCAGTTTCAGTCTCCCATCCATCTCCTTCCAGTCTGGAGGTGGTGGCCTTCGACGATACACACAACAAAACAGCAATAAAACTGAAGTTGGTACATCATATGTATTTGTTAAAAGCACACATTTTCTTCCCACTCCGCCACATCCCGGGAAGGCCAGCCTTGAGAAGAGGGAAGGCTTTTCCCTTGCCACTTATGCGTTGCCGCTTGGCGCAGCTGATGTTGATTTTGTTTTACAAGATGAGCTAGAGATCCCGTATGCACACACTCCTGTCGCGTATCGCCCGGTGTATGATGAGTTCTTTTGAATAGATCCCGCTCCCGCTGTTCATGGCATTCCTTCCCGAACTTGATGCGTCGGGCATTACCCTTTAGGGGTAATCCGTTTCTTAATAAATTGTGCCACGATAGATGCACCACTTTAAATTCAACGGGAATGTAGATGATCCATCGTTGTGCAAATTGCTCTGTGTCTGCTTTTTCCCGATGGTTTCTCAGTGAAAGCAGTTTCCCACACCATAATATGGGTGATTTTTTGCTTAATGAATGTTGTTGTTACTCAGATAGCCATTTTAGTGCCCTTCCTGTTCAGGGACTCCTGCTTTTTTCGATTTATTGTGGAAGCGGGTAAATTCTAAGGAAATTAAGGTTAATTCTTAGGAAAAACTTTAGATTTTCCTTTTTGTCTGCGGCACCGTATTGCCGAGGTCCTGAGTTGAACTTTTGCAGCAGAAGATGAGATGTGTGAAAGCTAACTTCCATATTTATGAGTATCTAATTTTTTTTATTTTAAAAGCATAGAAGAGTTTTTTTTAAATAAATACACGATTATAATTTAAATGATAATCATCCAAACCATTTCTTAGTGCAAAAAATGACAAATATAACAATCTGCAAACGTGAAACACATCGTCAAGAAGTTCGTATAATAAAACGCTTATTCGAAAAATCGCGAGCAACAGTTTAACCTCTTGAAGGATGAAGAGTTTTATGGCTCCTTCTTTAAGCAATGAAATGACTCTTGATTGATCCATCATCTCATATGAATCAAAAGTGTTATCCTTTTTATGACCCTCTTTCAGCGAATGTCCCCTTTCTCAGATGCTGCACACATATGATAAAGTTAACCAGTTAAGTCTATTTTCCACATGTCTTTAAGCCCGTTTAGCGATGGATGGATCTAGTATGATCAGCTGAACCCAGCCAGAAAGCTATAAAACAGGGACAGCCTGAACATATTTGCAACTTCCATAAAAACCATTAATAACTTCACCGATAACGATAAAAATGAAGATATGCTAGCTTTGACCTCTTTCCAGTGGGATATAAAACCTAAAAAAATGGAGGTGGATTTACATTAGTTTATGGTTGATCTATCTTTCAACTGCGCTTCCGACAAGAACTTCCAGTGATCCTTCTTACCATAGAATAAATGAATCTCTTTTTCTAGCAAATGTGGAAGCGAATCGCATTACCTTGATCAAAAGCACAAAAGATATCACATTGAAGCCTAATGAAAAGAACATTTTTTGTATCGTCAAGTGGATCACAACTACGAACGAGGAACACTGCTTGACAGCTTCACATGGATGATCAAGGTGATGGAAATGAATTATAAAAAAATCCCGCCAGGAATGATTAACAGCGGAATTCATCAGCTTCGTTGTATTGACAGAAAAAATATAGCATAGATATTATTTCAAATGAACTGGAGTTGACAAAAAAAAAAATCGGGCTGGTTTTAAACGGAGAGGCAATAAAGAGAAGGATTTCTTTACCCACTTTTACGATTCTCTCGATCATGACGATTATCCTTCTCTCGCCTGATTTTAACGGCAAGGAATTATGTAACGCAGGGCCGCTTTGTGGGTTCTCTCACTATGTTTCGATTGCTCACTCCAAACAAAGCTCATCTCAACTTTTTAAGTGTGTGGTGGTTTTTTTTTTGTGGATTTTTTTTTATTTTTTTCTTCTTCATTCAGCAACTCAAGTTGCCCGCAATTTTACCTCGAGGCGGAAACAAAACATCTGGAAAATCCAATCCGTATGCCATTCCCGGCCGCTCCTCATAGGTGTTTTGCCTTCCACGGTGAAGCTTGTTTTTTTCGAATGATTTCCCGACGCAGTGTTATGCCTTCAGCATTTATTCGAACCGACACATTAAGGTTGAGCCGAAGAATCAATACTGGCTTAGTATAATGAAAATTAAATGCAATAAAACTGAGCTCGATGCTTAAATTTGGATAATTGGAGTGAGACTTTTCCGAAAAACTCTAGCTCAATTTTTACAATATGACGCCAAGGATAATGCTGCCTCTTTCATGGTGTTTTGATTTGTGCCTTTCTCTCAGAAAAGGTTATTTGGGTAGGAGTATTCATTGTTCGCGGGATATAAGGTTACAGTAAAAATGGTTTTCTTTATAGTAGAAGGTTGAACAAATATTAAATCAATCAAAATATATGTGAAAAGTACTTGTACGCTTTCGTATACTTCCTACGTCCGAATTTCAAAACAATGAACTCCATACATTTTATCTTTTTTACAGTTTTTAAAGTTGAACCAAAAGTATCCAAGTCTGTACAGAGCATTGGGTTTTAGAATGCAGATATAACCCAGGAAGATCAAAGAAACTGAAACAAGTCGCTGATAATCCTACCTTTCTCCTAACATTGAAGTCTTGAAATTGAAACCATTAAGAGAATTATACTCGTGAGAGCTGTGTCATATAAAAATGTGTCAAGTTGTATCTGTCAATTCCTCTTGCCTTTGAAGCGTTCAAATCGGGTTTTGATAAAATTGAAGACAACAGAAAACTGCAGAAGATGTAAAGCAATTGAAAGCAAACGAAATCGACCGAGTAACAAGAAGTTACATAGCATTACACCCTATGCCAAGGACTGACATTAGTGATTGATTGATGCACACACAAAGCACTTGGAAAAGTCTTCACCGCAGGAATATGATGACAAAACATGGTTGATTACTTTCCGCATACAGTGTTTTCGCTATGGTCTAAAAAAAATGCACTGGTTTTGAAGTATTCCTTCATGAAAGCAATCTTTTTTCATAAAGGAGCGCCGTATTTCAGATACCCACGTCAATGTGTCATTATTGTGCAGAGTATGCTAATGATTAACCCACTTCGTTCTCATACATTGGGTTCAAGAAAGTTGGAATAATAGACGAATGAAGGAGTTGAAACAAATTCACATTGAGCTCTGATTTTGAAATGAAAACAAGATGAAAGCAAGGCAAACATTTGAATAGACTGCTGCTTCTCGGATGAAACATATTCTGAAAACCGCAAGACTTGGAGGAGCTTCCCTTCCTTCCTCGGAAAGTGTACCTCGTTTCGTTCAATTTATCTATCGTGCAGTCGTGCAGTGATCAAATCGAAGACCAACAGCCATTTGGAAGCGAATATTTTACGGTAAACCCCTTTTCACCCTGTCCTTCTTACACAGGTAGAACGCTTTTCGATACAGAATCAGTACTTTTCTGCTTTTCACGACTACCTAGCTTCATCAAATCAAAAGTGTATAAAATATGTATTTATCGAAAAAGAGACGTGCCTGTGCATGCATTTTTTTTTAATTTACCCAGAAGTCTAAGTTTATGAAGAGATTGTCGATGGCAAATCCAAGGGGTCCGGATGCGTGTGAGAACATTTATGCTTATTTGCAACAAAAGTTCCGAATGATAAAATGAGGATGCAGAATGATTGCTTTACAGCAACTCATTATCATATATTGATATTGATTGGCCTTTTTGAAACTGGCCCTCTGTTTGCAGCACATGGACTACTGGGCGTCTAAATTTTATCTTATTTTCTTATTAAGCCTCGACGCCTAGTTCTTACAATACATATAGATCCATAGCAAAATGAACGAACACCACCAGAAGATAAAACAAAAGAACGTTTCATATGAATAAAAAAGAAGAAGGATAATGCAAACCGTTTTAGATAATATCCATGAGATGCAACGGGATAAAATCAAAATACATAGCTGACAAGGTGGCAAGGAACGCAATGCATGATTTTAGCTTCGAATATCGACCCTAAGTTGTATGACAGAAAAAAATCGTGACGAAACAACAACAAACGTTACACATCTTCCATCAAATGTTGAAACATGGTTGTTGATGACGTTTTTTGCTGTGGCGCGATGATAACATGCTTCAAGCAATAAACAGCACAGACCGGAGAAAGTCCGCTGATTTGAAAAGGAATTGTGTAACCAAATGACCCTTGATCACACCCTTTCCCAACGCAATGTACTTTACGACACTTTAAACGAGCTGCGTTGCGGTGAAGACTGCGGCTTGACAAGTTATGAGAAAAAGTTTTGCACCGGCAACATCCTGGAGCTAGCAGCGGAGAAACGATTTCCTTAAAAGAAGACGTATTGAAAGCACTTATGCATGAATTGCTTTCTTTTCCGGAAAAGTTTCAGGACTACCTGTTTGCATAAATCGTTTTCTAAAAAAATGGTAAAGTAAGGGTTTTCTTTAAGGTTTTGTTATTCAATTTATTTTAACTCAAGCAAAAAAAATCACTGGTCGCGCATCTCATTATCAAGATGTTGCAGAGGTCATGTGGATTATTTTATTGGATGCAATTTATAGTTTATAATGTGTGCAAAGGTATAAACATGTTGGCATTCACAATGTTATGTAGACACACTTGCAAAAGTATGCAGGGTACCAACTAAAGCATGAAATTCGAAAATGAGCCAAACTTGTTCACCCCAGTTTTAAATGAGATTTATCTCCTTCATTCTTCCGCATTTCATAAGATACTCAGTTAAAGATTATAATGGCAGCAAATGCAAGGAGAGACGAAACCCCTTTCCTGATTGCTCGGAACGTGTATTTAAACGTTTCGCCAATGGGTTCTCGTGCTGTTCGTTTAAAGGTTGCATCGATTGCAGCAATCGGCCGTAATCCATGTGGGTCAAGAAAACAGAGTGCAGCTACACATTCCAATTCCACATCTCCATCGCAGGAAGTAAATGAATTAAATCGAGCAAACCCAAATCCACTTTTGTGGCTCGAGTACGATCAACAAAATTTCAAAGCCCCAAATATCCCCATATTTTTGGAGTAAAAGGCACATTGGCATGCATGGAAGCATTGAAAGCAAACCCATATTAAGTTATTGGTTTCAAGAACCGGTGCGGAGTTTGGAATAACACACAGCATGATGCATGGAAAATTATGATTCGTGGATATATTATAATTTCAAATCAGTTAAATGGCAAAAAGCATAGCCAAAATTGAGGATATTTTGAGAGAAAAGAAGAAAAACTGGAGAGCAAAATTAAACGTAACGAAAAAAAAACCCGCTCTATGAAATTCATCCACGTGGAAAAGCATAAAATAAAAAACATTTTCCACTCCCAACAACCGATCGGTTTCATTTGATATAACCGGAAAAATTTCCGCAAGCAAATTTAAGGTTTTTTATCGTTTCTAGATATTCCATCCATGAGGACATTCAACGAGTATGAAAAGCATCAATTATTAGCCAATGATTGGACACAATTCATTGGACTTGGGTTTTTGCAAACGAAAAAGTTTTTGGATTTTGTTAAAATGAATGCACTTTCCGGATAGACGGATGATTTAATATTGCAAAAATCCTCTTTATCCTCTCAAAGTATCAGCATCATTGACTGCAGCATGCACCATTTTTCCCGCCGTTTTGACGAAAATGCTGTGATGCTTTTGTGTATGTGTACCGGTGTATGTTGACACCTGCGGTGATCCGTGCTGAATATAGCTTTTATTACATTTGAATGGTGGCATATTCGAGCACATTCGCGAGTTTTTCATTAGATTTTCAATCCATATTTCCTGAAACGGTCATAGGGGATTTGTTTTTCTATCAATCTGTTACAGTGTACAGCGTTTGTTTTTGATTGATTTTGAAACCATGAACAATAACACTTGCATAAATATTTGATGAGCTTAATGTCCATTAGTTTATACCTTGTACCGAGTAAATAACTTTATTAAATTCTCCTTTTGCTTTCAAAAGTAATGGTGGAATTTTGGGGAAGCTAAGTTCCTCCGAAAGCGTGCACAATTGAAAACACATTTTGACTGTCAGCGCGTCAGTGTGCGAAAGTGTTCTTAAGTGGTGCAATTTGAAAGTTTGGGGGCGAGTCGGGAATGAAAGGGAAAGATAAATGGCCCAGTAACGGAGGAAAGTTTCAAATGAAAACTACATGCAAGCCATTTTCCGTATTGCCACCAGGGTGCTTGTAGACGGGAAACTGTTTTGTACCAGTAGATTTGCTGGTGGTTTTCTTTCCACAACTAGAGGAAACCACGGAGCCAACTTGAAGAGGGTTGAATGTTTCGAGACATAGAGAAGGTGAAAGAAGGTCTGGGATGCGCGCAGTAAGCACCGAAAAGTCGATACAACGATATTTTTAATTATCGCCAGAACCTTGTTTTGTCATCTTAAAAGTTTCAACACTCAATGCCAAACGTGCTATTGTTTCTTACCTACGTTAGTTTGTCCTCTTTTCATTCTCAGCAGTAGGAATTAGGTCTTTAATTGAAATTTCAATAACTTATTATTCCCATGGCGGCATCAAAGAATGATACGCTCAAATCTTTATGGATTAAGTTAAGTTTAATGACACTTGCATATATATAGCCAACAGTACAATACAGCGACTGAAACAACCCGGCTTTGTCGAATGCCTAAACCTTTGTTGTTTCCTCAGTTCTCATCATTGTTGAAACCAAAGGATAGAAATTGTAGATCCACTAAATTGAATTACATACACACACGTTTGTGTCAAAGTGCCGACTTGATGGGCATCCGGGTGAATAATCCACATCGACATCTGTCAGCCACACGAGGCAAGTGTTGAACTAACCGAGCTCCCGATCAGTTTCAGGGTTGCAAAGGTTGCTGCGGAACGTCCACAGAGCGAGGAACGCTCGAGAATTCATAAAAACCAGCTCGAAATCGGTTTCGGACCTTTCCATTATCACTCGCGTGAAACAGCATTCAAGAGAGCGGAAGTGAGATCAATCTTATGATTTCACATGATTCCGGAGAGGAAATGGAGACGCCAGGTCGTTTGTAAATCCAGAAATGTGACTGGACTTAAGTGCAGTTTGAAGCTACTACATCAGCTGCTGTCAAATGTTCTCAAAGTTTTGGTTCTCTGTTATCTCTCCTTTCCAGAATGATGGACAGCGTTTCTTTGCGGCAAAAAAGTAGAATTAAAGCAAAATCTACCGTTGCCAGCTCTCTCGCGCTCACGAAACTGTGTGTGTTTTTTTTACTTAACGCTTTAATTGCGAGAGGGGGAAAACATTGTGTAGGTCAAGGTCAAACTCAAGCTTGCTTCATACAAGGTCCTTCTAGAAGAAACATAGAGGAGTGAAATGTTCATGTTGTAGTTTAAAAACCCAACATTATGTATTTTCTGTAGGTGTTATCTTAATCGATAGAAGCGTAAATTAACATTCTGCACAACGTGGTATTAATAATTGTTGGATTTGCATCTTTAAAAACATTGTGCAAAAGGTAGAACTTAAACCCCTGAACCCTCCTTCACCAGCAAAGGCTCTCGACGAACTAAAAGCTCATAAATGCGAGAGGCTGGTGGCTAATTGTTAACTTCTGCCCTTCCCGATCTCAATCCCAATACATTCAAACTCGTGTTTCAAGCTATATTATCGTCCTGACCACAAATAATGCGAAAAGGTGCTCTTGAAAGAGTGGGTGAAAGGATGGAAAGAAACCGCAGCAATATGTAAACTTTTATTACTTTTCAGTGGGGATTTGAAGCGGCTTAAACCGGGCAGTTGCACGTAGTTTGACATTGGAGAGCCGTTTCATCTAGTTGAAGTGTCTAATTTATGCTTTAGCAGGCATTTATAAGCTCATCGACCATAGTGCAAATGGTCTAAGAGGAATGATAATTGACTGGCCTTATAGAGATTAGCAAATCAATATTAAAGGTTTTGTTCGCAATGATATGGTGGACATTAATCTTAATTTGCCATCTTCAATTTTGTCGTTCAATACTTTACATGTCTCATAAAATGTAAAGGAAATGTCCATGCTTTGACATTAGGATGTTCCCACTTTTTACGAACATAGTTCGGAAGGAAAACGTTTCAAATTTTTTTTCTCTTAATGTATGTTACTTACAGTATTATGTTCGGCTTAATGTATGTTCGGAGAGTCCGAAGCTCGTGGAACAAAGGTGGAAAGTTTGTCCAAGCGTTCTTCCATTACTGTTTAAGTTCTGCCAGATTCATCGCCTCTTTCCTCTTCCACGAAGGAGTTCCTTATTGAATCCGATTAATTTAATACAAAATCATACGATCGGTTTCACCATGAACTGATAGGAATGGTCTTTCGGACCTTGCAAGCTTACGATCGCGTGAAAGTGCCCAGAAACGAAAAAGTGGAAATAAATTATCGTACCTGTAATAAATTGCAGCTCTATTGCTTCCCTCTTCTTCTACTTCGATTGCTTCCACCGGACGCGATAGGTTGATAGTTTTCCATCATGCAATGTAAGATGCTTTTCATAGCCCAAAGGGAATTCGCGGAAGGCAATGAAATGGAAGATAAAAGTCAGCAAGAGAACAGGCGAGGAGAGAGAGAGAGAGCTTTTTCTGATGGATGGTCGATTGGCAAATGGAGGCGGCAGTAAAATTGGACCGTGGGTTTTCTTGGACAACGCCAACCCGGCCCGTGTTACAGCGAACGTGAAGGCGAACTTCAAAATAACAGCCATCGGCTATTATTTAGAGCAAATTGAACTTTTCCCGGCACGAACCAGCAGGGCCCCCTCAGGGTGTGCGGCACTGCAGCCCAAAGGCAGTATTTGCTTTTAACTAAGAGTTCTCCAGCGGAATAAACTTTTGCTTTCGATGCCGAAGGTCCTTCGGACGTCAGGTGGATCCAGCGCTCGGGAAGGGTCTGCAGTATCGGCAATTCTAGCGTAGCAACTATCTCGAAACAACATTTTAATGAAATAGTTCTCGAACACGTTTGTTTTAGGAAGTTTTCTAATGTTTCTTCCTCGTTGGGATGGACATTTTTGACGGCGTTTCGTAGTGGTGAAGTTCGGAAACGTTCACACACCTGCATACGGATCACCGCTTTACTCGAACCACATGTAGGAAGAATGGTTATCAGATAGAAAAGAAAATAGTTTGATAATGCACAAAAATCACCTATTGTTTTTACATGAAAGCTTTACTGCCAAGATAAGAAAAGTTCCAAATTCATCAAAATATGAGTTAACTAGAGCGGCGATGTCTATTTCTATTCTCAAAAAATCATGCATCATTTTTCCCAAAGAAGATTGGTGTAGACCAATCATGGCCAAAGTTTCACATTCCTCAAGCCAGTGGTCAAAGCTAGTATGACTTGTTCCGACCGCTATCTGGTTTCTACCACTCAACAAATGCAAATAGTGGTCACATACTACACCACCTAACCAAATATAAATAAATCATAGCTAACATACACCATACACTTTTCAACGGATGGACCATGATTCTAAAAAGGTTTTCCAGGGATACGATATTAATTCCAAAAAGGGAAAAAGAAAATGCATTCGACCGACCATCTAGGTATTGAGAAAGCCGAGCATCCTGGTGCGTAACAGCAGGCTGGAAAAAAATACCAGTTCGTTAGGGTTCCAATTTGATTTGCATTTTTATTATTACGGGCCAAAATCATCTGCCGGGGAGTAAATTCGTCAACACTCTCCTTCACACGTAACAGTGCAAAACCCTAGCGCCAATCGTTTCTTATCAAACAGAGCGTTGTTTGCGTTTCAAAAGCATGCAGTATCGTGCGCAAAAAAACCGTGATAACAGAAAACTAGAAGGCAATCTGTGGTATTTTCGAATTGCAATGTGCAGTCCGTCTCGAATAACGCAACATATGGGCCATACCAGAGGCGCACTGATGATAGTGTAACAAAACATCGATAGTCGAACGAGGGAAACTTGAGAGCAAGAGCGTACGATGAAAACAACGCATCAACTTTTCCCAGATAACGAATACGGTTCCATTCAAGCACTCTGGAGCTCTAGCCTGTTGGAAGGAAAGTAAACATATTACTGGGGTTTGTTTGTGAAAGAAATCACTCAACTGTTGACGAGAGAGTGGTTTACTCGCTATCCAACCGCTGCGGGAATGTTCGATGGTTCGTATGCTGCACTTACTCGGCTTGAAACATATTTTTGGCATCTGTATATGAAGACATTTTTCCAGCTTATCATCGAATCAAATACGGATCAAACGACATCGTAAGAGCAATGATGAGGGATAATTGGAGCAATCTATATATCTAACCGAAACGCACTTTTGTGACGTTCCAGGAGCTACTGTTAAGTAAGTTGAAGAAGACAGCTCGCAGTACACAGAATACGGAAAACCAACATTCAAAACACACTGTGCTTTCTTAACACTTTCTCCTTAAAGAAGGTCATAGAAGTAAGCGATCTCTCTTGCCACTGTAGGAATAATTATTGTGTTGATGGTGCAATTTTATTTTGCAATAAATACGCCTTTTCAATGTGCCTCCCGTAACCACAGATGCATGTAATGGACGAGTCTTGATTTTCCTAGTATCCATTTGATCAATTTTCTCAATGCAAACGCTGAACCATAGCAAATGTTATCGAAAGATTAAATTTGCTTCTTACATTCCTCTCTAGGATAATAAACGATTACAGCAAATCTCATTACGATGGGATGCAGGATGTCTATTCAATGGCATCAAAGATCTTTGCTTTTGGTATTTAATTTCATAAGAAAACGAATGATCGAACATCGATTGTTCTGGACACCACAAACGTGTAAGCATAATTTCCTTCAATTTCCTGCCAATTTGTTCTAATAGAAAGCAGGACGAACTGCAAATGGCATCCGGTGGGATCTGCACCATGCAACACCACATATTCAAATGCGATCTTGTTCCGGTTGTTCCTGAAGTTCGTTTTAATATCTGTCCAGATTCCATGCAATGACAGGAGTAGTTTCTCACTGATTGGATATCAAAGGATAGTATAGACCGGGTGGTAATGGATTCTTTCATGGGAAAATGCTTTTATCTTTCAGCGTTTATCAATAGAATAGATAGCACAAATGCGACTGGAATATTGGATGTTCAACCTAGCAATCTCCTTAATGCTGCAACTGGCATGTGCTTATAGAAAAACGAAACAAATTCTTGCATATGAATGATTCTTCGACAGCTTCTTTTGATTATTTTTGTGGTGGTGTGGTTAAAAACTGTGATTTAATTAATTTATTTTTTTATGATCTACATAATTTTATATGTCAAGAAAAATTCATGACCATTTTTTACTCCAACAAAGTCCTCCTCTACATTCCAACATACCACCACATTGAATAGTTGACTGTCTGATTATTCCCATGAGAGTACACAACCGTCTCAGGGATACTGCAAAAGGCAAGATGATTGTAAAGATTTTCTCCTACCGAAACTCATTTCTTCTCAAATTTGCTTCGAAATATACGCTCAAGGAACGGTGAAGCAACTTTGTGAAGCAAACTTTGCTCCTCCCAAAGAGAGACAGTTTTAATGACTTGTTTAATCACATTTGAGCTTCATTTCGACCGATCGAAAATGGAAGCTGGAACCAGCTGCAAGCATTAGCTGTGCCGAATTCAGTCATTCGAAACATTGTAACACGACTAGGCGGTACGTTCCAAATAAATGGAGAATTAAACCAGAAAGTTTCTCGTCCACATTTGAGAGTGGGACGGTTCGGTTGCTCGTGCTGATTGTGGATTTCAGTTTTCATCAAAACTTAGGCAGAAGATTGATTTCTTCGCTACGACAGAGCAACACTCATTTGAAGTACTACCAGCGCACTCTTGGTATTAGATAACAATTGTGATTTAATATTTGGTGAATCAAGACACCTCCACTATTCTCGAGGTGGTAAATATCGTTCAATTTGCTACCCTTTTGAATCGTGAATCGTTTTGCGTGAAAAATAAAAGAAAAAGACAACATTTGATTTGTATCATGAACCGTTTAAACCACCTCCTTTGAAAAGAAGATGAATACATAGAGTAAGAGGATTTTGTTTAAGAAAGGAGGTTAGGAACAATAGTGTTATTTTCAGCTAGTGTATGTGTGTTCAATCAGAAAAATATAATAAGTGAACAAGATAGCTGAAATCATTAGCTATTTAGTCAACTTCAATAAACGACGATAACTCCAGCTCATTGTGCACAGTCATAGGATGAACAGATGCAGTCTTCTTGCATACATTTGAAGTTACCGCCCTTTGGCTGACGGCCTCAGTTCCTAGAATTAGAGTTAATACCTACTGTCACCTTGTCAGAAATGGCTTCCTTATCGTGGCCAAACACGATTCTATCCTGTCGATGGCGGATAATTGTCAGCGGACGGCTCTTCCCAGGACGGACGACTCGAAGAAAACACGGACACGATGTTGTTCCTTTGAGTGTAGCAAACAGATCACACCTGGTTTATTACAACCAAGTAATATTTATAACTAAATTAATCTAGGTTAGTTTCTGCCGCCCTCTCCCTACAGCCTGACTATTCCCTCGCCTCTGCTGTCGCTGTGCCGTTCTCGCATTGATCGCTGCTTCGCTGCCGGGCGCCTTTTCCCCGGGCCGATTCACGATCGATCTCGTTCACTCCTGTTGGTTTGCGACACTTGTTTTCGCAACTCGCTTTCGATCGTGATCGCTTTTCGGTCATTAGCTTTGTCGGTTTGCGCCTTCTCCTGAGCGGATGTTTACGACTTAAGTCCCAATCGTCCTCATTATCGGTCATTGCTGATATCGAACGATCGTCCGGTGTTTTTCCATGCTGCGTTGTTCTTCCTTCATGGCGGATGTTTGTGACTTAAGTCACGTACGATATTTTCCCCGATGTCGATGCCCCCATGTCGTCATCACATTATTTGTCCAACCTGTGCTAAGGGTTTTGCGCCCTGCGTGTTGGTGTTGTTGCTCGCCCGTACGGGGCGGTCGCGCATGAAGTGTCGTCTTGCACCGTAAGTGGGTCAGCCTGGTGAATGTAGGTCAGTTCTGGCTTATAGCTGACTCTGCGCTTTTCGTCGTTGAGTCCTATGCTGCGATGCGCTGTTCCCGTTGCGGCGATTCAGGCGTTGTCTTCTGGGGTTGTAGGCGAATTGCGGCGATTCAGGCGTATGATTATGGGGTGTAGGCGAAATGGGTGAATGGTGGGCTGAGGGACGCCGGAGGGACGCTTCACATTATCCAAAAATCAACGACTCGAAGTCCTTCATCAAACCATCATAACACGTTCGGAACAATTGTTTTGGATTACAGATTCTTCCGCCACGCAACCATAGACATCGCTGAAAATGATTACCCTTCTAGACTTTCTAGAGCATCCTGAAGATACCACTCTTGGGCTGGCGAATTGAATACCATATCAATGATGGACAATCAAGCATCACACCTGAAGCGAATGTGTCACAGAATAATCATCGAACAACACGAAAGCGTGTTTTTTAATACAACGGAGGTGTTATCAGATCGCCCCAAGTATCTCAGAGGCAATATACATTGCTTACTTTGCGGAACAGTTCTAGCAAAGAACGAACAGTTTTGGAAAAAGTCTGACTTTTCTCAGAGCCGTACTCCTTTCCTCGCAGCGTCTCCCTTTGTGATTTCGGAGGGCATCATTGTTTCACAGAGAGGTTTGTCAACGCTAGGTACAAAAGAAGAACGGAGGGAAGAATCGAAATTCCTCTACCCCATAACTTCACAAGAGATTGGATTGGTAGATATTTGATTTCACACTGTCTGTGCACACGAGCCACGGCGACGAACGCTCGTAATGAGCATAATTGTAGTTCACAAAATCTCCTTATCTTGCCGACTCAAGCCTGTGACTGCGTGCGTTGTTTTCAACATGCCTGGATTGTTCCCAGACAGTTTCGTCATTTGCCTGAACTTAATTGAAATTTCCCTCCGCTTGATGTGCAATGAACATGTAACGTCATTCGCCACAAACGTGACACACCCAAACGCCCCAGATAATGAAGAAAAACTGAAGAGGAATCCTAGCTTTCTACACAGACACATGACGCATAACTGAGAGGTAATGCCGTCGTTTGTGTGTTTTCCGTTTATGTATCTCTCTTCTTTTCGATCCCCATTGCCCTCTCAATCATTTTCCCCTGTAGATAATGACACTTTCGTAATTTTTATTTGCCACAATGATGATCACAACTTGTTTCGTACTCTAACTTGGCAAGTTTGAGATGCTTAAAAATGTGTATGCAAACAAATTGATTAAAATAATCGGAAGCTAAAATAATAAAAAATGATCTACAGCTAAAATTTGACCGTACGAGGATCTGAATTATTAACAGAATACTTAATGCATAAACGTGCGATAAAAATGTTTTCTTTCCCTTGCATGAATTTCAAAAAAGCTCCGCACCTTAGAACTTACATCTGTACCGGCATCGAAAATTAAAATTCTATAAAATATACACATATTTTTTAAATGAGCAGTCTCCTTTCATTAATTCATTTCCGTGCTCTTCGAGAGAGCAAGGTGTCCTCGTAATTAATCGCAGTTGATTTAGCAGCTCTAAATCCAAAATTTGCTGGGATTCAATAGGTTTATGCGGTGAGTTGTGTTGCTACATTTTAATTGACAAAAACATCAACAGATTTCAGCGCAATGTTCAGGGGGGATAATTTGCTAAAATTTGTAGCGCCAAGGCAGGTTGAAGGGTTTCAAAAGATTATGATCTATATCAGTAAAGCGATGACTCCGTGAAACAAGTTCACTACAAATTTTGAACCAACTAGATGA
Source organism: Anopheles atroparvus (assembly GCA_914969975.1). Lineage (NCBI taxonomy): Eukaryota > Metazoa > Arthropoda > Insecta > Diptera > Culicidae > Anopheles > Anopheles atroparvus. The sequence continues at coordinate 17,181,279 of CAJZCY010000004.1, forward strand.
ATTTTGAAGTAAATATAGATAATCTTCCATGGGGCTGCAAATACTTATTCCGAATCACCCTGCTCCACCCGGCACATGATAGGAACGTCGGCCAACCGGGTCGGGTTCTGGCGCGGATTGCGCCGCACGAACTCTTGTACCAGCGCCTTCCGGTAGCGTCGCCACCGGTGCTCGCGAACGAACATTTCAAACAGGCGACTGCGGCTCGGCACGGTCATGTCGAGCTGCATGCGTACGCGCTGCCAGGTGTTGCCAACATTCTGGCGCCGTTCGAACAGCCAGTCACGCGGAATCGCCAAACACTGGACTCGGGTCCGAGCGACCACCATCCGATGCTGCATGGTTTCGCCGAGTCCGAACGCAGCCCCACAGCTGAACGTACCGACGTCGATGAAGCGATGCTCGACCACGGCGCTTGGGTCCTGCGGAAGTATGGTCGTCGAAATTCCTTCCAAGTTTCTGCTATTTTTCAAATGATGGAGGTCTGTGTGATGGTCTTACCGTAGGGCGTTCGTTCGTTCCGCCCGCTTCTACCTTGCCCGGCTTGTTGTCATCCGAGAGTATCGGTAGCAGCTGGAAATCACCTTTCACCTTCGATACCGTCAGACACTGCAGTATCATGCACTGGCCACTCAGTATGAAATGTGCACAATCTCGTTCGGTTCCTCCCTCACTCACCGGAAGCTTCTGCTGCGGCTCATACTCTACGATTCCACTCAGAATGCAACATTCCCTTACCTAGAACGAGGAAGGTTCCTTCACATATTCCCATGAACACTGTTACTGAACAAGAGCCCAGCAACCTACCTACCTGATCGGAGGACCAATGTTTGAAATAATCAAAGCGTTCGAGAGCTCTCTGAATCTGGGCCCAGCGATCCAACAGTGTGCGCCTCAGGATGCGATCGAAATCCGTCCGAGCCACGCACAGCAGCTCACAGTCAGCTTCACGGCAATGGATGAAGGGAGAAAACGCGTGTTGCAATTACCACGTTGAGGTTGACATACTTTGCCCAAACTCAAATAACTGGGCACAACCTTCCAGGAAGGCGTGTGGGCTTACTTGCCGTGGTGCAGGTCGCGGTGCGGGGACAATCGTGCAGCAGCGCAATTTCTCCAAACATTTGCCCTCGAACGCGAGTTCCACAGGGCACGTCAGTATTGATTTTGTAGATCTAATAATCCCGAGAAGCAGCGTTCGATGTGCATAGAATGGATGCATCGATGGTCAGCTTGCTTTCGTATTGAAATTAAAAGCAATGCAAAAAAAACTCACATTGTCCCATTGTAGGCGACTCACGACGACTTCACCGTTCGAGATAAAGTAGACCGCATGGGGTTGATGGCCCTCGCGCAAGACGACCCTTCCCGGCTCGCAGTATTGGAAGGTCGCACAGCCGGCCAGATCGTCGAGCTGTCCCTCGGTGAACTCTTGCATGCATTCTATCTTCCGGAAGACAAGCCTTAGTATGCGTCGAGCATCTTCTGTCCGCTCCCCGGGGGGACTGTTGAGAATTTTCTTTTCCTACCGGAAAAACAATCGCACGAGAGATGAAAGGATTTGTTTTCTTCTCAGATGTGGTGATGCACACACGATGATCGTTAAGGTTCCCTTGTGCGTTAGACGACGCTCGATGACAGCTACGTTCCGGTGAACGCTGTTGCCGATTTCCTGGTCCTCGATTTCGGCTATCCAGTATCGGTTGCAAATCACCACGTGAATCAACTGCTTGAAGCGAAACCTGGCCAAACGACGACGCCTCAGTTTTTCCTCCTAGGGGAATGCACAACATGAAGTCTTTTCTTTACTTTCGGGACTTTCGGAAACTGAGGTCGCTCACTTACATCGGCTTTTTTCCTCGAGGCCATCGGGTCGCTTTCACTTTCTACAGTGTCAAGTTCAGCAACGATGCCTGCTGGGGTTACAAATATGAAAATTCCTAATTGAATTTCAAAGCAAACAACTCATTTTATAACAGTAGGCCATAAATGTAGGATGTTTGTCAATAGCGACACCGACAAACCAGTTGCTTAAAACTGTTAAAGACTCTGTTGAGACATTTTAAACGGAAGCTTAGTGTGATTCTCCTGAGGTTAAGATAATAACTTTTTAATTATGCTGTTGATTAAACTCCGCTCCCGCGTTGGTAAGCAATGTCACTTTGCATGGTTTTGGTCCGTTCGTGTAGAAAAAGTTATCTTATTTCGTATCCTTTCTGTTAGCCTACAAGGATGTTGAAGAATGAATCATCCACTGAAGAGTAGGGACAACATTCTCAAAATAATATGCTACCGTTCTGGGGTATAGAGGTAATTATCATATCCTTTTCACTCTTTCTTCATTGTAAATTGTCTTACCAAAGTTGAAAAGTTGGCCTCATTACATGCCACTCGCCTTTTCCACAAGAAGGAATCACGTATGGGAATACAATCTCCTGTTGCCAATGACAAAAGAAGGCGGAAATCTTACTTCATAAGGACACAGAGTTTGAACTTGGTTTTTTTTAATCTTTTTGCCAAAAAGAAAGGATATGTCAATAATTTGATAGTAGCATTTGTTTATATTTGTCAAAATCACAGATGAAATAAGCTTTTTCTTCCTCTACGCCCTTCTCTTTTCAGCTTCTGAATTGCGCGGATTGATAGACAGGCAGTTCGTAAGCAAGATGAAATTTGGATATCGTCATCGTCGTGCAAACACTCTTGGTGGTGTTTGCAGATTCAACCCTCAAGGATGCAGTTATACTTTTTCAGCGAAACCCCACCCCTTCCCGGGGGACCTTTTTTCGCATAATGGTATTTGATTCACTGCTGTGCAACTAGTCGACGGCCCCCACACTTGATTGTGGCAGTCAACAGTGCGGACGTGCGGCAAAAGTTAGTGTATAAAGTGACATGTGATCGTAATTGAATTTCCCTAACGAACAAAGTTGCCCCTTTTGTTCGTGAAGGAATCGAAGTAGAAATGCATATTGTGACATTTGAAATGCAGCAAGTCGTTGCGCTTGGAATGTTCTCTCCGTAACGGAGTGCGATGTTGGCAAAATTTGATTTTATTGCAACACTCATGAGCTTGTTTGAGAAAGTTTAATTATGCTCGGAAAGGTAAGTTCTTCATATTGTGTGATATATATAACATTCGTTTTAGCAATTCCGAGTATTATGAAACCCGCACGGAAACCAACCTTTATAAGTTGCATTAAATACAAACCAAATGATGAAGAAGAAATTGCGGAAGATCCGGTATCATATCTTAGAATGCAACTTATTTGTAAGCGCTCAATGCCTTTGTTTAAATGTGGGGTTTTCCTTGAAAAACCTGTCGTCAGTCAACAACGCACGTAAGCCGCCTCCATTGAGATTCAACTCGATTCAAAAACTACTATGTAGGCCGTACAGTGAACATCAAAAGATGTGGATCAAGAATCAGTTAAGACGAATTCTATTTTGCAATGAATAGTAGTCTCTGTAGAAAATTGCTGATAAAACAATCCCGATTGAACAAGGCTATTATGCAGTATGCCGTTTGGAGAAAGGGTGCAGAAATGAAATTAACTTTCGTTCAAACAAATACGTTCCCAGTAGCCGAGTAGCCGTGTGCGAAGTGGGCATGAAAGTTGTGGTAGGCTCCAGACAACAATGGTCTTAAAGGTAGTCCGTGAGGTTGCTTTAAGCTTTCGGCTACTGAAATTGCTCAAATTTTCCGCAATGGCAAACAAGCAACTGGCCGTTCGTTTGTCAGCCTGAGGATAACGAACCGAAACCACTTCAGCCTTCTTTTCTTAGTACCGTACCTTGTATCTCCAAAGGAAGCTGTGTAAGCCATTCACTTTCTCCTGTTTGGCCAAACCAGTACACAACCAAACCATAAATTCAAAGGAACAACGTTGTACAACAGCGCCAACAACCGCTGCAGAAACAATCGCGTTGCACGAAACTAGTTTGCGAGTTGCTGGTGCGTGAACAATGAACTTATGAAATAATACTATGCTTTGTCTGTAGTCACTCCTCTCCCTGGAAAACACGAAACGATTATTACTGTTAATCTTTCCGCTTTCTTGCGCTGCTAAGAAGCTTCCGCATTCCTGTTTTGTTCCATTTCAAAGCTCTCGTTGTTGAGATTTTAACTGACCAGCTTTCATCGTTTAATTCATTTTTTAGAACCATCAAACGGACCCAGAACTGGAGTGAATTGTAGAGTGCAAAAGATGTTTGTTTTCCATTTGTTTTCCCTTGTTTGTTCAGTCTCATTGGTTTTGTTTTACAGTCTCAGTGGTCTCTTATAATGCGATAATTGTGTTTGATGCAAAGCTATCCTATGAATTGGACTGTAAAAAGCTGTGTGGCCAAGGAAGCAAAGAAATTTAAAGAATACAAAACGAATTGCATTGTTTTTATTATATTTTCATACGTTATTAAAAGCACGTCCTTCTTTTCAAATAAACGACAAAGATAAAACTACGAAGCAAAAGAGTTTAATATCAAAAACTGTTTTTTTTTTTAAATAGGAATTATCTCAAACTTCAACTTAATATTTTAGAACCTATAGAGATGATACAACTTTCAGTCCTGGAAAATAAGTCTTAAATTCTTGCAACTTGCAGCTCATGTAAATTAACATGATTCGATCGCTTCTCGAAGCATCAATTTATTACATAAACATGTTTAAAGTTTGGTTAAGTTCAGTTTAGTAGATTTATTTTACGCCATTGAGACTCGCCTTTTCCACAATCACCGTTACCAGTATCGGCCTTGTATTTACCTGACTCATGGCGACCTTTGCTGCAGATATACTTGAGGTGCACAGACGGGACAGTAATTGGTCGAATAAATAGCGCCCAAACGAGCGCACTTGCTGGGAAAGAAAAGGTCTTGTTCACCCCTTCTTCACTTTCATTGCTATGTTTGACCTCTCGGCAGACTATTTTTAGAGCTGTAATCCAAACGGCCAATTGTATTTCGCTTCATCGGGTATGCATAGGAAAGGTCATCCATAGAAAATGTTAAAGGAGGAGCGGATGCGATCTTTCGTGGCGGTATATCGCTGCCAACGGATGCCAATCAATTCAACTGGATAAGAGTGTACCAGCTGCAACGAACTGAAAGAGGATAATAAGCGTTGCAATAGAGCGCTGAAACGGAATGCCTGTGTCTCAATTACCTGCGCTCAGCGTTGGAATTGAAATTGATAGGATTAGGTTGGACCTTTAATGTACGGGAGCTTTACGTGAGTGAATCTGATAAACATGAAATCCAATCGGTGTTCAAGCCTCCCGCTAGTTGCTTCGTATGTCGACCTTTGTCGTGGTGTCTGAAGGGATGACCAATGTCGCGTGCATTGATCTTGAAGTATTTGCCTAAAATAATGAACCTATGCGCCCTAGCGCGAATTGTCCGCCTGGGGTTTTCCCTCGGTTCGGTTCGCATGCTAAGGATATTTGCTGCAGCTCGGGCATGATCACGTTTCCTGTCGCCCGCTCTGACTGTGCCTTATACCCGTTAGTGATCCTTTTTTATGGTTCTTCTTTCGTTCCTTTACCTCTCGTCGCCTGAACGTCGTACCGTCGTAAGTTTATTTAGGTAATCGTACTTCCTGGCAACAATTGATTCATATTGGTTTTTTCTGTGAAACTCTTGTGTTGCTTAACATCTGTCGCTTTGTGCGAAACTTAAACCTCCCGATATCGAGGCGCCGGGCTATTCCGAAAAGTTTATTAGTGCCGGCGAATGTTCCGTTTACGGTTGGTTTTCCCCAGCCCTAGCCAGTTCAAGCCTACCTAGTTTTGGCAGGAAATGTGTGATCGTATGGATTTAAATTTAAAATTTTAAACATCCTCGTAGCGCTCTGGTCCTTGGCCTTTTTTAATATCTGCCAGCTGATGCAAACATGCGACTGTTTGCCAGTTTTCTATGATTCAAACGAAATGTCTTTATTATAAACTATCGATGCTAAAGTTTGAAATAAACCGCTATTGCAAAACAAAACAACGAAATAGGTTGCTTCATTAGAACTTGTCTAGCTCCGGCAGATTTTTCTCGAACAATCTTCCTTCTTATTCCATTCTTTCGTTCAAGTTAACATTGATTGCTTCAGGCATCCATCATCTTGCCCAAACTTTAACCCCGTTGGGTTGGGGTTTGTAGCAGACCGGGCTAATACCAACACCCGTTGTATCAGTATCGGCCACATTCCAACAGCTCCAAACTTGTGAAGAATTTCATTCATTTCAAAGTTTGGAGCACCTTGGTGTGCAACATCGTTACAGCAAGCGTTCGGCAAGAAACCCTATCGGAAAATCGGAGCAAAATGTTGCTCAATACCGCACGCAAGCAAGAATGTGCGTCTACCTTAGCTTGTCTGGGTGGAAGATAGAGGAGCGCAAACAGTTGAAGCTAAATTAAATTTTCTGTAGGGATGTAGAGTGAAAGAAACATAATGAGGCGTTAGGGATGTAGGAATTTCACGAAACGGATCCAACAAAAAAGGGATAAAAGTGATACATTTGCTCTATTGCTTCTAATCGATGGTGGAATTATTTTTTTATTCGAGGCAGCCTCGGAAAACTGTGCGAAAAAGTGGAAAAGGCCATGGAAATTCTCTCTCTGTCTACGAGCAAAGAAAGGATCGCAGACGGGCATGGTGGTATGTCAAGGATATTAACTCTCTGGAACTGCTCGCACGTCCATCGACCGGAAATAGATGCGGAGAAAATTAAAAAACAATGTTTTCAAGTTGTCTGTCAATTGAAAAAGAATTAAATGCTTCAAAATATTATTTACGTTAAACCATTCGATAGTTTAAAATTATCAATTTCATGTTCAACTAGCCTTATGCTTTTTACTTTCATGTACCACATCCTGAAGTATGCAGGCATGAGCATCCATCACTATTGGAAAATAAATTTAACTGTTTAACTTTCAAGTAAACATGTGAGGTTAATGGAGTTTACCCAGCAACAGTACGTAGTCGGATATCGAATTGGCTTAGCTCGATCTGACTCTATTTTTATCCTGTTGTCTACCGCTTGGTTAAAGACAGGCGAAACGGCAAAACGAAGGCAGACACATACATTAGACAAGCGTAACGAAAGGTACATTGTTTCATGCAGATTTAACACATGCACCAACATGTTCCTTGGCGTTTCCCGATGTTTACTGCTCTCTGCTGTATTTCTTCGCTTCTCGTCTCTTGCCACCTTCGCAGGATAACGAAGCAGCCACCATTCGTCATCACCGTTAGACCGTCTCAGTGCCATCTCAGTGCCTTGCTTCGTTCGTGTTGCCTGTCTTACCCAGACACGTTGATACTCAACGCCTTGAGGATGTGGGGGTTTTTTTTCTTTCAAGGCTCTTAGCTTTCTATTCCAACAACCCAAGTTCCATTGCTTGTCATAAGGTATCATCGGCTGCAATAATACGCTATTTGCGTGAGTTTGTATCGTTCGCACATCCCCAAGCCAGGGCGGGTAACGAATGACTCCAATGGAACGAGCATTGTCGACACATCGAAACAGAGTGAATATGACACGTCCTTTTTTTTTGCCACTTGTCCACCCTAACGAAGCACTTCTGGCAGCCCAGCAGAATGGTTTCACAAAAGCAGCAGATTCCAGCTGGTCGTCAGGCAAGGGGATTCTATTGCTTTTGCAACAGCATCTCTGACACATTTTCCTTGGACAACTTTGACACACAACTCCTGGAGTAAATTTTTCCAGTTATTTGCCACCGGGAACTAGAGTGATTTCAACTGTTCAATTTCTTTCCTCACCCACGTCAAAGCTCTAAGAAGGTTTTTTTTTTCATCGGGAAACATTGGAAAACTCAATTGCTCAATTTTACAATATGTTTATCCTCTTGTAACATGTTGGAAAAAAAAGTTTTGGTAAGATAAGCGAAATAAAATGCCCGAAAAAGACATGTGTGATTCCATTTATTTTTGCACCTACTGTGAAAGTCTGGATAAAACCAACATATCCGGAATTCACCGCTCACAAAATTTTAAATTTTATTATCCCAACGTTCTTTTTCTACCAGAAAAGCGTATTTTTTAGTTTGTCTTACTGTTTTGAAACAAGTTGATGAGCTGGAAAGTTTAATTTCATTTCATTCCACCCAGTAAGAGCACGGAATGTAAATGTAAGGAACGCCTATCTCTTAGCCTATTGTTGTTTATGGAGACCCTGATTATATTATGGGGTTTTTCTAGGAGAAAAATGGCCTACGTTCTGGGAAACATCCGCTAAGGTCAAATGTAAACAAGTGAAACGCTGAAGACATCACTTTACCATTTTCAAAATGTTCTGGTCATCTGAAATCAAGCACAACTTTTCAATATGTATACAAAATTTGTTGTACGCCTGACAGTAAAGAAAGATTTTCCTTTCCGTTGGCTTTTTCTCAGCATGCAAACGGCCATCGGAGGCCTGCAACTGGAATGCCATTCTTTATCCATAAATTATTGGTCCTTTCGTTGGCAAATCCTCTGCTTGATTAACATTGATGGAGGCACAAAATGAGATCCCAAAATGGACACATGGAAAAACCAATCGAAAACCCAAAAAGGTGGTTTATCTTTTTGTTGTATAAACATGGATAGACATTGTTCGAAACTAAATCTTGCTCTATTTAAATTATTTCTGCGAGATAATTTACATAAGATTTGTAATCTTGTGTCCCTGTTTACATCCGTAAACCGAAGAACGTGTAGAAGAAGGCACAACTCACTGAAGGCCAGATTGAATGATGTAGCAATCAGGATTGTACAATATCATCTAAATGAATACCACCTTGAAAACGAAACACCACCTTGAAATGTCGCACCATTAAAATATAAAGGATGTAAACTAGCAGCTCATTGCATCCTATTCACTTTCCAGTCATACCGCAGTGGGAAATCAGTTTCTTGAGCAAGATAAAATAAAGCGACGTGCTAGCAATAACGAACTGCTTTGAATGCATCTGAATGCATTCCTAATTGGAGCACATTAGAAGGTGAAATGCATTCCTAATGAAATTTTTCTAGCGCTACGAGTATGTGGTAGTAGAGAGGGGATTCGCTCTGTATATAAATAAAATACGACTCTTTACTTTGATAAAAAATAATGAAATAATTTAAATTCTAGCCAGTGTGTACCTTGAGAAAATATGATTGAAAAGACCCTCTTGCAAATAGACTAGTGTGCGGAAAAGACCGTCAGCTTGTAGCACGAAAACAAGGAGGATTAATTGAAATGTTTGGCTCACTTGAACTATTAATTATTATTAAACAGAGAAAGAATATGTTAACGAATGTGTTTTGCATTTAAAAACCATCTCATCCTTTTTTCTCTTAAATTTTTTCCCTTTTGATCAATGACTTCAAGTCCATCGACAAATTGGTGAAATTTTAACCTGTAGCCATCGTTCCCACTTGCGGTTGCCAGTTTATTTTACACGAAGTTGAATGTGCGAATAAATGTGCGTTGTAGGTCAGCGATGATGTTGTAATGGTCCATTCATTAGGTAGCCATCATTAGGGTTAACAGCGATGATTATGTGTCACCCCCCCCCCCCCCCTACACATTTCCTCCCACTCAATCGCGGCGATGACCTTTGCGAGGTCCCAGATGCGCTGGGAAAGCGAACGCATAAAGCAAACCACAAAGCATAGCGCCATTGTAAACCCCTGCTTTCGTGCACCATGGTAGACGATGGTAACACACAGCCTATCAGGCGAACAAAAGGATTTTGAGGAGCAGATGGTTGGGGAAGGTGAGACTTAGGAAGATTGACGCCGAGAGCGGTCATGAGTCAAACAAAAAGGAACCAACAGCGCATTATAATAATGGTGCAACATGGAGCCAAACCGAACAAGATCGATAGCAGAGAAACAGGGATGTCCGTATGACAACATGTCACGCGGCCAAAGTAGTGCTAAGGGGGGGAAAGCCAGCAGGGAAAAAGGGGTCAAATCAGTCAAGCGTAAATCTGTCATAGAAATAAATGTCAACGTGGCAGCAACGCGCTCGGTTCGTCCCTGACTCGTTGAGGAATAGAGCGCGAATAGCGGGGAGCGTGTTTATAAGTATATCTACATGTTTCCCACACTTCTACCGTCGCGTTAGCAGCTGCTTAAAGTGACAGCTGGTCTCGTGGCCTTATCGAGTTTCGCTCCCTCTCGTGGTCTTGGAACGAACTAACTCCTCTGCCGCATCCAGTTGAGAGATTGAATATAAATGTTTAATCGATGCAAATTTGGTTCCGTAATTTAAGCACTGGGACGTTCATTGGAAGTGATTAAAGCGGGATGAGACCATCGATGTTGGGCAAACACAGTTTTCTTCTCTTATTATTGGTATACACCCAGAAGTGGTTTAAGGGTTTGTGCGACGATGGCATGACTCAACCGTGACTCAACAAGTGATGGAATAACCCGATATGACAAATATGTTTGATTGACCCATCATTTAAACAAATTTCGAGTCGAACAAGTTGAAATACTGAAAATAGGAAAAATTGGCTATTTTCAAGAAACTGTTTTGCACACAGCCTTTTACGTCCGTTGAATTTTTTTCATTAATTTGAAATAGTTTTTTTTTAAAACATGTACTGTATATTGCATCTGCAGTCACATTTTATCTCAGATGTGCCATAAATACTCCTGTAACAACAGCAACGTAAAAAGAAATCCCTGACAGTGAAGTTGAGAGACTATTGATGTTGGCAACTTTATTAATTGATAAAACTATCCTAGATAGATAGCGTAAGGCTTGTTTAGCAATGATAATATGCATACTATCCATAAGATACGAACGGATAAGATACTCGACGCATTTCTCGACATCAACTGCAATGTTTATTGTTCATGCACCAATCTGCGCATGCTACAATGTTATCACGATATCAAGAATACTTTGTAAAATGCTGAGCAACTGTAAACACTGAATTACCGATCGAGCGTGGAATTTTCGTTACTAACGCATAATTGCATTTCAATTTATGTCGATTGTCAAGAACTCCCACGATTTGACCAACCCGCATAAACAGCCGTGTGATTTAAACCGCACACATACACTCCATGCCACCAAAGGTCGCCATGTGTGCACTCAATGTGAAGTGATTCAAACACGGTACATGGACTAACTCTCACGTACCCCGGTATGTACTTGTGTCGTCGATAGTGAGCAATAGCTAGCCCACGCTTTCGTCGCAGCATTGTCCACTGTTATGACACTATCGAGAACTCGTAATTATACCGGTTTCCAAATGAATGGAGAGATCGATCGATGCATGGATGGATGGGGAGACACACATTACATGTAGGTGGATTGCCACCAAACCCCTTTATTTCGTACCGATGCATCACTCCAAAACCGTCAATTGGCGCTGTGGAGGCGATGAGATCCCATTATGTTTACATCATGCTAGCCGTCAAAAAGCAGTCGTTATTCGATACGACATTCTCGGTGGCGGCCAGAGACTGGACCTGCCGTGTCATTGTAACAGTGATTATCACCACCATTGTCATCATCGACAGCGGAGTCAACCATCAACTGTAAGGACACGCTGCTACTGGTTCGGCGAAGGATGCAAAAACGGGAACCAATTTAAGTCATCCATTCTCTCAACCGACGACCCCATTGACTATCGTTGTATAAAAAAAGACTAGTGTCTAAAGAGACTAGTTTAGCCTAAGGTTCTCCCAGATTCAAAGTGATTAAATTCGGATATGGTTTTATTTCCAGCATTGAGTGTAATAAGGACATCTGTGATGTATTTATGTTCTCGAGCTCCAAACACATTTTTGCTTAGTAGCCAAAAAATGTAACCGTTTATCAAACTTCTAAATGTAACTTCATACACGTAACGAACTTAAAACCATGCAATCGGAGCATAAAATATGCACAACTGGGAGAGTTGTTTGGACATACCAATCAGGTGAACTGCCATTTCGCTCTTTCCAGTCGAATGATTTCTTATTCTGCATTTTAGTTAACCAGATCACGTCAGCGCAATGAATATTGGCATGTTACTATGTCGTATTTTTGCCAACTGCATTCAGTTTGGGACAAAACTAACTGCGACCCTAGGTTTGGTGCTGACTCGCAACGAAGTAACTCGGACATGAAATTGGTTGCATTCATGAAAGAACTTTTGAAGGGATACAAACCAAACACCAGGCAAAAAAAAACAAAAAAGGTTGTGTTACTAATGCGGTCACATCTGGTACAATGTCAACCAATCAAATACTTCGAACGATCATCAGGAAATGAATAATTCGTTTCTGTTGGGTTGGGAAGCAACATATGTGAACACTTGTATTTTTCTCTGAGGTAGAAATCCACACCTTATTTGATAGAGCTGGTAGACGTTCTGAAATTCGATCCACTTCAATCTGGTTTAATTTAGTATAGCTTAAAATTTGTCACGCATCGTAAGCGGGCAAGGAGAGAGTTTAAGGCATTCTGAAAAGGTGGAAAGTTAATCTTGGTTCATTAATCAAATTTAATGATGTTATAGATAATACTAACGAAAAGGCATTTGTAGCTCTCAAATCTTTTTTTTCGGCATCACAGTTGAAATGCTTCGAATAGCGGAATAAGACCGTACTGAGTTCTCTTTACCGCTGTCAACAATTTCCGACAACATCAATCTCAACCGTAACCACCTTAGCGAAGTAGTGCGACGCTTTCTTCATGCGATGGAGACGCCTGGTCACTGGTAGACGGAAACTCAAGGTCACGTGCCACGAAATGAAGCTTCCAAAAGTTTCGCTTGCGTGGAGTGAAGTTCACCTTCTAACGGCACAACCTATCGTTAATCAGAGACGTGCCAGTTTATCATTAAGTTAATCAAACCGGAGAAAAGTTTCGTCCATTTTTTCGTCTGAGGGTGCCACGCGACAACAATAATTTAGTTTTTTATTTACCTTTTTATTTATTTATTCAAATTATGCTTGTAAGCCTAAATGATCTTCTAAAATTAAAACTACTGCTTGAAAAATGAACAAAGCAGGTATTAGAGCTTTAAAAAATAATGAAATGTGCTTTTTTTAACTTGAAATTTTAAATATCTTAAAATAAAAAATAGACTGTAAGTCAATTACAATGCAGAGTATGTTTTATGAAAATAGTTACTAAAACATTGCATTAGAAAATTTGAATACGATAAATATTTTTTGTTCAAGATTGAACAAAATATATGGACGATATTTAACTTTTTTTTTTCCTCATGAGATTTCTCTCAAACAGGATGCCGAGATACGACATCTGTTCTATTATACTTTCTACCGTGCACCACAGGTCGCATGCACCTTTAGACTTGCAAAAATCGATTTTAATTTCACAGCAGACATGATTTGTCCTGACATGGCTTCATCCTTCCGTACCACGATAGCTACCCTTCGAGAGTTTGATCGAGGCCGGAATTTTCACGCCACGATGCACCTGCATCGGCGAGGGCTGAAGCGAAGGAGTGCAGACTTCCTGCAACATTCGGCCCGGGATAGAGCCGATTGACGGGGATCGGAATAGACATGGCATCACGTGCATCTTCACCTCGTGAAGGGGAAACGAAGTCCCTGAAAAGTTGAGACACCTTTGTGGATTTGAGATGCCAACCTTTAGCTTATTCTTTTAGTTTACCCCAGTTCTTGAGTGAAACAAAGAAGCTGGTTGCAGATAAAGACGAAGAAAAACAAGATAGACGTGTGTGTAACTTGTTTTCTCCAAATGCTTTTGTTTTGTTTTTTGTTTCCACGAACGAATCACACTGCGATGGATTCGACATGCGGACAGGAAATTGAATGCACCGAAAATCGACTCGGTCAAAGGGTTCGCTCCTGTTGGATTGCAGGCGTGCATCCGGAACACCACCACATCAGCTGTGTTTTTCCGTGCCGGTGTAGCTTGTGGTTTCGTCGTGTCCCGTGCAGCCGTGAGAGGAAACTCCGCCCGTGGACACGCCCGTTTAGCATCAGCGAGTCACGTTCCATCCCCCTGAAGGATATTAATTTCAACTAAATGAGATTTTAATGAGCTAGGTATTGCCTCCATGAAATCCGGTCGGAAAGATGATGATCATGAGCCAACGATGCGACCTCGACCTAATAAAGGCTAAGCAATCGCTGAGGGCAAATATTCGCCCTTTTCGGAAACTTTCACAGGATGATGCAATTTACAGTTTAAGATGCACGTGGTTGTGAATGACAGAGGGGACAGATAGGAGAAAATTTAATTTAAAACGATCACAATCGTTCATTTGGTTTAGTTGTGATATTGACATAATTAAAGACATCAATGAAAGTGAAAAAATCTCACAAAACTTATCAAAATACACCGCCGAAATGCGGTTGCGGTTTGAACTCCAACCAGATTAGTTCAGTAAAATTAAATACCTTTCGAAAACGTATTCACGCTCTGTAAAACATAAACACTCCAAGCTCCATTGGCAGCCGATTTCCGACGCCTAAATTGGCACATTTCGCGAGAATATTTCACCGTCTAAAAGTTGGCCGCGCGGTTGCTGGTAGAAAACGGTGCATACAACCGCGTCCTTGAATAGAGGCTTGTCGATAACGGTGTGAAAAGCTTCCAACAAGCTCCCGAGTACTTCTATTTCACAAGTGGAAAGCAGCAAAAATTCCCTTCTCTGCTGCAGACTATCGCGTTTCTAGGGAAACACTTAAAATGCAGCAACACACAAAAACAATCAGCAAAATATTCAAGCACCGATCGACGGATGAGACAAATAAAACCGTTTCGATGAGTTTCGATGAACGCCGATGATCAATAGATGTTGACGGTTTATCCGTATTCACCAAGCTTCGATTTGTAGGTCATGTTGCAAACAGTGGGTGGATCGTTTAAATGTGTGGATAAGTGCGTGCTCTCCTGGTAATATACCTCCGTGCGTTGTATTTTCCTGGTAATATACCTTAGGAACCAGAAGGGAATGCTGATGAGTATGGCAGAGGTTTAAAATTATGGTATCGAACATAATGGATGCACTTTGTCGATAATTATTGAACAACTCGTTCGCAAATGAGACATACGAGCCGTTTTCGAAGCTGTGTTCACGGCATTAAAACGGGACGAGGGTGTGAGCGAATGGATGAAAAATTTAACGGTAGGCAAGTCTGACCCTTTTTCCGCACAAAAAAAAAAACAATCACGTCAACGATATTCGATCGAAATACACCACGAAACTTTTGCGTCGGCTGGTTGGCTCTGGACTTTGTACATTTGCTGTTTGAAATCAGGTGCATGGTGTTTAATGTCCTCTTCCTACACAATTACGCGCATCGTTCGTACTGCGACTCTTCTTCACTTGGGCCTGTCATTGAAAAAAAAGGAATTCACAAAAAGTAAAAACATCCCTCCGGATGGTTTTTATTCGCTGCCATTTTGAATTTCGCTCCTCCGCACCCTGTATGAAGGTGGAGCTGGAAATATTGGTTCTGTGACAGTCTGGGCAAAACCGGCTGGGACTGAATTAATTTTTCCGAAAATGATTAATGAGCAACCAGCTAAACTGTCCGCATCCCGTCTGTTTTCGTTCGACCGAGGCAGCTGAGGGTAACGAACAGTTCTACGCCAGCATGTCGAGATTGTGTTTTGCACCAATTTTTGCATCTTTCCCTTTCCATTTAATACCCTTCTTGCCGTGGAAGTTGCAGAATTACTTTTAAAATTATGGTCCAGCAAGTTTTTTTTGGTGACAGCTTTTTGGCTGATAAGGAAAGCCGATGCATCGTTAAATCTGGGCTTCATTTGAACAACAGTTAGATAACTACCACGGGTTCTGTACTTCTTATTACATGCAACTAGTTTCGTTTGATTTGGTAAAGTTTTTTTTATGCATCAATGCTACATAATGGAATCCTTTAAAATATTTGTTCAGGAAAATCATATCACTAAATAAATCATCGGATGCTTCCAGCAATCAACGAAATCCGATAAAACAATTCCCTTTTCATTTAGATGCCAGCAAAAGATAATCATTTAAAGTCATCCTTATGCTCGTCAGCTGGTTAGGTCAAATTTTTGTTACCATTATCTTTCCTATAAGTGGTTCAAGAACCTTTTTGTTTCCTTATTCTGGATGGCAATGAATGATTCCCATAGAAAGCATTTTCTTTGACAGGAATTTCCCCCATGTTCCCTCCGACCCCCGGTCAGACGATGCAATGAGAGTCCAACCGAAGTTCAATAAGAGATACATTCCATTCTGAATTCCGGAAAGCATGACTGATGGACACGTGAATTTATCAAAGCTATACTTGAAAATCTTCATGTAACTGTAGATCTGATCTCATCCACCACAGCTTAGTTCCAACGAAGCACTTGTCCAGCACCTGGGTGATTTGGACATTGAGTAACAGTTCATGTGGGGTTTTTCTTACGTCCTCTTTCAAGCAAGAGGAAGATTCAAACGTTGGGAAAAACCATGTTCAACCATGCCGGCCAGATCCAAGCTAGGTTCACCGTGTCCTTGTATGCATTGCCCCTTTTTTCGCAACTTGCCGTTGAATGCTCACACCGACAGGCATAGGTTTCTCGTTAACAGGAAAGCCACCTTCGCAACACGTTTTCAAGCCCTCCGTGGTTTTATGCCACACAGAACGGCCAGGAGGAACGTTATCGATCGAATATTCATGGTACCGGCGATAGTGTTCCCTGCGTTGACTTTTATGAGAAAATAATTGAATTTTGAAAGTGCATTTTCCCTCGCCTTTATGACCCATAATAAATATCCTGGTAAGTCGTACGGTTCCTTACGATCGGCATATTGATTCAATAAACTTCTCTGCTGGTGTTACGGTCATTAAAACCGGTATTCTTCAATCGAAGCCTCAACCCTCTTCTAGAATACGATTTGATTTTTAGCTCGTTGGAGTGTCCTTCTTGATTACACACCTACAGCGCACTTTATAATGGAGCCTTTCACGGTACACCAACCCTCCGCATTGTACGTACGTCATGCGATCGGAAATCTGCTGCAATGGATTAATGTATCCGACCAGCAACTGCGGTGCTTTCTTTCCTATCAGGCTTCTGTCCCTGAAGCAGCTTTAATTTACACCAGCAAGGAAATGAAAGACAGCGATAAGAAGGTAGGTTAGGTTGAGATATTGACGAAGATTTTCTCCCACTGCTAACGAGCTGGTTTGTGCTAAAGTTTCAACCGAATGTTATCTTCGTACTCTAGAGTATCAGGAATAAACACAGAAGAAGAACCGGTAATTATGACATGGATGATCGAGCATAATTTGCTAGAAGTTAGTTAGAAATGAATTGTATAGTAAGGGATTCATTTAGAATAAAACACCTAAGGAGTAAGAGATGGATGGGTACACAATTTCTCCAAAAAAACTATTATTCTATGTTAGTTCTCTTTTTTGTAACAAAACTTGTAAACGATTGCTTTTGTTAGAGTTTTATTTCCTTTGGTGTTCAAATCTGAATATTGTTGGCTTTTTTTTTCTTTCCTGGGAGGACGGGGGTGCGAATAAATGAGGTTTTCAATATTGTCTATCCGTCGCGATTAAAACCTGTTGCGTTTCTTCGGTAAACTAGTCCATGATATAAAAGAGTAGAGCGAGCAAATAAGAGTGAGCATAGTATTGTGTGACGCACTTGTAGCTTCGCCGTTTTGTTCATCGGAAAACCTACAGCCCCATTTTTCTCATCCCATCGATACGCTGAGTGCTGAGGTCCGTCTGTCGCCATGGTAATGACACGTGACACCATTCACGGTTGACTTTGGTCCAAAGAAGATTGCCATTTTGACGATAACGATCTCGTTTAAGAGGAGGTTGGCACCGACTGGGATGGAGGGATTAGCTTTATAACATCCGACGGCAACGATTTTTTTTTGACAGACAAAAAAGGAGAAAGCAAGACATAATCGCAGCACGTTCACTTGCCTTCGCACTCAATTGATCTGATTAGATAATGTCGGGCCGCCGTCGTCCGTCTTTGCTTGGCAAAAAATCCTCGATCCTCGTTTGAAGTCGGTAAAGAAGTTGGCCGACATCTGATAAAAGATGGCACAGGCATTGAAAAAAAAAATCGCAAGTTTAAAAATAACCAAAGCAATCGTACAGACAAGCCAATACCGAAAAGGCACAAATAGACGACCGAAACCATCGTGTTGCACGTAACTGCTGGAAATGTTCCGTCGGCATCATGACCTCGAGACAGCGGCGCGACGCAGACGCAATTTGGATTGAGCGCATGAAGATAAGGATATTGAATTTCAGTCACACAAAGACGTCGAAGACAGCCACCGAAGCCTCCATCGTGAGTTGTCTGAGGTGTGGCATTATTTCTATCGTGAGAACTGGAAAAATGCAGACAAACGCCAAGAAACTCTTCATACAAATATTCTCAGAGGTTTTTGTGCTGCTTGTTTATTACCTCAACGTATCCATATCGGGAAAGGAAGAGCTAAAGCAAAGTGTTACAAAAGTTTTCTATAAACCTTGTAACGGCACAGCTGGATGTAACGGGATGAGTCCTAAGATGGCTTGTCAGTGGAACTCACGGATAAAACACATATAAAGGGGGCCACAGACGTGAGAGAGACCAGTTGGATAAAAATTGCTGAATAAAGGACTAATTTTTTAGTTTTATCCCCTCGCGGAATACTCAAGAAATTCCTTGTGTTTTCAATTTAATTCCCTACTCACTGTTGCATTCGCAACACAAAGAATGAAGAAAATTGCCATGTACACAGACACCGAATAAAACAGGAGTGATTAAATACCTGAGATTTTGGTTTCTTATCCAGTTGCTGTTGCGATGCAAACTAAACATAATGTGTTGATTACCGAGCAAGTCAAGCAGAATCAATGTCGGTGTTAAGAGTGATGGTTTCGTCATTTGCACACCTGAATTTAAGTACCGCATAAATGGCGGAAAAGTCGTTGCAAATATTTATTGGCGAGTATTATCAACATTTTAAAACTGCATAAGAAGTCTTACTATCCTAGGCTATAAAGACAGCTTACTGCTCGCGAAGGATGTTTCTGTTTCATCTTGCCCTGTAGTTTCTGGTCTGTTTTACTGCAACTGGGGATATATTTTCATGTATCATCATCATTTTTGCATACACAGAAAAGCAACATCACCATTTAATAACACCATGTCTCCAAACCTTGAGAACAATGACAACAATAAACTTTCATCGGTTTAATTGTGGACGTTAGAGAAAAAAGGAACCTTTCAAACAGGAAATAAACCATCCTCCGTGCCGTTGCCTCCCATGTAATGGATGAACTTTAACAAAAGTTTCCACTTCCATCACGTTCACGATCAGCAGCATGCGAAAAAAAAAAACCCTACCGTATAACCGTGACACATTTACGCTGTGTATCATTATCTTCTTCTCCATTCTCATCCCTGCGAGGGTTTGGATCAGTGAACTCCAACATGACACACAAGAGATTGAGGAAGGAAACCAGTGAGAATAGGGAAAAAACCGGTAGCTTAACTGGAAGGGGAGCCAGAGCATACAGAACAGCATACGGAAGAGTACGGAGAACCAAACAATATGGCCTACAGCTTCGGTGAAGTTTACCCATTAACGCTGGAGCCACGGTCGTCCTTTCCGAAGCATTTACGATGTGTGGCGGTACGAGGCGTGCTATGGTGTCAAATGTCCGAGTAACCGGAAAAGTTAATATGCGGGTGGTAGTTGCTGTCAGTGGCAAGTAAAAGTTGCTTCCGGTAAATGTGAAGCGGTTAGGGCAAAAATCATTATCCCTCACAGTCAAAAATACTTTTAAAATCTTCGCTACACCCGCTTAAGACTACACATAGTTGATTTTTTGCTCATATATTATGATAAAAGATAAAACTTTAAAAGATCATCATCACATCGTGACATCATCAATCCAGATTATTCTTCGATTGTTCAAATTATCCTCTGCAATTTGGTTCATACATATCTATCGATTACAGACTTGATGTAACGATAGGGCAAGCATCCGCCCATGTGAAGAGCTAATGAATTTAATCATTTCAATCGCTTTGATGAATGATGTCACTTTTACAAATCACATCATTGGCTACGCACATGATTGCCTTACAAATCGCAACACTGAACCTCCTCGTCATGCCAATGCGATGAATGCGTTGTCCCTAAAGAGAAGCCCGATTGCACGCAGCGGAGAGAGAAAACCACAAATGAATAACTATCCCCTGCCATCCTTCCATGCATTATGCCCGATTGTCGTCACAAGGCAGCGAACATTTAAGCCACAATATTCCTACGTGGGATCGGTCTCGTTCAGCTCGGGGTGCTTCCTGGTTGAGCAATTTACTGTCGTCCACTAGCTTGCACTCAACGCTGTAAGAAGGAGACTTTGACTTTCCAGGAAGCCCCTTGATTGCCTGCCAACGTTCTTGAATCCTTGCTCCGTTGTGGGAGTCAGATCGACGTTAGTTTCCTTTGCGATCTGAATCCATCGGCTTGAGCAGCTCCAGCGTAAGGTGCACCCATTTGGAAGCGTGTTCAAGAGGCTTTCCTTGAAATGGAAACGTAAATGCCATGCATCGTGTTGAATGTGATAAATTTAATTAGTATTTGGTACAGCAAACAGCCCGCTCGGGGGCCGAGCGAAACAAGGAGGGAAAACAGGTGGACAGGTATAAGACCTACATTTTCACTGTTCCTATTATTGAGCCCCTATTCAGAGGGGTAACCGAAAGCGTAACTACTATACGTTTCTTGATTTAAGCATTAATATCGTTGGACATAGGACGTAGGACATAGGAAAATCATTCAAAAGAAACTAAAACACAAAACCATTAGAAACAACTATTTTTAAATAAATAGTATGCAAAAATAAATGCAAAAGCTTAAGCTCTCTAGGAAAAACTAAGATCGAATAGAACTGGAGTGGCATATTGTGCTTTAATTTGGAATTTCGATATGGTGTCGTGGGTGGAAAATGTTGGTAGGAAAGTGTTTTAAATCACTCGTTAACTTCGGCCAATGAAATATCAACAGGAGAGATATTCAAAATGCCCGCCGGCAATCACACCAATGCCACATCAGATAAAATGGATATTGTACGTTATGAAAGTGGAATTCACCATTTCACTATTTTTTCGGTGCCTTTCAAGCAAAAGCGTGTTCGTTTGTGCGTGAGCTATGAAGCCGAAGCGGAGCACGAGAATCAATAAAGTACCATTCCGTCTCGGCGTCAATGGATGGAGCAAAAGGATGGATGAATGCACCAATTGTGGTTCGGCCACATTCACGATGGAGTGCACGAAAACCCGTTTTTGAAGTACCCACAGGGCATGTTTAAAAATCAATGCATTCAGAAATTCCCTCGTCCGCTAACTCCTGCACCGTGTAGCCCGACGTGAAACTTGGTTGTTGGCGGTATTGCCGGGTGGAGTAAGTTCTACTACGGTACGGCTCAGTTGGCACAATAACTGACCACGTTCCAGCGATTGGATTGGACGACCCTCGTCACCCTCGAAGTGAAGGGCCGGAAATTACACAGTTTTTCCCGAAAACCGTTCGACTAGAGGACTGGAAGGAGAGATTGACCACACAAATACTAGTAGTTTTTATTGATTCCTGTAAAGCGCTCCTAAATATTCTGAAAGGTTGCCTCAGGCCTAGAGGTAGGATAGAGCCCAGGTTGAAAGCTAGTCCATTATTTTCCAACCCGTGGATGTCGCCAGCGTTTTCCAGCGAAGCGGACGAATTATTGATGTGCATGTGCTTTGAATGAAGCATCGCTGGAAGCGTGAGTCACCACAAACGCACCGCTTCCGGTCTGGCAATTGGATTGGCTACAACGAGCCTGAGTTATTTTACGGCAACCGACAACGCATCAGGTACTATGCGGCTGACAAGGCAAGGTTCGGTTGATTTGGATTCGTTTCCAAAGAACTAGCCATGCTCTGTTGGGTTCGTTCTATCGAGTGAAAACGAAATTGACCCCAAGATTTTGAGTTTATGCTTCTCCACATGTCAGTGTGCACAAGACGAAAAAGCCTCTCAGGGAGAGCTGACTAATGTTCTTTTGCCTTATATAAAATTGAAAACGCACTGGAAGGAACACAAACAAGCGCTGCAATCGGAAAAATCGAACCTTTCAATCAATAGGCACCATCATTCAATTGTTCCACCCAAAAGCTTCCCGCGCAACATCGATCCACACACCAAAGCGTACCATTACCTTTCAGCAAAGTAAAGGCCACGAAATGTAACGCTGATAGGGATGCTTCCCGCTCCAGCAAGTGTGTCTTAAGTAAATATGTAAATCGACGGCCTCGGCGGGCTTTCCGTTACCGCTGCCGGGGCCATAGTGAAGAGCTTTCCGGGATTCCAGCACGAGAAAGGTTGGAGGTGTTTACAAAGGCATCGCAATGCCAGGGATGTGGCTCGCTTGCACGGTGGGACAGGATCCAGCTGACTTGCTGATACGCGCTATCGGAAGACAATGGGATTTATTCGCTTAGGTTTTACTGTGGGAATTTGAATAATATTTGCATTTGTCTTTCGCTTTACAACAGCATAGGTCAGGAAATTGGCTGGCAAAATATTCCGACGGTAAATGTGGGAACACTTGTCGCAAGGTATATGTAGTTTGGAATTATTCAGTTTAGTAATCGCTTTGCAACGTGCTATTTGTAACACTTTTAAGCGCCACTATCGCTTTATCATCCTTAGTGTGCAGCGTATAAGCTTCTTATCCTTCGCACAAGGTGGCCAGAATGACGATGATCCCCGAAACGACCCCGCGTGCCATGCGGCCACAACTTGCCAAACACATTTTATGGCGCTGTTCCCCAACGTATTCGGGAAGCGATTCGCCATCACTTCGCATTCAATTTACTTATCCATCGTTCGCCTACCTACGCCTTTCGCTGCACTCTGCCCTTGGACGCTTACGCGGGTGATGTAAGAAACTGGGAAACTAAAGGGCGAGAAGCGAGAAAAAAAAAGAGAATGCATTCATTTGCTTTGCCGCTTATCGCACCAGGGCGCCACGACCCGGGGGGAATTCCGAAGCGGGAAAGCCTACGGCGCAAGGTATACCACCGGGGACGGCGAAATAGATAACACGTCCAGCCGTGAAGGGCCGATGACCCAGTGGGGGTAAGGAGAGACTGTGTGCTGGGACGTATCACTCATCCGAAAGCCTTTATGCGCATGTAAATGGGCCGATTTCCGCGCCAAATCTACCAACAGCCCGCGCCGTCGTCGCCGTCCTTTGCCCGACGGCGGTGACCGAAAGTCCTTGTTCAGCCATTTGTGCAGGATGGTGTCAGAAGGGCTTGCCAAATAGAACCACCGCTGATGGATTTCGAGACCCCTTGGAAGCCGGAGTCGTCGCACGGTTCGCCGACACCCAGGGAGAACGTTTTACGTTCTCTTCGCCGCTGGGAATAATCCTTCCGCAGCTGGATTTACATACATTTCGACAATGGTAGGGCTTACGCGAGGTTTCGGGGCCACAACTCCGGCCGGTTTCCTTCACTCGCGAGCGAAACACGGCATTCGAACACCATTAGGCCTCGGGTGATCCCGCCCTGCAGGGTTGACCCACTTCCAGTTCAGGGTGCCGTCCACGACTACACACGACACGGTGTGTCAGAGTCAAAAATGCGCACGAAGCAAGAAACCGCACGAATCCTGTCCTGTACTTAACACTACTAGGGGCTAGGCTTATTTCGTCAAGCACGGATAAATATGCAGCGACAAGGATAGTGCGCCTTGGGGCGTACAACGGATTTCAGCTTGCCGATCGAGCCGCGTCGTTCTCCGCGCGAGAGCTTATCTTCCGGGAATTAATACAACGGTTTCGTCATCATCATACTCCCCCCCCCCCCTCCTCCCAGGGGATGGAGGCCCTATTCCCTAGATTCATTCACGGATGTAGCATCCATCCGCAAAACCTGGGAATGGCATAAAGAAAGGGCTAAGCTACGGGACACTGTACCGGAACGCAGCGAGTTCCGCGAAAGCTCTACAAAAACGCTCCCGGCGTGAGCTATGCGTGAGTCATCAAACCGCTGCGACTGCTGATGGTGCGATGTCACGGATTAACTCTTGCTCTGTACTTCTCGTGTAGTGAAATGGAATTATCAAAATGTCACCCATGTGCGCGTCTCCGTTTTTTTGTGTGGACACAATCATGCAGAGTTCCAGGAGCATAGCAGAAAATCCGTTTTTTTTTTAGTTTGAGCATTGAAAATCCTGTTTGTATTATCCCACTTTAGAGAAGAACGCTCGATCAAATGTAGCAAAATTATGGATAAAAAAAGCAATTAAAATAAGGTTAAAATAAATATGTGGTAGTAAACAATTCTTACAAGCGATAATTGTTATTTTACTCTATGTTATTTTTAACTTTCACTAAGATATTGTTAAATTTATTTTTTAATCTAAGATTTGTATCTTTAAAAAACTATTTTAGTAAAACGTGTACTAACTAAACACTGATGGATTGACTACAGCGAAACAATTGCGATAGGCGATCATTGAAAAATTCCAACGATAATTTACGTTCAAACATTCCATGAACAAGTTTTAATGGAGAACCAGTAGAAACCACTTCCGCGAAATTAATCATTCGCTCCATTTCTCAAAAAAAAGGCTGCAGGTGCTTATCAAGTTGGTTTTCGGAAATCGCGAGACGTCGTTGATACTTTTTTGCATCTCCTAATGCCCCGAAGACGAGCGCAAAGGGAACCGAACGAAAAATGTGACCAAAAGTTGCTACACAATCAACGATCCCGAACAAAGTTCCTCTTTTTCCTTCGGTCGCCTTTGAAGCAGCATTCCGGTCGCTCTGTTTTTGCTGTGGAACTAGGAACATCCGGGGGAATTTGGTATAAAAAAAAATGGATGCAACCGATTTTCCCCGCTTACGCTCGGTGCGCTTCATGGTAATTGCGCTTCTTAAAGGTTCGGTGCATGTCAGTCGGTGGATCGGTGAAAGAATTTGGCTAAAGTTTCGGCGCTAGGCTTCAGTAGAGCTCGAGAGCTTTTGGAGAGTAATTGAGGCCCGACAGCTGCGGTTTTGCAGCATACTCTACCCCTGTGGCAAAGAATGCTTTGTTGCATTTTGTAATTGTAAGTTTTGTTTCCGTTTTCCCTTCGACTCACTCGCGGGTCCAAGCATAGCCATGGATTAAGAGAGCTGCAGCATTGAGAGCAACGTGCACGATGAACTCATTCTCACTGAAGCTGAAGTAGCCAGCAATGCCGCAGAAAGCTTTTTAACGTTCTGTAACGGACAACGGTAGCGCTTCTTCCCCGTTTGGGATCGAGCAGGATCAAACCCGTTGAAAGGTGCCAGCAGCCAGTGGCCGCCGAGAGATTAAAACTTTATCACCGAGGATTGTTTGGTCCACGGGGAAGACTCTACTGGCGTTGCTATTGATGGACACAGAATGCCACATCCTGATGATACGCCGGACTCTATTTTGCACTTCCGGGACGTCCGGCGAGAATTTCGGTTCTATCTTGCCCGTTCAGAGAGGATTACGGTGGACTGTAACTAATCTGCTAGTCGCTTCTCGGAAAACTTCATGGCCAGTACCAACTAAGAGCATTTCAGCGATATTAAACACCATTTTTTGAGACACTCAAATCCACTGCTTATTTAATGAAACGCTGTTTCATTGCAGTTTCATTTTTAGATAACTTACGTCATCCATAGTTTTTTTAAGTTTAGAAAGTTGTCCACAGTTTTTGTTGTGATAAAATATGCAATTTTTTACTTTGCCCAACTGATCGTTTCTTGCACTTACCTCATTTTTTCCAAAGCTTGTACCAACTCCCAGATAAAACCATTTGAAAACATCAAAGTTCAAGTGATCAAGTATACAAAAGAATAGTTAAGTACAGTTCATGCCACAACGACCGCTGATTTCAAGAGTAAAACTCAAAAAGATTTTATCAACACCCCCAATCATTGCAAACGCAAAGCGGAGCCTTGTTTTCTGTATTAATTATGCATACGATTACTATCAATCATAGTCCGAACTGAATATCGTTATGACCTTCCAGCTGTTGAAGATTATTCCCTTTATTCGCTTCTGTAATCTGTTGTTTCGGATATGTTTCTGCTGACAAGCAGCGTTGCAAATGTTACCTTACTGCTCACTTATTGAGAATACCATTGTTTGATTGTAAGTTCAATAAAGATCCATGTTTAAGAACAGTTCGGGGATACCAATGTTAAAGTGCTTATATTTCATCTCCTTGGAATCGATTTACTTGGCACTTTTCAGGCTTTTGTGTTTATCTGTGCGTTTCTTTCATGGAAAGTGCGAAGATTCACACAGCAACCACCGAGCTTGTTTCCTGTGCACGGAGTTGGCGAAGCAAGGAAAAAGTCACGATAAGCCAAATGAATGCTAAGAATAACTTGTAGCCAAGAATCATCGGAAAGGGAAGCAGAGGGTTGGAGAAACGAATGGCTTGCGTTTCAAGTGATACAGAAAAGTTTCTTCCTGTCATTTGTCAGCTACGTCTTTGTTGATCAGGCAGACTTTTGCTTTTTCTTCTAACTTTCTTGCACTCTATCTGAGCGGCTCCAACATTCTACATTTCTTCAAGTTCAAGGTTTTTGTTCTTGCTTCACAAGAACTTTACATCGCCTTTGCTTACACATTTTGCCTTCAAACCATGTAATCAGTGTTAGCCTCATTTGCATCCCACAAGTAGCATGAATAATTTGCTTTTAAATTGCGAGCTTAAAGGCAAGGATATTTTATCTTTTGCGGCATTTCTTCACGGAGTGATACCCTTCGGTTAAAGGGCTGAAGCTATTTCTCACTCATAAATTTTCTCACATGCAGGATGATTGTTTGTGAAACTGTGATTTAACTTATTGATTTATTCATGTCGTAAGTATATGAGTCTTGGAAGTTCGTAGAACAGTGACATGGAGTTATTTTTTAAAACATCTTACATCTAAACTGTGACGCTACTGCTTCAAATTTATAACTGTTTTTACGTTTTAGTTTAGTAGCTGCCAACCAACAAGCGTTAAGGGCCTCTTATTAACGCCTATTCACAAACTGAGCATAAAACGCCCTCGTGATTTAGCTAGAAAGTTTTCTTGGCTGCCATAATCAAGGAAGATTAAAAAGCAAGAATATTCCAGTGCTCGACAAAGTGTGGTAAACCATGCAAACGGAGAACTGCAACTTGCACTGCGGAAGACATAAAATGTATTGTGTAGAAGCCCACGAAACTACAATATACTCCAATCTCGCCCGTTGCTGGGCCGTAATTTGAAGATGCAGACGTTGTCACTAGCTCTTACTCTTAGGTAGCATTACAATGGAGCAAACATTACAACATTCCTGCATCATACACAAATAGGAATTTTTTTGTAGGAACTGATGAGAAAGAGACAGAAACGGGAAGGCGCAGATGCGCTATAATAAGGCGCATAATGTTGACTTGCATTGAAAAAGAGGAAACGAAACCGACGGGAAGGAAGAGCGGGAAAGCATTGCATCTTGAGCTACTGCCAAATAGAAGTTCTTATGAAAGTTACCGCTTGCCCCATTTTCTTCGTTCCGCGCAAGGTCTTGCATTGCAATCATTCAGCTCATTCTTGGCGTAATTGTTGTTATTACAGTCATGTGATAAGACGCTCTTCTGCTTTACAACAGCAAAGACATTGTTGTGGCGAGCCCTTGCCACAGGCTAAGGCGGATAAACTACTCTGCACTGAAAATCTTCTTTTCCTGTGCTCAGGCCTTAATTATAGTCCCAGTAGTGAGGAAGCTTGCGAATGAAATGAGCTAAGCTCAGCTTGTCAAAAGTAAAACCATCTATTACAGTGCAAAGAGGTGCTGAACATTATTCCTAAGAGAGTGATTTTCTTTGCAAAAGTGTTGAATAATTATAGCATAAATTTTATATTTTGTTTAGCAGGAGAATAAAATTCAATTAAAATAAAACGACACAATTTGTCACGTAGACAGCAGCTAAAGCACTTCAAAGTTTAGGGACCAATCACTTTTACCTTCAGGCGTGGAATATCTAAGAAACCCTACCTACGTCCTATGGTGCCGATCAGCTTGGGAATGAATTCCAATCAGAGGATACCGGTGGATTATACCGGAGATACGCTCCGCTGTGCCGATGAACGGTACTCTAATTACGGAGCTAACAATTTAGCAAATTACTTCTCGCTACCCGCTAAGCTTAAAGCTTTCACTAATATCATTAAGAAAGTTCGCAACAGCAAGAAACGAGTGATTTCAAGATTTTATCTAGGGCGCTCCGATCACAGCATCTTGGAATGGTGCAGGGCATCGAATGTAATATGTTTTCGCTCACTTGTTACTTTCGACCGAAGGCAATTCGTGCATTACGGAAGACGGAAATGGGGAAGAAGTCGTAACTGGTGCAAATTGCTGATTGGTATGTGAACGGCTGAGCATAGAAAACTTTCCTACCAGTTCTGAACAGCCAACAGTGCAAACGTTCATTGCTTTAACTTCTAAACCCTTCTAGCATTTACACAAAAAAAAGAATCAGACTGGCTTTTTTTCTGTATTCCTTTTTTTCCTCTTTAGTTTACTGCTATGCCATTTCAAGCCTTTACTACATTTTATGTACAGCCTAGTCTCATGGTCACGAGCCCCGAACGGCTTGTGCGATCCATTTTCATATCCAACACATTTACTACTACGAAAACCATCATTATTTATCCGCCCCGTGGCATATGATACCATTTTTCGTTTTCCGACGATGTGAGCGAGTCGAGTGCAGTTGCGACTGGATGCAGCTGTTGCTGGGACTGCATCTCCCGGGTGTCGCCATCGTCGGCTGTGGCATCATTACCTCCATTGTATCGCCATTACTACGCTTCCCTGGACGGGGTGCTGGCACTAGAAGCTTTGTAGAGTAGATCCTAACCGCTACAGACAGCACAAGGTTGGCAGTGCACAACGAAAATAACTCACTCCACCGGGCGAGTAAAGACGGCGCACTGGATCTGAGAGGAAGCACTGGATGTTATTTTATATCCGGCGGTATTCCTGTGCGAGACCCAAGTACCCCTTCCCTGCCGTTGGTCAGCTCACGAATGGTTGGTAAAAATGGCAGTGTACGGGAGCACGGTCGAAGATGTACTCACTCGTCGTTTAAATATTGCTCTTCTTCTGTAAGAAAAAACGAAGGCACCAGAAACACCGACAGTAGTCTTAATCCACAAACAGCAGTTCCAAATATTCCGTGCTTACTGAGGATAGCATGACACGGAGTACTTGGGCGTATCTTGTCTGCGTGGATAAATTTTGCATGCTGCTTGTAAGCCTTGAAAAATCGGATGTCAGGGGCGAAAGCGTGTGAAGCTACGAAAGCAACTTAATTGTAATATAAGAGTTGCAATGAACATGTTAAAAAATCTCGGATGAAGAAAGGAAAATGTGGCCTTTCTCAAAAGCAAAGAACTGCATGTTCCACGACATCCGTGTGTTTAATTTATTTCACATTCTGCAAAAACTACAACCGGAACCCAAAGGGAAAAGAAAATCAATTCAAAGTACCATAACACCCGTTGTAATATGCCAAGAAAAAGTTGGCTCCTGCAAGAGAAAATTAAACGACCACCAGTTAATGTTCCTCAATAGATAAAATATTTGCTCATAAATGTACCTTCCGTTCATCTTTCGATGTTCGGTTGGCAAACATCAGGGCGCATTAATTTCTCCCTAACAAATTCTCACATCGTAAATTATGAGCAGTAATTAATGTCAATAGCAATTATGAGCTGCTCTGAAATTGATGGAGCACCACGACCAACTTCTGATATGTTTTCTGAGGCGCAGATTCGTAACAGCTCGACCAGCCCGAGGGTTTATCCTGCATGTGCTCCCATTTTCCTTCTAAATACGCCCCGACCAGCCACTCCAAGCAGTCGTAGGGTGGTAATAAATTTCATCGGAAACAAGCATAACAATCATTTACTGTGATCCATTATTGCTGAAGCGACCGCGCGAGCCCGGGACTGTGATGCAGGCTGTCATTTGGGTAAGACATTTCTGATTCACGTACCTACCTACAAATAGCCTATAGTGATTTGAAGCCAGCTGGAAGGATGCAGAAACATACATAACACGGACACACACACGCACACGACATGAATATGCTAGCCCATCCCGTATTTAACCCCCCCATTCCTACCCCGAAGACTCGAATGGAAATTCAATGCTCGAACAACAACTGAACAAGGGCACCCGGACGTAGTTCCCGAAGTTCACAGCGGTGATTTATCGCCGACAGGCCCGGTTGACCCCCTTGAGGTCCTTCCGAGGAAAGCCAGTGGAGACGCGGGCTGGTCAAGCGGCCGCTCGATTCGGATTAATTTATGAACTGCAAGCAGCGAAGCATTCGTTATATTTGAACGCCACTAGGAAGATAATTCTTCCTAGTCGCGCTTGAAGGAATTAATGGCGGGCAACGGAGCGGACTGGAGCATGTATTTGATTTAGCATGATTATGACCACTCATTTGCGATGAATGTCCGGCGTAGGGTGCATGAAAGTCGTGAATCAAATCGAACGCGGTAGGAGATTTATTTTGGTGACATGTTGTGAAGCAAAAGTGGCAAAACACTTAAATTTCTAGGGCAGATTAAGCAAATGTACGTGTTAAATAAAAAAGGCCATAAAGGAAAATTAGAAAAGGTAGAAGGTCATATTTTATATCCACAGCAGAAATTATCTTTGATGTCAGCTTCACAGAAAAAAAAAACTAATTTGAATACCACACATCCATTCGGGTTGAAACGTTTGCTATACTTTATGTTAGAAGAATAGAAACACAATGCACATAACAGGATGAACCCTGGCAAGCATGCTATTTCGTTATGATTCTTACAATTAAATTAAATTTACAACTTGTGAAGAAAACAATAATTTTATCAAGCAACTTTGTAAACCACTCAAAAACTCGACTTTTGAACGCATGTTTCCAAATGATGAAGTGGAAAGCCAAGGCAGAAACAGAATCCATAGTTTATTAAGAGAAACATATTTCCCTAAAGGGTACGGAGTACTTTATCGAACAAGACGAGACCAAGTTTTCCTCCAAACTAAACGAGGAAAGTGAAGTCAGTTTAAACTTCTTATGCAAAAACTTTTCCTTTTCAGGTTTCTTTTTTCATCTACCAACATGCAACCGTTGTAGTTCCATCGGTAGGGTATGTTTTGCGTAAAGACTGTTTTGTTTGATAAGTTTATAAACGTTGCCAACAATTATGATTAGATGAAGAGGGCCGGAAATGCAGAGAATAAGCGAAAACTAAGCGGCACAGTGATATAACTCACAAAAAAAAGGCTTCCATCTAAATGTCATAAGAAGAAACATTGGTTGTCAAACATTCCGTTCGTAGACAGAGAACGAAAATAAGTTCGTTTTTAGTTCCATCAATTGCTCCACCATAATCTCATGCCACAATGCAAAACGATAAGAAAATTCAACGATAAAACACCGAACAAGAAATATGAATGAACGACATGAATATGCAAATGTCTTAGAAATGTGCCCCACACGAACAAAGCAGGTTGGGAGAAACTGTGAATGATAAATTCTGCAAAAATAGACCAATGGAAAGATACTGAAGATGGAATGGATTTGAAAACTTGGAACTGCTGAGGTTTCTGGCTGGTTGAAGAAGAATATTTCTTAAACTACCAAGGAAAAGTGAGATACCGAAGGAAAGGAAAATTTAAAACACGGGAACGTCAGTGAATGTTTTAATTACTTTAGCTGGATTTGCGCCAGTAATGACAAAATTAAGCCAAAGGGCGTCTTGATATGATAATGATGATGAGCGTCAGGCCTTCAAGGGATGGAACACAGCTACCATGGGTACAATTTAATTTAACATCCGGATTCTTGATTCCTTTATCTTTACGGAAAAAAAGGCCGTCCGGTGGTTTCCTAGACGATGCAATACGATTAATTTATAAGCCATTCGGGTCTGGAAGAGACAGCTTGCGGCTACACTCGGTAGAAGGCAGACACTTTGGACAATGGAGTCAATGAAAGCTGCAGGATGTAGCCTTTCCAGCCAAACCGGTATGCCGAACTGAAAATCCAACTGAAGTCAACGAACACTTCATTAGTATAACTATGAACTAACTTTTATTTATGTGAGTCCGGTGTTAATAATAGAAGAAACGTAAATTCGGAAGAGTTTCGAAATCGAAGAACGCAAGGAGATAAAAAATTCTTTAATACCCACCGTCAGATCAGATCACTGTACAAGAAAAGATGGTGGGAGTTCAAATTAGGATGTTCAACTGTTCGGATTTTTTCAAACAAACAATTTGTTCTGCACCGCTCGAATTATATGCTAACAAAAGTTTTAATTTATTCAGGTACAACGTAAACAAACAAATTGTTTCTGTCAACATTCCGTTTGCAGGTTACTTACATAACAATATTAAACTTGGCAACCATGCATGAATACATGCAGTTGCATAACATTTTCACCATTTAAACAATCTTAAAACACTTCACGGTTTGCATCACCGAGAACCGACAGCGACTCCTCTTTGTATGAAGGGTATCCTGAAGGAAAGGGAATAAATGAAAGGTAAGACAGAGATCAGATGATGAGTTGAAGGATGAAAAAAATATAACATCCTTGCTAATTAGCTATCCTTCAAAATGTAAATAAAGAAGGAGAAAGAACTCTATTAATTTAAACCAGCAGTGAAAGGCAATAAAAGATCGGACCTTAGGACGCCTATGTTAGTGAAGATTGATTGACTGACGCCTGTTTCCAACTAAACTGATGAAAGGTTTTACATTTATAACTGACCGCAATTAATTCACAGTGGGATTATTGAAAAAACTGGATTACATGCTGCTCTTCGTGTATTATTTCTATCATTCTACCAGGAACCTCTATCCAAGCATTGCATCACGTCGTCGCATCAAACCCGTAGGCCCGGACCCAAACGATCGTAGGCCCTAAAAATCAATTTATTATACAATTCATCCACGCACGCTCATACTTCACCGTCCAGCAAACACGAGGCTGTAGAAACCTGCATTTCAAACCCACCGTCAAACTTCTCGTCCTATAGGTGTCCCGCATGGAACAGTCTGGGACGAAACCACATCAAACCGAAACTGTCGATAGGGGACATGGAAAGAAAAAAAACTCTCGAGGTTTCCATCTGCTGCAGTCTTTGACTCAGGTTGAACCCCTGGCCGAAATGTAAAATTCATAAAAATCTCTGACCACTGCCCTATTTGCTCCCACAAGCGAATGGAATAGAAGCCAAGAGCGATGGGTTAAATGCCGGTGACAAAAAAGCGGACATTGTGCTGGCCGTGGAGCTTCTCGAACCTTCCGAAAGACCCTATATTTCGAATTGAGGTACGTGCGACATGGCACGTTGGATGGAAAATCGGTTTGCTGAAGCTGAAACTGAACAATGGTTCCTGCTGCTGGCGGGCAACATGCTTTGCTGATCTAACCAGTGAGGGTGAAAAAAAAACGAGCCCCAAAAATCCCGCCATGGCAGTGATAAACGGGCAGCTTGAGCAAACATAGACGTATGATCGTGGAATGGTCCTTTTTTTACAGACCAACTCTGATCGTTGCTTGTTGGAATGATAGAATAGACTATACAAATGTGTGGGTGAAACGTTTAATGATATTGGCTCTCCGTTTTCATTCTTATTCATTGCAAATTCGTTGTAATGTTCCATTTTTGTTTAATGTTGCTTCTTTATAACATTACTAACTATTCACCAAGCTATGCGAAATGTTTTGTATCCATTGCAACAAATGTTCATAAGAAAATAACAGCTTAATGATAGGCAAATTCAATTTAAAATAATCATGATTTAGAAGAAAATACTACAAATAAAGAATTGTTTTCTTCCTTCATACTTTTTCTTATCGTTTGCATTATTTCCGTCATCTAGTGCTGAACAGCACGAGCTCTAGCTCATGACGTACCTAGCGCCAGTGTAAACTCAGCAGCAGGAAAACATCCGGAACAAATCCTCTTTCACTTTGCCAGCATTCAGGGTCAGCTTCAGTCCATCAACTCATTTTCGATCGTATGCGCACCATATGTTTGTTTATGCTGCAAAAGAGAAAAAAAGGACATTTGAGTTAGCAAAGATGAATAGTTGGCATGCTTTACCATTTCTCAGAACCTTCATTAACGAAGGAGCAATGTTATTTTATTGCATGTTTAAAGAAATTGGTTGAGGACCATGAAAGGAAGGACTGCAGTTCTTTCGCAAATATTGAATTCAACGTATGAATAAGATTCGTCTACCGGTGGATGAATGGATGGTTAAGATTATGCAATTCATCTGCACAAGATTGAACAAATCTTGCTTGACCATCAGCTTGGCAAAAAAATAAAACCCCAACTCGATTCCATGCAAAGAAGGTATTCAAGTGAGCAAACATGAATTGGCACATTTGCTTCTACTCTTCGAAAAAATAACATCGTAGACGTTAGATGCAGGTATAGGAAGACACAAGCCAGGCCAAAAACATACAAATGCAGTTCCCTACATCTCATCCAGCTCGGAATCCCATCCAGCAGCTTGTTTCAGATTCGTTAAGAATATTATTCACACATCGCGCATAAGGCAAGGATAGAATAAAAACTCCTTCTCTCAAAAGAAGGGAAAAAACCGGACGAGTACAACATTCCAGAGCATTGCAACATTCCAGCAGTTTGCTGTTTCCTCAGGGGGCATTTGGGGTTGATTCCTCCATTATCCACAGGGCCGTAGCCTTGGCTTGGGAACATCGTGCAAATTGTGTGTTTGGGAAACATGCATCCCCGGGCATCGAGTTTTCCGACTGTTCCATACAAACCTTCAAACAAACGAACAGGGTGAAGCAAGAAACTACGTTAAAAAAGAAACAGGTGGTTGTACCGTGCATCCTTTACAGCGAAGAAAAGTTTCGCCAATTTTGAACAAATTGGTTCCTGTTGAGGGCAAAAAAAAAAAAGGAACAGACCTCAATGTTTATCTCCATCTGTTCACCAGTTGGCAACACGCCACTTTGCATATTCTTGCTGCAGCCTGTGGGAAACAAAAAGAATGAAAAAGAAAAGAAACATTCTAAACCTCTCGCATCGAACCTGGCAGCAACCACAGCTGCAAGTTATGCTGCAGAAGTAAAGAGATGCTTGCAGATGGAACAAAACCTGACGTTTCTTCTGAATGACGAGCTAGCACAATGGTAACGAGTAATTGTATTGATCAATGAATTATTTACTACGGTATTACACTTCATTAAGCTAGTTGCTCGTATTTACCTCCTTATACTTTCAGCCACCCAAAATTCCTCAATCTTTCTCTTTGCCTTTTTTTTCTTGTCCTCCCACCACACACATTTAAACATACTTGTCAGTACGCTTCCTGGATGGGAAATGTGTTTACATGTGTTTCAATTGGTTTAGAATACCTTGAAACATAGATCGATCAGAAAACCCATTCAACGTGAATTCTTCAAACGAGTAAACTCGAACACATGTTTTGGCTTGTTCGAATGTTTAGAATGTTTTTTTCTTTCTTTCTTTTAATTGCAAGTCACTCTAACAATCTTTCTCGCTAAGTGCCAGTCGAGAGGATTGGTGGGAAAATGTACGGTGACGACCGAGAAGAGTAAGCTCCTACCCGTTCTCCTTACCAGACTCCTCGATGAAGACGCAGGCGACGCTGCCAGAAGCGTTCCGTTCCATCACTTTGCACTTCAGTATGATAAATGTTGCAGCAGAAATGTAAATGCATCTGGAAAAGGACGACGAGCTAAATAGAAGAAAACGAGTAAGGAAAAACAAACCTAAACGAACGTGGAAAACTGCGGCCGTTTCACATTCTATAGAGAAGTTACCACGGACCGACTTAAATGAAATGGACGCTTCTGGCATTTTCAGTTCTGAGCTAAAAATATTCCTCAGAAGGGAGGGTGCTGTAATGCAAGCTCAGCTGCGGAGATTTGCACCTAGAACAGCAAAGGTGAAGTATGGAAATTAATCTCAACCAAATCGTATGTCAAACGAATCATAGCCATTTGGGAGCCTTTTCCATGTTATCATCATGTACAGCATACATTACCATGCGTTGGAAACCAAAACGTTATCGGTATTAAGTTAAATGATGCTACCTTTATCTCACACTTGAATCGTGTTCAAACTGTGTAATGTTCATCCATAAGTACGCGAAGCGTATTTAATCATAGGCAGATCCTTCGGTTGTCCCTCGCACAACCTTCTTGCTGCTCTTAGTGCGTGCAAAGTCTGCATCTTCTTGCATCATATCTCGAAAGGCTTATAAGGCATGCCGTTTACAATTGCTTCGGTGATACAAAAACTAGACCATTTCGTTATGCAAACTAAAGGTAACGCTAACTAAACGCTTCCTACGCAGGCCTATTTGTCGGCAATTTCTAAATCCATCTAGATAGTAAGAGGACGTTGAATAATTTCGCTTCCATGCCTTAAGCGCTGGCGATTTGCAACCAGACGGGCGCGAAACGCGAAAAGGATAGAAAAGGGTTGAACGAACATATTTTAAACTCCCATAAAAACCATTACAACTTTCCCTATAAAGATAAAAATGTGGCCACCAACGAGTGAGAGTCCGTCGGGCGGAAAAGCGCGAACGTTGCCTCACCTGGAAAGGTGATTATTGTTGGTGCAATTCAAATGTGCACAAAACTTTTCGCGAACCTTCTGTCTAGCCTAGCTGGCGGTGGCTTTATTTCGTGCAGGTAATAAATGCAGCGAGATAACGACGAGTGCCGATGAGAACGGTTGAGAAGTGGAATAAAAGTGAAAACATAATAAAATGTAAATCTTATTTATGCACCGGGAGGCAATTGTGGCAATCAGAGGGTCCACAGGATATTTATGGATGGGAGAAAAGAACCCTTTGATAATTAAAAAGTTTACCAATTCACTTAAAATTCCTGTGATATTATGAACTTCAACCAAATTCTCCCTTCGGTTGAAATATAAAATGATTATAGTGTATAGTTTTTAATCAAAACGGTTTAAGGTCACAAATTTGAAACAAATAAATGTTTTTTTTTTTTCGTTCCAGAAAAAGCTCCATTCCGTCTGTAAATTTCCACTCCAAGGACCTCGGTGCTTGCGGACGACGCTGGCTCCGATAAACAGTATTCCATCACCTCTTCTTAAAAAACGCCTCTTCTTGAAAAAAATTGTGAGCCCAAGATGTGTAAATTGAAAAACCGAATACCCTTAAAGGGACATTAGCAGCATTGTTCCAAATTATGAAACATGAAACAAGGTTATGTGCTAGTGACCAGAAAGAAAAGTACACATAACGCAGAGAGAAAATGGGAAACAAATAATTCCAACCAGAACCAAAAAACATGCTCGGCCAATGCAATCTCGCCAAAAGAAGCGATCCGTGGGAGAATAAGATTTCTGGTGCCAAAAAAGGATTCAAACTGTGTTACGAAAACAACAAAAACGTCCCCAGGCCAAAGGATACCAATTATGGTTTCCGCACCAAATGGTGTGGGTATTAAATAACGACGATAATTTGTGTTAAAGGTTTTGTACCTTTTAGCCCGGCTGAAAGCTGAATCCAACCGTGTCCCTTTTAGGCAACGTTTATGACAGTCTTGATGAAGGTTAAACTTTTTTATTACTCAAGTTTTATTGTATTGAATCCAGCTGTGACAAAACAAAAGAAAATAGTGTTGAACTGCTTGGAGGATGTAGTTAAGCCTAAGAAAAAAGAATATAGTATCCCACCAATCTTGAAGTACCTTAGATCAAATCGGTATGAAATGCGCCCCTGGCAAAATATGGGACAACGCGAAGGAAATACTACGGAAGTATAATTAGCATATGACAATACCACTAACAGATTTCTTGCCTCCAAATTCGCCTGCCTTTTCGCAGATTCATATGAACCTCCCTCCCCCGTAGACATTTGAGGTGTAACTTTTGACCATCGTTTTTGTGATTTTCAGCGTGAACGATGGTGGTCCGTCACAAGGAACGTACACCACGCCACTGCTCATACTTCACAGTTCGTCCATAAGCCCTCCAGCAGTAACAGCATGAACAGCTTTTCAAAACCACAAACAGGCTCGTCCTTCCGTTGCATGAACGGTTCCGTTTCACGCGCGCCAAAGGACGCCAGCGAGTTGCTAGCGTCGGCCATAACCACGTCGTGGAAGAACTCCCACAGCAAACGAACCGACCAGAACTCTGTCCCGCGGAAACGATGGTCTTCGGCCTGGATCCACAGCCGCGAATGACAATGCGAGGCGTATATGATAATAGTTGCACTCTGTTTTTGAAAAGTCGTTAGCAAATTATGCAAATTTTAGCCCCGTTCAGTGGTTTCCATTTTATTTTGCGCTGGTATGTTCTGCACATTATCTCCCCATCGCTGCTTCTTGTTTTTTGAGTTTGGCTCGAATGTTTTTCAGGGAATAATTTATGTTAATATGTTAGTCTCTTTGATGTAGCACGACGATAAGCAATGCAGATAACACCAAACCACACATAACACTTGGAAAAACATTAAGGCGATGTCAATTGGCTTCAACAGGGTCGAGTCAGATGAAACAGATCAAACTGTAACTTTATTAAAGACCCCGGGTAATAAAGTTAAACTTCGATATCCTCAAACATTATGGATACGAATCATTAATCCTCTACATAGCAGAAAAATCATCGTGCAAATCGGGCGCATAGCGTCCAAAAATGTCTAACTTCTCCTACGAACTGTTCCTCAAATGTTTGTAAGTTACCGCAGACAAATTATACAAAACCGGCATCGGTGAACCATAACCTGGTGATCTTTAGACTGTATGAATCGTTGACCATGAAGCATGAAACATCAGCACACAACGGGCAGATAAGCATGCCACGTCAGCCATGGAGTCATCCAACCGCAAGCAATGCGTCGCCTCACTCGTTGCCCAGTCACCGACACGCTTGAGTTATAATAATGAGTTACGCTACAATTCCTCGCCCTCCCAATGCTTGGCTTTGCTTTTCTACAGAATCCAACGAAATCCTAAGTATTATTTTGAACGCTGCGTTGTCCTAACGCTCCTGGCGTACGAGGCGCAGGAATTTGTGAACCTCCGGTAAGTTCTTACATTTGTCCTCTCTTTGAAGGTCTCGTCCATTTACGATGGACCATTTATCCGGTCCGAGCGAAGCATGTAAAGTGCAATACGGTTGAAATCATTTGAAAGATGATAGAATGCATTACAGTTGACCCAACGGATGGCTTTTATGCTAGAGAAAGGACGCAAACACACACATTCAAACATCTAAAGCTTGAGCACAGAACGCACCAAAGCGAAGCTGTTCAACAAACTGAACAAAAGGAACAAAAACCCAAAGAAAACGACTGACGGCAGGGTTACTCTTCCTTTAAGTGCATGTATCATGGTTTGATGGATTCAATTTGGCTTAAAAAAAAAGTTACTTATCTTTTTTGTCAACATTTTCAAAACTAACCCAACTCAAGCTTTCAACAAATCGTGAACTTGTAAAAGTTGCTTAGAGGATAAGAGGACATGAGAATAACATGAGTCTTGAATGTAAGTTCAGATTTTTAAACACAGATAACATATTTACCTCTGTTTCAAGCAGCAATCTATGTCCTGTTTAAGGACTTCTTTTTTACATTTCCCGCGATTCACAGACTCATCTTTTACACCAGGAAGTGTGAATGACCGATTGGCAAAGCCTTTAACTTCAAATAGAACGTTACCCACCCCAAGTTTTTCTTGAGAAGCAAAAAGAAAATTCAGTTCCATGGCGGAAAATGCAGCAGGAAACTATGCTACGAAAGGACCCATTTACAGGATAGAGAAGCTTGAGTGATGATTTTTGTTTTTTTTCTTGTTTTTTTGCTCCACACGCTTCCTAGCCCAGTGAACTTCGGTGCAATCTATCGAGCATCGGTTGTTCTATCGCTCCTGCGATGTGCTGCTTCTTCGTTCGATCCGCACTTAGCTTTACGTATGGGCATTTTTCTTCATCGATACGATATGTCCATTTTACAGGGCCCGTAGCTCTAGCAACTTCTAGTTTCTCGAAAGATAAGAGTAGGTTGAGAGAGTGAGGACAGCTTAAAAAACAGATCTGGTAGAAGGCAGCATACAGATAGTGTGGATTGAAAACGGAGCAAATATCACACATCATCATACGTAAAGTGCATATGACAGTTAACGGCCTTCGTTTAGCATCACTCCTTTTTTGTAAGACGCTACAAAAACATCGTTTTGCATCCTTTACCAACAGTTGTGCCTCTCTTTTTGATCGATTTTCTGCGAATAAGCTTTTTGACTTTGAAAAAAAAGAAAGATTGTAGATTATGGTTAAGTGATAAGCACCATCGTGCACAGCGCTCACTGATAGTACATTACGATTAAAGGTTTCTTAAAACTAAACGATGATGATAATTTGAACATGTCGATATTATAAGTTCCCAGAACAAGCTGAACGTTTGTGAGAGTACCGACAAGTCCTCCGATAACTAGAATAGCTTGATGCCCAACAATAAACGCAATACGAATGAGATTAACAACATTACAGAAATATGCCGCATAAGCAGAAAAGCTCCAATCCATCACAGAAAGATCTGATTTAGGTTCATAGTAGAAATCCATTTCCAATACAATAGCTTCACGAAATAATAATCATCGTATTTCTGCTCCAACATTCAGTTGCCATTCCCATTACGAACAGAAACCATTGCCGTGAAGGTTATGTCGCACCAATTTGCGATGGAGCTGTCCGTGCTGATTTGGTTTGCAATTGTGGTGCGCGCTTCGTAAAAAGGTCAGCAAATCCATGACGGTTGCGAGTTGTGATGAACAAATGGTACAACACTATCAAAAGTAAATTGAACCTGCTAAGAGAAATGTAACCTTTGCACAATAATCTATTGCAAGTAGTCTTAGGATTTGATAAAAAATGTTTCGATCATCATATTTCGTTCAGTCTCCTGTTGGAGCAATGCTTGACGGCATCACACGAAACAACATAATATTTCTATTCTGAGATGAATATCCCCGCACTTTGCTCATCGGACCTAAATATTCTGGAAGCGTGACGCTTTGCCGCGATAATGCGAACCACATTATGTCTTCTGCAAACAGCATAAATCTAAAGACAAAATAATTGCCATGACGCTATCGGCACTTATTTCAATTTACAGAGTTGTCTTTCGCTGGAAAAGGAAAACTTATGACCAACCACATCGTCTTCTAAAGCTTCCGGCCATCGTTCGGTGATAAGCTTCACCGCGAGCCCACCGAGGTGAAGACACCGGAGTGCATTATTTGTCCATCACGAGAGTCCATTATGATGCTGAGCTCGAAGACTATATTTAACACGCGTACCTCACGGAACGTAGAAAGCACGGAGACGGTGAACTGCTTTTATAAGTCACTTCCTTCAGTCGTTAGCTACATTGGGTGAGCGAGCGCATAGGAGTCAGCGATGAAGTGTTCCTTGAACTCCTTTGTTGACGAACTTAGAAGAAAAAATAAAATAAACTAACTTTTCGGTTTATTTTAAAGTATGATAAAATTGCATAAGTAATTTTTAATAGGTGCTTGATTTTGACATTTAAGGGTTCATCTTTTATAATTCAAGACAGGAATATTCATTATACGCCGAATATTGGCACAATTGATGCTCCACAGTCAGGCCCTTTACATTTGGAAATAGAAATTAACATTGAAATTTTACCCGAAAACCGCATAACCATTCGCTTATGCCAAAACCAGCGTGGGAGAAATTTCGCTGAAAAGGACGATGACAACCAAGACAAGCCTGTGCAGGACGGTTTTCTCATTAGGGGTATTGTATATGGGGTGCACAAAGTAGTTAAGGGGAGGCACATCGAAAGAGGCTGCGAAAGAGTGAGTAACGATAAAATCTACAGAAACGAAATCATTATTCAAGATGAAAATGATAAAATGCCTACTTGGGCTGGGTGGGCGTTAGGGCTGGCCCTTAAAAGCGTCTTCTTGTCGCAAAACGTTCATTATCATTATTCTTTTACCTTTCATTCGTTTTTTTGGCCCTTGTTTATGTCCCTTTTTGATTAAATGCAAAACAATGTTCTTCCTTTGTTAAGGTTTGTCCACTGTCTTAGAATTTGTCTCGACCAAATTGAATGTTTTTAATCTTCTAAGACATTATTCATTTTTTCGCAGCCGTACATAAAAACGCGCTGAACAAACGGGCTTAGATCATAAGATCCTCGAGTTTATATGGTTCAGCACAATAA
This sequence comes from Anopheles atroparvus, assembly GCA_914969975.1. Lineage (NCBI taxonomy): Eukaryota > Metazoa > Arthropoda > Insecta > Diptera > Culicidae > Anopheles > Anopheles atroparvus. Next base: position 17,223,567 of record CAJZCY010000004.1, read on the forward strand.
GCATGTTTCAATCAACCATCGAATCGAACATTATATAATCAAGAAAACGACTTTTTGGACAATGTGGCGAACAAGAATCTTACAATAAAAAAACAATCTGTTAAAAATCAAGACACGAAGTGAACGTGGAGAGAATAAATGTTCAAAGTTTGAGCTGTAAGTAATACTGAACCATGAAAATGAAGTGATCGTCATATCACTACTATCACTTTAGAATCAAAAGATACCCCTCCTAGGAAACTTAGACTTTGAAAGTGAAAAAAAAAACGCGCAGAGAAAAAATCAAAAGTGGCTCTCACCCGACTCAAGGATATTGCTCACTTTGGCCATCCACTTCCGGAAACGTGTTCAATCAAACTTTTCTTGGGACGTGTTGACAAGCCGGATCGACGGAAACCACTTGAATCATGGCTTTGAGGGAACGTGAGCAAGATTCAAAAGTATAGCTTTTTTGTTCGTGAGGTCATTTTTGAGTAATCAATAAAACAAAAAATTGAGTAAAACTAGATAGCACATTTTTTCTACTTACTAATGTTGAGAATGGCTCTAGTGAAAAGCTCTTATTACTAATTAAATTAGCCTATAAGGTTTTATTATTTGTTTAAGAACATTCATTCAAAGCATCTTACTCATTACAAATGCCTGGGCGATTGTTTTCAATTAATTCATTTTTCAATTTTTTCATTTATTCATTCAATTTTTCATTTTGTGAAAAACTCTTCAAACGGCCTTTTAATATGTATCTCTTAACACATCTGGAACTACCTAATCGAATTGCCACTCGACTCAGACAGTATTGAAAAAAGCAAAACAAAAGCGAAGATTCCTTGAAGGCCACATATGAGGATCCTTTAAATATAGTAAATGGGTTGTGCGTCGTTTGCTAGAGTTAAATTGGATTTCGGCGAAGTTGAGCATGCTAACCGTGTGGCTTCTGACGAAGAGGATTAGATGAACCGGCAATGCTGTCTGCTTGCATGCCTTGAAACGGACAGGTAATTTATCACTTTAGCACATTTTAGATGCCGCATGGGAGAATCCAATGCTTCATTGGAAAAATCAAATCTTCCAACGCTAGAGAAATACTGTCTGCAGTCAGTGTTTAGGAGTTGCTAACTCTCCCAGCAGTTCAGGGTGTTTACAGCTTCCAATGGTATATTTCAATGGAAAAACTGGATACCACTGTTTCTATCAATGAAAATGAGTTTAAGATACTCTGGTCTAGACGGATATTCTAAATAAATGTTGTACAGAAAAACGAATTCTGATTGCTGGAACAAATGTTCCATGCTGATTCATATATTTTCACTCCCTTTCAGGTGGTTGAAATATGTTGCCTCGTCGAAGCAAAGCGACTAATGGACATCTTGATGTGCCGAGCAGGAAGCGTACACTCGAATGCGGTGCTTGATTTCCCATGTGTGCAAAAATCTCCCAGACTTGAGATTTTATGCGTTGACAGCGCACAAGGTTAGCTTCTCATCGCTTTCACCTCAAAATTACATGGAAAAAGTTGAAGAAACTAAAGCAAATTTTCCCACTCTTTCGAGTACTCTCGTTTGTCTTGAATTCGTCACTCATATCTTGTTGCAATAGAATCCTTCAATGCGCTGCTTGAACAGTCGTCGTCATAACTGCCACGCCCGGAGTATCCTACGTTGCCATCTAAGATGTCTTTGTGCAAACAGTGGACGGTACTCGAGCAATTTGTCATGATTCACAAATTTCATAGCCTGAAAAAGGAGAAGAGGCGCTACAGGGCTTGAGTTTTTAATTTCTTCTTAGATTAGTAGCTTAGAATTCTTATGAAAAGATCCGTCATTTCTTGCTGTTTCATACCAAAAGAAAACGAATTGAAAACTTCTTAATAAGACAAAATTAGCACCTGGTAAATTAAATCCTATTTTAACACCTTGTTAATAAGCCATTACGATAAGGTTCACTCTAATTCACGCCAAGAATGTGTTTTTTATCAAAAAGCTTTATCAATAAACACATACTTTTTTTTCTTTCGGTGTGCATTTACCCCATTCTGGAACAAAACGTGACGAAAGAAAGTATCATTTCATTGCTAGCTATCGTAACAAGAAGCTATCTAAATATTTAGTTGCTACTGTTTCCCTTCGCTTTCGGTACGATACGGTTTTCGGAGGCTGCCTTCAAGAAGAAAAAGAAAAACCATATCGGATCATCGCATTGTCTTTCGCTTAGCGCAACCCAAAGATGCCATCTGCTTGCAACCGAATCCCTAATTTAACGAATTCCATTCACTCAGGCGATAACCACGCGTGGCAATCGTTCCCCGAAGTGGTTTTATTTGCCTCATTTGCAGCTTTTCATTAGAAGGTGGATCGATTGGAAGAAGCAGTGCTTTGGTGGCAGTTCGATTGCTGGTGTACTGAGCGACTCCATAGGGAACACTCGTCCTTTTTTTCCTTCATCCTGCTCCTAGTAGCATTTTGCGTGACAATTCTAGCCTCAGAAGTATAGCCGCTCTATATTTGGACCGCTTGTTGCCCTCGGCGCTCATAAAAAGAGGGTCACAATTACCCGAACCCCAGGATTGGCCCAAGAACAATTCGTTGAAGCGCTCCCTGAGGAACATGGGACTGCTAAATGGAACAAAACTGCATTTATTTTGTATCGAGTAAGCATCACCATGCCTTGGGTGAATGTTTTGTACTGGGACAAAACAATAACGTTTGGAATGGTATCTTGGGCAGACTGGCAAATGTTTTGAATTTTGGCAAGGCATCTTCAAGGCAACCACGACAATGGCTTAGGGTATATGAAAGGGTAGGAAAACGAAATCCTTTATAAGGACCGTGCTCAGTTTCATTGTGTAGCGATATGTATGTGTCATTCACTCAAACTCAAACTATTCAAATACTAAAATTGGAATAAAACCAAAAATCAAAACGTTTACACTATGAAAAGAGTTACCAGGGCTAGAGTCAATGTGAAATCGACCCACTTTTCCTTCAAAAATGCTTTCCGAACGAGATTTTTGTTGGCCAATTTTCTAAAGCGTTTCTCCTTTGCCAACAAGGAAAACGAAAGAGAAAATAACGTCCGAACCTTTTCTCGGTCTTTGCTGCAGTTGATGTTATGCGATCATGGCGCTCGGAAAGATGATGAGAATGATGACGAGAATGGTCGAGGAACTTATTTAGCAGCGTGCTTCCAACCTACGGAGCCAGCAGGTTTTTTTTTCTCCATTGTTCGGAAATCGTATCGTCTTTGGCTGATTGAATCGTGTTTGTTTTTTTTTTCTAGTCGTTGTTTTTTTTTTTAACCCGGAGTTTTGCAAATTGCTTCCTGTTACTGACAGCCACGACCGGAACAGCAAGGAACCAAGAGGAGAGACGATATAGAGTTTAAAGAAGGAAAATTTCTCAGCTGATGGCATGCATTTTGAAGTCAGTTCTAACGGCAAAAGCAATGAAGATTTCAATCGCTCCAGTTCACGCTAAATTTCTCGAAACAGACTCTCCAATGCCCAAGAATGATCAAGAATGCTATAAATTAATACAGATAAGTGAAATAACTGGTTTAACTAAAAAAGCTTAATTTCTGGTTATTTACGTAATGGACGGAATGGCTTGTTAAATTACAAAAAAAAGTAAGATTCAGATAGGTTTTGTGTTATTCCAAGGCTGATCCCTGTGATACCAATTGATCCCTAGCTCTACTGTGATTTTTGTTTGTGTCTTTCTATTTTTCTCATCCAAGCGGGGATAAAATTAATCACAGTTAAGCAACACAAAAAGCCGTCAATCAATGCTTTCAGTGTTCTTCTGGAACACTTTTCCACAAAGATTTCTAACGAATGAAACGGTAAAAAACGGTAAGTGGTAGAAAACATGGACAACACCCGCTTCCAACAATCCATGCCTGAAAATTGAATAAACAGTCCGATTTTCATACAATGTCTTGTAGTATAAACATGTTCAACGGTTCGTATGGAATTAAATTAAATGTACACTAGAATAAGCAGACCTCCAGTTTGCAAAGAATGATGATCGCTTGTTGGAAAATCTGCGGGGAAGGAAGTAGAGAAATGCTTTTCAGTAAATTTGAATTATTTTTTTTTTTAATGGAAGATTTATCGCAGTGAAAATTCCGTGTTGGTAAATACAGAAAAATTAAATGAAAACTGTTCAACTGTTGATTAAATCTCGGCGCACATCGTCCGGTATTTGAATATTTGCAGTTTTGAAAGAGCCGCACGAGTGAGATGGATTATTTTCCAAGGGCACCTTTTGCAGCGATGGTAGTGGAAACGTTGATTCCCCGAATTAATTTTACATCCCTGCTTTTTACCGTCCCAGGGTTCTTTTTGATGAAAAATAAGCTGAACGAAGAGTTCCCACGAAAAAACTTTTGCTGAATTCCAAACCATAATTTGAGGCGGAAAACTATGTTTACATAAAATGAAATAAACCAGCTTGGCTTTTCAACATCCAAACCGTGAAAAAACCCCACTAATTGGCACCTTTAACTCGAACTGCAGAGCAGTACGTCGAACATACACGCGCTTGAGAATCAAATTTCCCTTTGGCTTCAAAACTAATGCTAATTTCCTGCTACTTTTACAATTTCCCAACATCAAGGCAATCCGAGCGGAGCAGGGATCCATATTACATAAATTTGCTAGCCTCCTGTTTTACACTCGGACATTGAGCTGCGCTCGTCCAACTGATGCTTGTTTTCTCGTTTTGTGAAATCAAATTTCCCTACCAACCAACAACCAATTACGGGACGTGAGCTAAACTTTAGGATCAGTCGAACTCGCAGTTGCCCCTTTTCAACCTGGGGCAAGCATAACCCTTGGAGTAAACTCAATGGACACGCCATAACCCATATGGTAGAAGCTTTCCGTTTCCTTTTCAGTGAAAGGCCATCCTCTGCTTTACTCGTGCTATTTAGGGAAGGACGTTTCACCGCCGAAAAAATAACAAGCCGAATAAAAGACGGATGTGTCAGGATTTTTTGGTGGTCGATTCATGTCTAAAGCCAGACCACCAACATGAATGAAACTGTTCTTTGCGAATTGCGAATTTGTAGTTTCTAACCAAATTTTCGTTCTTGAAAACTCTCCAGAAAACTTTAAAACGATTTGAGCCTTAAGCCACACGTAAATCTGTGGCGAACCACTGGTTACACAGAATAGAATACATCTGGATTAAACACTGGTGGTGTTAAGCTCCATAAGGAAAGTTTTTTCCATCATTTTATTTTAGCAACACGGCATTTGTTGGCGACGTTTCAGAAAACATATTTGCTGTTTTTCTCATACTCCGTAAGAATCGTCAGTCCTTCCCAGTCCACGATCGAAGACGACTTACAATCAAGTCATTCTCACTAAACACCGGTTTTTTATTGTTTACAAGGACCTTGGCTTGTGGTGGGGTTAAAAAAGATAATAAAAAAAGATTTCACCTAACAATGTATTCTTCATCAGTCATCTCAAGCTCTAGAATCCTCAAATTGAATCTTCCTTGAGCCGCTAGGCATACGAAAAAATTGTACTGAGCCACCGCTCGGAGTCACGGAGCAAATAAATAATAAAGTTTAATTACACGACGGAAAGTTTCATTCGCTTACCTTTGCAGATTTGTGGTTTTTGAGAACATGCTTTACAGCATGATAATACTTCAATTTCAACCATAATAAATTGTCCGTGGCATTTATTCCAAGAAACTTCGTGCCACCTTTTATAGCTTTTTCCTTCATACGGTTATTTTCCAGTAGGCATGCTTAACTTTTCCCTCTCACTTGATCCCTACTACTGCCTTTCGGATTATCTGTTATTGTTCACCTGTTGAGAAAAGACGACAGCAATTATGCCATATCTTCCAATACCTCATGCCTTCGTGTGTTGCATTGCAAACAATGCACGAAGAAATGAGCTCAACCTAACCGCCACAACCTCGAGGGTTTTTACTTTGAATTTCTTCATCATTGTCCATGATTCAGGAGCTTATTAACCCGAAGAACCTTATAAAGAATTTATTTCGTATATCCAATTTGAAATTTATAACGAGACAGGATAGTCCGTTCAAAGTCATCTTGTTGACCCTTTTTGTCGATTGCTTAAATATTTCTTACACAGCTGCCAAAATTGTCGTACACACGATTATATTTTAAACCAAGATAGAGTAGGGTTGACCGATACCAATTTTCATAGTCAAACAAGAAGCATAACTTCCTTCGTAGCCAAAGTCAAATAAGAGTTATGGATTCATCGAATCCAACGGCATTGGTTCTGGTGGTTTCAACGAGTTTCCAAGCTGAACCATTCGAAAATTTAACCAACCGAAAACCATTAGCTTTGCCGTTCGATTATAAGCCTTAGAACAAACCATCAGGGTATTACAGGTTTGACTCTTGTTTGACTATCTCTCGATCGTCCTCCACCGACTCCACAGCGTTGTCGCTTCTACACCCCAAACCACCTGCTGTACATCATGGCGTGAACTTCCTTCACGCCCTCCCTAAGCTTTCAGGAGGTAGGGCGGTCCCTCCAAGTGATCCTGTACCGCAAATCAATAATAGAGATTCGGTTCTAGCCTAAACCACGGTAAAAGCGAGTTAAACTGGTTTGCGTCGAGTAGCAAAGACGAAATAGAACTTTTTTCCCTTTTTAATATCACAAACTTTTAACAGAATTTATGAAACTTTGAAAATTAAGTCCCATCGGAGGGTAGAAAGAAACGAAAGAACTGCATTGCTATATTCTTGATGAAAAATTATTTCCCCCCTCGATTATTTTCCCTGTATCCAGCGCACCTTGATCCACTTAGCACTCTTTCCAAAATCCCACTCCCTCCATGAACCAATGTCAAGTTGTAGCAATCGGGAAGGGAATTGGACTGTCCCACCTAGAAGCGAGTAATTCCAGGCTGCTCAACATGTTGGCGACAACTGTACCGAACGACTTAAGGCTTTTCCCACAGGGCGTGCACGGATTCGTCCGTGTGCCGAGTTTAGCGCAGTGGTAATTTCGGTGAAAACTCCGGATAACAATACGACTAAAATGGAAAAAAAGGTGAAGGAAACACACAGCTCGGCCCCAGGCGGGGCCAGCACACAAATCCGCAAATCTGGTCACCTAGGTCAATGGAGAATTTCAGAATTTCATAAAGCACCGAACACAGACGAACGAAAACGAGAAAAACGGCACCGTCACATGGTAGCGACGGTGGTGGCTATGCATAATTTGTTAATCGTTAGTTTTCCCCCGGGTACGTTGCCCTTTGCATTCGCATCCGACGAGCACTTGGGCTGGCCGCGACACGAGACCTCTGCACCGATTCACCTTCCATAAGTCCGGAATACTTAAGCCACCGAGTGGTCGAGTGTTGGTAAACGAAATATAAACTTTTCCACCATCAGTTGCGGGCTGACAAAAGAAAAACTAAGTAAACCGGCAAATCGAAAACCTCACGTCAGCATGAACCAACACGAAGGGTCCTTCGAAATCGTTCACTGGAGAAAAAAAAACTCAATCTTTTCGAAGTGGAAAGAAGAATGTGTGGCCCAAACCCAGCTCGTAACACCGCATCCAAACAGGGCGAAAGGGACGGTTCGAAGGAGAAAAATCTGACTTTCCAGCAACGGTACCATGCCCGGGAACATCAATAGCCCATGTCCTAAGTGCGAAGGATAAGTTTCTTTTTCCATTTGTTTGTACACACTTTTGTAAGAAGCTGACGCTCGGTTGGACATTCCTTGCGGATCTTGCAGGGGGAAAAAACGTACATGGAGCAATGGAAAAAGTTAACCCTGCAAGAGTTTTGGCGAAGTAAAATGCAGTTCAGGGTACCGAATGGGGCAGTGATTTAACATGGCAATTTGCGTTTGGCTAAGGTGGTAAATTTTGTGGCAAAATGTTGGCCAAACATTGTAATAATATTGCCAACGCTTTGGCATTTGCTGTAAATTTGTGTAAGTACAAAGTCATTTCGTCATGTCATTTCGTCGTCTAGTACCAAACATTAGTTATTTCTATTTTGTAAATGCTCCGCAAAAAGTCAGTCATCCATGAAACATCATAAGTCAAGCCCCATGATAGTAACAGAAGATTTTAAGAAAACGCAGAAGAACCATAGTGTTCCGAAGGATCAAACTTGACATTATCACATGTTAAGGATATTTAATTCCGGGACTATACATACTTTATAAAAGCTTAGCGGTTCTACGATCAACAAAGGACGAGACACAATGAAACTGTGTGCTATTTATTGAAGCGAATTTCCAGCTTCGAACCAAAGCTCAAGGTTCAAGCAGTTTTCTTACGCGCATAACCAGCAACAAATTGTCCTTGAAGAAGGCGACAAAAAGATCAAAACGAGCCTGGTTTCACAAGCAAAGTTACTATTCCTTGAACCCTTTGTCACATTGATCTATTTCCTGATTCTTCTTCTCGCAAGTTTCGTCCGTCGAATAAATCGATACATTATTCAAATTTGGAAAGAGATGTTTACATGACATGGCTGAGTGGGAAAATACTAAAGCACTCACTGCTCTCTTCAACATTCGATGGAAGAAAGGCAATACAAATACATCATCATTCAATTGAGACATCATCATTCAATCCTCGACAAACACCATGCAAAAAATGGGAAAAGACGAGTAGCAAAAGTAAAGCTTAAGTGAAAGTTCTTACGAGTTTACCCTGGGGCCGAAATCACAAAAAAAAATGTATCAAACTAACTCTAGTTTTAAGTTGTGTGAAACAGGGAGGGGAAAATCATAGAATATCTTCTTCAAAGATTTTCAAACAAGGGGAAGTTAGTTCACCACCTATGTTTGATTATTTTTTTCCCTTCGATCACTGCCTTCCATAAGTTCCGGGTGGCTTATATTGCAGTCCCTTATTCTTCTCCGTAAGTCACTTGACGATCTGTTGGTTACTGAAAAGGTACTCAAGAGCAATGAATGTCATGTTGGAAAATACTTGCCTTCGAGAAAAATTAAAATAAATCTTCAACAAACCCTTTTAACGTACTCCTGCTTTCAAGTACTGCTGCCTGAAGAGAGTATATGAAGTGAGTATATGCAAAAAGGGGGCATGACTGTTTCTTCCAACTCACTGTGTCCTTACATCTCCAAGCTCTTAAATTCGATCGCCGCATGGGAAAAGTAAGGATAATTCAGTCACGAAGATCGAAACCCATTTTCTGCATCGAATGATTTCTAACTCAAAAAAGTTGTGAAGATTTTCTTCTTTCCATAAACGTTTCTATAAAAATTATCTTCAAATCACATTCAGCATATTTCTTACTCTGCTACAATCTCAACCATCCTTACTTGCACCTAAATTTTCTGCCGTATGGTTTGATTATCTGATGCAGCAACCGTGCGGCAGCGCAAGCATTAAGCTTGTTCAAGATTGGAATGTGAAATGACTTTAATGGTAGCTGGCTTAGATGGTTATCCTTGCGGATGGTGAAAAAGTCACGAACAATCGGTAATGCGTTGTGCACGAGCTGCTCCGTGCCGTATAAATAAGGGTGACCTCTTGACTCGAGTGGCTTGCCGTACTTCGATAGGAAACGGGTAAAGAACCGGAAGTTTTCTCGCCTCCTGTACACTGCAACCCTTACGAAACCCATTTCCAGCACGATTCGAGGGGGGAAAATTGCTGTATACACGGTTTAATGTTTGAAACTCTAAACAGGTACCAACCAGACGGGATCTTACACAGCAGCTGGTAAAAGCCAGCAGCCTTCCAACACCCGGAAATCTTACCGACGGGGAGCGAGAGAGAAAGACCGGATTTTCATCGTCATCGTCCTTAACCCGCTTATAGCTTCCTGCATCCAGTGGTATGAACTGAAATCCTGGAAAATATAGTGGTTTCAAACAACCTCTTTTGCTGAGATTTAAACGTAGCTGTTCAGATGCTTTCTATTTAATTTCTTTAACAACGGTGACTGTTCCTTCCGTTCCGTGTTTTTTGCAAGATTGTTAAAGTAGGTCACAATCGATATGTACCTGTTGCCAATGTGAAAAATCCATGTTTCGTCATTTTTGTGCATATGTACCTCTAAACTACTTCCACTAACAAACCAAAAATTTGCTATATGTCAACATACGGCAACAAGAGCCACGTTACTGGCAGAAAATGCTTCACATAAAACCTGCTATAAGCCTTGCAACCTCACGACTAATTCGCTCAGAAAAAAATCCTACCGTCTGGGGTAAGTCACTCCACGCCAGTACGGGAAAGTGCGAACTTAACATATCTTCCTCACGTGAGAACTACCATCATGCATATGCACCAGTATTCAGGAAGGGATAAATATGCGAGCTAGTAGTTCCGGTATGTGTTCTCTTTCCGTGCTTCTTTTCAATTTACATCCGGTCTTCACGGAAGTCACTACCGGAGGAGATCGGTATGCAATCCCTTACAGAACACTTCCGACATATTCTCAGCCGGAAGAGAAAAGGTTCAACGATATTCTTCCCGTCGATTTCCGCAGCAACTACAAAACATTGGCATTGGTTCGTTTGCCAAGCGCAATTTCTTGGAACGACGCGAAGTAACGAAAAAATTGTAAAATTACTACTGGCGCGTGTCAATTTATCTGAGAAATCATGCGCCAATATTTGAAATACCCAAATCTTGTTTCTTCTAATCTAATGCTATTTGGTAATGTTGTGCATCTACCAAATTTAATGCCGAATCAGCAAAGCGCAAAAGAGGATGTTTGTGCACAACAAATGTATATCCAAGAAAATCTTGCATACATGGATAACAATTGCCACATAATTGTTTGGTACTTACTTGGTGCTAGAAAAAAATCGTTGCGGCTGTACCGAAACCTGAGCCAGCGTGGGATCTATCGTTAGTGCAGCAACGTGGGCATAGTAGGAATTTAATGCAGAAGCAGCAATGCTCTCTTTTTTCAGTTTGTCCGTGACCCTCAACAGGAGGTAATCTCTATAGGAGATCAACGGAAAGTCTACCGTAAAATTAAATCCCGCGTGGCTAACGACTTCAGTCGTGTGAAATTAAACCTTCAATTGGATCGACTGATTCATTTAAAGCAACAGTGAAAGATTAAAGTGGTTAAAGTGAAGATTATACCACGACTCCATTTTACGAGTTGGATGTTGGCTTTTAACACTACGGCAGCCTGGTGCTCTTTATTGTTTCCTTTATTATTCACTTTAAACACTTAATATAAAACTGCGAGAAATTCGCCAACCTACATTTTAATTATTACTAACCAAGCGCAAATGCAGCTGTTGCCTAGCCCGCGATATCTTTGGTTGGTTACCTGGCTGGCACCAGCAGGTTTGCAGCGTATCAAAACTTTTCTATAATTTCTAGAGAACAGAAACGAGAGAAAGCTTCCGAACTGCTGGGGTTTTTTCAATGCGCTCCAGCACCGATACCAACATTTGAGGCGAGCGAAACTAAGAAAAACTAATTAAAAACTATTCATTAGCAGGTGTGAAATGCAAATAGCATCGCACCTCACTGAAAGAAGTTTGAGCTGCATTTCCATTCACCTTCCTTTCCACCCTAGATGACTTACTTCCCTACTTTCCCTAAGCAGTTATGGTCTGGCAACGTTTCACCCGAAATTGTTCACTATCGCACACCAACCTTGTCCAAAAATAAAAGGTTATATTGTGGTTGATACATCCGACAAAACTGTATATAGCAAAAAAAAATAACTGAAAAGTTTATATTTTCTACAATGATCGATAACTTTTAGAAAATTCTATCGTCAGCTAAAAACACAAAAAAAAAACACAACATCTCTCCAGCAGTAATTTGGAAGCAGAGCAGAGCTGGTGTAGTAAAATAGCTTTATGCAGATGGTAATCAAACACTTTAAATGCAATTTAATTTCAGAAAAAATCGAACGAAATCGACCCAATGCACGAACGATAATCGATGGCCGTGCTTGAAAGTCGATAGGTAAACAGAAATTCCGACGAAATTGAGTAAAACTTGCCCAGCATCCCGGAAAAGTATGTGCTTCGGCTTGCTGAATTGTGAGGATCTTGCTTCGATCGTTGTTATATGCGGGCACGTCTCACAATGAAGCACGAACAGAATTGCAATGATGAGCAGCGTCTCCAAGCACGCAATGGAGTCAAATTTTCAAGAGCAAAACACAGAACAAACTAATCAGAAAGAGATTAAGTCTCAACGCCCTTTAAAAACGAACCATCAACCATCGATTAAAAAGACCTTAGCCTAAAGACAAAACATAACCGTAAGCACTTTTAACCTTCGTCTATTGGAAGTTCCCAAAAAACTTGAGTTTATCTTTCGTTGAGTTTATCTTTTTTGCAGCGTCCAAAATTGTTGTGACATGTTTGTACTTGTTTGTGTTTAATTATTCAATTGAAACATAAGAAATGACAAAAAACTATTTTTATTTAACACGTCAAACGAAACGTTTCTACGGAATTCTATTCATTCCATGTAGCACTTTTGGCTTTAGTCCAAGGACTACAACTAGCGGATCTGCAGTAGCAAACATTTTCGAAGTGCATCGGTATAAGGAAGCAAGAAATTATGCTGCCTGGTGCTAATTTCAAAGGTAAAAGGTATCTTTCGTTCCAAAAGCAAATACTGAAAAAAAAAACCCCTGTGGTGTACCATGATATTTTATTTGATAATTGGCCAATCGTCAAAAGTGGTAAATCGAGTCCATCAACCGGTTAATGCTAATTGCCACTTGGCGACCGACACTGATTGGAACTGCATCACGTTAAATAACGATAATGGAAAATTGTTCTGTGAAATTATTCGAACGAAATTTAATCCGATGGTTAGGAAATAACTCCTCTTGATTCAAAACCTAACACTTAACGAACCAACGGCCTCGACACTGTAGTCTGACATCATTTATCAGTTAGCGTGATGTTTATGAAATTCACAATCAAACAGTAATGCAGAAAAGCTTCACAATGCGGGTTCAAACAAAAAACATTCATTTTATATTATGAAAGAACCAACATGGCGCTCGTTATGTGTTACTTTATATGCATTCATTTCGCAGAGCATTTATAACATAAATGATCTCTTTCAAAGAGATTGTGAGACCTAGCCGTCACGTCGAAATTGAGTGATGTTTAAGTTTTTGTGGTTCTCCTATCACAAAGTAATGCGGTTATTATTACCAAACATATTTCCAGCTGAAGGTCAACCACAATATTGTAAACATCGATTGAACAACACTGCCTCGTGTTTTGTATTTAATAAAACCCTCTATGTCCACCAAATATACGAGCTGCACTTTGCTTACTGACCTCTCATTTAAAAAAAATGGTACATAATAATTAAAAGCGAAATATGAAGGAGAGGAAGCTTAAGAACAAAGGAACTAATCAAACGGTTTTTAATAATTTTCATTGGTTGTGGCTTTCCATGAAACCACATCAAACACAAACACTCCAACAATTATTAACAAACTGACCGTGCTAACATCCCTAAGGGAAAGGTTACTAGTAAAAAAATTTGTGGAGCTTTTTTTTAATTTGAAACCATGCCAATCGCAAACCTCGAGGACTTTTGTCAACATGGGAACGTAGGCAATATCGATGTAAGTACGTATTTACCAAGCGATTGCAGTAATTTGTATTGTAGGAAATGCATGGATGGTTTTGTATTGCTGCATAGATAATGTGTGTACAGTAATATTAAATTGTTTGAATCAGGTTGGAAAACCAGCCAAAATTGAAAACACAAACCAATGAAAACAAACTTACCATAATATTATCTGAGTGCGAAAATTGTGTCAGTTTGTTTCAGAGAAACCTGCTGTATACGAGACTCCGTCGATTCTCTAAATCCTTCATCCATCAGAAAACTTTGAAACTTCATTTTTCTCAGCCGTGCTGCTAGTGACGAACTTATTTTTCAATTCATTTCAAAATAATTTCTTTTTAGCTTCTTTTTTTCACAAAACTCGTAGCATTGCTCACTAACACACATCTGCATTTGTTTGCTCTATGAATTCACATTTGTTTGATATTGCTTAGCTTTAATCAATAGTATGCGAATATTGCCTTTTTCAATTCGCTCGAATTGATGGCATGAACACATGAATTGATGACATGAACCACAAGAAAACATTCAAAAAATGTATACGAGCAAAAAGTGTTATTTGCTCATCACATCCATCACATTCCAACCATTGCTCCATTAAAATTGGGCCAAAAAATGATATTTCTTTAATATTGCCAAGCTTGTCTGTCGTTGGCACATTGATCAGGTTCGTAGAAACCCGGCCAAATACTCATTCATCAAAGAGCAGGGATCTCGAAACCAGGTTGATTCCTGATGAACGGCTCGGAATGATATCTGCTCAAAAGAAACGAGAAGCAAAAGGTGAATACGCCTTTCCACGCACTAAAGGTACATTCAAGCGAAGATTTGAGTAAAATCACAAACAAACACACATACGAACAGCTTAGGAACCTTCATCAAACGAGAATGCACAGGCATTCATAGCAACATAAAATACTTTTTTTCACGGATCAAAGCTGGAAATACAAACTGCTGAATAACAAGACACAACGTATCGACCCACACTCACAGCACCAACACATACACGCAAGGAAGTATACACGTCGTTTACGACAGCACGCACTGAACCGGCAATCGATCGACCGGTTAGCTTGACACGGCAAATATCCACAAACTGCCGTAGACGTCTGTTGGCCGAACGAGAGCACGCGGCGAACTAACCGAGCTCCACGATGTGTTTGCCCATGCTCGTCGGTTGGAAAAATTAGGGCGAGGAACGCTCGTGGAATCTGAAACGCAACCAAACGCACACAAGCTCAGTATGCGTTGCACAGAAGTAGCGGTTTTTCAACCGGTACGAAACCGGTTCCCGATTTTCAGCAACACACCCGGGAGACAGGGAGATCCGCCGAGTGAAAATGAGAGGAACATAGGTTCAGAACAAAAAAATGGAGGCGCCTGGTCCCTTTGAAACCGGTTCCATTTCGAATAGGTACGGTAAACACACTGGAAGTGTACAGCTGGAAGTATACCTCAATAATGGCACATTTCCCCACTTCCATGCGATGAGGAAAAAAACTCCAGGCTTCTGTTTGAAATCTCTCCTGAACATTCTCATCTGCGAAGCACGCTCAATTCTAAA
Organism: Anopheles atroparvus; assembly: GCA_914969975.1. NCBI lineage: Eukaryota > Metazoa > Arthropoda > Insecta > Diptera > Culicidae > Anopheles > Anopheles atroparvus. The sequence goes on from CAJZCY010000004.1 coordinate 17,238,713, forward strand.
CGCCGGCACGAAGGATTTGCTATTTGACCCGGTGACTAAGCCCGGGAATCGGTTGGAAAGGGAGCGATGGTTGGAAAATATCGTTTTGTTTATGTGAAAAACGAGATGTATTGTGTAGGTTAAGTTTTATCCAACACGCCAGACACTGGGCGCCTCCATAAATCGGGCTACGAGTCAAGATGTTGGAAACAAATTTAGGAAACATATTACGGTGAAACAATTTACTTTTGGTGAATCATATAAGCTTTTAAGGATTATATTCACAATCTTTTTCAACACATGTGAGATGCATCCGATTTATTGTAGCGTTTCGCTACGCAAATCGTGGATATAAATGTCGTACAAATTATTACATTTATTTTTTTTTTTTTGAAATAAAACAAGTTTCATAACCAATCTTTGAATTGGTATGAAAGCAGAAAAAGGGACTTATTTAAACCTGGAGCATACTATAAGCGGATTGCGTTAGGCAAAACGAAAGTTGTAATTTGTTTTAACCGTTCAGCTTCTGATTTGCGATTAACCTTTTAACTTTATCCTGGTTGTAATTTGTTTAGTTACATCCCACACACGTACGTTTTGCGTACTACTGTTTAGCGTTCGCTTCGTTCAATACTTAACACATGCTGTTCCTGTTTTTTCCGTCACATCTACAATAACCTTTATAAAATGATTATTAATTTGATTTGTTTACCTGTATTTTTAAAATGAAAAATCTTTTCTGATTCGCAGGTTACATTGCAGGTCGTGCTGTGATTGCAGGTTGGAAAATTAAAAGAAGTTTAAAAACTTCGTATTCCCAGAAGGTTTAGCCTGAGGTATAATCAACAGTAGCGCACTTCCAAATGCTGCAACTGTACTGAGTGTATGGTGGGACATCGGGAATTAGAGTTCAACAGGTTTTTCACCAGCAAAGGAAAACTTTCACCTGAGCCAAATGAGCAATTACTCCTACGCAATGCGGCAACGGCCCGCAGCGGCAAAGTGTTTTGTTTTGCCATGCACCGGCTGCCCCCTTTTACGGAGAAAAAGAAAGAACGATTTGTCAAACAGCAACAGCTTCTCCAAACAAGGTGAACAAACAAAGCTCGTGTGAAAAATAAGCACAAGCGCCACATTTAATTAAAATATGGATTCCAGGGCAAGTATAACGAACGTACAATAACTCGTTCATGTTATAGTTTGAGAGAAACCGGTTTTTTTATTTGAGTGAGAAAATACATTTACTAGCAATTAAATTTAAATGGAAGAACCCACGGAACCGCCATGTCAATTGGTACAACCTTCGCCCCCACATTTTTGTTTTCCATATAGGGGAAAACATGTCATTCTAGGAAGAAGCAAAGGTGAGTTAATTAAAATTTCACCAGTTGCAATATATTAAAATTTGAAGAGGCTACACATTGACTTTCTACAAATATCCAACGCAAAAGTTGTCCCACGTCTGAGGATTCCCTTTGGTACAGCGTGTCGTTCCCTTAATATCCTAGGAAAATAAAGATATGTTCTTTACTTATGTCTTTGCCCAAGCTAAATATGCCATTAATCTTTCGTTTTAATATCGTCAGAATGTGTTGTCTGGTAAATTAATTGGCTCGGCACATCACCTTACTCTCAAAAGGACATCGTAAAAGTACGGCACGTTTATTGGCCAAGAAATGGTCTTTAGTGAACTTAATAACGATTTTAATTCACTCGCAACACTGAGGAAAAATCGCAACATAAAGATTTAAAGGTTCAAAATAAATCATTTCATTCAAGTAATTGTTGAGTTTAAGATTCAAGATTCGATTCAGTAACAAAATTTTTAGTTAGAAACTAGTAAAACGATGCTAATTAATAAATTTGTTAAAAGAGAAATCAACGAAGACTGCTTTTTTTGCAATCAAGACATTCATTCGCTACCCATGACCGCAACTGGCTTCCCTTGCCTTCCACCTATTGAGGCATGGGGTTTGGAATGAAGAAGCTTTTTATTCCTCCTGCTCTATTTTTGGCTAAAAATGTATGTTTTCACCCAAAATCCTTCGTCCTGTCTATTCCTTTCATATGGGGTTAACTTCATTACCTTCCAAGGCGTTCAACTTGCGCTCGTGTGCATCAGTTCTGTCGGTTATATGGAAACAGAAGGATCCTTGAAAAAAAGCTTTCCAACCGCTGAAGTTTTCCGCAACGTAACGAAGCTAGCGACTGGGTAAGAAATGCTAACCTACGCCACGAGTTACAGTGGAAGTCATGGTTCCTTGGAAAATAGCATCTTAGGGAACCTTCCCTGTTTTCAAACATCCTTTTTTTAAGTTTACACCAACAGCCTTTATTTTTCTCTCTTTGCTGGGGAAAATAACGTTCGAAAGGATTCTGTGACTAGTAAAGGAAACTTCTCTTCATTCTTTGTTTATAAATTTCATCCTAAAATATTGTTTCAGTTGCTAACTCTGTTTGACTTATTGAATGTTTGCTTGCTTTCTACAAGTTTAGAAAATATGCATGGCATAAAAACTCAACTCCGAACTATTACAATATCTCATTCCGGCGGAACAATTTTTGGCGAAACTTTCGATGCTCCTCTAAACCACTAGAGGTATAGTGCCGGGATGTAACCCGCGAATCCGAGCCGTTCCTCGTTTTGCATGCATGGCCAATATGTTGCAGTCAGACCGGAAGGTTGCCTGATGGTTGCGGTTTTCCGGCTAAAACAGCCGCACGCTTTCCAGGGATTATCAACCACAACAAAGGCCAGAAGCAACCAGCAGCCAAAAAAGTTTAGCCGCGCGGAACTGTATGGTTTTTGGTGCAGGTATACAGCCGGAGCGATTCGGAAGCGGAGTTTGAAAAATATTTCAATAGTTCGACACACTTGATCAAAATGCATGGTGAAACAAGCGGAACAAGAGCGGAAAATTGCTTCATATTGAGAGCGAAGATAAAGGAAAATAAAACAACAAAACGAGTAGGGTGCATTTTTATTTACCTACACACCGTAAGTGGCTATGATACCATCGCTTATGTAGAATGCAATAACGAACAAAGCTGAGTAATGAAGTTAGTGCAAAGATAATTTCTAACAATTCATGATAGCTTGTAAGAATGAGATACAGTAGAAAATAATTTTAGGACCATTCGTGACGTTTACTACTACGAACAATTTATTCAAAATAACAAGTCAATGAAAATAGCCGCGATAAGCGTCACATATTAATCTCTCCAGAGTCTCATCCAAATGGTTAATTGTTGGTCACAACCACATTAACTGAAAAGGAAACACAAACACAAGGGAAAAGCTCTCACGGCCTGAAACATAAACGACCGTAGCTTGGTCATAATAACAGCACTACCCCAACTGACCGATTTAGAAACATAATTTAGCGGTCTTAACGCTCCAACACTTCATATACTAAAACACAACGCATCTCTGCTTGCCTTTAGAGCGCACCGATGCTCGAGTGGACTACGACGTATCCTACCAGGAAAATGCCAACTACTCCTAATGGAGATACACTTTCCACTAACAGCATCGGTTCCCCGACGAACCAAATTATGGGAACAATTTCGCTTGGCACCAGTGACCGTGCCATTTGAACCCGATACATATTTCAACGAGGATCCTATTACGATAGGAGTCAAATGAGATGCTGGCTATGTACAGTGAGGGACGTTAACATTGAAAGGTGCTGTTCATGCACTTGCCACTGCAACAAACGAGGTGGCAACACTGTAAACTGAAACCGGCACCATTTTTCCGGAACAATACGATCACTTTTGTGCTCTTCATAGCCGAAAAGCGATCCGGACATCGAGCGCCCAACAGCGGCAGGAAACGGGGAACATTTAAAATTTATTTCATGTAATTGCTGTCTGAATAATGAAGAACCCTTCTCTTTTATTCTCGCCTGCTCAAAAAGGCAACCCTTACGGATCGCTTTCGTTGGTCTTTTCGTTTTTTGCATGCGAGATGTAATTAACCAATGCTTTCAGGATATGGTGCACCGATGCACCAGCGTTGCAATGCGACCCGCGCACACGCTTCTCCGGAAACTGCATTCGGGGCTGCATCACAGCTTTCGAGAGTTGTCGTAAAGCGAATTATAGTGAGTTTGAGTTCAGTTGGGTTGCCATTTGACACTTCCGAGTGTAAGGTGTTTGACTTCTGCATGACCGTTTTAACTTTTGTTCGGGCCTATTCCAGCACACGGACTGATTATAGTTTATACAGAAGGCATACAGGTGGAATCATTGGAAAGGTGGGTTTTTTAACAGGAAGTTTGGAATGATGAAAAATAAACAAGAATACGTAGCTCCTTTTTAGAGCAAAGAGAATAACAGATAGTCAGAACATTGTTTAATTTACGAGCCAGTTAGTTTAATAATTTGTTGTCTTTTTGAAACGAATTTCTCAATATTCTTCGTAAGTGAGAGTCTAGAATGGACTTCTGAAACTCAAATGCGACTTCTGCAAGATAACTCCAAGTTTATGCTAGTTCGGAATCCCCTTTTCCTTCTCCTGTTATTGCTGCATTAATGGCTGCACTAATGGGAGCATCGGTCGGGGAACGAGCTTCTAGAATGTGTAAGAAAATAAGGATTCCCTTGTCACAGGCCATTAAGTTTGGTAGATATTTATTTTCCCACCATCCACGCACGCCATAACGCGTCTTGCGCGTGTAATAAGCATAATTTCTTTCACGCACAATCTCTTTATCGCACCGTCCGAGGGACTACGTGAGATGTTTTTGATGTTTTTAGATTGCCTCACCTTTCACGCCACGTTACATCTGAATTTCTGAGGAAGTTTTTCATGAGTTTCCTTTTGTCTACTGTCGCTGGTCTCTTGTGCTGTTATGTCGTGTGGTGTACAGCGTTTGTAGATTGAAATTTGGAATTAATTGGAATTTTCCTATGCCAACTTCCTATGCCCAAACGTGACAGGAATCAACAGCAAATGAGCATTACACGTGGTGTGACGGTATAGAACGAAGAAAGAAAGAATAAAAACCTGTGGGAATCCTAACCTCGCCACCTGCGCCAGTCCGGAAGGAAGGAGACGATACCCTAGGGTGTCATTACGACACCGTCATGCCGCCTGTCCGAGGTGTTGTTGTCGTTTGTGAGCCTTCTGTTTATTCTTGCTCTCTTCGCTCTTTCGTCACCGACCAGACCGCCTTACCCGGCATCCGTTTAGAGGCGGTGCTCTGGTAGGGCTGCATGACGGTTTCATTGGCCACAAATGATGGACAGATTTCGTCGTCATCTGCGTGTGACATGTTTTAAGGCCAGCTGCGGATGACAACGATGCACTGTATACAGTCATATATGACCTACCGGGAGCCATTCCGGCCCTGACGACTTTTCAAACGACTTGTGGTAGCAGCCGTAGCCAACGGAAAGTGGGTAGAAAATGCGGTGTATAAAAATGTAGGATACAGTTTTCATTTCCCTTTCTCCTCGAGCGGAGGAGCCACATCGTACGGGGTGACATGGTTGGTTCGGTTTTATGATTATTAGAAGCCGCCGGGCAATCATCACGTTCTGAGTTCGCTATTTGATGTCACCGTTGGAAGTCTAACAGATAATCAATTATAAAGTAAAATGTACTTCTTATTCTTCCCATCGGAGAATGTCTTCGTCTTCAATCAAGTGAGTGAAAACCATTCAGAGTAGCCAGAATCTCAAGAAACTCAGAGCCAATTTTTGAGCCATTCTATCAAATGAGTTCAACTTGATTAATCTTTTTGCATAAAAAAACTATAGTGACAAAATATGATTGTTTTTAAAATATTAAAAATCATTCAACCCACTTCCACAAAGGCCAAAAGTCAAGATATGTCAGAAAACATTAACAATAAGTTTTTATCGGCACAACAATGTACAGGAATTGTGAAGCGTTACATGGAATGGATGTTTTTCAACAAATGTACCACCGATTACATTTTTCCCATCTGCGTCTGTAACGAGAAAACGACGAATTAACGGGTCTATCGTTACTGCGAAAATTGCCGCGAACACTTTCGTTACAATTGCATACAATGGAAATTGAAACGGATGAAAAATGCCGCCAGCATTTGTGCGAGCCAAATCGCAGGGAATTGAAACCGAAAAGGTGTCGGTTTGAGAGGTGATTGAATCAAAACCAAAGAAAGAGGAAGTGAGGCGCTCGTAAAAATCCAGAAACCATGGGGAAGTTAACAAGGTTTTTGGGGGTACAAAAAAGCGTCAAAATATGCAGAACGAAACAAAAGGTAACAGACAAATCAAAGCCCATCTCCTCGTGGAAGCATCAAACGCGCCACCTATGGAACGAATAAACGAGTTCGCCAAGGCATTCAACGAGGTGTCGGTTGCTTTTGTTCCAATGGCGTTGTGTGTATCAGCACGAGATTTCCGCAGCTCAAGTTCAATTTCCCACCTGACGCTAACCTGAGCCTTGGCATAAAACTCCTTCGAAATTGAACTTCACCCGTCGGGTTCCTTCGTCGCAGCGTAGGCAACGTTCCAGGACAGGTCGGATATTTCCGCTTCACTGTTGCGGTTTGCGGAATGCATGCAAAACGAAAAGTGGGTAGGATAGAGAGAGAGAGAGAGAGAGATAAATGCAAGGAAAAGGAGCCTGACCGAGAAGTGCTCGTCAACCCGTCCCAGGTAGTTCGAGAGCATTTGTGGCGCTTTTCAGGATTATCAGATTATGGTAAATCGTCTACCACTCCTTCCCACCCCGAGCATCTGAATGCCTTTTCTTTCTGATTGACGACTTTTTGTGGCATGTTCAGAGAAATTGATTTTTCCCCACGACACACACACAGTTTTACGACTATGCGGGGAAATAAAGACGCAGGAGACGATCGTCCATGCCAGGATTCAGTGGAGGCATTCTAACTTAACGCACATCTGGCTATCAATCCGATGGTATTACACGCTGTTATCGCGTCATTTCGTGGAAACGGAACTTCATCATGGAAGCTCTCCATTGCAGTTCCTCTGTACGGTGTGATCGATTTGGTTGTCATAAAGTTCAAGCACCTTCTAACTATCTTTCTATGTATATCGAAAGTTTACGTAACATGAAGAACTGAAATTGTGGCGAACCTGCTATACTCAGAATGCCAACAAATCCATAGCGTTCCAAGAATTATCATTAGGCAAGCCATCGTCTTGATGCACCGTGCGCTTTTCCAAAATCTAATGTAACCGGATACAAATGAAACTTCGTTTCGTCAGGCGCCAATCCTGACTTAAACGGAACCAATCGAAGACGTCAAAGGATGGAATCACTCAACATCAACAGATGGTTCATTTGGCTACTCCAGTAATAGAAGCCACGGTCACTTATCTTAGTGACTCTGGTGGAATGGTTCAACTAAAGGGCAGAGCAGAACGCGAGGATAAGATTAATTTAGATCTATTAAGATTGAACGATTTGCTTTTCTTTCTTTGAACCCCAAATGGAAGGAGGTTATGATAGTATGGATTGGAGTTTTTTCACTGTGAACTTGCCCGTGCATCAGCGGATGAGGTTCAAGCTTCTTCTCCCTGGCGTAACTACCAATTTGGTAGTTCCCTTCAAATTTTAGGGCTTAAGAAAAAAAAATTCCCATTAGATGGTAAATTCTTCGTACTAGAGACTAGAGAAGGTCGAACCTACGACATCGTGGGTCTTGCACTAGCCAGTATAAGCGCTCGGCTATCCCGGACCCATCGAGGATAAAGCTAGCATTGCGTAATAAGTCAGATTTGTAGCGTCTGAAAAAGAATATTTCTGACGGTTACTCTGATTTTATACCGTATTCGTGTACATTGCCTTTAGATATGAAATTTACCAGAGTAGGTAATTCAAAAGGCTAAATTCAGAGTAATAATCCCATCTGTTGCATTCTAGGATTTGAGCACTATAATTATGAGCCTTAAGGTGGGTGTGAGTATAACATTTAGTCGAATTGCACAAAACAGCTAATTGCACATTAGAAGCACCGTCCCGAGCCATATGACGTCATCCGTAAGACTGTACACAGCTCATTTCATTGGAGTAAAATTCATTCCAGCTCGGGGGGAACATCCAATGCATTAAATGTACTCCTTCGTTTGGAGCCATGTGTCGTTTAGAGCTCTCAGGAGCAGCTCACTTATTAACGTCGGTTTTAATTTGTTTTTCCGATAACGTTTTCCGTCCCACGCACATGACACCCCCAGAAGTACCTTCCAGTAAAGAAGCATCCGAGGATCGCTCCTAGCTACCTGCAGGAGCAAATGTCGGTTTCGGTATCGAAACCTTAAACCGGCCAATAAAATGTGTGCCCATTTATCGTAATTACCTTGGTTAGAGGAATGGCGAACCAATATCTAGCATTCGAGCACATCGAGAGATAACCTTTGCCGGCGGAGAACTCACGCGGCCAAGAATGTAAGACGATATTATAGTAATGGGTTCTAATTAGCAAAGGTTTTGCCAGGGCACCGTGGAAATCGTGCGGTGGGATGGGTGATAAAATTTTATCTTTAAAATGCTTCCTCAATTGATTCCCAACGCTAGGGATTAGCAGAAGGATAATACGCCGCTTTTGGTGCAGCGCAGCAGCGAAGCGAACAGTTTCGAAGACGATGATCTTAATTGCCCCTTCGAAGCAGATCGATATTCGAGTGGTAACGGTAGAAACGGATGTGAGTAAGCAAATGCTTGCGTCGTGAAACGTTTTCAATTTAAATTTCTTTGCATAAAGGGCAATTAATAGATGCCAATATGTTTAAAGTTTCCGTGGAGACAGAGTGCTTAGTGTTCTCACCAGCTCATGATAGGAATATTTCTATTTCAACATACTTTGGTCAAATCAAGGAAGCTTCCTTGTGTCAGTTCTAAGCAATTGATATAAATTCCATTCTTGGAACAGTCGTACCATGAGAAATTATATTTCGAATTTGCGTTAAGGTTCCCCGAAGGATGGTGGCATTTTGTGTAACAATTTTAATTAAGTCCGGTATCTATTTCGCTACAAAAGCTGCTTTTCGTATTCTCCGTGTGTCCATAGAGGAGTATAATCTCCCCTGATAGCTTTCTATAATGATGAAATATGATACATCCGCTGGTAGGGGACACTACTCCAAACTATACATATTTACACAGCGCTCTTTGAAACATGTTCCCTCTTTTCGTTTGAAGGATAACAAGGAAACTTTCAGTACCTCCTCCCTCCCCATCGCACTCCTAGGCGCACTCAGTGTGTGTGTGTGAGTAACGTCTTCCCAGATTTAAACCAACGTGTCCTTACGGCATGCCTTTTGGATGCTCAACGTGTGGAGCATGTGCAGATTTTCTCCGTTAGCCGTCGACAGAAAAAAAAAGAAAGAATCTTCTTCTATCCTCCCCAAGACTACACCAGGCCCGAGCACGTCGTCCAGATTTCTTCGGATGTGGAAAAGAGCTCTGTGTGCGAAGAAAATATGTGACAATGATGATATAGCAGCGTTTGTAAATATTTGTCAAAAACCGTTGATAGCACATGTAATGTCTATTTCCTATGCTTTTCAAGAACTCGCGGGTGCACGGAGTTGTCAGTGGCGCAGCTTGGAAGCAAAATGAATTTCCGGTGTCCTCCAACAGTTTTGATGTTTTTTTTTCCTCCTCCTATCCGCTCTATCAACAATGGGGGAAGCAAAAAAACTTTTCCGAAAGAAATTCGGCCCATCGCAGCGCTCAGCTTTGGAGGACACCCTTTATTCGCATAATGATATTTGATTCACTGCTGTGCAACTAGTAGGAAGTCACATAGAAGTCGGCTGTCCGGACGTGCGGCAAAACGTAAGTTTATGGAAAATGCGATGTGATCTTCACTGAATTTGCCTAACGAACAGAGTTGCGTCTTTCATTGGTAGAGGTTATTCGTACGTAATTGCATGTAGTGACATCTAGCAGACGGTCCTTTAGGTCCTCTGAGCGCCGGAGCGACATGAAAGATAACATTGTAGAAAGGGGGTAAATATGTAGACAAATTAAATAACGGCGTCACGGTTTCAATTGCTTTTTTTTTTTGTTATAAAAAGCTTAAAGATCAATTTTAATGTGTTTACTTGGCAGCAACTGCGTAACAAAAAGTAAGCGGTAGGAGAATCTGTCCAATAAAAATTTGTAACATACTTAATTTGATTGTCGAATATAAAAGATGATGAGATGTAATTTTCAAAACGTTTATCGAAGAAAAGCATAAAAATCTAATGGTAAGTTTGAAAGTCCACAAATTCAAAAGTACTTTGCTGGCAAGTAAAAACGTCAACATTCACCATAAATCGTACCCTTACCATCGAATTCCCTTAGAAAAATGCGGATTCATTGCAATGTCGCCCTCTAATTTTACGATGCACCTGATTGTAAGGCAAACAACCTTCTTTCTTGGAATGAAAAAAAATCAAGGCGTTTGAGTCTCACCCAAAACAACCGGGATGGTAAAATTTTAATGGGAAAACAATCAAACACCGTAACATTGGATCTTCGTTTTAGGGTCATCTAGTTTATGTGCTGTGATTAGGATTTACAGCAGTTTGTCCATCAGAAATTTATGAAGCTTCGGAATTGCCCACGCCGTTTTTTTTCCTAGTCCACCCAGTGAATTTGCAGGGGCAAATAAAGGGGTTCAGTGATCGGAGCATTTTCGACAATATTTTCGTAATCCTATTGCCTTTGTCAATAAGCCATAAGCCACAATTTACGAAGGCCATTTGTAGGGATAATTGAGACAGTTGTCATTTTCGTCATTCTGTCGAATGGAATAACGCATAATCCTTCACCGGGAAAGGAAAAGCCAACCTGCTGGCCCGATGGATTAAAAAAAGACCCCCTTTTAAAGGTCATCGTATTGCGAGGTCGAAAACTTTATGGCAAACGGCGCAGAAAAATTCTTCTTTAGCAAGAAAAATGAATATATCTCGATTTGGAGTATGGTCTGACCTTTTCCGCGGTAATTGAGAGACAAATATTGTCTTCTTCCTTGATGCTATTTTATGGCTAGCGATTCGTTCTGCATGCTTCTCCGTCCACTTTCCGGAACCATTCAGCGCACTCCTCTCCGCAATGGCACTTTATTTCGTCTAGTCGTAAAATACTAAACGCTGATCATAAACCTTTAACCGGCTGCCGGGCAGGGCTGTAGCTATTTGGGTTTTGCCTTTTTTTGTGTTATTAGCGAACACCTCGAGGGGGTTCGGCTCTTTTCTTCGTTTCACAACGAGGTGGCTTTCTAGAGTCAAAATGGCTTAAGTACTTACTTATCTCCTCGCTTCGGCATCTTCGAATGGGCAAAAAGGACCCTTTCGAATCGGAAAAGGGTCAAACGAAAGTAAAAGTAAGAATGGGGAACGTTCACATTTCAAGTAATGCACTGGAGATGAATGATAGCGGTCTGATTTTATTTATTGCATCTTATTGGATACAACGATAACTATGAAGACATATTTTGGCCATTCATTGCGACCATTCAAAGCAAATCACTTTTTAAAACAATCTTTTGAAATTGTGTTTCACAATCTTGTACAATTGACCCAACAAAACGTAGCACAGTAAATTGTTAGAGACAAAAAACAGTACAAACTGCTGCAACAGTCGGATGATGAATAATTCATTAAATTTCAATCTTCTGTTGTGCTTCCTCATTTGATTTCTTGTATCCACCAGGTTTGACCCACATTGAGTTTCTAGTGAGAATTGTGCAATGCACAATTGTGTCTTCGGCAGTACTACAATTTGTTTGTTGCTAGTATTGCTCGAGTGATGTAGTATGACCTCATCCGTCCCAATGTAAACAAAAAAAAAGTTAACAATTTCTAAAGCCTCTTTGCCTCTAAAAGAGAATTTTAGTTTGCAGTTCAGTTCAACATGCAGTGTGAAGTAAATTTACCATCCATATAATTATCGACCTTCGACGGGCACGAACGTCTTCATTTTCTCTGCTACCTTCAGATTTTTTTCCAAAAGCCTGTACCAAAACTTATGGGTAGAATAAAAACCAAGTGTCTAGTTGAGGGATGGTTGGAAGCTAAACAAGATTGATTTATTACACTGTGCTACTTTACGATGGCGATGAACGTGGTAGAAAAGAATCTGTAAAATGAGTCTTTGATTTATAGTGCAAAACAAAATGTGAAGCACAGTTAAACTATCACAAAAAAAAAACACGAAGAAAGCAACAGAACCGAGGTAGAGAATGCTACTAGATTTAAAGTAGCTGATAAACGAGAGGCGTAAAGTGAAAGTGCGCTTAGTTTGAAAGCACATGAACATTTTATTAGGCAATTTATTTTTTAACCCGCAGTTTTATGTTCAAAAGATAAAATTGCGTTTCTTTTCCAGTGAGGCTGGCTTACTTGTTGCATAAATAAAGCTATCTTAAAGAAAAGCCTTTAGTAAAGGGAAAATAGAAAAGTAGGAATTTCAGTGTTCATAAACGATAATCAATTTGTAACGATGTAAAATAGACTTAAATGTGTGCAAAAAGAGTTTCCAGTAACTTCAACAAAACTTTTTAACTGCTTTACAAAAAAAAAGAGAAAATAATTTCCCTCTGCGAAAACGAAAGACATAAGACTCTGCATGAATCATTTAAAGTCATAACAAACGGACGGAATGTGCTTCGACGAAGGCAAACGGTTCTAAAAACTGGCGATGTGCATTGCTTGGTCTCCGAAAACGACTGTTCCCTGCACATTTACGATATGCTTCCGGCTCATGTAAACTCTGCATACAACTTCCCCTCATCTTTTCCGCAATTCCTTAGCCATTATGAACCCGGCCCGGCTCATACAACCGGGAGCAAAACCTAACCCAACTGCTACCTACACGATAAATCACGTGCGCCAAATTGGGAAGCGATTTGTATTATTTGCATTTGAATTTACATTTCACTTTCCAGACGGTTTCGTACCCTTTCGTATCGAAGTGCTCTTCCGTTTCGTTCGGTCCAGAGCATTTCTTTCGAACATTCTCTTGCTTTCCTCTTCTCCCTGTTCGTTTGCCCATGCCAAGTTTTGTTTGTGTTCGTGCTTGAATGGCGAGAAAAGCTTTATTTTTATTGCCGATTTTTATTTATGCATATCGCTTTCCCATCGGCTTCCATTCTATCGATGTAAGAGGGGGAATTGTAGAGAGGCAGGGGAAAGGGTTGAACGTTGCCTCTCCGTTTCTACCCAGTATTCAATCAGAGTTAACAACTGAAAAAAAGCTCAGATTTGTTCCCCCTTTGTTGAACAAACAAAGCCCCGGAACCGATGCGACACGTTTTGAAAATGTAACAGACTTAATATATCGCTTTTGTTTGGCTGTTTTGTTTTTTTTTGTTGAGCGTAGGAGGTTTTAAAAATAGATAGTTAAAATATTGAGAGTTCTACCAGTTCCTATAGTACTGCTAGGCTTAAGTACGTAGAAATTCTAGTAACATAAGACTTAAAGCATGAGACTGTAGGAACATCATCAATTCTAAAACAAAAGGCCATCATCAATTATTAAAACAAAAAACTTTCGTTTCCTTTAAAAAATGTACACATTACCGACTCTCGTAATTCACCTGTTAGCGAAACACCATTCACGAAGCTTCCCTTCAACAGGTTGTCTCATTTCAGAATCGTTCATTCAAAACACTCGAAGAAAGATCACTTCCCGGGTGCAACCGAGTGAAAAGCTTGCACGTACCAGCGAGCCGAAAAGACCAATGGACTTGAACAAAAAAAACAGAAAACGCTCTACGGGCAGAGGAGATGGAGATGGTTTTCGTTTCATGGCACCACAGAGTGCAATCGACTGACCAAGAATGAAAACGTGCAATAAACCAACCAAGCACATAAGTAAAAACGCCATAGCACACGATCCAGCACTCTTGGAAGTGGGTCAGTAACAGAGGAAGTAATTGTCGTGGCAGCAACCTCGTACCAGCGGCTCCACCGAACGCAATAAAGAGAAAATTTAATTCAATTTATAAGCGAGCATGTCCGGGATGAAATAAAATCTAATAAAAACTAACTAAAGGAGAAAAACGACTGGCGAATAAAACAATAACTACCGATAAAAAAAACCTCAAACGGCAGATGGTTTTACAGACTACAAAACACAAGAACAGAGAAAACTGCATTTTACAAGGAACCGTTCGAAACGCGTAGGTTTTTTTTTGCCAAACTGAGGAAGAAGAATGAAAAAAACAAATGGTAACAATCATGACAAAAGTGAACGAACAGACACTTTATCCTTTCTGAAAAACTATTGGACCTTGTTGGATATTTTTATTCAATACCCTAACCTAAGATTTTATTTGTTACGTATTTTGGAAGTAATGAAAAATCATTCAATTCCATATTCCTAATTCACACACACTGCACAATATTTGTGTTACACTGACGTGAGAATACATCCGAATTTCTTCACTGCTCTACTGGAATAAAAACAGTGAGCCTCGAGAAAGGGAAAACAAGAAATCTCCCTGTACTGCATTCTCTAAAGTAAAGTATTTTCCACCATGTCTATCGTTACCGGAATGAAAAGGTTTTCTGTGTGGCTCACTGAGTGTAAAAAAAGACCCAAAGAAAATTGCTCATTTCTCTGTAATTTCATATGAAAGGCCAATATCCTCGTTCGCCGGTAGGGGTTTTTATGCTTGCAGTTGATTATGCTCCAAAATCGGCCTCTAGACCGTTGTTGATCTAGGGCCTTGAGGGAGATAATGTGTTTTGATCTCATTTAGGTGCAAGTGGGCGAAACATTTGTGACGAGTTGAAGCATGAAAAATCCGTTTTTAATTTAATTAGCGTCGTGATGAGTCATTGAAATATGCTGAAAAGGGATGTTACGACTTTTGGCAATACATAAGCCTGAATAAACTGAAGCTCTTAATATTCTCTAGAAAATTTATCCTTTCAATGTTTTAAACACGCATGACCCTTAACAATTTCGGATTTAAGTACCCAATTTTTAAAGAATCTATGTTAAGTAAGTTAAAATATTTAAAGTCCAACTTTTTCAATGATTTTTGCCTTTCGAAAGCCTAATCCTATCAAGTTCATTCTTCACCTTCTTGGAGCTTCGTCAGAACGTGAGAACCTCGAACACCATAAACGTATAATCTCCATCCGCTGTTGTATGCATCGTTCAGCAAATTCTAGCTGTATCGCCATGGTGACACCTGGTTCTTGAAGCAACCCTTTTTTAATAATGTCCCTTTTGGCTGTTTTTTATTTCATTTAGCTGTACAGTAGCCCGGCGATAATTAAGCACAATTTTAAGGGCCGATAGACGAAGCTGGAGCCGGCTGGGAATCATTGGATCGTAAAATGTTACGAACTAGCACGATGTACGAACCGAGCTCCACCGTCCTGCCCCTCATATGCACGTCGACAGTTTACAATTTATCACTACGAAGAAGCACACTTTTCATCGGCACTATGCCTTGAGTGCCGTGATAGAGCGATTGCTGTCTATGACGCCTGCAAACAGCGAACCCGAGCTACGATGGTAGAGTTGAGTAGCTCCGCTCCGCTCCGTGTTTTCTTGTAAAGGAAAGGACCGACCCCGACTTCGACACGTCGTCGGTAGATAGTAAAAGGGAGCACTTTTCAGCAACTGCACGTCTTGAGGTAGTCGTTTTATGGGCCGTACTTATCTTTAAGTTTGCTGCACATGTGTCTCAAGAGCTCGTGCTGTGACTGGACGACGGATGGCGAATGCCAGCAAACGTCTGCTCGAGATGAAACTTTCCCACAGACTTTTCCATGCTCGAAACATGGCAAAAATCGTAGAAACGTGCTTGAATAAATGTGCTACAACCGTTACACTTACAGACAAAATACAGTTTTTTGTCATTTCGTTAGACCTTGCCCATTGCACGACTTACAACTGGAGGAGTTGGTTGGCAGGAGTCTTGACTGCTTGGCACTGCGCCGAGATACCTTTTTCCTAGCAGACGGTTGAGGAAGTTTTTCTGTTTTACTCCTACTCGTTTGCATCGTAATTGGAGTGCATGTTTTCTCCCCGTGGCTAAATGTGATAGCTAAGTGGCACACAGCTACAGCAAATAAGGGAGTTTTTATTAGTTTTTCGCATGATGATGCCAGTTCCATTGCATTTATAACAAGTTATGTTTGGTTTAAATATTGGAATTGGAGGTAT
Organism: Anopheles atroparvus; assembly: GCA_914969975.1. Lineage (NCBI taxonomy): Eukaryota > Metazoa > Arthropoda > Insecta > Diptera > Culicidae > Anopheles > Anopheles atroparvus. The sequence continues at coordinate 17,254,836 of CAJZCY010000004.1, forward strand.
GTGGAGGTCAACCAAATCGAATCGAACAAATAACCTATCCTTGAAATTACGCAAACAGAAATAGACAAGAAAACATTGAAGTTGAATGTAAAAAGCATGAAAGCCTATAGAACTTCATTTTTCCTGCTTTCTATTGCTCCTCATCGTCTGTCCTTTGAAAACGTCCTTTCCTTCCATCTCACCGGAAAATTCGAAAGCATTACAGGCCAAATGGTGGGTACAAATTATCATCCGACACAGTCATTTTTATTTTCCCTCCACTTCCGGTGTCGCAAGATGTGACACAGCGATGAGAAAGTGCAACGAGTCGGAAGCTTTCCTTGAAACTGGAGCAGAGAGGTTTGGAGAGGGCTCTTTTTCCTATGTTTCACTTCCATTTTCACCTTAAACAATCCATCTAATCTACATCTCGGCCGTGAATAAGTACTTCTCGCTCGACCACCTAGCCAGTGCCTGAAGAGGGTGAGCAGAAATAATGGAAGTCTGTTTGGCTCGATGGTTCCCCGTTTTACCTGCTATTCGGCAACGAACAGAACTATGGACAAGATAACGCAGGAAGGCTCGTCGGGAAGGCTGCATGGCTTCAGGAAGCAGGAAAGGCCATCGGAGCATAAAATTATCGGCAGTTTACAGTGCGTGAAGCTTTTCCCACGAGGGAAGGGGCGAAAAGAAAGGATCCGTTTCCTGTTTACCGCCCTTGTACCGCAATCGTGGCACAAAATGAACTTCAGAGAAAAACGCTACGAAACATTTTCACAATCGCAGGTATTCACGATTCGGAGCTTTTGCTCCAAATAATGTGACGTCTTGTCAAGAATCAAGGAAAAAGATGGTTGACGGCACTTTGGTTGATGGATGGGCCGGGGGTGAGGTTCAAAGTTCCCTTAGGGCCTCGCTCGAGTCTCGTTGCCTTTCGACAACCTGTTGAAGGCTCGATAATTATACAATTTTCTTATTTTAAAATCGCCAAACGTGTACGATTCTTCACCAATCATCGTTAAAAATTAAGCTGAATGCCTATCTCTGCTAAATTATTTAAATCAGGTTTTATTTCGCGCATTAAACAATTGTCACGTCCTAAACAAGAACAATTAATTGTCACGATTTGAACCATCTTAAGGCCTTTTTTAACGTTTAATACTTTCGAAATCAGCAATATTGATGCGAACGGTAAAAAAATCCAACACACCACACAAAACATGGCTTGTAACAGGATGCAACGAAGCTTTTTACTTTCTTCTGTTCTGTTGTCTTGAGGCGACCAGATAATATCGTCTTACCATTAACGCTCCCGTCGACAACTTCTTTCCAATAAGCGACCAACGGTTAATGGAAAAATGCTATCGAGTTCCATTACCATACCATGGTTGTTTCGAATAAGAATGTGTGATTTTTTTTTAAATACCCTTTTTTTTGTTGAAGTGTTTTAAATTTGCTGTACAATGCTCGACGCTGAATCCCATCTGGGCGAGGATGCGATTTTGTACTTGTCGTAAATATTAATGTATGTCTTTTAAACACCTTACCATTATTGGCTAAACTTTTCTGCATGCGCTCGTGAGACCGACTGAATAGGAATAGGTTTGTTCGGAGCACTGGTTTTTGTTACCGGATTAACACAGTTTTCCAAACGGAAAAAAAAATTCAAGCAGTCTTCCATGCAACCCGAATAAAAGGAATAACTGCGCATTTCACCAAATTGTGAGTTATTAAAGGGAAATAATTTGAGCCAGCATGGAGAAAGTTACTGCATGCCTTTGGAACTGCAGGTTAGTAACGGATGCAATGGAGGTTGGGCAAGGGTCGTTAAGTTCCCGTTTATTCGCTGGAAGTATTGAAGAGTATCAAACATTAATTTAATATCAAGATATACAATATCTCATGCTGGCATGAACGAACGAGGATAGTGGAACGAAACTCAGTTCTAAGAAAGTACTATAAGAGGATTAACCAAACTTTTTGTTTCATTTCTATCAGCGCGCAACAAATGTGAAATGAAATGTAAACGCCTGTTCGTTTTGTGTAAGCTGAACCTACGAAGAATCGCAAGAAGCGTAGCCAGGCTAGCTAAGTGTTCATTTGCACAAACGTTTCCAATCTACTGCACGGCAAAGGGATAAACTCTTTCCCATTGCGGACACTACGGTCAACGTTTGATGTTGCTTGGCAGAATTCGTGGAAGGTTCGAGCTTCGCCAATTAAACAGGAATAGGTTTCCAGAGTTGAGCAGCACCAGCTATTACAGTTCCGTAAATTGTAAGTGTTGGTAAACCTTTTATGCAAATTTTAACTAACGTTGTGTGATAGGAGTCACTCAATGTTTACTATTAATACCCCGAGTCTTCTCGAGTGTATCACAAAAGATTGCAGGGCCTTAAACATCAGATCTGGAGTGAAATTTTAATTAAATCCAATGTATGCATAATCGATTATGGCACATCCAGTTATTATTTTGCCACTTGACGGCATATAAGCCAAAGTTGTCTGTTCTGGGAAACGCTACACGCCTTATTTGCTCCTCCGAATGATCCCTGGGTAAATTCTAGAAAATCGATTCCAATGTGTTTTCTTTTAATCCTCAGTGTTTCACCTTAAACTTGTCACACAAACAAGCTGTGGAAGATTTAAACTATCTTGTACAAATACCTCTAAACCTACTATCAAGCTGTTAGTTTATGGATTCTTCAAAATCTTCAACTTCAAGCAATCGCCACTCTTCCTTAAATAGAGTTATCCAAAAGATGTATTGCTAGAATTCATTATATGTACTTCACATGTCGAACGATATGGATGTAAGATCCAGAATATAATTAAACTTCTTTTTCACCGCTAATGTACGGTTTGTTTGCTAGTAACATAATAATTGATGCATTAAGCACCTACTCCTAATTGCACGGTCAGAGCTTTTGTTACAAAAGCCAATTTTCAACAATTGTACCGGTGCATTACACGCATATGGGTAGGGGTGGCTATTCAATTAATTACATGCTTATCAGCGTCCAAAGCCCTGAAGGTGAGATAGAAAAGGGAAAAGCATAAAATACAACCATTTTGCATCGCCACATGGGGATAGAAAACGGATGGAAAGAGGCGAGGGCTTTCAATGGATCCAGAAAATCCGATCTGATGTTTTTTTCATAAAATAGTAATATTTCATTGAAGTGAGAATGACATAAAAAAGAAGCTAAGTGTGCACATTTTCCTGATGCGATTTTAATTATCCTGTTTAATTTTTTACCGATTTTTCAATCAATGCTTTTCACTGATGATATTACAGCTTCAATGGCGTTATTTTATTTTCATTCAGCGTAAAACCAAGATTTTCTACCTCCTTCACACAACCTCGTTAACCTGCTGTCCTTTTGTCAGTCAATGGGAAAAAAGAAAAATATGCCTCTTTGTGGATCATAGAAAAAAGAATTGTGTGAGTATGGGGCATGTGCGTCATGCGGCGGTGAAACATTGTTATAATTTATCCAACAATGATAACAACCGATGAATGGTATCGACCCTGCTGGTTCAACTAACAAATCTAATTCGTTGACGTGTGAAGGCATTTCATTGAAAATTTATAACAGAGCAAATCAAACAGTAGGGAATGAATTAAATAATTGCAACGATATTTTTTTTATCTTTTGCATTTTTCAGACTTGATTCGTTTGGAATGAACCGGTTGACGGAAACGAACCAACAAAGGAGTGGGATGGAAATGGAATAGTATCTCATCGCCAACGTTATCGGTATGGACTATAGCAAAGCCGTTCAATTAAAGGTACGTCCCGACATGAACAGCCATTTATCACCCACCGATGGGCCATCGTATGTCGTACGTACGAGCCAGCAGCTCTTACGTGCGCGAAAGTCTCTTTGGAAATATTTGTCAAAGATTGATTTCCGGAAACCGTCCGGTATGGTTTGGTATCAGCTTCGAACCTGGCGATGGGGCAAGTGGACACGCCGGCCCGGCTGTCGCTCCATAGATTAGCTCCTAGAGACCTAATCAGCCGGCGGGATTGGACGGGCAAGCGCCACGGCTTCGGTAACAAAATGTCATCAACCATTGCGTGATTGATTATATCCAAGGGCCTGGTTCGTGTGTTCGTGTGTGAAACAATCGAAAATAAATCAAAGCCAACCGAATCCATGTCAGGCCGATTGACGATTGAGCCCCCGCGTACCCCTCGAGGCCCATTTCGAGCATCGCCGCTGCCCATCAGCGTGACGCGTAGCGTGGTCCATACCGAGCATTTCGGCTATTTTGCTATCGATTTTCCCGGATGTCCCGCTTATCGGAAAGCCGGTATCACGAGAATGGCTAACATTCGCTGCCCGGTTGTGGCATTCGATCTGTCGCTCATCCGGAACCGGATCCGGTTGCCTCAGCAGGCGCACATTTAATCTTCCGAACTGCCCCCGCCCGAATTCGAGCCCGGTCGGCTTGGCTACGTCATTACTCAGTATCAGATTGATGAAGGTCATTCGCCCGGATCGAGAACAGCGCTTCTATCGATCATACTCCGTTGAAATAAATGGTTACACAAGTGCTAAGTTTGGAGCTCGAATTTGCTCAAGCGATGTTGGACGCGTCAGGCAAACAAACCATCGCTTAATTTGTTGAAGTTACACACTTCGCAAGCAATTGTTTTTGATAACGTTCTTGACTGATATTACAATGGATTCAACTGTTAGAAAAAAAAATGGCGAAATAACCCAGGACTTGATAAAGTTTATTATTATGTAATGTCTAGAGTGCGAAAATTGTTTTAAATTCTTCCCGAAATTGATTTAAATGTAAAGGGACTCTTCGCTTTGGTCAATCCCGACCGTAGCCACTTTAGCTTGCCCGAACTTTCCTTAAACCGCACGCGTACCTCTTCTGATGCACATCCCAGGAAACGGACACAGCACAAATCATCTGAACTTTCCTTTATCTTCCTTCAGCCACATCCTACGTTGCCGGCTATCCACAGGGAAAAGGCGAAATTGGTCAGCTTTCCTCCAACATCACTTAGCTGCGATCAATGTCCCATTGGTGAAGCTGGAAGTAAAAGGCAACCACCCTCTCGAAGCAATCAAAAAGGACTCGGATTCAACAATCAACCAAGTCCGGGTAAACCGGGAAAAGATGCCACCGTTGGTCCCCCCCCCCCCCCCCAACTCGTTCCTTTGCTCTTTCCCTTCCTGTCAGGCACTTTTTTGATCTGCTGAAGGACTGCTGGTCGGCTGGTTCCGGACGGTTTGCTCAAGCACCGATGCAGCACCGGTGATGATCGTGACGGGATTTACGGTGCAAATGGCCACCCAATGGCACCTGAGGGATTATCACCCTAAATTTGAGAATACAACCAGCGATCAATTTTGTTTTTTTTCCCCCACTCCACTTTGAACATTCGTGATGCATCTCAGTGACATTCCGGAAGCCCGGCTTTCCTTTGAGCGACACTTCACGGCCCCGGTGCGGTGTGCGGTTACAGCAGCTGTCACACCGGCACCATCGTGGAACACCGCCACAAGATCGGCAAACGGTGCCAGCATCCGGGCCCGGGAGCAGCTGCATCTGTGCTGCATACTTGCAGGCGCTTCCGTTCATTTTAAACTCTCTCACTCAAACGCGGTGTTTTAGGGCGGGGGTCACCCATGCAGAGACGCGCGCGGTCAGGTTGATCATCAAGCGAAAGGCGGATAGAAGACGAGCAAAGAATTGTGAAAGCAGATGAAAAAAAAACGAAATACAACAGCAGACACCGGAGCGGAATGTCGAACGGGAAGCAGAACGCGTCATGGTTCATCGCCTTCGAAGCTTTCGTGTCATTCGGTTGTGCTCGGTTGGGGAAATTGGTGCAGCCATGCGAAGTACCACCTTCACCCAACTTGCAACGAATGGTTTGCCCCAGCGGATTGCTCTGGTTTTTGTAGAGAAATTTTTCATTTGCATTCCATGCTCCAAACTATTCCCCAGGGAAGAATTACATCCGTATTACGAGCCATGTTGCGCGAGGTGTTCTAAGAAAGGATCGGTTCATTTGGTGCCGAGTGAGGCAGAAATTGGAAAGGACCGCTGTACTGCCATCAGCATCAGTTGGAACAGCAAAGGAGCAGCACCGTCAACAGCAAACCGCAAACAGCCCCAAGGTGGGGCTTTACTTTCTATAGCTCTCTTACTCTTTTCTGCAATAATAACGCAGCATTTGAGTTATACTTTAGAGCATTTTTTTTAAGCGGGCAGTTGCTTGGAAGGTCTTCAACCCTTGGAGCTTTATTGCAATAAAAGTAAAGTATAAATGATTATATTAATTACCCATTTTTTCTGTTGAAGAAACGTCTTTTCTGAAAATATAATATGGATTTAACTGTTCTTCCTACAAAAATTTTGCATTTTATTTTTTCAAAAGAAATGAAGGAAAGTCTCGAAAGAATAGACATTCTTCTAATGATTAATCAACATGCATTTTCTTCATGTGCAAAAAATTGAAACAAACATACAAAAAACGGTTTAAATTTTAGCTTATATATACATAATATCTATATCAGTCATCATAGCAACACATCTAAATGTGGAATCTTATGTGAATTAGCCTAGTTTAACGCGCGGAAAAAACAAACGGATGTCCACGGCACGTGCTACATAATTCTTTGTTCAAAGCCAATGTTCTACAATCGAGTTTCCACCCACGGTTATATTTTATACAGTTCCTTTCTTCCCAGCACGTCGGAAACAATGCCTTCTAGGAAAAAAAGTGGCTGAATATTTTATCTTCCTCCACCTTGACCGGGACACCGCATGTGGTGCAGTGGAACGGAAAATAAAAACCAACAAAAACTAACCGAAAACATACCCTGCCAATCCTCCACGTCTGGCCCGGAGCGAAGCGGTTCCAAAGAGAGAAGGAATAACATCCAACTCGCAGGAAAAAGGTTTCGAAAGTTTCGAAAACAGAAATAGTACGGCTATCTTCGGCTGCACTGGTGGTGCAGATGCTCGTTTGTTTCCCGTTCATTTCACCGGGTCCCCCGCCATTTCCTTACGGCGAGGTATTTAAATTTATTTTCCACTCCTAAGCCGGTCGGCCAAATGTTGCGACGAAAAAGAAAAAGGCTGAGGATGAACCACCAGGCGCCTCCATCGTCCTCTGGCGCGAGCTGGTAAAATGCAATACTGTTGCACACAGTCGATAACAAATAGTACCGGATTGCATGCATTCATCGTTTTGATAACGAAAAAAAAGAAAGGAAACACGACTTCACAAGAATGTGTACGGTTGGCGTAGGAAAAAAAGGAGTTCTTGGTGTTCCGAAAAGAAATTAATTTACACCAAAATAAATACGTACAACAAAACTCCCGGTGGATCGATGGAAGGCCTAGAAAACAGTGTTGCACAGTCGAGCATTGAGGGAAGGTTGCTTTTCATGGTCTGTTTCTTCAATGACGCAGCGGGAAAACTCCTCAGGCGGGAAGGAACTTAAGCCAAAGCGTTTACCAAGTTCGACTGCAAAAATTGCTTTAATGTTTCAGCCACTTCAATTGTTCTATTCCTCCCACAAACAACAAACTATAGCGTCCTTCCGGCAGCTGAGCGCCGTCAACCAAAAAAAGCCAACCTTACCTTTTCTTCTCCTTTCCTTCGCGCTTCTGTGCGTTAGTGAAACCAACCGTTCAGTTGTGTTCATTTTCCCGTTCGATTTGACCCACGAAAACGTGCAATTGAAATAATAGAAGAGGAAAAAAAAAACACAACTTTTCAAACAAGCAAACAAGCTGTGCCAAACACCGTTTCAGAAACGGACGCGAAACAAGTTTGCCAGTTGCTGGTGCGTGAACAATGAGTTTATGGAATAATCCTATCTTTTATCCGTCGCTTTTTGCTAGACTACTTCCCCCCCCCCCCCCTCTCCCACTTGTCCTCGTCCATTGGGCCATGGAAAAACTCTGTGTACACAGTACAATTATTCGTTTAATACTTTTCGTTTTGTTGCCCTAACCAGGAGGTTCGGTGGCGCTTCCCCCGTTCCGATCAGTTCTACAATGGCTCGTTATCGTGATTTGCGCTTCAGCCTTACTCTGTTCGTTTTCTTAAAAATATCAAACAAAACGAGATAATCTGAACTAGGAATTAGCGCAGAGTATCCGGAAGGCATCCCATGTTCTTGGTACCTATTTTGTATTCATCTAGTCCGCGCGGTTGGTCTCGTGGTTCGCAGCAGAATGGTCGCTTCGCGCTATTGTTGGTCTTTTAGCTACGTTGTTTCTAATGAATTGTGCACGGCCTAAAGCGCCATATTTTCACAGTGATCGGGAGAAATTTTGAATTATCGGCAACAGGTAGCTGAAGACTAAACGCACAAAATTTAAACATTATAAGATTTTTTAATTATATGTACATGTTTCCAATAATTTTAGTGTGAAACGTACATATGACAAGCAATTAAAACAATGCTAAATCACCGGTCTTCACGAAAACAAAGGTTGAAAATGATAAGAGTAATTAAAAAATAACCAGTGTTGATAACACATATGAAACAAAGTTATCGTCTTCTACCTATGTGAATAGGTCAGTCAACAGTCAGCTGTCAAGACGGTCGGACGCTCCTTATCTTCGCTCGTGTTTCTGCCTACCCGGCACTGCCCTTCGCCTTTCGTCGGTGTGATTCATTCTCGCGTAGCCTGCCTTCATACGCCGCGAGTCGGCGCGCCGTACTTTCGCGTATTCGCGCTTCTGTTTGATCTTGATCGTGATCGTATTGTGCGCACCGCCCAGGATGCCTTGCCGTTCGTGTTCTTTGGAGATTGCCGGCAGCCCAGTGCTTTGTTCCGGGCGCTGCAAGGGGAGCTTCCACAATAAGTGTACTGGCCTAACGATGACTGTGCTAAAGGAGCTTGCCAAGAGCAGTGGCGTCTTTTGGTTTTGCCAAACTTGCGCGCCGGCATTTAAAGATCGGCTGGGCCAGCAGGATTTTGCCGAGACCAGTCGTCTTGAGATGGTTGAGGACGCCATCAACCACCTGACGCCCTCAGTTGCTGCGATGCGTAAAGATGTTCGCTCTCTCACTTCGCGAGACGTCCTCACTGCTGCGTCCTCACAGCTCACGACGCATGCACTCACAAACACTGGCACGAGCACTGATAATACAGCACGCATCACACTTGCACCGTCACAAATACCAGCCGAGCGCCCCGCGCACATTAACATCTCCAATCCTTCCGGCGATCCACCTGCTTCACCGCCCCCTCTCCGCCGCGGCACGGGAGCTCCGGACGCGCAGGACCCAAAATGCGTTCCGCTAAATACTCATCTGTTTTGGCTCTTCATCACCCGGCTGGAGCCATCCGTCACTGATGCGAACATTTTGGCCATGGCGTGTAGCAGACTGTCACTGGGCGCAGCAGACGTTATAGTGCGCAAGCTGGTAAAGCGTGACACCAACTGTAGCACGCTCAACTTTGTATCGTTTAAAGTTGGGCTGCCTGCGTCAATGCGCAGTGTCGCGATGTCACCGAACACTTGGCCACCAGCACTGATATTCCGCGAGTTCGTCGACGATAGGGCGCGCCACGGACTATGTGTACTTACCCCGATTTGTACATCAGCTGATGACCTGACACTTACCACGCCGCCTGCCGATCTGATGGCTGTTCTACCAGGAACACCGGCCTCGCCGAGGAAGCGGACACGTAACGAGTGTCGAGCAGCGAATAGTCCGGTATCGCCGTCTGTAATATAGCTCGATAGCCCCACACCACCAGACACACACCGCTTGCCGTCCGTTATTCGCACGTCTGCCGCTACAACATGCTCGTCTTCCACCAACCGCTCACCTGTTAACTCCCGCCCGCTCGCCGATTCCCGCACTGATGCCATCGCCTGTTTGACTGCCGCATCCTTCTCGCCTGCCGCCGCCTACTCGCCTGCTACATCCCGCTCACCTGTAACCGCCCGCTCGCCCGAAGGGTATCGATCGCCGGTCGCCGCACGCTCGGCCGATATCGTCGTCCCGCTCACCTTTTCTGCACCGGTCGCACCGCCGGCTTACGCCCCGCTGCAGTTCTTTTATCAGAACGTGAGAGGACTTCGAACCAAAACCTGCGATTTCCGTCACGCAGTCTCCGGATCGCTGCATGACGTCATCATCGTAACGGAAACCTGGCTGGACGACTCGTTGCCCTCTTCGCTGCTCTTCGAGGATGACTTCGTGGTGCATCGCTGCGACCGAAACGCTGACAATAGCTCCCACTCTCGTGGCGGAGGCGTCCTCGTTGCCTGCTCGAGTAGGCTACTGTCATCTCGGGTAGCGCACACATTCTCATCGCTGGAGCTCCTCTGGATTCGGATCCAGTGGCATCGATCAGCGATCTACATCGGTGTGTGCTACCTGCCCCCCGATCGTAGCTCGTCGGTTCGGTTTCTGGAGGATTTGATCGAGAGCGTTTCTCGCATCGCGGAGCACATTGGACCCGACGACCAGCTGATGCTTTTCGGAGATTTCAATCTCCCAGCCTTATCGTGGATCGCCGATCCACAATCCTCGCCAATGTTCTTCGTGTCCTCTCACACCACTGGTGCTTCGCTGTCAGCCTCCTCCTTCGTGGATGGTATGGCACTCAACGGCCTACGACAGATCTCCGGGGTGTCCAACTCTTTTAACCGCCAGCTAGACCTTATTTTTACAAATCCCGCTGCGCTAGATTCGTGCTCGATTGTCTCTCCTGCGCCTCTTCCGCTAGTGCCCGCTGATGCGTACCATCCCCCGCTCGAGCTCACTCTAACCCTCCACGTTCCCAGCGCCCTGCCTTCTGCGCCGGCGAGGGTAACGCTTAACCCGCGTAGGCTAAATTTCAAAAAAATGGATTATGTTAAACTTGCGCATCTCATCTCCGAGTGCGACTGGTCTGTTCTCGATAGGGAAGATTCTTGTAACGCAGCTGCCATTAAGTTTACCGATACTCTTTGTTCATTGTTCCCCTCATGCTGTCCTCCTGCTTTCCCTCTTCCCCGCCCCGTGTGGTCAGACAGGCACCTCAGGGCCCTGAAGACAGACCTTAGACGTGCGCTTCATATGTACGGCCGGTATCGTTCTCCTTTCTGGAAACATATATATAAACTCGCAGCCTCTGCCTACAGAGGCTATAACCGAGCCCGATACCAGACGCACGTGCTACGTATTCAGTCTCGTCTGTCTACGAATCCACGTGCGTTTTGGAGATTAATGAACGCGCGGCGCGGTTCCTCCCGCATTCCCCAATCCATTTCTCTCAATGGCGAGACTGCGTCCTCTCCTCAGGGTGTCTGCACGCTTTTTGCGAAGCATTTCGCGAGTGTCTTCGTCGACCCGGCCCGCTCGGCTGCCCCGGGCACCGCGGGTCTTGCTCACACCCCTCGTGACGTCTTCACTTGCGACTTGGTGGAGATCGACGAGGCGGATGTTTGTGGAGCACTAGCCAGCTTGAAGCCCTCCTTCTCCCCCGGTCCTGACGGCATCCCTTCCTCTGTCATACGTGGGTGCGGGGCTTCCCTTGCCCCAATTCTGGCGCGTCTCTTCTCGCGTAGTCTTCGTGAAGGTGATGTTCCTGTGCTGTGGAAATCGGCATGAGTTGTTCCGATCCACAAAAAAGGATGCCGTTCATCCCCTATCAACTATCGAGGCATTTCCCTCCTTTGCGCTACCTCTAAAGTCCTCGAATCCATTCTCCACTCTTCCATTCTCCCCCGCGTTCTTCCGTACATTTCTCCCAACCAACACGGTTTCATGCCCCGCCGCTCGACTGTGACAAATTTGATGACCTTACTGTCCATGGTTTACCCTAATCTGGACTCTGGGCGTCAGGTTGACGTCATTTACACTGATCTGAAGGCCGCTTTTGACAGCCTACCTCATGGCTTGCTGCTGGCTAAACTCGAGCGGCTTGGGGTCGGGGAGCCCCTCTACTCTTGGATCAGATCGTTTCTTTTCAGACGGTCTTATTCGGTTAGAGTGGAGGGTGCCTTCTCCGAGCCGTATTTTGGAGTGTCGGGAGTTCCCCAGGGTAGCATCCTTAGCCCTCTCCTTTTCTCCCTCTTCCTCAATGACTGCGTCAGTGTACTGCCTCCGAAAGGACACTTGCTGTATGCTGACGATGTCAAATTATTCTTTCCTATGTCTTCTCCCTCTGACTTCACACTTCTTCAAAACTCCCTCAACGGCTTTTCCGACTGGTGCTCCTCGAATGGACTGACCCTTTGCACGTCAAAATGCTGTGTCATGTCCTTCTGCCGCTCTGCTGGCGTGATCCACCATAACTACAGCCTAGGTAGCGTAGTCTTGTCGCGGGTGTCGGCGATCGTTGACCTGGGGGTAAGGCTTGACTCTTCCTTGTCCTTCTGCGTGCAGATTGATGAGGTGGTAGCCAGGGCCAACAGCACACTGGGCCTTATCGCTCGCCTGGCGCCGGAGGTGCGGGACCCGCGCTGCCTAATGGCGCTGTACCGCTGCTGGGTCAGACCGATACTCGAGTATGCTGCAGTGGTGTGGACTCCAGCGGGTGTCACCGCCTGGGGTAGGCTGGAGGGGGTGCAGAGACGCTTCACGCGCCTTGCCGTGAGACGTCTTCTTGGGTACAATGCCTCTCCCCGTCCGCCTTACGAATCGCGGTGTCAGTTGCTGGGGTTGTCCACACTTCAGTCTCGTCATCGGAACGCTCAGGCTATATTCATCGCCCAACTTCTCCTGCACCACACTGACGCTCCAGATCTCCTCTCCCTTATCCCTCTCTATGTCCCTTCCCATAGTCTTCGTGTAAGGCCTCCTCTCCTTTTTCCTACCCGCCGCACGCGCCTCACGCAAAATGATCCATTGATCCGCGCCATGTCTGCCTTCAACGGTCTGAGCCATCTGTTCGATTACCACGTCTCCATCCCTTCCTTTCGTTTACGTCTTATCACTCAACCGGTATAATCGCCCGCACCCTTCCTCATGTTGTTTGTTAACTTAGTTTTAATATTAATTTTTAAGTTTTGAATTGTATAGCCCGCGTGGCAAACTTTTTGTAATAAAATAATAATAATAATAATAATAATAATAATAATAATAATAATAATAATAAGATCAGCCATTCATTTATTCTGTGGAGCAAATAGGATGCCAATATCATCCCCAAGCAACGTCCGATAGCTCACTGTCTCTGGAAACCATTAGAAAGGGCCGAGCGTGGCTTCACTCATGGTTATGTGAACACTTGGAGTACAGCGCATCAGTGCGGAGCTCAACTTGATTCAACGAGACACTGATTCCAACTGAGCGAGCGACTCGATTTTTTTTAACTTTTTCTGAGTCTTCGCATGTTTTCTTTTAAACATCTTTGTTCGCGTCCGAGCATGTGCTTGGCAGGTGATTTCAAATCTGAAGATATCTTCTTTTATTTCTCTTTTGCATGAACTTTTCGTTTGAAAAGCTGATGAGAAATGTGTCAAAACAGCGGAAAAGAAAGGAGCGAAACTAAGAGAAATTAATTTTATTAAAGAATTATAAACGTTTCTCTAAGTGTTTTAATATGTCAAGTCAAATATTAACCTGCTCTTTCTAAATTATTTAGTTGAAAGTGGTATTTTATAATAGACTTTTATTCAGTATACAATTGAATAACGTTGAAGCTTCATACAGTATCCATTAATTTAAAATAAAACTGATATCATCTCGTGTACATCTCGAAATTACATCAAATGCAGCCAAAACCAACGACGGAATGTTTCAATTTGTTTTTCTTTTTCGTTCAGAATGAATCTCTACTCTGAACAATCACCTTGGTATTTAAAATGTGGCATAGAAAGAAAAAAAATGCAAGAATAAGAGCCCTGCTGGTTTTCATTCCTATTGTGAATCGTGTTCATATTTCTTCCTTCCAGATCTCTGTGGACGATTTTCCAAGCACAACAAATCACTGGTATGATTCTTTTATCAAACAAAACCCCCCATTGAACCAAGTACTACACCTGATCAGCTCGGAACAGCTGAACAATCGAACACCGATCGAGCGTTTCGCTGGCACTCCTATTGTCCCGAGTATATTCAAGGCTTAGAAACGAATCGCAACCAACACCTCTAGCGAACCACTAAACCTACGGACATGCTAGACCGACCACAATTAGGCCATTGTGCCCGAGTTATGCTGCTTTCACGCTACTCCCATGTTTCGGTTCTTTTATTTCTCTAGGGTTTTTGTGTTTTGTTTTTTAGGACAAGAGCCAATCCTGGGAGAACGTGTTCGTACCCTTCCCAAGACGGTCCTCTTCCCGTGCGTAGGTTCTTCACGTGCCTGCGACAACCGTGCGGATGCTTGAGGCTGTAACGACCCGGTAGGAAACGAACCGTGGTAACGTCCGCGTGCCGAATTGGTGGTGGGTTTTGTTCTATTGTGTGCGCCTTGACAAGCGCAATAAATTATATTTTTTTTCACAATTTATGCCTTCATAAACACATGACGCAACTCGCGCACCAAACCCCGAAACATACCAGCACGGTTCGGCCTGAGCGTCGGAAGCACGAGTTGCCCAAGGATTGGCGTAACAAACGCGTCTCCTGCGGTGCATTTTCCTAATTTTCGGGAAAGCTTTCTCCTGGGTGAGTGGCGAATTTATGTTTCGACCCCGCGCCCCTTGGTCCCTCTGGCGCGCCATTCATGGCGGTGGCATAATGCTGAACTGTCCTTTTTTGCGCAGTTTTATTTTACATTTTTCTCTCTTGCTCTACCGCTCTCCCCGACCACCTCTCCCAACCTTCAACCACCACCCACAGGTTTAAGGGTTAAATTAATTTCGGTAAACGATTATAGTGTGGTTCTTGCTTGTCTTTGCAGCGCTTGGTTGTGGCTTTGGTGTCAACATGTTCATGATCTTTTTTCTGTATCTCGGCACAGTGCCGAACTTTTGTTACCGAAAACAAAAGAAACCCACCCAGCTATTGTCTAGTTCTTTTCATAGTTCATACACCTTTTATCAATGCAAGCGCCATTAATTACCAGGCTTGTGTTATTGATAAAACATTACTACAAACAATTATTGTAGTTCTGATTGTACCATCTGTTCGATCGGGGAAACTGATTTTGGGGTTATTACTCATGTGCAATTAATTCCACATGTACTCCTGTCAACAGCAAGGAATGGAGTGTTTTCCTCCCTAGTAAAGTAGGTTTGTTGCATAAACTCATATTAAATTATACGTAACCATATTCCGGGCATCGAGCATAAGGTTTACACCGCTTCGAATTTTTAAACAAAACGTTAAGTTTCATGTTTTTTACACCTGGGAGAAGAGTTTTATCATAACTCCACTTTACTTTTGGCTGACGCTACCAATAAAATATTTTAAAATGTTTTAATAATGAATTTAACGATGAGAAAAATATTGTTTTCATAAACAGATGTAAGAGAACTCCTTTCCACCAGTAAATACAGAAGAAAATAAACAAACCGAAAAGAGCTTCAATTTAGTTTTTCTCTCAAACCTCAGACCTTCGAGGTGTTCCCGCATCTTTCGGACATGTGAGTTGACAAGCTCTTGTGAAAAAAACCTTTACTTACAACAGATGAAAAAAATGTAAATTAAATTTTTTGTTGATGTCACCTCCGTAAAAACCTCGCTGAACCTTCTAGTTTAATATCTTCAGCTTAGACCACTTCCCAAATTTTTCCTTTTTCTCTAGCCTTTCCTTTGCTAACGAACACATTTTAAATATCACCCAGCTTACCGTCCTTTCGAGCTTCCAAGAAAAACTGGTTCCAAATGTACGGTTGAGAATTTAATGACATCTTTTCAGATTGACCATCGAACCCACCATAGATGATCATTCCGGTGATTACATTTTCGACGAACACATTTCCAGCACGTGGAGAAGCTTATGGATTTCGTTTAAAAAAAAAAGAAGGAAAGAAGTGTTATCAGCTATTTGAGGTGCACAAGCAGAAATGTTTAAAAAGGCAGTTTGGTGTGTAGCTTTCCCTTACCCTCTCGTATCAATATAATATAAAAAGCAAAGTAATCAATGGGTTAGCTCTGCAAAGGTGATGTTCTGTGCTTATTACCTGATGCAATAGAGAACTTTAGAGAAAACAGAAAAGTTTAAAATAGAATGAATGAATGTATTTTTTTCGCTTGTTTTTAAAACTCTATTACAATCCAAACAATATATAAATTGCACTGTGAATAATGTAGTGGTTAAACTAATTAACTGTACTCGATTTACTAAAAAATAATTTAATCATTTGATAGCCATTGTTTGTAAATACAATTTGATCGGTTGAAAATTTAATGAAAACCTGGTCGATCAATCGAATTTCATTTCGAAATCGAAGTGACAATCCCTATACGCAGGGGACGAGCGGCGCGGCGTTCCCCCGCTTTCTCGGCACGTTTGTCAAATAACATGAAATATTAACAGAGTCAGATGGAAACACCCCGGTTTTACATAAAGTGAACGGAAAATGGCAAATCGTTTGCCCATGGCGGTCCAATCCAAAGCACTGGTACCCTTTATCCTTCTCAGTGGATTCTGGTCCTCAACAGCGCACGGAGCACGATGGGTGACGCCTCCGCTTCCCGGGCGCCATCGGTTATCTCGTTTTTCCATCGGATTGCCGTGCGGTGCGGTCTGCAAATCATGGCCAACGGATCGGTGCATTTTCCGAGCCGTGCCCTCGGGTTTCGATTTGTCGCGAGTGGTTTCACTTTACCGTGACGCTCCAGCGTGTGTACGTTTGTTCCGAATTTTCCATTTTTCGTTCACAGAATTTTGAAATGGCCCTACCGTTAGCTGCTCTGCTCGGTACCGTTGCTGTGTGTCCCTGGTGTTTCCCGACGATATGAATAGCAAATAGTTATGAAGCGACGATGCGCTGCGATGCAACGCCGCTGCCAAAATCGGACATCCGGGATTTGGTCAATAAATCTTCCAACCGAATTACGGATGCAACATGCAGAAAACTAGGAGCCGCCTGTGACCAAACCGGTTTCGAATCGCCCGGTTCAGATTGGGCGTTTATCTGGATCGAATGAACTGCCGGGTCCAACAAGCGAGAAGTCTGCCACATGCGTCTGCTGCCAATGCGTCTGCCAATAACTGGACGAACGATTCACGGATTGTATCGATTTGGGACGGTTTTGGTTCTTTGGTAAGCCATTTTTTTTTAGGACTCGTTCTTTTAGCCATATCGAAGAACAGGGGAGTCCATCCCTCTATTCGGATTCTGAATCGGATCGGAAAATTCAATCAAGCGTCCTAATTTAACTACCCGTACTCGTATTCTTTATGATCGACCACCGTACATCAGCCACTTTAGTTTAGGCCTGAACTAACAAGGATGGATTTGTTTGCAACCCAGACAGCCTGTCCAATATCGAAGACTAGGTTCAACTGACATTGCCAATTATTGGAAACAACGATCAGTTGATAGGTTTAAAAATCCTTTGATTTGTTTTAGATACACCAATTGAATGTTTAACTATCTCAAATAATTTCAACGATAACGATTTTTCAATTTAGGATTACGCTTCACACCATGATACACGCCGTACAGAACCCTCTTTCTTGAACTTCATTGTTCTGACGTTCTTCCTGACCGTGCTTCATCACCATAAGTCCGCTAGTCGACGCCACAGGGCATTGCTGTGGTGGCCTTCAAGTTCGCGGTGTACTGTAATTACAATATCCAGCCCTTTCGCCTTTACAATTGTGTTCCTCAAACTTATTGCCCGTGGAGCCGGCATGCGGAAGTCATAAAACTGTCCCGGACTACAGGTACCGGGTACGTGCTGAGCAGTAATTAAATTTTAAATATTGTACCGTGGCCTCCATCGGGCCCAGGTTATGCTGCCGTAGACTGTTGCGGTCTGTGGACGGTACCTGCGCACCGGCAGGATGAAATGGAACGGAAGTAAGCAGCGAGAAGATTGATTTAAGCGGAATTACTGTTCATTTTCCATCTTTTACCACCTAGCGGATAGTTTAATAACGGAAATTCGAGTAATGATTAATAAACGTAATGAAATACGGCGATATGATTATGCTGTTAATAACGATAACTGAACTCATTAAAACAATGCGTTTAGGGAGTAGGGGCATCCGTTGAGGTGGAAACCCAAAGGACCACAAATTGAAAAGATGAGAAATCATTATGCTATCATTATGCTAAGAAATCATTATGTTATCAACTAAAGTCAGGTAAATGAAATGCGCCTTTGTATTTGTACGAACTCTTTCGTCGCTAAAACTCGTTTCTTCCCGTTTAATACATTCTGTTTACATTGTTTTATTACAATAAATTACAATACTTTTCAGGTTCGATTCATTTTTCTTTTCAGTTGGAAAGGGTTAAGTTAAATAAGGAAATGTAATGAAATTTATAGAAAAATATCTCTATAACACCTTTTTTACTCTCTTCAGTCAATGCCTACTAGAAGTCAATCAACTAGGAGCTTCCAATGTATGATGTTGCATTTAAATGGTTTGATTGAAGACGATAAATACTGACACTAGCATATTGACAAAAGCGACCGGATGAGACGCAGTAAAGCGTGGAAGCACCCCTGTGGACGTTGTTATCTCGGGGCCAAGCACGCTTTATGTTTGCTTCACGAGCCTGTTAATTCGAGCAAACACAGTTTATGCTAAGACAGTGCAAATATGTCCACCGGGTTTCACGAGATCTTATCTTTAACAAGCCTCGAGGCTAATGTTGACCGTTCACGCCAATCAATCAAGGGTTATTGGGGAGAGTTTCTTCATTGGAAAACATTGATTGAATCAACAGAACGCGAAGAAACCCCCCCGGAACGTATAAGTCAAGCCAATCTTCATCCATTCCTCATCCATTCACGCGAAATGTGGTACCATTTTCCGAGTGCATGGAGGAAAACACGTCCATTAAAAAATTACCATTAAAACATTATGGCATCCGTGTACTGGCCGTGAAATCAGTGATTGGGCGTAGAAACGTAAAATTTGTCCACATTTTCCAGATGTTCACCCGTTCCTTGTAGCTGATTAATATTCCGTGGGAAAATGTGTTTATGGTGGTTCAATAAGGCATCGAATGCAACGTGACTACGCATTGGAAATGGAGTGAAGTAAGCAATTCCACACCTGATTTCCACTTGAACGGAGCGGCTCATTCCTCGTGGTAACAGAGCAAAGCAGCAGTGACCAGGGTTGCCAATAATCCACACGGTATGACACGCAGTTTGTTGCAAAAACGTCTCTCAAGCCAGCAATTTTTTCTTTCTTAATCCACGAGGAATCAAAGCAAACTGCAACACGCGGCATAATCGCACTCGATGCCAAATCCCCCTGAGTGCGCCTGGCGAGTCCGGCCTGTAGGTAATGTCATGTAATGTCGGTGCTCCAAAAATAACACGCCCCGCCGGGGACTGACCGTGCCGTGCACGTTCACGACCGATCAGGTTTTACTCCGGATGGCAACGGAACATGGAAACTGTCACCCTTTCGGCGGCGGCGATGCGTTGATGGGTGTGAAAAAAAGGAGTTTGAAGAAGAGGGACCGTTGGAGGTAAGATCGAATATTCGGAGCCAACGCGCGACGACACATCGTTCACCAGAAAAGGAGGAAAGGGAGGAGTGAGGGAGGGGGCTTGTTGCAAGAGCAAGAAAAATTAAAACCCGTTACTCGGAATCCGACGAAAAGCGATTCCGATGCCGGGTTTGCGGTTGCGATGTAGCGATGAGCACAAAACATACAACATTCATTAATCATCTTCCATCAGTGCGCGGTTCGGAGCGGTTGAAACTACTGACAGATAGACGCCAAATTGACTTAGAATGGGGCTTATGAAAAATTGTAATCTTGTGTGACTAATTAGTGTCACTAACGGTGCAGTCGGAGCGGAAGACGTGTGTGCGCAATTCGGGGGCCCCAGACAATCATTAATATAATTGCTCCGTAAGTTGTGGGCCGTGGAGCAATGAATTACAAAAGAAAAAAAGAAAATAAGTGGCTGAAAAGTCACAAAAAAGAAGGAGCAGCCATTCCTGATCAAAATAGTACCTGTAAAACATAGTAGCCTTCTCGAAGGGTTCCTTACCATTTTCTGTACAATTTAGTCCAGTGCCTACTTTAAATGCACAAATAAGTATGTCCGTCCAGTATTTTGCTTTCATTTGAAACGAATGCTTGATAGTTTTGGCATTCATGTCAAGATGGAACCCTAAAAGAAGCGTTGCCAAATAGTGAAAACCAGAAAATAAAGAACAGAACCTATTGTAAAATATGTAAGCATTCGAACAGAAGAAAATTTCACTACGGCTATGGCGAGATTTGAATTTTCGAGCACTTTAAAATCAAGGCAAATTGGCTGCACGAAGTGATCTGGATTTCACCCAGTTTACCCAAGCCAAGCGTGGATAAAATGGAAGCAAACGAAAAAAAGGAGGGAAACGATCACTATCAACCATGTGGCCCCGGTTCGCCTTGCTCCCGCACACGCATTCCCAAATGGGTATGTTTCACCATTCATCACTTTTATAATTGTACTTTTGATTTTATCCCGCACCGGCACGGCCACGAGATGAAAGATGGAGCTTGACGAACGGTGGTGCAATTATTTACAACGTCTTTCAGCGTCAATGTGTGTTTGGCTTTGGCGCACGCTCCCCTCGCTTGCTGACCTCGCTAGGGTGTTCCTTGCGCGGCTCTAGGCGATTTTTGTGGATCTTGTGTCCGTGGCGCGATGATTTCATTTTGTTTCATTTCGCCCCGGTGTTGAAATATATATATCGCCGCTCGCGGATAGTTTTGTTTTCCGTTTCCCCTTGCAAAACCCTTGCACAGTGCTGTGCACACAATTCGGCGAGTGGGTCTTATCTGCGAAATGCGTTAAAATTGTGAAACTTCTTATTTAAAAAAAAAGGGTCTATGCGAATGTCGGGCACGAATGCAGGACTGACATAGGACGTTTAGTATGTTTTCTATTTGCAAGCTTTTCTGTCCTCTGAAATCAGTATGATGCTTCGAAAGAGCGAGATCGGATGTAGAAAATATGAGCACGGAGATATTAAGAAGAAGATCGTGCAAGTCCTAGTGACAGAGAAAACTGTTGGGTCTATTAGTAAGTTAGCTGCGTTTTTACAAAAGATGACACCACCAGTTTTCATCTGAATAGACTTTATTTGAGGGAAACGTTCGAGATCTTGCCGGTTCATTCATCGTCCCTGGTGACGAAAATGCGATCTTTTGTGCTAATCCTTAACACATTTTTCATGCGACAAATGCGGTGATCAAGCTCAATCGACACCAAAGGAAAATATTCACTTGCAGGAAGTATACTCCGTACTCTGCATTTGATGGAATCAAAAGGATCTTGCATACTACAAACTGCTGGTCAAACAATCACTGAACGGTGGTTTCGAGAAATTCGTTTAAAGTGTGCATTCAAGGAGAAACGGGCAGAGTATGAGAAGTGACATGAGACGATCGAAAATCATGCCTACGCTCGGCCACAAGTTGCTGCTCTAATCAAAAACTATTTGGAGAAAAGCGTATGGACAATTCTACCTCACTCCATGCAAAACGCGTTCAACGGGGTACGCTTCTCTTTAGTCGAGGGACTCTACAATTGGGGAGATTCATTCTTGACCTCAAAAAAAGAAAAAAAAATTGGCCCGAAAGACATACATTTGGAAAATATTTTGCATAAAAACTGTGTAATCAGTTTCCACCATTAAGCCTCAAATTTTGCGAAAAAAAAACGCTGAAAACTTATGTGATCACCCAAAAGACATTTCAGCGACTTCCTATCTCACTCAGTTAGATGCCGCTTGAAACAATTTTATGACTTTTAATGCCATTTTGATAACATTGCTACAACATTGTTTCTATTTATTTCATTTCAGTCTCTTTTAGCCAAATTAAATTTCCTATCATGCACTCGATGCTTTTTGCCAATGATTTGCGCAGCACTGTACCGCCCTCGAGAAAACCAACCGGTTCACGCTTTCCCGCCTACTCCGATCGCTTGCTGCACTCGTGCGATTGCGACTCGTGCCAATTGCCATCACGATGCGCGTTGCCGACGCCAGATTTCGGACGGACGGAATGATGTAAAGTTTTATTTGTTTCCCTTCACATTTCTCGTTTGAAATCTTGTGTTCCACCACCGCCGGCCCTCCCTTCCCAACGCTTGTGCGCATCGACGGACGCTGTTACGATGTCCACACGCTGCCAAGGAACGGATCTACCGGATCTTTTTCAAGCGTGAACCTTCCGTGGGCCACAGTCGGCGTCACGGGTTGGACGGTGCCGGTCGTTTGCGGCATCACCATTGTCGGTGCAGTCATGGTTTAGGGAGTTTTGTGTTTGGAGAAAACCGTCACGCCGATCGGCTCGTGAACGCATCGCTTCTTGGTGCACTTGAACCTCGCCAACGATCCGCTCGCCACTTTTCCCCAGGGAGAAGATCCCAAAACGATCCTCCTCGCATCGGAAGAGTACGTGATGCGTTAAACGATTCGCTTCACCTTGCACAAAACCAGTGGACCGCGTAGTGCTCGGGACGTGGGGGGACGGCACGTGACAATCGGCCCGGTCTCGCTAAACCCTTTTTAAATGGCCAGCAAAGAGTTTAACAAAACAGCTTCAACGCGCTGACAGGAAGACACAAGTGGCTCGCACGCGTCAAAAGACCCCGGGACGCGTTCGTCTAGCTTGACGCGTTTGTTTTCCCCGAAAAGCAGCAGCGTCGCCCCTGCGCCGGAACCCCGTACACACCGCGTACAGTTTTGATTGCGGGGGGAGGTAAAATTAGCATTAACACGGTTGGTCCCCTGTTAAGTTTTTTCTTTTTGTGTTTGTGTTTGCCCCGCCGTGGATAATGTTACCCATACTGGTAGGAGCCAGGCGGAGGGCCAACATTAATTGACTGTTTGACAGACAGACGTCGGAAGCGCGTGAGCCGAAAAGGCCGACAATCGATGGCCCCCGAAGAAACGTTTTGAACCAACAACAAAAAATCTCAACAACCCAAATAAGTCACTCCGCATTCGCTCGAAGCGGTAGTCCAGCGTGCGATCGAGAGAAAACGCTCAGGTTGCGTGTGATCCCAGCACGTGCGACACCCGCGGTGACGTCAGGACGTCGTGTCGTCCATGGACGCTCAGTATATATTGTGTCATTTGTCACAGTGAACACAGTGCACGCAACACTTGCTCTGCCCCCGCAGCCCGACGGTACGCGCGTTCGCATATTGTGTCAGTTCGAGGCGAAGTTCGCTTCGAGTTAAACGCAATCGGAACCAGTGCGCGGTGCAACAAGTTGGCGACGGTCGTGAAAAACCGCCCACCACCATCGTGGCCCCGTCGTGAACCGTCCTCCGGTGCGGGCGAACTGTCACGATTGGCCCCCGCCAGCAAAACTGACGGCACCAGCTGGCGACGGGGTAAAACCCGTTGTGGACGTGACGCGCCGTGACCAGGTGGCTCCATTTCACTCCAGGGGCATTCCGCTACACACATAATAAATAAATAAATAAATAGCCGGTGGGTTTACCGAATTTCGGCACTTTTCCCACGTTACGATGCGCGATACCGAGTGAAAGCGGCTCGCACGAGAAATTAAGTAACCCGACCCGAAAGCTGAACGAAAATCCATCCGGGCTGGGACCGGCACCAGGTTGGCTTGGAAAGGGAAGCAGTGTGTTTGTGATTTAGTTCTAAAAATACGGAAAAATCGTTCAACGTCGCCGCGCGGCTTGACGATGCTGCTGCTGCGCGGCCCGCTGCGGTGACAGAAGAGTGAAATTTGTCGTGAAAGCGTGCTCACGGTTCGATCGACGCCCGTCGCGATCGAGACCGGCTTCGGTGCGAGCAAATTGTGATAGTGAAATCGTATCCGTGAACGTTATTTTTTTTTTGTTCGAAGGCGCGTTCAAGAATCAATTAAGTGAAAGTGTAAATTATTAGGGCAAAGCAACATGCCTTCCAATCACAAAAAGAAGGTAAGGAAGCATCACGACGAACACCGTTAAACTAACAAGAATCAATTGGTTTTCCATTAACTCATTTCTATTTTGCTCCAAACTAATTTTTTCTCGCCAAAACCCTTTTTTCTCAAATTGCATAGAAAAACGTGTTGTAGCAAATTTTATTCTTCAATGTTTTCGTTCATTTATTCCAAGTTATGAATAAATATTGGTTTCCCAATCTATGTTTAAAGTTGCATCAACTCCGATGGAGGCGCATGGTCTTTACCAAACAATTAAATGTTACAAAGTGTATTTGTCTAATTGGATGATATGCTTCAGTTCCTATATACTAAACTTATTGTTTATTATGTAAACGGTTTCCATCGCGCACACTTGCGAAAGCATTTAAAAATAATTAATAATTTCAAACACCTGTTACTCAAATGGAGGCGCATGGTTATTTATAAAAAGTTCAGTGTTTAACGACTCATTCATTTATGGATAATTTAGAGCAAACTAAAGCTAATTTGAATGAGTCAAGGCTAGCAATGTTTTACCTTATCCATTGAGCCAACCAGAGTAAGTTTGTAACAACTTGATGCACTTCTAAGTCAGAAGAGAACATTAAGCGAAGCGTTCGTGCATTCAATCTTGAGACAATCTCACGGAAAAGCGTTCGAAGAGGCGGTATCGCCGAAAGCCATGGTCACAACGCCGGCCCAAAGTAGCGAATGCAGAAAATGTCAGCCAACGATCCGTCGGCACTGGCTTTTCCTCGCCGGCAGCCGCAACGAAGGCACTGTCACGGTACATTAGCACGGACGGACAAATTCCCGTTCGTCAACCTCCTCGGGCGGTGTCACGTTCCCTCACGGTACGAGAGGCCGTGAAGACGCCACCATTTTCTCCTCTGTTTCCCCTGTTACTAGGGGGCGCGTGACAAAGGACCACCGTGTAACGCCACGCACGCATGCACGCAATAGCATGCACATGTCCACAATTATTTAGTTAATTATACAATCTCCCCCACCGAGGAACACTGTCTCACCTGGGTTCACCTCTTGCAAGGTCCCGTTTGGTGCGCGCGTGGAAAATGTCTCAGCGAGAAAGCCGGCCACAAGGCTGACGTCCGGCGAGTGCGTTTTAGCGAAGCTATTAGACGCCTTGCACTTTTTGGCACGGGCAAGCTATTTAGTGGCATATTTGCAGATACCGGCAATAACCGTCCTCGTCCTCGCACGTTCGCCATTTCACCACAATATCCCGATGGCGTTACTACGCGGAATCTTTCTTTTCGCTTTTTTCCGATTTGTCACAACCTCGCACATAAGGTGGGATGCAATAAAACAGCGAAAATC
Organism: Anopheles atroparvus; assembly: GCA_914969975.1. NCBI lineage: Eukaryota > Metazoa > Arthropoda > Insecta > Diptera > Culicidae > Anopheles > Anopheles atroparvus. The sequence goes on from CAJZCY010000004.1 coordinate 17,280,128, forward strand.
GTACCCATCCTCAGTCGCTTGCTTCTGTTGAGCAGTTGATGAGAGAAATATAGCTTGGTTTTTGTTTCCACTTATCTTTCGGCCTCGAGCTAGGCTAACAGAGGAACCTTGGCCATTGTTAATGTTATGTTAAATACTAACAGGTGTTCACCGAATACATGTTCCCGGCTTATATGATATTTAATTAACAATTTTGCAGTGAATTGCTTGCTCTTTGTATCCTTTGCATGCGTATGCTTTAAATATGGCGAAGAAAATGTAACTAAATTTGCAACATGCCGTCAAAAAATTTATAAATCAAATTGACGTGAAGACAGAAGAGATATGACGATTTTTCCCTGTATACTTTACAGCCATGTCCTATTTTTGGAAACTTCAAATGAAATTTTGAAAACTTTAAAATTTTTGATTACTTCAGATAAAGGATCAACGCCACATGAAAGAGTTTAAAGATTCATCAACTAAAGCAGAACTAGTCTAAAAGGAGAAGACGATCAAGGGACCTCGCTTTGCCACCCGTTATCTCAATCGTTCGTTTGCCAATTTATAATTAAAAAACCTCAATATCGCAAGCACATTATGCATCGTACCAACGACATTTGCGACTCCGGTGCACTACTAAGTGCACTGGCCAGAACCCTCACACTTTCCGAATCGCGTAATCAGGAAATTAACTATTAATCTGTAAAAAAAAAACGAAAGAGACGGGGGGTTTTATTTCATCTTCCCGTCACTGTTTGCCTCCCTGCTGAAGGTAATTAAACATTTAATTGAAAAGCATGCAGCATTCATCGGCCAGGGTAGGCCTTCCGAAACGGGGCCGTTAAAATGCGCCATTATGAAAGCATCATGCAGACCGATTATCGCTGCCCCGGGCAAAATCTCGACTGGCAGAGATCTGGCTGGAAGGGCACACACACCCAGCCTTGCACAAACACGCGCACACCCCACGGGTGGTAGAGAAGCAGAAAAGCGGTGCACAACGAACCGATTGCATTAATGTACGCACGGCAGCCAATCGCTATAACACGATTTTCCTCGATCGAATCAATGCAGGAAGGATGGTGCTGGGTGGTTCGGTCACGGCCTTATTTTCCCGGAGGCAGGGCATGCAACAAGCCCAATTAATCGGTTTCACTCCGCTCATCCCGTAGCCCCGGGAATGGATTCGGATGCCCAATCGGATGGAACCGGGCTCGATGTTGTGGTTTTAAGAAGCGTGGGGAAAAACAAAAACCAACTAATTAAATTATTTGTCGTCCGGATGTCATCGTGGGAAGTCAATTGCTGTCGGTTTCCATGCTCGGCGAGCTTCATGTGACCCAAGGAGGAACAGCAGGACACACGGTTGAGTTTATGGAAAACCGATGACAACTCGTGGTGAATTCGTATATTGCGCCATATTTCATCTTTCCCCCCTCAGTGACCCAGTTTTTCCAGTAACAATGTAACCATTTGGTTGCAATTTTTTTAAAGGAAAAGCAACATTTACCCTGGCTGCCCTAGAGTTTTCCCACTCCTCAATTTTTCGTTGATGTGTTTTCCACCAGTGATCTGTTTTTTGTGTGTGTTTGTGTTCATTAAAATAAAAAAATAAACAGATACAACATGTTGTTTTCATACAACATTTTACAAATGGGACTTTCAAATAAAAATGGATTTTCGATATATATATACTCTTACTTACCATCTTACCCCATTTCAAAATTGTTCCTGCCTTATTGGAAAAACTTTTAAAAACCACAAAAGAAAAATAAGAATCAACTAATTCCTGGGTATTAAATTATATTTTATTCGGAATCCTACTTGCAAAATGCATAAACTTTGAAATGGCATATATAGTAACTGCACTATTTCTGAAAAATACAATGGAATTAATGTCAATTGCTTTAAGGGCCAACATTAGGGCATAATTTTCTGGAACCGTATTCAGTGAAACCTTTGAAACTACAATTTAAACTTACTATATTTATCGCTCATCTAGCTCATTTATTATCTTTTCAATCTCTTCCCTTTTTCTTTTGCTTTTAAGCAAACCTCAGTTTAAGTCTACTGATCCTTCATTTGCTCATTTAAGTGATTCCCAACGTTTCTAATGAAACATCCCAAATTGATTCTTCTAACATTTTGTTGGGCTTATTGTTTTTGTCTCTTCACAGAAAAACCGAAAATCTTCATCAACACATCCCTTCAAGGAGCAAACGGACGAACCGAGCCCTTCGACCGTCATCGACGAACCGGTGGAAGATCGTCGAACAGAGGGAAAGCCTTACTTGGTAAAGCGTTCGGAGGAGGTCGGCAGGTAGATAGAAGGGTGTTCCCTCACAAGGAGGATATTTGAAACTGAACGCTTTCCTTCTCCTACAGGTACATTGTTGCCTCGCGAGACCTGAAGGCTAGTGAAACCATCATCGAGGTCCTACCGCTCATCGTGGGTCCATGCGCGGAAAGTGAGCCCGTCTGCTTGGGCTGCCATAGTACGTTTGAGTCCGGCAGCCCGATTTACAAGTGCGTTCTATACGACTGCTGATCGTTGGACAGAAAATTCATCATCCAATGTTTTCCTCGTTCTTTCTTGTTCATTCCAAACAGATGCAAATTCTGCAGATGGCGGATATGTTCCCCTAAGTGTACAGGACTAGGCGTAACCGGGGGAACGCACCGACTTCTAGAATGCATTCCACTGCGGGACAAAGACGTCGGGAGGCTGCTGGACACATCGTCCGCCGCACAGGCTAGGCTGATGTACGAGGCGGTCCTAACCCTGCGGTGTATGCTGCTCAAATCGATCGACCCGGAACGGTACGCACGAGTTCTGGAGATGGATCCGCTTAACGCGGTACGACAACAGATACCGAAGCTGTGGAGCCGCAACCAGAGGGAAATCGTCGGCCGCATCCGGGACGAGTGGAACTTCCAGGAGTTTAGCGAGCAGGAGCTACACACCATCTGCGGGATCATCGAGGTGAACGCGTTCGAGGTAGGCCAGGAGCCGGTCAAGGCGCGCGCCCTCTTCCCCGAGGCGTATCTGCTGATGCACGACTGCACGCCCAACACGGGCCACACGGACGCACCCCGCACGCATCGCCTAACCGTGCGCACACTCCGGGACGTGAAGGCCGGCCAACCACTTACGCTGACCTACGCGTACATACTGCAGGGTACGCTGAAGCGACGCCAGCACCTGAAGGAGGAGAAGTTCTTCTGGTGCAGCTGCGCCCGCTGTGCCGACCCGACGGAACTCGGCACCAACTGCAGTGCCTTGCGATGCGCCAAGTGCCAACGGGGCCATGTTCTTCCGGTGAACCCGCTGGACCAGCAAGCCGACTGGAGATGCCAGCTCTGCTCGCACACGTTGCCCTGCGAAGCGGTCGTACGACTGCTGGAGCAACTATTCCAAGCGCTGGAAGCCATCGACGGGAACGACGTGGACGGTTTCGAGCGGTTCCTGCAAGCGCAGGCTTCCGTACTGCACGACAACCACTACCTGGCGCTGTCGGCCAAGCACTCGCTGTGCGAGCTGTATGGCAAGATCGAGGGATACCTCGTGCCGCAGCTCACCGGCGAACAGCTCAAGCGGAAGGAAACACTGTGCCGCGATCTGCTGGAGGTGGTCGACCAGCTGGAGCCGGGGCTGAGCAGACTGCGAGGTACCATCATGTACGAGCTGCACGTGCCGCTGATGATCGAGGCTGGTCAGCTGCTCCAGTGCGGTCTCATTCAGCGGCCGGAGCTGAGGCGCAGGTTGAAGGAGGTGCAGCGTTTGCTGCGTGAAAGCGAACGCATTTTGGCGCTCGAACCGGAAGGTACGCCGGAGTACGGGATAGCCGAGGCCGCGCGAGAAGCGCTCAAGAATATGGGACCAGTTTAGATAAAGATGACTGAGAACTGAAACGGAAACACAATAAATATTGATATCTAAGTGGCTTGAAGCTTAGGAGGATATTATACTTGAGCTTATCACATGCATTGAGAGTTTATTTTGCATAACAGATTTTGTTAAAAACAAACAGCCGTTGAATAGATTCATCTAAATTAACGGTAAACTGGTTTTTTTTTTAAATTCATGTTATTTAGACTTCTTTCAAAACATGACGTTACTTGTATGTAGCAACCTTGAAACCATGCTTGTTTGTTTACAAATGATTTGACATTAGCAGTGCGATTCTGAAAAAAAAACCGGAAAAAACAGTTGATCCATTTTCTTCTCGTGTTTAGTTCGAAAACAATAAAAAATCCATGGCTCCACCGAAAGTAAGATTGCACAAATCCTCGGGAAAACTGAAATCGATTCCACGCCCTCAACTCAACTCAAACGGATCGTCGCAACAACCCACATCATCAACAGGCGATGCGTCCAATGGTTCAACGTCCGATGCATCGTCGGACGAAACGTTTCGTCAGTTCGAGCTGGAGCTATACTGGTGCATTGAGCAGTTGGAAAAATCGTTGAGCCTGCAGCACGTTCGGGAAAATAAAAAGAAAAGTATGTACAGTCGGGGGAACGTCGCTGCACTGTGGCTGTGTAAATGTTTTATAACATTTTCCAGTGGAAGAAACAACCAAACTTATCTTAAACCTGAAGAGCGCCAACCAGCCGATCATCCGGAAGCGGCAGATCATGAGATCCACCTTCGGGGACTATCGGAGCAAGATGGCCGCAGAGGAGCAGTCGTTAGCGGTCAATCCGGACAGCGTGCGCTTCCAGGATAAGCAGAAGAAAGTCAAGTATCATTTTGTCAAGAAGTCGTCCATCCTCAACGGAAGCAAAGATTTCCGGTTCAACTTTCCCGTGGCTGGCAATAATGGAGCGGGGGACAAAGTGGAAGTGGAAGATACGGAGAAGAAGCAGACCGAAAATACTCCATCACACAGCTGTACGTACGTTCCTTCAGATAACTCGTTTCGTTTTAACTTTGCTGCCACCAGTGAGAAGGATGCATAAAATATAAAAAAAAAGAATGGAAACCATCCACGAATAAAAGACTTAAAAACCTCGATATGCTATACAAATCAGTACATGGAGACGAGAGGCCAATTTTATTTATTATGTGTTTGACGTAGTTATACGTTTACAAGTTATGTATCGATAGAACACTTTTTGAACAAAAATCAACCGAGTGATACCTAGCCGCTATTGAACTTATCCACTAGTTTGTCCAGGTCGACATGGCCCAGGGCGGTACGTGTGGGATTTCACACGCCTGCCATTGCACACATCCAACGCGAGATACCGTAGCAGCACGATAATCGACGGCTAAGCTGGTTGGGGATTAAACAAACCGATGTCGTAAATTTACATTGTTTTAAACTCTACGAGTCTGCCCCTTTCATTTTAGCTTCTTTTTCTGTAAAGATACAAAGTGGGACGTCAACTGAGTGTGCCAAAAGCAAATCAGACCGGGCAAAGTTACCTTTCTTCTCTGCCTCGCGCCTTGCGGCCGCTTCCGCGCGATGCTGTTTGATGATTGCCAGGCGTGCCAGGTCCGCCTTAGCTTGTGCCGTTTTTCCCTCCGCGTGCCGCTTCTGGTAGGCCGCTGCGGCGCGCTGCTTTTCCAGTTCCTCCTTTTCGCGGCGCGTCAGCTGCGGCGCGGCGTCTACCGTTACCTCCTCGACCTTCCGGTGGCTCTTCTTCGCCACACGGTTTGGATTGTCAATCTGAATCACCGACTGCGCCGCGCCCTTGGCCTGATCTTCCTCCGACTCGGAAGAGTCATCCGAATCGCCTTCTTCGCCCCCTTCCTCATCGTCGCCGTCGTCGCTCGATTCCGCTTCTCGCGTCTTGCGCCATTTTTTGTCCTCCTCATCCTTCTTTCGCTGTGCCTCTAGCTCTTCCGGATTTGTGAAGTTACGATTGCGTCCCTTGTGATTAACGTACTTGCCTACAGCAGACAGAAATAAAAGTGGTTCATTGCCCCTTTCATAACTAGGTGGACAGCATCATCTGTATATGCCGCATTCTGCGTTGTTATGCTATCGAGAAAAAAAAACGACACGGTACCTCGCGGCATGATTCAATCGATCGCTTAAGAGTTGGAGGGAGTGGGCCGCACGGCGAATATCACAGCAATTGCAGTGTGGTTTTTGGTAATAATAGCTTTCAGCACGACTGCACGATTCGCGGATATTTTTGCACACCAAAACTCGCTTTGTTTCCGCGGACTTTTCACTACCAAACGTGTCTACGGAGACGAAACGATGCAACAAAAGCAATCGCGAGCTGTCAAATTGACGCATTGCGAGAGAGTGAGAGAAAAACCAGCTGACATTGCCCAAGGTTGCACAGATACGATGCGAGGTCGCTAGGCAATTTAACAATCGGATGCAAAGAATGCAGCATTTTTCACTGCAAAAAATGGAGATTGTTGTCTAGTTATATCAGTTTTTCTATAAAGCATCAAACACTTTAACTGATATATTTCTTCTATTTGTCCAATGTTTACGGTTTCAGTCTTCCGAGAAAAAATATCAAGATCTATACATTTCCGATGTTTTGCGAAATATGATTGTCAAACCTTGTGTTATTATATCGTAAACCGATTTGACATTCGCTTGATCGTCTGCCAAACTAGCGCAGTCTTCGCGGAATTCTCTCTTGTAAACCGATCCTTTGAATTTAGGTTTCTTTAGAATTGTGCGCCCACATGGGATTCTTCTGCTCCCTCCACAAGTTTAATTTGCGTCGCCTTAATCAGTGCAACGATGGAGAACACCATTAAAATCACGCACTTCGAGAATCCTCACCAATTTTGGTTCATACGTCCTCAACCGCGTATTATCAGAAGGGTGATGTTACACTGCCAGTTAGCACTTCACAACTATTGTACCGAGCAATATGAGGCCGAGGAAACCGGGCCCGACGGGTACTACGCACCTACCGCTGGAGAGGCAAGTGTTGGAGTCCGGACACGTTTGAAAATCATCAACGTTACGCATTTTACTTGTTGTTTCTTCTAGATTGTGGCTGTTTACGACCCGGCCAGAGCAAGGTGGACCCGCAACCGTGTGGTGGATGCAACGATTGCTGAAGACGATACGTATCAGGTGTGGTCACTAGACGAGGGTGTGCCAAAGGAGGCCGCCGCCAAACACGTGAAACCGTTACCTAGTAAATTTAAGCACACGCACAACTTCAGTTTGCGGCAAGGGGCGTTGAGGAATATCTGTCCTACATACCATGTAAGTTTGGCCACGGTGATCGTTCATTTTGCACGAGCTGCGCTGTAACACTTGTTTCTCCGTCCATAGCGTTATGATCCAGATGAGGGGCGTGTGTGCAAAACAGCGTCGTGCGAATGGGACAGTAGCATAAACACCGAGCTACTGGTTTTGATACAGAATGCTGAGAAAACATATTTCAAAAGCACATCTACACACACCATCGCTGGGGAGGAGATCGAATTTGGAGATTTGTGGTTCCTAACCAAACACCAGGAACTGATCGGGGCAAGAGATTTTATTTTGAAGGTGCGGGCAAAAATCGTCGATGAGGAGCAGTTTCTGGAATGTAAGTATTTGCATCATCACGAGTTAAAAAATGAAAATCTGCTCACCTCATCTCGCAATGTTTACCCGCTTCTTTTCATTCTTCGCCATTCGTGTTCAGTTATGACCTTAAACCGTCGACTAACGCAGCCGGTACACATTCCAGAACAGGCTGAAGAAAAAGATACCATTGTTACGGTTGAGGCATGTTTGAAGGAGCATTTGGAACTTGATCCTACCACTACCGAATCGTTGCCCACATCAGATTTGATGGACACGACTTCAAATAACCCTTGTATCGGTCTAGAGCAACTTGAGGGCGTCTCCAGTGAGAAGCATGCCGTTAAGCCGGCTTCGGAGGGACCAATGAGCGAGAAACACCCGAGCGCTAACAGTGGATTGCCGGCATTTATAAGCTCTAGGGATAAATTAAAGCAACAGGACGAAGCCAGAGATCTAGGGCCAATCGATCTTGAAGCATTAAAATGCTCCGTCTCTTTGGCACGGTTAACCAGTCGAGCTAAAACTCCCGAGCCGTGTCATCAGGCTGCAGAGCCGATCAACGCTTCGGCAAGAAAACGTGAAACGAGCACGGCTCAGAATAACCCTTGTATCGGTCTAGAGCAACTTGAGTGCGTCTCCAGTGAGAAGCATGCCGTTAAGCCGGCTTTGGAGGAACCAATGAGCGAGAAACACCCGAGCGCTAACAGTGGATTGCCGGCATGCATAAGCTCTAGGGATAAATTAAAGCAACAGGACGAAGCCAGAGAACTAGGGCCAATCGATCTTGAAGCGTTAAAATGCTCCGTCTCTTTGGCACGTTTAACCAGTCGAGCTAAAACTCCCGAGCCGTGTCATCAGGCTGCAGAGCCGATCAACGCTTTGCCAAGAAAACGTGAAACGAACACGACATCAAATAACCCTTGTATCGGTCTAGAGCAACTTGAGGGCGTCTCCAGTGAGAAGCATGCCGTTAAGCCGGCTTCGGAGGGACCAATGAGCGAGAAACACCCGAGCGCCAACAGTGCATTGCCGGTATGCATAAGCTCTAGGGATAAATTAAAGCAACAGGACGAAGCCAGAGAACTAGGGCCAATCGATCTTGAAGCATTAAAATGCTCCGTCTCTTTGGCACGTTTAACCAGTTGTGCCAAAACCCCCCAGCCGTGTCATCAGGCTGCAGAGCCGATCAACGCTTTGCCAAGAAAACGTGAAACGAACACGGCCCAGAATAAGCCTTGTATTGGTCTAGAGCAACGTGAGTGCGTCTCCAGTGAGAAGCATGCCGTAAAGCCGGCTTCGGAGGGACCAATGAGCGAGAAACACCCGAGCGCCAACAGTGCATTGCCGGCATGCATAAGCTCTAGGGATAAATTAAAGCAACAGAACGAAGCCAGAGAACTAGGGCCAATCGATCTTGAAGCGTTAAAATGCTCCGTCTCTTTGGCACGTTTAACCAGTCGAGCTAAAACCACCGAGCCGTCTCATCAGGCTGCAGAGCCGATCAACGCTTTGCCAAGAAAACGTGAAACGAATACGTCTCAGAATAACCCTTGTATCGGTCTAGAGCAACTTGAGTGCGTCTCCAGTGAGAAGCATGCCGTAAAGCCGGTTTCGGAGGGACCAATGAGCGAGAAACACCCGAGCGCCAACAGTGCATTGCCGGCATGCATAAGCTCTAGGGATAAATTAAAGCAACAGAACGAAGCCAGAGAACTAGGGCCAATCGATCTTGAAGCGTTAAAATGCTCCGTCTCTTCGGCACGTTTAACCAGTTGTGCCAAAACCCCCGAGCCGTGTCATCAGGCTGCAGAGCCGATCAACGCTTTGCAAAGAAAACTTACGCGTTTGAATCGGGACAGGAGCAATAACAGAAAACCCGCCGCAGTAACCTCGAGTAGGGTCGAGGCGCTGGCAGCTGAATCGACACTCGGCACACCAAGCTCGGAGACGAACGAACAGATTCCCTCGACGTCGGAAGCTGCGATTGGTGGCAGCGTAGATCTAGCGGCGGCCGGCAGCAAACCATTCCCCGTGCCTATTCATCCACCTGGGAACACAGGAGAAGTTAAACAATTTTTTAATGAGGAGCAATGGTGAGTTTTTTGACAAATGACAAATTTTAAATGCAAAAAAAAAAGTCCGATAGCTAACGAAAGCTCTTCAAACCGAATTAAACCCCCCGGTTCGCAGCGTGCTGTCCCACCTTCGGCACCATCGGGTCCTGGTGCATGGCTACACCGCGCTGAAACCGATCGTCTCCATCACCACGGCCAACTTTTGCCAGAGCGTCCACCAGGCGCTGGCGCACTTTGGCATACGGATGGTGTACCGGCTGCAGGCGTACTCGTGGCCTCACATCATGCGGGGAAATTCGCTGGTGTGCGTAAACTCTGCCGGAACCGGGAAAACATTCGCCTACCTGCCCGCCGTTTGTTCGTTGATCAAGGTAAACACCTCCTCCACCGTCCCCCGCCGGCCGGCATGGGCGAAGGCAAGCAGTAACGTTATCGAATTTCGTTCCAACAGATGCACATTGAAGACCGGTGGGTGTTGCCGGATGCCGGCCCGATCGGCATCATCGTTTGCACCTCGTCAATGGAGGTACAACGAGTTGGCTTCCTCTGCCGCAGGATGCTCAATTCGGTGGCGGAAAAGCAAATGTCGGTGCTGGAGTGCTACGGTATCCGCTTGGTGTATCAAGTTTGCGTAAGTATTCCGAGAGTGATAGCGGGTGGTATATTATCCTTAACTTTTGCCTCGTTCTTGACCATTGCTTTTCCCCTTCCCCTTCTCTCTCTCTCATGCAGAATAAACTGTTGGGCGGCTGCGCCATTCTGGTGACGACCGCTCCCGCCTATCGCCGGCTGTACGAAGCCATGCCGGAAGCGTTCGTGCGCAAGCGCCTAGCAGTGGTGGTGATCGACAACGTCGAACAGATGCTGCAGCATTTCGGGCCCGACCTGCAGCTGCTGTGCAAAAACTGTGACAAGCCCGACCTGCAAATGATCGTCACGGCCGGCCACTGGGATCCGACGCTGCGCGGCTTCCTGTTGCGCTACAGCAACATGATCGCGCTGATCGGTGCGTACCTGGAGGCGGCTGTCTACGCCCAGGTGCAGTTTCGGCTGCGGTTGCGGCGCAATGACGACAGCAAACAGCACGAGCTGGTCCGGTACATCCGCAAGCACGACTACCGCACCCAGCGCACGATCGTGTTCTGCAGCACAGCCGACGATGTGGCCCGGGTCGTGGAGACACTCCGGCAGCACTCGATCCATCATCTGGTGTGCAGCGCCAGCACGATCGTCCAGCAGCACGACGGCTTCCGCCACTGGGACGACATGCTGCCGGGCGATATCCAGGTGCTCGTCTGCCTCGACGAGGTGTTCGGCGATCTGCGCATCTCGAAGGCGCAGCACATCGTGCACTACTCGCTGCCGGACTCGTGGACGTGCTTCACCCGGCGCTTTGCGACGTCGTTCGATTATTTCGAGTTCCCGGAGCGGAAGCGCGCGGGCGGCGACCAGCAGCCGCCGGCTCGCCCCTCCACGTTGGTGCTGGTGGACGAGAACAACAACCAGCAGCTACCGAGACTGATCGACTTCCTGGAGCTGCATCACGTGGAGTTCCCCGCGGAGTTGTCCGCATTGGCACAGGTCCGTCTCGAATACTGTCGGCGTTTTAAATAACAAAATTTCAATCATCCAATTTTTCGAACCCGGGTTTCTTTCCTTTGCAGAACATTCGCAACGCCATCGAGTACGGGCGGGTCAACAATGGGAGGGCCGCGTGCGCGTTGTGTCCGCAGCTGCTAGCGCGGGGGTACTGCCGCGGCATCCGGTCGTGCGCCTACCGGCACGCCCTCATGGAGTTCGATTTGGGCTCCGAGGACAGCCTGCCTGCGTGCGGTGCTTTTGTTCGGCTTAACATATGCCACGTATTCTCCCCGGTGCACTTTTCGGCCCGCCTGGAGGCGCAACGGGTAGGGTACGCCGCCGCCAGCTGGACGCCACTGTTCAATCCCAACGAGTTCTTCCTGCACGACATGCGGCTGCAGGCGCACTTTGCCAACCCGGCACGCCACCAGCTGTACGGGAAGGAGGTGCTGCCGAACGATCTGTGTGCGCTGTTCCACGATCGGAACTACTGGCGCTGCCGGATCGTCCATTTCGAGGCGGATGGGTACGTGATTTTCGCGGACCTTCGATGCGACTCGGTGTGATGTGTGGTTTAACCTCACATTGCTTTTTTTTTCTTTGTTTGTCTCAAATGCTTTTTTTTTGTCTTTTAGTGATTCCACCACCATCGGTGACGTGCAGCTGAAGCTCATCGACACGGGGCGGATGGTGAACACCAAGTCGACCAATCTGCTGTCCCTGCCCGATCAGTTCCACGCCCTGCCCGGTCAGGCGATCGAGGTGCGCATTGCGGGCGTCGTGCCCCACGACCTGGAGGATGAATGGGACCAGGACTCGACCAAGCACGTGCAGCGGTGGATCGACGATTACGTGCAGCAGCCGCACCATTACGTGCAGGGGAAGGTTCTGCTCGCACTGCGCGACACGATCTGGATCGACGAGCTAATGCTGACCGAGCAGCTGGACAGCGTGAAGACGACAGTGGTTTCGACGAAGATTAAGTCCTCCATCGTGTCCAAGCAGTTCGGTGTCTACGATACGGAATCGTTCGCACGGATCCAGCAGATGGTGCAAAAGTTTGAAGCCGCACCTGCCTTTGTGCTGCCGGAGTCGGAAAAACAACGGCTTGCAAACATGCCGACACAACCGGACACGATGAATACCTCCTCCTCTTCCTCCTCGGCCGAAAGTGGCCCGGGGGCGCAGATCAACGAGCTGGCACCCGAACCCGGTTCAGTGGCCATTGTGCGTGATGCCATTTCCCCCAATATCTTAGAATCACTACCGACAACCCCGGACCGTCAGACACCGTTGGCAGGTGAACATTCGAAGCGCAACAGCAATAGCATCTCCTCGACCAGCTCGTTCGAAATTCTATCACCAACCCGGGACAAAGAGAAAGAGGAGGAGTACCGATTTGAGGCGTTGGAAAAGGGCAAACAGTACAATGTCGTAATCGGACAATACTTTGCACCGGACCTGTTTTATGTGTACCAAATCGATACGTAAGTGTAGTCCTACGCATTTGTTTTACCCTTCTATTGTTTTCGATTGACGTTTGACTTTTTTTTTTTGTATTGCCCACCCGTTCCATTCCAGGATGATCCCGATTCACGAGGAAATTACGGCGTACACGGCCAATGCCAGCAACATTAAGCCACTGGCGCACCTACAGGTCGGAGGGTACTGCTTGTTCGACTTCGAGGAAACCTACCGTCGGGGCAGGATAGTGGAAGTGAGCGAAAAGGCGACGGTCAAGGTGTTCCTGTTGGATTTCGGCGGCACAATCCTGTCCTATCCGGAGTCGCTGATCGAAATACCAAACCATCTGCTGCGAGATTACCCGTTTGCTGTGAGTATTGCTACCGCCCTACTCCTCCTCCATTGGTGCTAATGGACACATTCAATTTTGTACGCAGGCCATCGAAGCCAAGCTGGGGCTCATTGAACCGCTGGAGGGCAGCAGTACTTGGACCGCGGCGGCAGGTGACGCAATCTACGATGACGTGCTGGGGAAGTACAACGAGCGCGGAATGGTTGCGCACGTCTTGCAAACGCTCGGTCCGCGACCTGAGGCTGATGCTGCGGCGCACCAGTCCGTAGAAGGATGCCATCGGTACGAGCTGCTGCTGGCCGATCCCGACTCTTCCGATGTGTACTCGATCGTCAGTGAGCTGGCGCAGAGCCAGCTGGCCATGATGCACTGGGAGAAACAAGACCCCGGCACCGACGTCGACGACGAAGAGGAGGACGGTTCTTTCGTGCAGCTGGACTTTACCCACGATGAGCTGAGGTCTATTCTATGCAATATCACCAAGGAACAGCCTGCTGCCGTTTCGGCCGCTGCTGCTGCTGCTGCTGCCGCCGCCGCCGTTGAACCAAATAAAGACACACCGGTGGCATCCGGTAGTGGTAGCTCGAGCCAGCGCAAGCCAGCGAAGAACAAATCCACCGACACAACAAACGCTAGCGCCGGGCGTGAACGAGCAAAGTCGTCCACAGAAGTGCCAGCGACGAAGGCACTTCCCCGGCTGCAGTGCGACTTTCGCATGCCGCAGACCGTATGGTGGCAAGCTGACGGCTTCATCATGCTGTACGTCTCCGCACCGGACGTGGTCGACTACCGGCTGGTGGTGAACATGCGATCGGTGCTCCTGCAATTCTTCCGGAACGACCAGCCGTATGCGATGGCGCTCAATCTGTTCGGGCCGATCGATCCGGAGCACACGGTACACGAGGTTCGCGGGCTGTGTATCGTGATACGCCTTGCAAGGCTCCCGGGCTCGACCTGGCGCTGGCCCTACCTGCTCAACGTCAACGTCAAGTTTCCGTGGCTGAAACAGGCGATCGACCCGCCGCGGTACCGACGCACCGGCTCGGACTCGTCGGACGAATGGTCCGCGTCCGGGTCCGAATCGTTCGACGAGTCGCAGGAGATTAAGTGGAGCGATTTGCTACCGACACGGCTGGACGATATGTTCGATTTTCGTTCGAACAGCTCCGAGGATGAGGAGAACGATGACCTGGGCCTTCTGCCCGAGGGCGCGATGGAGGACGAACTATTTTACCACCGATGAAATTTACTGACAACGGATGAGGATGAACGTACAATTGGCGACGAACGGATGAACTTACTTTTAAGGAACAATGTGAATAAATAATTACAATAGAAAATACCTTTAGTACATGTTTATTGTAGAAAAATAGTTTTTCTTCATATCATACATAAGTAATGGCAAATAACACATTTTAAATCTGGTGCATGAACAAACACTCATCTTTTTGTCGAATCTTTGCTTACACCCTAAATCCTCTTCCCTACAATTATATATCGTTCAATGGCCGCTCATGACGGAGAAACTCAAAACATTTTCCAGCCGAAGAGCGCAGATCACAAAAGAGGCGTCAAATATACGCCGTTTTTTTGGGGTTTTTTTTTTTTGGTTTAAACTAAATTTAACAGTTGATAATTGTTCTTGTTCCCCTATCAAATGAAGCCAAAATATTGATATAACGAAAGTACTACGCAACTGTGAGCCCTTCCTTGATCGTTCGAGTTTAGGACCGTTGAGAATCTGTGTGGATCTCGCTGATGCTCTTAGTATCAAGCGGTCAGCAAATCAGAAAGTAACTGCTAGACGACTAGAGTTCGTCCTGTGAAGCTGAATAGATGACGGATGCAGTGTTACGGAAGCTGTACGATGTAGCTGTACAAAAAAACATCACGGAACATACCGTGAAGAACGAAAATGATGAAAATAAAGAGAAAAAAGGTGTGTAATGCTTCTGCCGTTTTGCATGGTTCTAGGGGTAGAAGTGCTGACCGATATAAATCGATCGAAAACAGCCACACGGTAAGCTTGCAAATCTGTCAACATCACCGGCCACTGAAATAAAATAAAAATTGAATATCTGACCACAACGAAATCTATCGCGCAGATACAAACGTCCGAAACAAACGGCCCCAAACCTCCCGTGGTGATTTATCTCCGAGGGAGTTTCGGGAGGCAAAGTCTCGAGATCAAGAGAACGTTGAAAATAAGCGTCAAAAACGACAGCATACAAGAGATGCAGTTGAGCAACCGCAACCGCAGCTGAACATTGGACACATTTTTGGACTGAAATAGTAAATTTTGAGTCATCTCCATAAGTTCTACGTCAAACAGGATCAAACTAACCATTTGTACATTTGAAAAAAGGCTGTCACGTAAATGCCAATCTTTCATTAGCAAACGCCACGCTATAGGACGATCAATGAATGCTCCTCCAGCTGTAGTACCAAATGCAGGGTATGCACGTATACTAGGTCAATGTGTAACTCAAAAAAAACTATTAAAATGGTCTGTACTTACTACTAAATCCGCCAAGAACGGTCAAACTTTAAACATCAATCCATACCGAGCAGCTTCTTGTACTGCTCCATAAGCTCGGTCTCCTCCGCGAGTGCTAAATCCAGATGCGAATCGGAAGACGTCTGAATGTCCTTGGAGAAGCTCTTGAACAGGATGTCCAGCATTTCCTTTTTGCGCCGTTTTTCCTCCTGCTGAAGAGGTGTTTTCTTATTCGATGGACACTTGCTAGTCGTGGCCATCGCCGTTTCGGAGGACGTGTCGGTGGTATTAGATGCAGCTGCACGATTGAGATCGCTTTGGCCGACCAGTTCCAGCGATTGCCTCAGCAGGTCACTGTAATCGCGGCCGTTCGCGACGTTGGCGAGAAGAAATTCCGCTGCCTGGTCGTAGTTGTTGGCCGTTGTTTTCAGGGCCACTTGGGCCACCTCCACCGGAAACCCAAGGGCGACCAGCTGCTGCTGTAGCTTCTCGTCCACGACAATCGAGCGCAGCAGATCTTTCTGTAGCTCGTTCCGGTTGTTTACCAGCTCGTTCAGAGCCCCGTTGATATCGTTGTTGCTTCTTTTCAGGGCCAGTGCGGCCAGCTCCTCCTGGTAGCCCATCTCCGTCAGTTGATCTACGTACTCGAGCTTAATGCGCTGCTGTTCGTCCGAGCCGAACACATCGTGACCGATAGTCTTGTAGAGCCGTCGCTCCCGCTTGGACCGGGCTTCGTTCGCTTCGAGCGTTTGGCGCCGGTTGTGAATCAGCTCAATTGCTGCCTCGACATTGTTCGAACAGGCACGGAGCGCGATCCGCGACTCCTTCAGCGAAAACCCACACTCCAGCAGCCGGGTTAGGCAACCGTCATCGATGCGCAGTGTCAGCAGCTCCGTTTCGACCACACGGAACATTGTTCGCGCATCGTCACGCTTGTTCTGATGAAAGAACAGTATGGCCTTTAGCAGATGCAATCGCACCAGCAGAGCCTTCTCACTCGATTGATGCCCTTTTATAGCTGTGACACGCTTCATGTTTTCGCCGTAGCTTTGGCGGAACTTCTGTTCGCATAGCTGCAATCGCTGTTCGGCATCGGGCAACTGGTTTAGATTCTAGCGAAAACATTAAGTAAATTTTTTTTAAATATATGTACATATGCAACCCCCGCTTTTCACACGCTTCTCCGAGGCATGGCGCATCCTACCTTCAGGCACAAGTAGCACCAAACAATATCCAAGTTGAGCAGGGCGTAATTATCCACCACGTTCAGGAGCTGGGAATTGCATGAGCGGAAGTCACTGTCCGCTTCCAGGAAAAGCAGTAGCGCCTCCTCGTGTTTGTCTTCCTTCATAACCGCTTTGCCTTTTTCGTACAGTGTCAGTGCCATCAGTAGCGCTTTCTTTTCGTTGGTAGGTAAAAAGATTGCATTTCCCGCCTGGTCTTCAAGCTACCGGAGGAAATGAAGACAATATAATATCCTCTTACCGAAATGACATGCCTACTAAAGGCAAACTTACGCTGAGGAAATTCGCGCTGTCATTTTCGTTGATCAGTACTTCAGCGTCTGCTCGGATTTTATGCACACGATCGTAGGTTGTACACTCGCGTTTTGCTTCCTCTTCGCACTGGCTCATCACCAAGGCCATCACGATGGCACCGTTTGTGAGCTTTTGCTCCTGCAGTGAACGTCTGCTGTCCACAATTTTCCCCGAGCAGACCAGCTTTATCCTGAATTTCGAACCACCGAGAGAGAAATTAATGTTGCATAAGTTCGTCCATGTTCTGCTGGCAGCCATATGCCGTGATTCGTGAATGGGCCGCTGCTATACTCACTTCCTGCAATCGACGGACAGCCGTTGACCGATCTTCTCACACAGATCACCGCCCGTTTCCGTTACAGGCATCTTCAGGTCGAACGTTCGGTTTACACCCGCTTGCGTCGGTGCCCGTACCTTCACCGTGGCCACGCCGGTCTTCTGGAATTCGTCTTTCGCCTGCAGTTTTTCGAGTGCGTGCAGCTGCAACGATTGGAGCAACTGCACGCACCGCTCGGATGGCAGATTCATTTCCTGCCCGAGTGTTTCGGCCAGCTTGCCCAATTGCGCCTCATTCGCCTTGCGCTCGGCCGTGAGGAACGGCGTTTCCCATAGTTTGATTTTGCGCTCGTTCAACTTGGCACGTATTTGAATCAGAAAGTTCTCATCGTCGAGCTCAGCAGGAGTCATATTCTGCAAAAATATTATTAGTTTGTCAAACGTATCGGAGCCATTTCGGTTGGGAACAGTACTGCGTAGAATACTTACACCAGTGGACTCTTAGCAATTCGCAACCGAAATCTTGGAACAAAACTGAACACAACGCGCACAAAGGAAGTTCTGAGAAATTTCGTACGTATACGAAGAACATGTATCTTCGCACATTACTTCTAGACTTTACGAGGTTCAAGGCGAGAATGATTCTGTTGTTTATTTTATGTATTTATGAGTCAGTTCCAGTTTGCAAGTAGTGTTGGGTGCCTTTAGAACAAAGTGCTTATGAAGAGAGGTGATGTCATCCTGAATAAATCGCCTTAATTCGATTAGAAAAATAAACGAAATTTATGACAATCGGGGGCACATGATGTTTTGGTTTTCTTTATGCTGGTTGTTTCATAAAACCAAACTACAATGAACACAACACTTCTGAAAATTGATTAGTAATTTCCTTTGAGCAATTCCTTCAATTCTGGTAATCAAATAGATTGCCAAAGATCGTTTTTTTTTTTTAACCTTAAGGTAGTAAACAAACATTACCCCCCAATTGTCAAAAAACCCAATTAATATGGCTGCCACGGGAAGCTCTTGACATCACCTCTCTACAGAAGCACTTTGATTCAGAATTCCGTGCAACTGGGTTTTTGTAGACAGGGGACCGATTAAAACGGACTTAAATATTTAAAAAGAGCGAGTATGTCAAAGGTTGAACCCAGCGAAACGCGTTCCCAGAGTCTTTTTCATTCGAAAAAGAACCCAGATTCAAATTGCTCCTAAAAAAAGTTAGTACTCATCACTACTCCTATTCTTTTAAATTCTTTTGACTACTGACGTAGTAAAAATCCATTTTATCGATTTGAAAATCAGCCGGGTTGCCTTGCGAATCGTGTTCCTCAATTTTTTAAGTGAAGTAAGTTAATTAAAAAAAAAAGTAAACTGCAGTTCTTTACGATCAAGAGTCGCAGAGCCCAGTTTCGGTGCGAGTATAGTGCGCATCGTTGTTTCCGGTTGAATAGATGAAAAGAAGTGCTTAAACATACACGTTCGCGTACCGGAGGTACACCCTTTAAAGCTACAGGTTGCCCTTACAAACTTACCCGTGGGCGTGTGAAACTTCAAAACCGTAAGCAGGATGCGTTAAAAGATGCCCTTAAACATGAATTTGCCGGATTCGGACCTAACCGAAATGGCCCTACAGATAATGGGCTATCAGATGTACGACCAGAATGGCACTCCGACCGATTCTTTTTCCCAAGTGATGCAGCCACGCACATTGGCGGATACATTGCAAACCGGTGTGGCGGCCGCCAATAAAGATCTGCCCGCGTGCAGCAATCGCGACACTCAGAGGGACGAGAAGAAGTTTATGGCCGAGTTCGGTATATTGGACGAAGCCACCGTGCTGGAGAAACCCGACCAGTACGTCGAGGGACAAATGGCGTCGTTATTGGAGCAGCTGGAGGCGCGCATATTGCGGACGAAGACAATGAAGCGCTCCAAGAATAAGGCGAACGCATTGCGAGAAAAGAACGCACAGGCGAACGAAAAAGAAATTGCCTGCTTTTGCAACAACCTCCAGCAGCTCTTTAAGGCAGCTAAATGGGCGCGAAAAGCAGAAATCGGTGACACCTGGTCCCAAGCTGGTAAGTGACAATGCGATCGGCTTAGCGCCCGTTTATTGTGGTTTGATGTTTTAAAAACATGTGTTTGTATTCCAAACTCGCAGACCAGGCAAAACGTAAAGCCCATGAAGCCAAGCTGGTTGAGCAAATCGAAGAGTTCAACATGCTTCTTGAACTGCTAAAAATAATCCTCGACGAAATTCCCGACGACTGGCGCGAGCTGGACAAAATATGGCAGCTGTTGAAGAAGTCGATAGATATGATTTAGTCCATTGAATACATCATGCGAGTCAAAGCATTCTACTTATGAACGAAATGTGTGCCTAGACACATATCACATTCGATCACCTAAAGTTCAATAAATGAATATCAATGTCCACCGTACAGGTCGTATGAATGCAAATAGCTCGACACTCGTAGGAAAGGACCCTTTCCATTTCCATTCACAGGTGAATATTGTTTTGAAATAGGATGAATTGTATGCAACTAGCTTTTACCGCGGTTTCGCTCAGGAAAAGTGAGTTTTTTTTTTCAAAAAAAGTTTTGATTGAATGATTTTTTTCTATAAAAGTTTAATTACCTTTTCACACATTTTCCCTCTAATTCGCGGAGCAAATTCCCTGAAAACTTAAAAGACTCTTCTTCCCAACGGACACAAATCTAGGACGGCTAAGTCTTCGATAGCTCATCGATACTCTCATCGTATTTAAAATTTCCATCAGCAGCACTCGGGACTTCTGATGCCCACAGTACGAATTTCTAAGTGCAGTAAGAATTTCTAAAATAAACATTTTTGTTTCAATTTAAGCCGTGTTTACATTCATGCTAAACCAGCGCAACTGTTGTGAAACGAATGTGAACGAGGTTCGTGCAACTTGGTTGCACAAAATCGGGAATACACAATGATCATCGTTAGTGGAAATACGTTGAGAGTATCGTTCAGCTATCGAACACTAGAGCCATCCTCGATTTGTGTTCTTTGGGTTGAGTAGGAACGATCCTTTTTTCGTGCAACCTGAGTTGCACAAATTTTGTTTGTACGAACGCGACTGTACAGACATATAAGGGTTAAAAAAGCGAATCGTTCGAAACAATCTCCGAGCTTGGCAGTTCTGCTGTCAAATCGTCTGCGTTCCAGTGTTGCCAGACGTCACAAAACGAGTAATCCGGTTTCATTGTCGCCACACAAACAAAACCAACTTCGTTTTCGCTCCTTTTGTACGCAGCCGACAAATTTACCAATTTTGTCGATGTAATGTAATGTTCTAGCAGGCTGACACCAGTGTGAATTTTTTTTTAACAATTGCCAGTGAGTAGCTGATTGATTGTTTTTGTCCGTACCGCACGGCATCAGCTGATTTTGTGCTTGAATATGGTTCGGGTTGCTGTCTGTGATATTTGTAGGTTCGTGCAACGTGTGTGCATGCAAGGGAAATAATAGCGGGTCAGCGTTGGTACACGCGGTCAGCAATTCTTTCGTAGTGCTCTCGGGCAGTTGGTGTACACGTTTTCAAGATGACTGAGAAGGACGCGCTCGCGGAAGCCATCACCACACAAGGGGATGTCGTGCGGAAGCTGAAATCGGCAGCGAAACCGGACAAAGCGAAGGTAACTAATCCGAAGGATGGTTGGTTAGGAAAAGTGTCCACCTCCTGCCTGGATAGCACGCCCTCTTCTCGGGAAATAATCCCACGAAGCGAAAGGATTCTCTTTCTGCTGCACTGTGTATCGCGTGCTTGCATTTTGCAACCTTATTTAGCCCGGAAATGCCAATCCGTGCCTTTGATCGTGACAGACGTGATGAGATTTCGTCATCCTTAACCGAAGCCAGAATTGTTCGGTTCATTCAATGCTTTTTACCATAGCAAACATAGTAGACAAAGCTTTTTCCGTGCAACCACCGGTGCTGGTAAACTGGGCGGTGGAAAATCACCCATTTTCATGCAGTCTTTCGCTTTCTTTTTCGTTTCATTTTAACTCGGCCATTCGCTCATGCTCGCCATGTCCGATCAGGGTGGGAACCGCAATGTATGCTGCTGCTGACGCAGTGATGAAAGCTACCGTTTTGGTGCCGTTCAGTTGTACTTAGTTCCGGTTGCTCAGTTAACACTGACACAAAGTGAAAGGAAAAGATTAAACAAAAAAAGAAAAACATTGCAGCAGGCATTGATTGCCACCAGCAGCCAAGAATTGCAATTGCAAAACAATCGATTATACAATGCTAGTGCCGCTTCGGCGCTGCGTGGCGAATCCAGCCAATGTAAGGCGCTGGCATCGAACGTTTGCTTCCTTTGCTACAGCCGGTCTCGACACGCTGACGCAGGGCGCTCACGACAAACCGATGGACAGGCAGGAGCAGCTCGCAAAGGTCGCGAAAGGATTTGAATGTTGGATGACCGCTTACGAATGTATTTTTGATTCGCTTTTCACCATTACAGATCAATGAGGAGGTGCAGAAGTTGGTTGCGCTTAAAGAGAAGCTGAAGCAGCTGCAGCCCGCAGACGGCGGCAATGGCGCGGGCGTTGGCAGTGCGCCCGCACCCGTCGAGCCGGGCAACCGCAATTTGTCGCTCAAGACGGCGAAGGGCACGCGCGACTATGGACCGGAAGCGATGGCGCTGCGGCAGCGCGTGCTCGACCAGGTGGTCCGTGTGTTTCGCAAGCACGGCGCCGAAACGATCGACACGCCCGTGTTCGAGCTGAAGGAGGTGCTGACCGGCAAGTACGGCGAAGATTCGAAGCTCATCTACGACCTGAAGGATCAGGGCGGCGAAATACTGGCGCTGCGCTACGATCTGACGGTCCCGTTCGCCCGGTACGTCGGCATGGGCAACGTGTTCAACATCAAGCGCTACCACATCGCGAAGGTGTACCGGCGGGACAATCCGCAGATCACGCGCGGCCGCTACCGGGAGTTCTACCAGTGCGATTTCGACATCGCCGGCACGTACGATCCGATGCTGCCCGATGCCGAGTGCGTGAAGGTCGTCGCCGAGATCCTGACCGAGCTGGGCGTCGGTGAGTTCGTGGTGAAGCTCAATCACCGCAAGCTGCTGGATGGCATGTTCGAGGCGTGCGGCGTGCCAGCGGACAAGTTCCGGACCGCGTGCTCCTCGGTGGACAAGCTCGACAAGACGCCCTGGGACGAGGTGCGGCGCGAGATGATCGACGAGAAGGGCCTGGACGAGGCGACGGTCGACCGGATCGGCGAGTACGTGCGGCTGAACGGCGGGGTGGCGTTAGTCGATCGGTTGGCACAGGACGAGCAGCTGGGGCGCATCAAGAGCGCGATGGAAGGGCTGGAGGATATGCGGTTGCTGTTGCAGTACTGCCAGATCCTGCAGGTCGCCGATCGCGTCTCGTTCGATCTGAGCCTGGCCCGTGGGCTCGACTACTACACCGGCGTGATCTACGAGGCGGTGCTGCAGGGCACGGACGCTGGCGACGAGATTGCCGTCGGCTCGGTGGCTGGCGGCGGCCGGTACGACAACCTGGTCGGTATGTTCAACCCGAAGCGCAAGCAGGTGCCGTGCGTCGGCGTGTCGATCGGGGTGGAGCGAATTTTCTCCATCCTCGAAGCGAAGGCGGCCGGCAAGACGCGCACCAACGAGACGGAAGTGTACGTCGCCTCGGCCCACAAGGGGCTGCATCTGAAGCGGATGGAAATCCTCAACAAGCTGTGGTCGGCCGGTATTAAGGTAAGTTGCTTACATCTGCTGCTGCGTGACTGCCCATCTAACCTGTGCCCTTTGCTCCGTTTCCCCACAGGCGGAACACTCGTACAAGCTTAATCCGAAGCTACTAGCCCAGCTGCAGCACTGCGAGGAGCACCAGATCCCGTTCGCCATCGTGCTTGGCGACGGCGAACTGTCGCGCGGTGTGGTCAAGCTAAGGGAAATCGTCAGCCGCAAGGAGGAGGAAGTAGCGCTGGATGCATTGGTGGACGAGATCCGGAAGCGGCTTGTGGTCTAATCTTTACCGCGCCGTCCAAATAGCTTTGCTCCTTGTCCTCATTACTTCTCCTGCCTAAACTGCCGGCCTGCTGCAGCTTCTTATCACCACATACATAAGATTGTATTTATTTTTGGTATAGCACCTTCTTTACGATAAAAAAATATATAACGAACAATATATCTCCGACGATTGGTTTAAAAGTTATTCGCATGACACCAGCCATTTGCATGCGAATGCCGAATATTGGATATTTAGCTTTACTTTATTTCAATGGTGAATCATTTTTATTGATTTTGAAGAACCACTTTCAAAGTCTAGGATTGAATTTTGTTCGTTCGCTAAAAGTGATCTGAAAGATATTCGCATGCAAGCTTATTTCTAATGAAAACCAAGGTGTATAGACAAGTGGGGTGTACAACTTGCGCGCCAGGTTGCGTAAAAGCGCAACGGCATAAACATTTTAAAAGGCACACCGGAAGCATTCCAAGCATTGCTCGACGGTTTATCGCGCCGTTCAGGAGCGCCGGATGAGGTACGTATACTGAGATTTTTAAACATTTCAGTTTTATGGTTTTAAAACGTGCCAAGGGCCAAAGAGCAGGGAGGCGAACACCTGTGGCTCATCTTTCTCAACTCGAACGTTCGGGATTTTCCTGTGCCAATACAACCGATCCGCGGAGCAGTCGAACTAATCGGATAACCGGTCGATTATAGTGCGAGTCAATTTTATCACGCGTCGGCCAATAATTAAACAGAAAACCGTTCTGTTTTCGTGTATTCCATTGAGGGACAGCGCGGGTTTCCCGCGTTATCGAAAGGTGGCGTTATCAGGGAGCCACGGTAAAATTTTATCAAATTTATCCACATCGGATTTCTTCGCCACAAGTTGGCGAAATTGCGGGTCGAAAAAGTTATCATCGAAACGGTTGTCTTATCAGATCATACACGAATAGAGTCAGGGCTTCGCGCTCCCCGGCAGTTGGGGCAGGTGCGGCCACCGGGCCTGCTAGTTTGTCGCCAACCATCGGAAGAGTAAGCATTACTTGACGCCGGTGCTAGCACCGTTTCTTTGCGCCTTTGCGCACAGTGCTGGGTGCGTGCAGGGCCAGTCTAACCTCCTCTCAGTGTTTCTCCTGGCAGAAAGGATCTAATTGAATCGCTTTGCTAACGAGTATCGAATCGTCTTCTTTGTGGTCGTGAAAAAAGAAAACCGTCGGGGAAACGATAATTTGAGGCCAAAAGTCAGTGTCAGTATCAGTGTTGTACTACCGTGTTCACTTTAGTCTCACGCTCAACGATCGAGTTTATCACAGACCAAAAAAAAAAAAAAATTCAGAAGAAGATAAAAAGAAAGTGTTCCAGTGTTCTCGCACAAACGTGTAACCTCCTCCTCCAGACGGGCACGATGGCAATTTTAACGGCACAAACCGCGAGCGCCACCGCGACCACCCTCACCCAACCGTCCGGCACATCCGGCTGGGGCAAGTTCACGCTGCTGCTGTGGAAGAACTTTCTGCTGCACTGGCGGAGCAAAATTTCCAGCCTGATCGAAATCTTCATCCCGCCCCTGTTCATGCTGCTCATGGTGGGATTGCGCAGTTTGACGGAAATCGAATACATTCCCCACGTATCGGTCTACCAGCCGCTGGATATCGCAAACTTTACCGCTATCAGGTGAGACACGGATTAACGCCCGGCGGGGCGGCTCGAAGATATCCACCCCTCTGCGTCTACCTGGGCTTGTGGTTTTATCGGGCTACCGCAGGAAAACACTACCGGGGAGTGAAAAACAAATGAGAGAGGGTTGATGAAGGGAGAAACAAAAAACCGATACCGTCATCTAGCTTAATTAGCACAGGATAAGGAAGTGCGCTTGAGTATGGGGATAGAGCGGATTCTATTGTATTGTATCGTCCGGATATATTTTCGGATATTATTGAGTCACCAAAGAAACTGGGTAATGTTACGCCACAAATATATCGTTTCTTCACATTTGTACACTATAAAAAAATGCTTCGTTAAAACAATTAAAAATCAATCAACAAGATTGTTTCATCCATTCCTCCATAAAATAAGTAAAATATCTTGTAGCAAAGTTAGTCAATTCGTCAAGCGATTGCGATTTTACGATACACTGCAGTTACAGTCGACAGCAAGCTAAATGGAGTAGTGAAAATTTTGAATGTTCGCATCCCCAGATCTTTAGCACAAACGATTACTGGTTGTTTAACCTATACGGTACTGTTGAATAACTCTTCCACCATGTGAGTTTGTCGGTTAATTTATCAGTTTTGCGAAGGTAATACAGTTCGAAACAAATAAATGCAACTCAACGTTCGCACACCATCGTTAATGATAAATTACAATGATAAACATTTGTAACACAACACCTTTCACATTTAAAAACAATAAGGAAAACATATGCTTAATTGAACAAATAAGCCGAAAAATGACTGTGCACATCACTGTGATTTGACCTGAGTTGAACCATCGAAGAATTTCTTTTGCACTAAGAAATTTAGATAGCTAACCGATAAGTAACAGATAACCGAATTCGATAACCGACCTGCCTTTAGAGAAGTAAGACTTTCACAATGCGTATGTTTTTTTAACGCACTCGTTTAACGCTCTTCCGCAGGCGAAATCTAGCCATTCCCTTCCACGACACGATCGCGTTCTCACCGGACAGTCCAGCGCTGCGCGCCCTCATGGAGCCGGTGGGTGAATGGGCCAATCTGAACGTGCAGCCGCTCCCGAACGGGACGACGCTGCAGAACTTCCTGCGCGCCACCAATGCGTTCGCGGGCGTCGAGTTTGACCCGCGGCTCAACCGGTCCGGGGCACTGCCCCGACAGCTGAACTATCGTCTGCGATTTCCGGGTGAGCAGCGGGCCCAGTTCACCATCGGCCACAGCTGGCAGACGCACCGGCGCTGGGGTCCGCGGGCGGACGGTGGGGCACGCTTCGCCGAGCACAGCGACGGGGGACCGTCGCCGGGGTACTTCCGCGAGGGATTCCTCTCCATTCAGCACTTCATCTTCAGGTCGTTCGCCGAGCTGCACAAGACGATCCCGGACCCGGTGCCGGATGTGTACTTGCAGCGCTTTCCCTACCCGCCGTTCCGCGAGGACAGCTTTCCCTCGAGCCTGACCACCTTCCTGCCGATCTCGGTGATGCTGGCGTTCATCTATCCCTGCATCAGCATCGTGAAGAGCATCCTGTTCGAGAAGGAGAAGCAGATCAAGGAGGCGATGAAGATCATGGGCCTGCAGAACTGGGTCCTGTGGAGCTCGTGGTTCGTCAAGTGCTTCCTGTTCATACAGATCTCGATCGGGCTGGTGGTGCTGTTCCTCAAGGTGCCCTGGTACTCGACGCCGCACGTGTCCGTGCTCACCTACTCCGACTGGGGCGTCATCTGGCTGATCTTCTTCGTGTACGGCATCTCGATCATCACCTTCTCCTTCATGCTCAGCACGCTCTTCTCGAAGGCCAACTCGGGCGGCGCGGTGGCCGCCATCATCTGGTTCCTGGCGTTCGCCCCGTACATCATCATGGTGCAGGACTACCGGAACATGACCGTCTCGCAGAAGCTCGGCTCCTCGCTGCTGCTCAACTCGGCGATCGGGTTCGCGATGCGGCTGGTCGGCGAGTACGAGGGCTCGACAAGGGGCGTGCAGTGGTCCACCCTGTTCCACGACAGTGACCTGGACGACATTAACGTGGGCCAGATGCTGCTCATGCTGCTCGGTAACGCCGCGATCTACATGCTGCTGGCGCTCTACATCGAGCAGGTGTTCCCGGGCGATTTCGGCCTGGCGCAGCCCTGGTACTTTCCGCTCACGAAGCGTTTCTGGTGTGGCGAACGGCCCGTCTCCGGTGGTGAGTAGTTGTCCAGTTCCATTGTTGAACAGCTTTTTAAAACCTTCAGCAATCTTTAGATGTTCACATTCAAAGCGTAGTCAGGTATCATTTTGACCTTATGCATGCATTTTGGTTGATCTAGGGTTGATTAAAAGCGTATTTTTGGATTCATTTCAAACTTTTGTAATTTGGTTGATCTTCGATTCTGAAGAAAAAAACAAAAATCAGAAATAGTTTAAAATGCAATGCTGATTGATAAAAAAAAAACCTTACCACATACCACATACCAACCGTTGCAAAGTAAAGTGCATTGTCTGGATGTATTTCATCAACTTGTAGAACCGGCCAGCAAGCTGGAGGGCAAACCGAACGACAACATCGAAGCCGAACCGAAGGGACGTCTGCCGCGGATCCAGATACAGGAGCTGCGGAAGGTCTACTCGAACAAGAAGGTTGCCGTCGATGGGCTTACGTTCAACATGTTCGAGGGGCAGATCACGGCCCTGCTCGGGCATAACGGGGCCGGCAAGACGACCACCATGTCGATGCTGACCGGCATGAAGCGTCCCAGCGCCGGTACGGCCATCATCTGCGGCCACGACATCCGGACGGACATGAAGCGGGTGCGGGCGTCGCTCGGTTACTGTCCGCAGCACAACATCCTGTTCGATGAGCTGACGGTGCGCGAGCATCTGTACTTCTACGGCCGGCTGAAGGGTCTGTCGAAGGTGCAGGCGCAGTTCGAAATCGACAAGTACATCAAGGCGCTCGAGCTTTCCGACAAGGCGACCGTGCGCTCGTCCAGCCTATCCGGCGGCATGAAGCGCAAGCTGTGCGTCGGCATAGCGCTCTGCGCCGGCTCGCGGGTCGTCCTGTGCGACGAGCCGACCTCCGGCATGGATCCGGCCGCCCGGCGCGCCCTGTGGGATCTGCTGATTGCGGAGAAGGCCCGCCGCACGCTAATCCTCTCGACGCACTTCATGGACGAGGCGGACATGCTCGGCGACCGGATAGCGATCATGGCCGACGGGAAGCTGAAGGCGGTCGGGTCGTCGTTTTTCCTGAAGAAAAAGTTCGGCGTCGGGTATCGGCTGATTTGCGTGAAGCAGCCGAACTGCGACGTCGAGCTGGTGACGGAGGTCCTTCGCAGGCACATCCCTCCCATCCAGGTGGAATCGAACGTGGGCTCGGAGCTGTCCTACCTTCTGCAGGAGGAACACTCGGCCGGCTTCCAGACGCTGCTGGAGGACCTGGAGAATCGCGGCGAGGAGCTGAAGATCTGCGACTTTGGCATATCGCTTACCACGCTCGAGGAGGTGTTCATGAAGGTGGGCTCGGACTCCACGCACCCCGAGGCCGAGGAGGCGAGCCTGCACAGTCTGCACTCGTACAGCACCGGCACGGACGTGGAGTCGCGCGCTTCGATCGAAGACTACCAGCTGCTGACGGGATTCAAACTGTTCCGCTACCAGATAGCGGCGCTGTTTCTGAAGAAGATCTACCAAACGTACCGCAACTGGTTCCTGCTCGTGGTGCAGGTGCTCATACCGGTCCTGTTCGTGGCCGTGACGATTGCGGTCGTGCGCAACTGGGGCGGCTCCGGCGATATGCCACCCCGCGCAATCGGGTTGCAGTTTTTCCAGGAGTCCGTAACGTTGATTCAAAGGGAGCCGGCGGACGAGGCGGGACCGTTGGAATCATTGTGAGTCGGCTGTTATGCCATATCACACCACCACCAGAAAGTATCGTTGTAATGGATGTTTTTCCCGGTCCTTTCTCCACCAACAGGATATTGAACAGCTACCTCCGGTTGTTCCGCAGCATCCCCGGCGTGGTGTCCTCGTTCGTGGGCTGGATGGAGGATGTGTTCCTTTACTTCACCGAGCAAAACCTAGTGATGGTCAATCGGCAGTTCATCGTCGGGGCGTCCATCACACGGGACAATCTGACGGCGTGGTTCAACAACGAAGCCCTCCATTCGCCACCCGTCTCGCTGCTGATGATGCACAATGCGTTGCTGGCTGCATTCACCGGTTCGCACGAGTACCGTATCGCCCTCACGAACTATCCCCTTCCGTACACCGATGATACACGGGTAAGACACGCACAATTACTCGAGTCGACAGTCCGTGCAACAGTTGCTTCTCTTTTCTTTGTCCCACAGCTTCAGTTGATGCGTACGTTCAACAACTTGGGCTTCCAGCTGGCCTACTACACCGGCTTCGCGATGTCGTTCGTGGTGGGCTTCTACGTGATCTTCTACATCCGCGAGCGGGTCACCAAGGCGAAGCTGCTCCAGCTCGTGAGTGGCGTCAACCGGCTAACGTACTGGTTCACCGGCTTCATCTGGGACTACCTGACGTACGCGTTCGTGTGCATCTTCATCATCATCACGGTGGCGATCTTCCAGGAGCCCGGCTTCAGCACCGGCGGCGAAATCTTCCGCCTCTACTCGGTGTTCCTGTTCATCGGTGTGCCCGCCCTGCCGCTGACGTACCTCGTGACGCTGTACTACGACGTTGCGCCGGCCGCATTCATTCGCATCAGCGTCGCGTACATCGTCACCGGGACGGCGCTGTTCATTTTCGTCTACCTGCTCGGGACGGACATGTTCGAGCTGGAGGACCTGTCGGAGGTGCTGTCAAACGTGTTCCTAATATTCCCCCACTTTGCGCTCTGCGATGCGATCGTTAACCTCAGCCACATGTCCGTCACGATCGATGCGTGCCTGGCGGAACGTCCGCCGGGCGTAACGGCGCTGCCACTCTGCGACGAGGGCCTGTACTACTACCAGTGGGATCGTCCCGGCATCGGCCGTCACCTGACCTACAGTCTCGTGATGACGGTCGTTTACTTTCTGCTGCTCCTGCTGCTCGACTTCAAGGTGCTGAAGCTGATCGTGCAGAAGGTGCGCGAGTGGTACCACCGGAAACACTTCAAGATGGACGCGAATGCCGGCTCGGACGCCGCCGCCATGGACTCCGATGTGCGCAAGGAAAAGGACCGAATCGCGACCATGTCGGTGGAGGAACGTGCCCGCACGAATCTGGTGGCGCACGAGATGACCAAGTTTTACAATCGTTTCCTCGCCGTCAATCAGCTTAGCGTGGGCATCAACAGGTAAGGGCTTTTTCGGACGGAAGGTTTGGTGAGGGGAATCGAATGTTGGATGGAACTTTAATTCCTGGTTCTGTGATGTATAACCTTGGGTAGTTAATTAATTTACGAAATCATTATTTTCTTTCGCTTTCTCAGTTCCGAATGCTTTGGATTGCTCGGTGCCAACGGGGCAGGCAAAACGACCACCTTCAAGATGCTGTCCGGCGACGAAACCATCTCGTTCGGGGACGCCTGGATCAAGGGCCACAGCTTGAAGAGCGAGCTAAAGCAGGTGCACCAGCACATCGGCTACTGTCCGCAGTTCGATGCGCTGATCGAGGACCTGACGGGCCGGGAGACGCTCAAGCTGTTCTCGTTGCTGCGTGGCGTCCCGCGCGCCCACATCCCGCTGGTGTCCGTACATCTTGCGCGGGAGTTCGGCTTCGAGAAGCACCTCGACAAGCAGGTGAAGGCGTACAGCGGGGGCAACAAGCGCAAGCTCAGCACGGCCCTGGCAATGCTGGGCAACCCGTCGGTGGTGTACCTGGACGAGCCCACGTCCGGGATGGACCCGGGTGCCAAGCGGAACCTGTGGAACGGTGTGTGCCGCGTGCGCGACAGCGGAAAAACGATCGTGCTCACCTCGCACAGCATGGAGGAGTGCGAGGCCCTCTGCACCCGGCTGGCCATCATGGTGAACGGGGAGTTCAAGTGCATCGGCTCGACGCAGCACCTGAAGAACAAGTTTTCGCAGGGTTTCGTCCTGACGATCAAAGCGAAACGGATCGACGGCGGCGGAAAAGTGAAGGATGGCGCTCCGAACGATAGCATCGAGCTGCAGAACATCAAGGATCATATCGTTACTCAGTTTCCCGACTCACATCTAAAGTAAGTGGGAGGACGAAGTAAAAACCAAACGCCAATCATCTTCAACTGTCGATTTTTGTCTCACTTTTCTTTCCTACGCACGTCTAGGGAAGAGTACCAAGATTTGCTGACGTACTACATCCGCTCGAACAGCATGAAATGGTCACAGATCTTTGGCGTGATGGAGCGGGCCAAGCAGACACTAAACATCGAGGACTACTCGATCGGTCAGACCAGCCTGGAGCAGGTGTTCCTTGCCTTTACGAAGTACCAAAGGGAGTAGAACCACCGCGAACTAGACCTAAGAAGACGTACACGGAGATTTAGCTCTCACATCGAACGAAAAAACACGAATGCTTTACAATTGTATAGAGAAAAAGAGGGAGTTTAAGATGCATCGAATTTAACCATACGATACCTACCGGTGAATAGGCCATTAAGGAGTAGTCAGTAAGCACTTCCAATGTCATCAATGTTGGACAGTTTTTTTTTTTCAACAAACCGTAGTCTCGGCGATCAAATAAAACAACGGGATTAAGTTTACTATCGTTTTCTTCTTTGTTTGTTCTGCTTGTTTTAAATCTATAGCTCGCTGTAGGGGAGAATAAACTGATACTCATGTCATGTCTACGATGCGATGCTACCCCCAGGGGAGTTACTAGATCTGTACTGTACCACCACCAGCCCGTCCGGGATACTACACACTTGGCATCGTGAGGGAGGGAGGGAGATTGGTTTATAGAAACGTGTTCTCATTGAAGACATCCTCTATGGTACCTACAAGTCGATAAATATGGGCCTATAATGGCTGCTGGTTGCTCTACAGATGCGTTCTTATGTGCGTTTTCATCAACCAACCGGCGGTCGTGCACCGTTGGGTCACTTCATTTATTGCCTGCTCTCTGATTCAACCGAAAGCGATCCTTACTGAAGCGCAGCTTCCATTTTCTTAATGCTACTTTTAACATCCATGTACACAATCAATACGAATACGAGCCGGGCAGGCGAGGGATCATTTGCTCCTTGCCGGGAAAGCCTTGCCGTTCTCAATTCCTCTTCGGTGATTTTGATTACCATTTGACACAACATCGATAATAGTGCTCGAATACAATCTTAACTAACAAATGGATTAGTCAGGGGAAGAACAAGGATGTGATATACATGGGGTCCCATCGATTGAATTTTCCAAAAAGGCTTATATTTACACGACATAGCTCTTGACATCAATACTGTTACTGGGGTTAAAACGGTTTACAAGGAAAAACATGTCATGAAGATAGATGACACACACACACACAATCGCCCAAGAGGATCTGAGATTCAACTGTCTCGCAATTTTTTGATCGAGTGGTTTTTTTTCTTTGCTTTTTAAACACTCTCCAGTCATGAACTGCCACTTGTTTGACATCACCTACGGGAAGCGTGAAGGAGGTCATTTTCCTGTGATGTGGGAGCGTTGCGTAACACTTCGTCGTCGTTGTTTAGCGCTTCGATCGATCGGGGCAGCACAGGCTCGTAAATCGGTCGAAGACGATCAAACAGGGTCGTCCATCCACGGTGTGGCGGCACCGAGCGCGCATACTAAATATTCGACGGTAGCGCCACGCAATCTGTTAAACATACGCGTGTACATATATCAATGTGTTTATCCTTTTTTAAATATTTATATATTTGGCACATACATCCGTCGTTTGCTTTCTCACGTTTTATTACCACTTACAGAACGAAACATTAACCGACGAGGGTGTTGCACAATCGATATAGCGAAAGGAGTGGTAGCACAATCGATCGGAGCGGAGTTGTTATCTAAGCAAAGATGCGCCCTGAATGCACACTGATCGGTTTTTGGGGGTTAAGTTTTCCAACTACTAAGTAACGACGCTTAAAACGGACGCCCTTCGTCGTGAGAAATTGCTAATATCCTTCCTGCTGCCAAAAGCCTATAAATGTGCGTAAGTAGCTCCCATTATCAGCATCCGCGCACAGGCTGAACAGACGGCTGTAACAGGTGTGCGCATTTTTATGTCTACCGCCCCCTCCCCCTCCTCCCTCTTGGTATGCATCCCTCCACAAACACAACATGCACGATTTACTGCGACAGTTACTCCCACTGGTGAGTTGTGTGACTACGAAAACATATCATTTGTGCGTTACAAACTTTATCATAGCATATATAGATATCTAAATACATAATCTCTAGGGCTAAAACTCTACAGTGTAAACTTTCATAATACAATAAAGTATATACCGTAGCTATGTACAATTAGTCAGGGTCCGGGAGGAGATAGATAGGGAAAAGGTACTAATGAAAAGGTTGCAGTTACACAACGGATCCTAACGCGTTTTCCCGGGTACAAACGTTCGTACCGATGAACTGATTTTGCGCGCATTTGATTTTGCTGTTGTTGTTTTGTTTGGGCCCCTCAGTGGAAGTCCTTCTAACTTGGCCTTCTAAGTGGGTGCCAAGTAGTAACGGGTTGAATATTATTTTGTGCAATACTTTCTGCCATTTATCCTCTTCCTGGCGGTGTAATGATTACACGATATTACGTACATACGTTGGACATCGAACACACCTAACAATCGTCTGATCTTTTCGTTTCGACGGCTTTCGGCCGGGTTTACTGCTGGGTTTTCCGAGGGCCGCGGGTGCCACTTTTCGTTCAGAGGAGCGCACTCGACGAGAAACTGAGTTAAAAACGCAGTGGATAAACGCGTAAACATAATTTTTTGTTATTTTTACATTTCCGACGCGTGTAAAGACTGGTACTTTTCAGGGGTGCAAAAATACTTCTTTGAGCGTCGGGTTAAAAGCGGAAACCAGCGGTGGTTGGGTGCGCGTGTAGTAGCAGAAGGTCCTTAACACAAACGGGAAAGGCTGGAAGTGTTGCTGCTGGTAGAACCAAGCATGAAGAAAAGGTGCAATTTTCTTACGACAGATAAGAAAGCAACTTTGAAACACAATATCACAGATTGGCTGATTCCTAATTGTAGTTAAAAGCGTGGTGGAGAGAAGCAAAGGTAAAACGAAAGTTAAAAAAACATGAATACAAACTAACGTGAAGTAACCGTGACCTTAAAAACGAAACGAACCCTCTCCCTCTCCCTCTCCCTCTCCTTCTCTCTCTCTCTCTATTGTACAACAGATCGTCGTGTGCGCTCGTGACCAAAGTGACTTGGCCGCCCTTCCTTAAGCACGTGATGTTCGAGTGTGGTTGGAAAGATCAGACGATTGAATTGAAGAGTCAGAGCTAACGCTAAGTAACTAAAACAAATAACTTACAACACGACACAGCTGAGTTTTGGAAGGAAGAAAGGAAGGAAGGACTCGCAGGCACTGGACACCTGGCGATTTCTATCCTCCCGCGAATGCGGTACCACAAAATACGTCACATCTGTGCACGCAAATCTTCGCACTCAGATGCTAAGTAGTTTCTACGATTCGGATCTGCTGCTCCTTCTCATCTCCATTGGTTGTTCTCATCATCCTGCTGTACATGAGAGAGGAAACCCAGAGTCACCTACAGGCATGCGACACTGACACGAGCGAGGAGCTACTAGGAGGACCTTTTTCCTTGTTCATTTTCTCTAGCCCCCGACGGGATCTTTCATTTCGCTGGTAGACATGGACACTATGTAATACTTAAAGCTGGACTGCATGTAGCCTGCTGTTGGACTTTGGTTAGGGTTAGGTGCTCCTGTCGCACGTTGTGCGTCGTCGTTTCCCGCCTTCAGGCAGCCGGGCAAGCGGCAAGCAACAGGAACAGCTAGGTGTTTGTTTATTTGTTTGTTGTCTCTGCCTTTCCCTCATGCGGCGCAAGGACGAGCACGGTTTGGGGCCGTTCGGGGCTCGCGTGCGCTTATCTCTTCTGGTGATGGTTGAGCTGTCGTGCGTTCATCACCTTGTAGACTTCCTGGGCGGACACTTCCTTGTAGAAGTTCTCGCTGGGACTCTTCGAGTTGCCTCTCGCCGACGCCACCGGATGGGAGGAGGAGGAGGATGAGGAAACCGCTCGCGATGAACCGGTGTTTGTCGCTGCGGCAGGGAGACTGTTGCCGGACTGGAAGCCGGTCGACGAACGCCACCGATTGCTGCTGTTCGTTCCCGTGCCTCCCGTGCTCAGTTCGTTCTCGTTCACGCCGTTCGCCGAGCCCTGCTGCGAGGCGTCGCGCACCAGGGGCATTCGGGACCAGAAGCGCAGCAGCATCGGCTTGTTGCCAGTCTGGTCGACCTCCCAGCCGGACGGCAGCCACCAGAAGGCGGGCCGCTGGGTGGTACTATCCGGTGACTTCTTTGGGAAAATGTCCGGCAAGCGGTTTCCGTTCGCAGTCAGACGGTTCGTGGCGGAACCCGGAAAACGTACACCACCACCCCCGGCACTGGACGAGCTAGCAGCCATCGTTTGCTGGTAGCTGTTGCTGCTAGCCGCCCCTGTCAGCTGCTCATCGTCACGCGAAGGGAATCGAATCCGCGAACCCGTCGAGCCATCGCCGTTACCCGTGGCAGTGAGCTGTTGCTCCTGTTGCTGCTGCTGGCGACGTTTCTCGGCGACGATCTCGTTGATTTTGCGCAGCTGCTCGAGATAGTTGTGGTTGTTGCTGGCGGGTGTGGTAGCAAGGGGTCGAACTTGCAGTATATCCCGCTCGGAAGTCGAAGCAGTCGCCTCCGTGGGATGGTACACGAACCGGTTGCTGGCATCGTTTGTGTCGCTTATAGGTCGAAGATTTTGCTCCTCGCGTGCCGGGTCGTTGCGTACCATCGATTGGTGTGGTTCCCCGCTGGTCGACCGATCGTACGGCACCGTGGTGGTCTCGGGTGTAGCACGCGTTGTACGGTCCTGCTGGATGATGTGACTGGCCGCCACTAGATGCGCCGGTGCCAACGATCCTCCACCACGGTTTCCGTAATCCAACCAGCTATTCCGCAGCGGCGTGATGATCTGAACGGGGGCTCTCGTCGGGGAGATTGTGCGTACCTTAACCGTCGTGGACGGCTCTTGGTGGCTCGCGAGCGTCGGAATCTCATCGACCGGTTGCGTTTCGGACGTCGGAAGCGTATCCAGGTCCATTTCGGAGACGTCCTCCGTCGTTAAGGTGTCAGGTGGTGTGCTTGCTACCGTGCTGCGATTATTGTCCATCAACAGCAGCTCGTCTATCAGCTCTAGCTTCAGCTCATCCAATTCATCGCCCTGTCCCGTCGTAGCACTGTTGATGGTAGTGGTCGCCATGGAACCCGTTGTCGTACTGGTACTACTCGCATCCACGTTCTTCTCGTGGTCGGACTCCGTCGGATATGTGTCATCCTGGCGATCCGTTGTGATGGTGCTTTCTCCTTGCACGGTGGTCATCGTAGACGCCGACATGTCCGGTGTGATGCTCATGGAACTACTGGCCACAGTAGCATCAGTATCAGCTGCCTCACCAGTACGATCAGTTGTCGTACCGGGGCGACTATCCAACTCAGTGCTGGCAGTGAACTCCGTCGTGCTGTCACCGGTCGTGGTTGGACGCTCCGTTGAGGTGGTGGTGGTGGTAGTGGACGAAACAAAAATGCTCTGAACCACCGTGCGATTGTTTCCATCCAGCTCGATCTGACCGGCAAGCGTTCCGTTGGGGAGGGTCTCGAACGCAAGAAAGGATATGTCGGTGTGACTTTCGGCGACGGTTTGATCTGAGCTGGAGGAACTACTACTGCTGGTAGCGGTGGTGGTTGTGGTGGTAGCAGTGACTGGTTCTTTCCCGTTGCCCCCACTGGTGGCAACGGTGGTGGCAGGAAAGGGCTTGTCCGAGGCACCCGTTGCGCTCACCGACACGGTCGTAATCTTCCCGTTGTCCTGTTCCACCGTCGCCACGTCCACCATGGCGCTATCGTAGAAGCTCGGGCCGGGAATATCCTGGTACGTAAGCTTGGGACCGCCCTGCGGGATTTGCGGTTGCGGGGGTTCCGGTGCAAGATCAATACTGAGGGGCAGGTTCACCTGGAACGGGCCGGTCGAGTCGTAGTCGTAATCGTAATCGTCCTCGCCCGCACCGCCCGGGCTGCCGTTGTCGCCGTGCTGCGAGAACAAACTCTGCAGCTTCGTCACGAGAATGTCCGCCGTGTTGATGCTCACGACCTGGATGCACTTGCCATTGAAGTCCACCTTGTAGTCGGGCGGGCAGGCCGACGTGTTGTAGTTGTTCAGGAACGGGGTGATGAAAATCGACTTAGGGGTGATTTTTTTCGACTTCCCCCCGGTGAGCGGCTGCGGCGCCCGGCTGTCCTCCGACAGCCAAGCCGCCTCCCAGGTCAAATGGTCCGGATTATTGTCCAGCGGCTTCGAGGTGATGGGCAGCCCGGTGCTACCCGTCGTTACGAGCAGCAAGCACCAGCAGCACAGCAGCACCGTCCTGGTCGTTACCGTTTGTTGTTTGCGCTTCATCGTTGCGGGCATCGTTCGATGGGTCGTCGTTGTCGCTGTCCTCGGCGTCGCTACTGTTACTGTTGACTCTCGTTTCCCAGCGGGACCGTGTCCGCTAGTGCATGATGGTTCAATCGGGCAATCTGCAAAAAGAATGAAGCGAAAAAAGGAACCATATAGTACAGAACCGTCGAATAAAATGGCCTCCGGATGTTGGGATTTATTTCGATGCAATTTTTAACGACAGCGACTCTTGCACCTCTCCAACCGCCGCGGCATTATCGGAGCAGGTGCATTGAGTTCTATTCTACCGTAAAAAAATGCACGCTATTTGGACTTTCTGGATGAACAAGCTCAAAGTACGCTGCGGGATCACGGGCTCAAAGGTCGTTTTGTGGTGTGTTGAAGGATTTCTGTAAGGGGTGATTCTAGCTTAAACTTCCAACACAGTTTTGTATAAGTTCGATTCAATTTATTCTTTAAACATATTTGTTTGTAGCTAGGAAGTTGTAAGCATCGAACTCTTGCCGAGTTTCTTATGTCATGTGCATTTTTCTAAACTATACTACAGGACAGTAGAACACTCCCTTGCTTTAGGGTTCAACGAAGTACCGTCATATTTCAATGGGACGGGCAGTTATTTGGTCCTGCTGCACAGCACATTTTTCTATTCCATTTTTGCCCTTCATCCGGGAAGCAAAAATTGTACTGTTCCAGCGTTGTTTATCATAAAATCTGTTCAACCGTAACAAAGTCAAAAGATAACGTCCCGGCATCACAAAGCCGGCCGGTAGACAGAACCACTCGCACTCGAAGGGATGATGGTTTCCATTCGAATGATTCATTACTAAATGGATTATAGTGGTCGCCCAAGATTCGAACCATACCTGAAACATCCACGTTCCGCGAAATCCGACGGCACTCAAACGTTCGAGCAACAATTGAACCGCTAGCTTTTTATATTGGCAAACAAAAATCATTCATCTGCAGACCGGATGCTTTCACGAAACAAACTCTAGGTTTTGATAAGTGTTTCGAAAGTTGGCATGTGCGCTTTTATCAAATGGCGAACGAAAATAAATCCTGCGTATTCGTTTCGGTAAATCCGGATATTCTCTGCTTAAGGTGCATTGGTCGTATATCCAGTTCGATGTTTATGTGCAGGGCCATGTATAACACCGTTTCATGCATAATGATTAAAGAGAAAGGCTCACAATTCGAAGACTGTTTTCTACGTTGAACAACATGCATATCAAGCAAGCCGAAACATTAAAAAAAAAACTCGAAAATATTGTGCAAACACCTTTTGGTAACAAAGTCTCTATATCATGAATATAAATTTAATAGAAAGCGTACTTGCTTACTTTAGAAGAAATAAAATTAGATTAAAAGATGGGAAATTGATACCCACATAAGCCACACAACGCGTGATTCATATGAACCTATCATGGTGAGTCACCACAGCTGTATCATGCCCCGCGGTGTCACAAATGTTGTCCAACCGGAAATCTCTGCAGCGACCGATTTCGATACCTTAGGCTACGAATTATGCGTACGGCAGATAACCTGCTTCCCCAGCGGAGGCTCGTAGATCACACGAGTCTGAGACATCTCC
This sequence comes from Anopheles atroparvus, assembly GCA_914969975.1. Lineage (NCBI taxonomy): Eukaryota > Metazoa > Arthropoda > Insecta > Diptera > Culicidae > Anopheles > Anopheles atroparvus. The sequence continues at coordinate 17,319,256 of CAJZCY010000004.1, forward strand.
CTCCTACCAGGGACGTTGACCCTTTCTGTCAGCAATGGGGGCCGCCATCGTCTTAACGGGTGAAGGATGCCCCATTGCCAGAGGCCACGGGAAAATGATCGAGAGGACCGAGTGCGTCGAAACCTTTCTGGGTCAAAAAGGGTATGTTTCCTCCCGCGGTCCAGACACGCGTCGTCGTCTTTGATGAGGACGTCTGCAACTGATCGTTCGAGAGACGGGTCGGTCCAGGAGGTGGTTTTCACGTTCGGTTTCATTTCCTTTTTATGATCAATCGCATCCCGCACCGAAGCTGACGGGGAAACTTTCCTGCGAGATCATCGGAACCATGTGAGAAAGATGTGGATTTATTTTACATTTTTATCGCCGTTCGCCATGGGCGTTTTTGCAAACCGTCCCTCTTTCCCTCGTCTTGGCCTTTTTTTTTTCTTCTGCGGAACGCACACTTCTAATCACCCTCAAACAGGCAATCCGCAAGCCGGGAATCGCTTCGCACCATCCGATACCTTTACGTTGACGGTGTCAAGTCTTCGGGGCAGAAGTGATGATCTTCGACGGTGTTGTGCGATTTTCGGACAGCTCTAGCAATAAATCATCCATCATCTCACTTTCTGCCGCCGGTTTCGCTTTCTTCCGATGCACACTCGCGGCGAACTTTCCTCGCCCCAGTGCTGCCAGTGCCGCGCGAGTTCTGGAGAAAGCCTAACGAACGTCCCAAAAACTGAAGAGATTTAAGTTGCAGAAAAACTATGAATTCCATGATGGATGCTTGCTTATCGCCGATGTATCATTTTGTAACCTACTTTTGTACATAAATTGCAAAAGCAGATGCCACGATCGGAAGAATCGATTTTCAATCACGTGGCGATTCGGTAAAATAAAATGGCAAGAATCAATTTGGACTTCCATACATTCAAGAGAACCGACAACAGATTAATTGCAAACATAATATTGTTAAAGCAAACCCTCAAGCATCCCACACTTCAGGCCGGCCTTCGACGCCTGGGAGCTCAAGATAACCAGACGATCACCGAAGTCGGTTGTTTATTTTTGCATACGTAAAATACGTAACGACCGTGCTTAATTCCGCCAACTGCGATTCCGGAGGAGAACATCTTGATCTCGAGACGCTCAAGTGGAATGCTGAAAATTCAATCCGCCGTCAAAACTGTCGGCGCACCATCAACACGCGCCTACAAGTCTGCACATCGTGGCGCAGTAGTCGCATGAGGATGGATCAGGTTTTTCTATATTGTTCCTTGCCAAGCCTCTTTCAAGTGATCAACGTGCGCAAAGGTTATGCGAAATGTGATCCAGGGACATAAATACGCACACATCTCGCGTCCCTAAAAGTGTGGAGCTGGTGTTGAAGGAGAGCAGTCGCATCCGCTAATAGCCAGGATGAGTTTATGACCATATCGCTATCACCGTTTTTAACGACGGTTCAATCATATTTCATACGTTCGAGCAGTTTAAGCGTTTGTTTCAAGAGGGGGGTTTTTTTTTAACCTTCGCTCTTTAGCGATCGGAACGGCCATAATGTTTGTTGGTTCAATTCTACCCGATTGGCTAGCAGTAGCAAATGACCAACGAGTTTGAATGGTGGTAAAATTAATGTGTTGCCATTTTGTGGATATTTTTCTTTTTCAACGATAAAACCAATGTTTCTCGTTCTCCCATGCCAGTCCTCGAGATTTTTAATGGCGCAGTAAAACAATGCCTGCAGCTGGTCAATCTTTGCAAGACTACTAACGATGCATACAGATGGAGACAGACTTGTTTATTCGATCGCCTGCACCAAGGACATTACAGACGAAAAGTGTCGGTGATAGGTCAGGAATCAGGACCAGGACATATATCTCACAAAGAATTAACGAAAATGTGATTGCGGATAGCAGGATAATTTTTTTAAACATAGTTGTTTTATGTTATGATACAGCCAATGAATACAATTGTAATTCCTTGCGTTAATCTAAAACAGTAATGATTGAACGGATTCAGCGACCCGACTTTGAATGGACCATCTGGTTTCCATTTTGATGCCAAAATATCGCATCGGTGATCGGTACCAAGTGGCGAAAAGAGCAATCTGCGCCGTCCCGTCCACTAGAAGTACTTGACGGACTTGAGATCTGGAGCGCACACCGCCGCACGATTGAATCGCTGCGAATCTTGGTTCGCCTTGGTCGTATTATGGTTTTCAAACAAACCGGACCACCACCCAGTCGCCCGTTTTGGTTGGGGTTTTCTATTTTTCCACCCGATCGTGTCGGAACCAATACAATCTTCCGATGCGGACACCAACCGCTGAGGGGTAGGAAAGTTGACTCAATAAAATAAATTATAAACGAGGTCACACATACAATTTCCATTAGCCGATCTGGCGGGCCCATCGCAGGCGCAACGGGATGAAACGGTTGCATTCGAGTTATTTGGCGAATTTTCAAAAACAGTATCAGTTTGGGTACAGCTGAAAAAGCGAACAGTGAGGTTTGATTTGCTTAGGGAGATCAGACTTTGGGCGACAAAGTTCCATTTTCCGTTTTTCGCCCAACCCCTCCTGCTGTGTTACCTAATGAAGGTGATTTTTTGTTTGTTTTCGAAATTTCGAACCACCACCTGAAGGCCGGGAAGAGTTCACCGCAGGGCTTCTGTAGAAACGTTTGTGAAGAAAGTGTGAGATAGGCCTCGTTGAATTTCGGATTTGGTTGCATAGAATTTAAAAAATTGAATAGTTAAGAATCCAAATGAAAGCTAGGGAATATTTTTGACTTCACTATTTAAAAAAGCATCAACTTCAAAAGTGAAAGACAAATAATTTAAAATATTAAAAATACAATTCGCTTTTGGTAGGTATCTTAAAAATAACCTTAACTGTCCACTCTTACCAAGTCAAGCATTCAAAAGCCGTACATTATGCACGTACTCGGACCTGATCATTTGCGCTTGCTGTGTCGTTGGTGGACCACGAACACGAACGACCCCCGTGTATTTTGACGATCGATCACGCGACGTGCAAGTTAAATTTTCATGTACCCCCATACAGTTCGCGTGACGTACTCCATCACCCACCCCGTTGCATTTCTGAGACGTTGTGCATGCATTTTTAGTTCATGGGACAACCGTGCAAGCTTTTTGGATACGCGCCGCGAATTCCCAATCCACCGGGATCGAATTGTATAATTATTCCACTTTCTTACACAGCTGCGGCTCGCCGGCGGGGATTTGCACAGTCTCGTACATGTATATGAGGGCCAGCCAGCACAGAAACTTTTCTTTTGATCCAAGCATGGCTGTTTGTTTTATCTCTAGAGCAGCAGCACGCAACCACAGGCCGGGATGGTGGCTGTCAGCAGCGATCATCTTTTACGGGGATGTTAAATTCAGTCATTGTTTCCCGAACCGCCAGTGGTGTTGTGAAGATGGAGATTCTTCCCGTTCAGCAGATTTCAGTGTGAGAGCATTCATCGCTGTCACTTTCAGTGCTGACAGACTCAAAGGTCGTACGCGAAAGGGAATATCTGAGATGAGCTGTTATTTTATTTTATTTTTTCATTGGCAGAGAGGCATGTCTATGCTGAGTTTTTTTTATTATTTCATCAACGATTAGCAAAACAAAAAATCAGACCCGCACATGCACAAGCGCGGCTTGTCCGGGTGGTCTGTTAACGAAAACCAAATTGCCTTGTCTGACATTTTTCGTGAAAGAGAAAGTTTACGGGAAACTTGACCTTGGAGGTTTTTGGATGGGTTTCGGTTTGAATTATGCGGACAAAATCGGCAATGGTTTATACATCCCCATCGCACTTAAATCATCGCATCGTAGCACTAAAAAGCAGCTCAAACGATAAAAAAACATCACCAACCCAATGCCTCAAGAATAAAATAAGATTTGATAAGGAAAATGTTGAGTCTTTAGGCGCATACAATTATTCACACGCTTGCATACGTGATGCTTCGAAATATGTAACTCAATCAATCATCCTAACCATCTTGATTGATTAAAATGATTAGAATCAATAAAACGACATCAGAAGACATATCGATGTGAACCGATGGGACCTTCTGTTCAGTTATCTAAGCAATTGATGTCAAATTAAACGTTGTTCATAGCCTTATCGATACAAAAACGTTGTAGATAAAACAAAAAAACTTTCATTAAAGGTAGCTTATAACATTCATCTCACCAAATAGATCCATAAATCACATGACACAAACCGACGTGACCTATTTTCATTTTCCACGCACTGGCAAATAATCCTCTCCGGATAAGCCTTAAATCATTAGAACGTGACAAACGTGTCTTCGAAAGTGTTAGCAGAGGCACTTCTGACGGCGTAAACTATAATAGTTTCTGACTCACTGGAACCCTATCGAGAGACAGTGCAAAACTAACGTTGAAATTAACACTTGCCGTATATAAATTTAAAAAAAGGTTACCTTCACAATAATGCCAATCCGCTCCAACCCAACACCCAAGGGAACCTCGGCTGTTCCTAGTGGAAACTTTGCAAATCAATCACACAAAACTGCTGAAATTTGTTGCTCTCTCCAATCGCCAACTTTCGAACGACGTTGTAATAGGTGTTCACTGACTTAACGCACCCGATCGACTGCTGGCCAATGCCAAGGGTTTGGGTCTATTTATTCCTTGCGAGCGGACCAGGATCAAACCGGTGTCTTCACCCTTGTGGCCCACGCACCCACCAGCAGGATACAGGATACGCTGACGACGGCGGCGACGGGTGCAGGATGTGTGCAGAATGCCACCGGACTGGCCGGTCGACCCACTTACGTCAAAGGAGAAAATCGTATACCATCGAACTTGGTCGAGCAAAAAAAAAAAAGGAGCAAAAACAAACGAATAAAACATCTGATGGTTTCAAGAATACGGGTAGTTTGCAACGATCTTTCGAGCGAACGAATGAGGTAAGACAATAAAATCGAAATTTCTAGGAGATAAGGGCTTACAAACTTTCTACTTGCCCAACGCAGCAACAAAGCCTGGGCCAGCGGTTCGAGAAATAGAAGAAAACAAAACTGTTTTCTTGCGTCACGTTCTATTGTCTTCCCGGAAGCTTTCTCCTGGCAGCGCAGCGTTGCACTGCCGTTTACCCCGGACGTACCGAACAATTATCATTAGAAGTCCACGTTTGACCCTTTCCCCCAGACGCTTGCATTCTTGCAAGGTCCTTATTTCGTTCGTCTGTAGACATTTCCTGCCCAAATAATGCAAGCCTCCGTGCGCCTCCAGAAGAATCCCTAATCGCAAAGAAAACAACCTGAAACAAAGGTTGCACAAACGCATGCAACCAGACCAGCACCCGGCGGGTCTGTGTCTTTTGCAAAACGCACCACCACACCACTCCGGTGCGGAATATAATTGAATAAATAGCCCACGCGCTGGCTGAGAGGAAAAGTGCCATAAACTGGACGTAATGTTGAGGGCTTCTTTTAAGGGGCAGAAATGGAATCCTTTCTCCCTTCGAGGAGAGGTCCCTGAAGGGGTTTTACTCATTCCTTTTAAGCGGTGGCATTGTTTCGGTTTAGAAAGTCACGTTGCCATCCGGCCGGAGTGCGACCGTACATTCCATCAAACCCTTTGATTGGTTTAGAAGAACACGCTGTGAGGTTAATGTAGCTAAACGTTGCTGTCATCGTCATGCGTTCTCTGTTCACATTCCAAAGTTTTTAAACTACGTTTTTGGAATGTTTTTTTTTGTAATATTTTTTTAGTAATTATATAATGGGTCGACATCACAAGTGATGTTCTGTGAACTGGGAAAACAATGGGTTGAACTGAAAAGTCCTTAAGATATCCTCAACAACCCTTCGTTCTATTGTTGTTCCTATATAAAAAATAATCTTATTTATTTATCATAACTTGCGATAATAGATATTTTTTCTTTGTAAATGTGATGTTTGAAACCAGGTAAAGCAGGTAAAAGAAAAAAATGCAGCATAACTAAAAAAGCTGACGTGAAAAAGGTCATCATATATTTATCCAAATTTTCAGATACAGTTTTAAGATTCGTTCTCTAATTTATTAATTAAAAGTTAGTCCTATGATTTTACTTCCCTTAATTACTTACTTCTTTTAATTTTGGATTGAATTTATGTATTGTATGTTCTTATCTTACGGTCTATGTTTAGGATCGTACAATTTCTTTTTTCTAAACCAAATTTGCAATAATGGTCGTCGTTAAACTTTCGCAACGTTTGTAACTTACCGGATCTCGTCTCCGATGACAAAAACCCTCCCAGCTAATTGACCATCAATCAAATCTTTCTGCTGCAAATGCTTCAGCCTCCACCATCGCCAGCGGTGAACACGGCAAGCGGTGGCTGGCGCACGTTGCACAACGTCGCGTAATATGCTAACTCATGCCCACAAAGAGTACCCCCAAGTGCGACAAATTCTAGCAACCTGTAAATCAATTAAACACCAGTGCCAAGCAATCGCGCTAACCATCGTTAGAGCAGTGCTGCCAACCTTGGGCCGTTTTGTGCTCCGTGACAAGATTCATGACTTCGCATGAGGCCACCTGTTGGCGCGAGGATCGTACCTCTACCGCAAGTAATTGAAGATGCTCCAACCCGGCTTGCCGGCTTTATGACTCAATGGAGCAACGAAGGCATTAACTTGTGTGCCGCCCGGTAGTCCTAGGCAGCTTCTTTTTTTCTGTCCCCCACTGCTTGCGCAAGATGAACCACCACGAGTTGCTAGCTTGACTGTGAGTTTCTAGGTTGTTCCGGTGGGGAAACTGTTGGCGCACCATGGCTGCCACAATTTACCGGTACTTAACTAGATCCATTTTTATAACCACGCGAGGTCAATGGAATCGTAGACCGTTCCCCGGCCAAACTTGGGCCCATTTCACTAACGCAGGTCCCGTCTGCCACTCGTTGGCGCAAAGGTTCGATCACCTTTCGGAGGAGTCATTAGTGGCGGCGGGGTGAAACAGTCCCAATGCTGATACCGGGGGAGTCCCATTCTGATATTAAAGCACACGCGTGGACGTGTCTTAATGGCTGCACACACACATTAACGCGGGAGAGAGATATCTCGTCGGTTCTGTCCGCCACAATCCGGACCTCACACGCGCTTTGGAACTTCACCGGTTGAACTGCGGTTGACGTTGGCTGAGGTTCTTCTTGCCTATAATTTACTGAACGAAACGGGACCAACGTAATGGGCCGAAAATTCTCGACTACCGGTGTTGGACCATCGCTTCTCTTAAACGATGATTAAGATATATCTACGTTTCACTAGGAGAAGTCTCCGCGCGTTAGGGACCATCGGACATAGGTGGTGTTTTCGCCGCAGTATCCCAAAAACAGATCAGGTCACTCGGCTTTCTACGGCAACTGTACAGATGCTACCTGTTGTTTATGGATCAGGCAATCGCTGGCCAGGCAATGTCGCACACCATTTACGACCGAGCGTATGCGCGAGTTTAGAACAAAAGGAACAACGGCCGAACGAAACGTGTCTCCTCTATTGACAGTAGGAGTAGGAAATCGCTTTCCTTCCAGGTCGTCGGTTCTGCTTCACAGCCATCACGTAGGGTGGCCACAAAAAAGAAACATGCTGCACACGAAACTGCCACTAATTATGTGACAATAATAACGATCGCCTTACTGCTACTGCTGCTACAGAGCCTGTCCTGTTTAAGTGTATTTTTATGTTCATCAATTACCTAATGTGATGGCGACGTAGGGGAGCAGCATTAATCGCACTAGGAGTTAGTCTTTGAAATCGAAAATGCATCCCCTGTCAGTTGGTAAGGAATTTCCGAGTGCCTTTCTGTTGCACCGTGGAGCACTGACTGGACGCACGAACGCAAAACGGCTGAGAAACGTAAATATTGCCCTCTATTCCGCGACACACAAACCACACACCCCGGCAGGTTCGACCGAGAGACGTTGGAATATGTGAGGCCAGCCCCTGCCCTATCGGACGCGTTTCCGAGCGGCTTTTGGAGGCCACCGGCGTGCGTCAAGGATCCCTGGTCGTTTTTACGGCCCGGAAAGAGCTGGGGGAAGGAAACATATTTTTCCCACTTTTTTGGTACCGGAGACCAACTGCTGGCTGCGGTCGGAACTGTTTGTAGAAATGGATATGGTGTTGTAGTTTTTTTGTGTTCACTTCCTCTGGTCCAATTCTCGATTGGTATGACGGAATGCAGTGTGAAACAAGGTCTACCCACCACTAGCCCCGCTAAGCCGAATGTTCGGAAGCAAAGAACTCTTCACGTAGGCACCGCCGTGGTGACTCACATCCATTGGAATGTTCATCCCCACGGAAGAATGCGAGTGGCGGTGCTGCTCGGGAAGATCGATGATTCTTTCTCGGCGGATTATTATGTTCCAAGGTGGCAAACTGGGTCAGAAGGTTACCCGGATGGTGATGTGCGACTATCTTAAATGCAATATTTACGGGCGATAATAGGTCTACGCTGTTTAATGGAGACCTTAAGAACGTCAATGACCCAAGGTTCAGTTGAAGAAGCTGTTTGCCGAGTTCAGTTCAGTTCAGTTCAGTATGTTTATTGATTGGAACCTTTTGCAATTGTACATAGAGTTTAAGTGTGTTGTAATGGGTTCACAATGTTGTACTCCTCATTATGTATAACGATGCTGTTTGCCGACATTCTTCTTAGATATATGGAAACAATGCATATGCAAAAAAGCTTCTTAAGCCTTTTGAAAATAGACATCACCTGTATGTAATTGTCTTGTGAGTTCTTCTTGTTCCTAAATACATTCAAACAAATTTATACGAAGGCTTTGGATTCGCCGCTATTTTAAGTGTGACTCAACATGATCGAACAAGTGATTAACCGGTTATTAAACGTCAGGCTTTCTATCTTACCTTAGGAATCAAAGGACAAACAAGGGGAAAGAGAAGAGAATACGAGAAGAAAGAGGGCAACACCCCTCCTTTATCGTAAAGCTCGAGAAATTGTGTCATTCTCGAAAGATTTTCGCCCATTCCAGCCCGTTCGGCCGCAATACCTGAACGGACTTCCAACGAAACCGGCTGGGACGGCCCTGTCGCCGATGTCGTAAGACGGGAGTAGCAGACACGGCCAATCGATATGTTCCGTGCAAATGCCGTCCATCGCCCAACTGGTCCACCTGCGGTACGCGTTTCGATGTGATTGTTTGCTCAAAATCACGCTAATCACGTAACACCCATTCATGGGATCGCCGCTCCTACGCGTCGAGTGCGAGGGTCCGTTAAATAATTCGCTTTCAAAAAGGGTAGTCCTTTCTCAGCGGGTTTGTTTTATTTATGTGTGCCAATTCTCTCCTACTGCAACTGCTCCCTTCGTTCTCCTTTATTGCTCCGGGTGTTGATTATTTTTACTGGCAATGCGTCCATTCGCCTACACTTTGCGAAAGCTAAAGTGTGTGCGAAAGAACGCGCACAGAGTTTAAACATTCTCCACCGTGTGTTGACCCATGTCTATGGGCCGAACAACATGATACACCAGACAGAGAGAGAATATTACCGAGAAGTAGGATTACGGACTGGTCAGCTCAACAACAGCGGCAGGTCAGGCTGCCTCATCGCCCAAACAATCATGATGTTTGTTGGCCGCCCCGAGGGATTACCCAAAAATTTCCTCTAAACCTACCGGGAAAAAGGATACAAACCTTCCACAAGCCTCGGTCAAAGCATGGAATGTAAATCTTCATACCATAGCAAACACATGGAACACATGGGGGGGAGCGACCCGGTATGAACACATTTATGTTAATTTCATGCGAAAACATGCACCATAAACGGTGGCGTACGACGTTTACACCTCGCTTAAGCTCGGTCGGCTATTTTCGATAGTTATTATTCTTGACGTGCAAAATTAAAGTGAAAATAGCCTGCCACCATCCACGGAGCAGAAGAGGAGAACTGATCCTGCGAAAAGGACCACGCATGTGGAATATGGGTCTCCGGTTCGGTTTTACGTTGTTTATGTTTGGCAACTCTCAGCACGGTATGTTTTGATTTGATTTGCCGCAAAGAGTAATGCCAAACGTTGCCAACCATGTCCACGGAGCAGCCAGGACCCGGTAAACCGAGATGCGTGTAGCATGGAATGGGCTCGGGCTTATGTGAGGTAGCAACGCTTAGCACGCAAGCGCATGCGAACACTTCTGCTCATGAATTGTGCACGATCATCTGATGAGTGATTATGATCTAGATTGTAAAATATTTTACTAAAAAGATCCTGTTGACATAAAACAGCTGCGCTAGGAAAAGCTATCTAAAATATACGACAACGTTCCATGGAATACTTGGGGGTTTGCAAGACATAAACTTATGAGTAAAAGTCCTCAGCAATCAGAAATATGGAAACGATCATTTCTTGTACAACACGTAACATAAATTTGCACAATTGCTTTAGCTTATTTGGCACACGATTTGTCTCACCTGCCAACAGCTTGGCCCTGAGTGTTTGCCCTTTGCTTTTATGCATTCTTTATGCACAACGGCAAGGGACACCATGCAGCGCAAAGCGGTAGATCGGCACGTCCTAAACGAATATTACCGCTAGTGAAGGGGAAAAAAAACCCATGTTCATATATGCATCCAATGCACGCACGCCTCAGTGTCCCGGGGAGAAGTGAGAGTTGCATGCACCGTGCGTATCCAGTTGCGTGGGGGTTTAGGCGAAGGGCCGATGGCCATCGATTGCAGAAGCTATCGTCGACCTCTATATATCGATGCGATTCGAACCCATCACGTACGCACCACCCCGGAGAGGACGTGTGTCTTCTGCTGTCCTCCTCTGGCCGAACTAGGACGAGAAGAATAGCCAATGTTTTTGTTGAACGTCAAGGGTTTTTCCCATTAAATCCCTAGCCTTCAGGAACCTCCGCGCCGGGCTTACAAGAAGAAGCTGTTAATACTGAAGGGTGTATTTAATCCAATCGTAACATCCAGCCACTGCAGAGCAAACCCTCCGCCACATTTACGTGAAAAAGATTGTGCATCATCACCGGTGGGTGAACAAATAAAAAGGGTTTCGCTCTCTGATTTGTCTGTCGATGGATATTGTTAGAGATCAGCTGGAGCACACGAGCGATTGTTTTGTTAGCCGTCCTCTAATCCACTCATGTGCCCAGCTCCGTCCATCAGGGCGTTCGGGGAAGGTCTCCATTATTCCATGCAACACACAGCACGCAAAAGGTCAGACACGTCTGCGGTAACTACGTCGGCCAAACAAACATGATCCTTTACCTCCCTCTATCGGCTCTCCTTCGCCGGCAAGCAAGCAATCAAGCCAAGGGGAACCATGAGGGCCAGCGATGGAACTTCCCAACCAAACGGCGTCGTTGATAACGATTTTATTTGATTGAGGGCATTAAGCGTATTAGACGCCCGCCCAGCACGCTCCTCACACTGACAAGCCTGCCGTCTGTGCCACGATTCCGCCATCCAGAGGGTTTGTTGTGAATGCGAAACAATTTACTTGAAGAAATCTTAGCGCAATTGCGTTTCGGTGTGGTGCGGTTGTGCGGACGATGTACGCCTTGGCAGAATGTCCAAAACCACAGCGTCGTGATACGCCATATGCACGCAATTTGCTTTCTCTCTCACGGGTAAGACAGAAGCCAGTTGAAGTGTGGGGTTTACATCAGTGTACCAGCAGCTTATCATCGATTATGTTTACAGCATCAAGGGCAAGGGAAGTCCTAACGTGGTGAAATTTTGCAGCATCCGGTGCGGTCCAGCGAAATCCGCTTTCGGCGGGAATTAATTAACGTGCGTAAATCGGTTCAGTCCAGTGAATTCCGGATGCATCTACAGTTTGAAAACATTGAATGGTGAGCAGCTCCAGGCTATAGTTAAATGAGCAACACTATCAGTCAACCAATAAAAACAAAATAATTCAAACATGAAAACACTGAGCAAGGAGAAAAAAGAACTTCACGGTCAAACATATTTGATGTACAAGCGTCATCAATTAGTTTGTTAGGATATATTAGCATTGATAGAAGATGTTAACGGCTACGAAAGCAGCAAAGGCATTAGTTGTAAACGACTTCCTTCTGTCAACTTCTGTCAACGGTTCTCTACGATAACTTCGCTTAGTTTGATTGGCCTAACTCTTTGTTCAAGTGACCATGCAAGTTGAACCAAATTTCTACAAAACAACTTGTAAAAAAAAACCGAACGGTCACATTTGTTTATCAAATACCATGTTGTTTTGACTTTGACGTGAAGTTTTTTTTTTTAGTTATGGCGTTAAATATTTTAAACGGGAAAAAACGTAAACACCAGTTTTTGAGTAAAAATTATTACTTATATTTGAGAGCGAGGAAAATACCACAAAAGAGGAAGTAATTGGACGAAATATTTAAATTCAAATTAAAAAAAAAACATCAATGAACCCTAATTTCCATATAATCCCAATCGCAAGCTCCTTTTTGCTGATGAGCTTCTAGAATAAGAATTATCAAACTGTCAATTAATTTCCAAACAGGATTCATTTTTTTCTCCAATCTCAACGATCACGAGAATGAGCTAGTTTCCTGGTTTGCGAGCTCCTAAAATGCGCCCATTAGAATTTACGCTAAATTCAAGCCAATAATGTTCCGGTCGTAAAACGTGCCGCATAAAATATTTATCGCTGCACGATAATTGTCCGCCCATCTTGCCACAAGACGGAACTCGTCACGTCCCTAATCACGCTGCAATAAGCTCCGATTAGTCGATTGCTCTGACCTATCACAAAAAAAAGAACGCGGGTTTTGATCGCAGTTCGCCGTTTTGCTGTTCAAACGCATGCCACGAACGGATTGTTAACCACCTTTTTTTGTTTTTTGCTTCCATAGTTGAACAATAGAAAACGAATAAAATTGGTGCACCAGTTTGTTGTTCCGTTGGTGCGTTTCCGCTCGTAAAAGCGCTTCTCCCTTAGGGTCCAGGAAGGTGGTGGTGACGATGCCGATTGAGACGTAAAAACATAGAAAAACAAAACAAAACGGTTTCGCCATTGCATAACTATCAGCATACTCATTTACATTCTCAAGCGTTCTCGGTCCGCGATCCCGGTCGATCCCGGCAATTAATGTGTTTATGGGTTCAACTTCGGATGGGATCTGCTGCTGCCAACAACACCACCATCAGCACCGTTGGGGGGCCGCGGCCGCTACTAGAGCACTTCTGTGTTGTTTTGTTCTGAAATAGGCTAATGGACTGCAGATGGTCCTATAAAAAAGCAACAAAAAAAAAAAAAAACATGATCACAAAGCGATCGTTTGTTGCGTCTCCCGGCGGAATGGCGAATCGGTCGACGTCTCTAACTATAACTATAAAATGGTGTTGCCGCTGCTGCGCGTATTCCAGTACGTCCATTGACCACACTGGCCCTCACATATTGTTGCCATTGCCGGATGATGCGTGTGTGTGCGTTGATGGGAAAATCGCCAAACGGTGGCACTTAGTTTAGAGAGCTTCAGTTTTTCTCGCACAACCCCTCCCTGGAAGAACGTGATGTTCGGTAACCCACTTCCAAGGCCCTCTTTACTCCACCACCAGCACTTCCGCCAGCTCCGTCAGTGTGCTTTATTGATTTAGATTGTAAAGCAGCACAATTTACGACCATATTCGAACGGAACAGATCACGGCTGGGACCAGATCGGAACCCGTTCTAGGTCGAGGATCACTTTAAATTCTTTGCGATTTCGTAATTTTCGCTTCGGATGGATTCGATGGCAGCATGAGTGAAGCCGGCATCAGCCTCGGAAAACAGCTTGCTGGAAGCAAGAGCATACTGTGTAGGAGGGAGAAACGTGTATCTCTCAATACCGGTTCAAAATTGCCTCCCAAAAACGCTCATTTATAGAGTAAATTTTTCAATCCAGGTCTGTCAGATGTAACAAAAAATGGCCAAGTAGACAACAACGCAGGATCCGAAGAATGAGAGAGAAAGTCTTGGACCGGCCCCTCGAGCCCAGCGAATAGGATTCCCCAGCACCACCCGTCCGTCTATTAACCGCTAATGATCTGCTAAGAGAAATCACCCGGTTGCGACTTTTCACACCACCTGCGTCCTGGCGCAAACGATAGCCAGTGGAGGGAAAAAATGTTAGCCACAACAAACAACCTTTTCCCCGGGGTGTTCGATAGCTCGCCGATCGCGGAGCGTCAAGTGTAGGAACCTAGAAGACCTAGGGCAAACCCACTTACACAAACGAAGGAGACCCGTATTAGTGCCGTCCTTCTCTCCACACGGAAGCTATTGCACTGGACATCAGGGTGATGTAACTGAGTGATTTGGCCAGAAGGAACCTCCAGGTGAAGTGATTTCACAGTCCACAACCTGTCATTATGGTGCATCTTCCTTTTCTTTAGAGCTATTAATTAGCGGCCGACGGCACGTCTTCCCGCTCGACAAGATGCATCAGCCCGACAGAATGCCGCCAAGGCAACAATGTGCGACGACGGGTTGACGAATCGTAAATGAAGTTATAAAATAGTAAATTAATTGAATGATTGAGAAAAAAGAAGCAAGCAAGAGTGCAGAAATGGAAAAATTGCTACAAATTAGCCGGCGGGGAAAGATTGTTCTGTAGGAAGCCTAAGCCTGAGCGATAAAGCTGGGGTAATCTATTTCGTATCTTCTGAGCGATCGGAGAAGGGTAAGAAGACTAGGCCTTAAAGGAAATTGATGCTTCATAATTGAAACAACTTATCATTCAATGAACTCGATTATTGGAAACTCATAAAACCTATCCTACACATTGCAACTTGCGCAAGCAAGCAGTCCCGAGTCAAGTTTAATTCGTAAATTTTGCTTCATAAACTCGTTACTTAATTAAGAAAGTCGTGAGTCATGCAATTGATGATTCATTTGTTGTTTTTTTTTTAAATCTTAAATAGTGGTTAATTTTTTCTTTCCGGGAATAAAAATATTCAAATTACTTTTTGCCATTTGAATCAAAAGCTGTCTAATCTGATAAGTAAGTTGGATGTGGCGTTTAAAATTAATTCATTAGAGTAGAAATTGCGATCAATTAAAAATAGAATAATTCGATAAGGATAAATTATCCCCATTTCAGTTATTCTGTCCTCAATTCTAAAATGTCCATTTTATGGATTCTTCTGTTAGACATTACATGCACAATTTGGAAAAAAGGAAATTTGATGAGATAAAATTCCCAATCTTCTTCACCAACCTCCTGTCCTAGCTATGGTTTGAAAATTCAAAGCAACAACTAGCTTCCCGACATTCCCAAAACGCCTGCTTGTTGCACACACGTACGTCGGCACGAGGGGTGGCAAAGAAATGTGTGTTCAACCACAGAACAAGGCCACCACATCGTTCCCACCACGTGCGTCTGCCTTCCGTGGTTAGGAGAGCAGTGTTGAGTTTATGTTTTCGTTGTAGAATTCGCGCACCGACCAAATGCACCTGGTTGGTAACGACAGAGCCCCGTTACGCGGAGCCCTACGTAGCCCTTTTGTCTGTTGGGTCAGCTCTGGGCCGTCTCAATCGTTCCTCCCCCGTTCCGAAAATCCCTCCTCCAGCCACCGTGGTGCTGTTGCTGGTGGCTCTACCCATTGAACTTGCCATTGAAAGTGCACGTTCAAGCGCAAGGCTGCGACGCCGTGTTTGTGGCCGTGTCGTATGGGCTAGGCTTCTGCTGCACGGGCGCGCACACTGGAAGAAACAACACACACCGGTCCGGCCGGTGTACGTGGCTTACTTTGGGGATGTTATGGAAGTCTTCAAAAAACCACCCGGACGAGCGCTGTAAGGTCGGGGCAGATTGTCTCTTCCGTACGTGACAATTTCCGACAGCTACCGCTCGTGGTTAATGGGGATGAGTCAGAGCGTCAGGGCGAGAAAGATGAAAAGTTATAAGAATTTAGGTTTGATTGCCAGGCAATTCGACAAGACGAGGAAAATGAAATCAAGGTTTGAATTTTATTATCCTGTAGCCGGGCACGTCCGTTCTGAGAAAATACACGCGTGACATTTAATTTTTCAACGATCTTCGGCATTGCTTTTGCTGATTGAACAACCTTGCAAAACTTTACATTGTATTTAATACAGCGTAAATTTCTTTGAGCAAGTTATTAAATAATATTTTTTGATTAAGTTATTTTCTCAAATAAACATTTATTGAAACAATGTGTTTTTTATAATAAAATGAAAACGTGCAACATCTATTTCTATATTTCTGCATGCCTGCACATTTGTAGCATTTCAAACGATGATATGTAAATAATTCACAAACATTTTACATGCTTTATTAGTGACGCAAAAAATTCTTTCATAACTGCATTATGTTCGCATCGTTTATGTGTTAAGCACGACTTGTAAAAAAATCCCCATCGAAGAGCGAACATAAATTTAATAAAACCCTTTTTAGGGCGCAAGACAACAGGTATTCTCAACTTCAGAAGAACGATGCTGCCATGCCCTTTCCTCGAGAAAATCTTAAGCGGAATTCACGATAAAGTAGCTACTTGTACCGATTCAAAAAAACTGCATCAATCACGATCGTCACACCGAATGCCACCGATCGTTGCGCCGAACAGACGATCGATGGAAAATGCCATGGTTAACATGGGTAAGATAATGGAAATTTGGATTTTAATCTGCATGATCTACGCCGCTCAACCTCCTCCGGAGGCTGTTCATGGTTTTGAGAAATAATAATCATTTCTTTATTACTGCCGTGTGCATCGTTCTCGCGGTTGTGGCATTTTCGATACCAGAAAGTGAGCAAAACAAAGAGGGAGACGCCAAGTTAATGATATCTCATTATGATGGGTTTTCAAGACTGTAAACCGTCGAATTATGCTTCGAGCGCGTAGCTAACCGAACCATTTAACTCGGCCCAGCTCTACTGAGACAAGGGAACCTAATCGACATCACCGTGCAGTGCATTTTTTCGCTGCAGAGAGAGTATCTCGGACGAGGAAGAACAACAAGCAGCGACTCAACAACTGCCGAACGAGTCTCGATTCCACGAAGGCTCTTCCTTTACTGCCACTCGATGTGACGTATCACAGCACTTCACACAGAATCATACACAGTGGAGCAAAAGCACGGTGCACGAAACGAATTACATAATGATAGGAATTTTCTCGCCTCTCCGAATGAGGTGTTCGGGCGGGAACGGAACAGCCTTCCGTTGAGGACACCTCTTCAAAGTTGAAGTCTCAACGCCGGTGTAGTTACGCCGCTCTTTGCAGGAACTCAATGGGGCGTTGAGTCAGGGGAATGTTAAAAAAAATAAAATAAAATAAGTGATTGCATCCTACCTAACCGGTGGATACCTTTCCTTCACAGATTACACATGTTTCACATCAACATACCGAAATACTAAGGTAGCGTGACGAGAGGATGGAAACTGAAACGTGGATCGGGAAGAAAATTAACAAGCGCCACAACACATTCCAAGCAGTCTATCTCACTTTTCAGAAGGCGCCCAATGCTGCGGAGGAAAAGCATTCAGAACGAATGTTGTATGAAACCGCGACGCAGAGCATTACCGCGACCTATGATAAATGAGGAACATCATGTTCCGCGATGTACCGATGTACGAAATACATCGCCATCGTACTGCGTGAAACATTACCTCGACCACCAGCCCCTGCGCCTTGTCGGTGGTTTGTTTTCATGGTTGTAAGCGATTGTGTTTACTCACGGGTAACCTTTCATCATTTTTTAAAACTATTTTTCTATCTTTGTCTTTTTTTGTACCTCGTTCACATGGCGCTGTAGTATGACGTCGTTTTGGACACACGAAACCGCGTTCTGAAACCACCAAAGCTAAACGATTGCAATTCTACATTCTCCTCTGGTCTATACCCGGAATCCAACATGAGTGACATATCCCACGTGGGAAATGGAGAGAACATCATGTTTTTCGAGACCATTTTGTCATGTTGTGAAAATATGTTTAAAAAATTATGTTTGTCCAGAAAAAAGGAAAAAAAACTTAGCCAAACAACCCGAAAGCATAGCCAACCAACAGTTCCTCTATGTGAGTTGGGATTTATTTTAACAGGTTGATGTACCGACAATGAGCAGACAAATGTTCGTACACAACGTTCAAAATATGTTTCATTCAGAAATGGGCGGTGGTAACATATTTGAGGAAACGTTTTGCAATATGCAATTGGACAATTGTCGTGTCGTGTCGAATGGAAGTAGATAAAATCCAACTTGTTTTCGTCTTTAACAACTTAAGCAATTTTCCATGATCATAACTACAACTGACAAAGTGTGAGTCCCCTTTAAAACTCTGCAACATCCGATTGGTTGAACAGCATCTTACCTGTAAATCTACTGCCACGTGTGGTTCTGAAAATAAAAATAATTTTTTTAATTAAACATATTTTTATAAATGCATCTAGATTTCTAGACTAATTAAAACGGATACAGGGAATGTGAATTATGCATCAGAACAGAAGAAATCAGAAGAATATATATGCATCAGAACAGAACAGAGGTAAAACAACGAAACACCTCTCACTGAACATTACAACTGGATGTGAACTTTCCTTCTTCCCACCGAATTCCTCTCACCGTGTGGTTCATCAGCATCGCAGACAAAGTTTATCATTTTGTTTTTTCACCACCATCTGCTTTTCCGCTCGACAAATTACGCATCCATCGGCGAGGCTTTTCGCGGCACCGGTTTTCACACCTTCGGTCGTGTCGTGGTGGTGGCGTCGGAACACCCCACGGGGTTTATTGTGCGAATTCACACGAGGAATGGAAAAGACGAAGAAGGAAGAAGCAAACCAACCACCGGAACACCGGAGTCGCAAAATCTCGCTTTTAATTTGCTCCCATCGGATGTGCATGATTTTTTGATTAATTTATTTATCGGTTCCTCCCGGCGCTTCTTCGTTTTTGTCGGGCGCTTTCGCGTCGAGCTGCAACTTCGACTGCGAGGCGAGATTTTACTTGTTTCCCCCAGGAAAAGAGCTATCGTTTCGCATCCGAGTAAGCATAAATAATTACCCATCGCTAAGCGCATCGCATACCACACGGTGACACGACATTGGATGAATAAACGGCGGGAAAATAAATCAGCACGTGCACAAGTACCATTCTCTACGCGCCGCGGGTGATTCTTTCCATGGCCCGCGTTTGTTCTTATGATCGCAACAGGAGGAAACGTTGGCAACAAGGTACAGATTATAGAAACCATAACCATCGTACCGGAAGGAGGCACAAAGGGAAAGCTTCTCTTTCTGCGCGGAGGGAGGGCGGAAAGATCGAAGGGGCTTATTACATTCCAACCGACTTATGTGCCACTCAAAATGTCACCGCCGTGTTGGGACGGTTTCGTGAATGGGTGTTTCAGGAAGCAAGCGAGTGTTTTCTCCTCCACTCTGTACCTGTGCAGACCTTTATCTTTCGCTTCCCTCTTCGAAGTGTAGGAAGTAAGACAAAAAGCGGTCCATTCAATCCTATTAGCCAAGCCGGATAGAGATCTTGTGGCAGCGCCTCTCAACTCACCCGAACGAACGATGACGTATCTCATAACCGATCGTATCCATTGGCCGCTGATACAACCCCGTAGGAGTTATTCACTTGTCATAACATCCTCCCCGTCTGTCAACGGAACCCAAACAAAAGCACCACAATGGAACACCGGGTCCGGCCTGCGGTGATATTTATGTTTATGGCATCTTCAGCTTTATAAGGATACGACGTGCCGGTGCCGCAAAACGTCACGGGCGGCACCCGACCCACCCGGGAGACCGGCTTGGTCAGGAACTTGAAGGCGTGCGAATGGACCAACTGTGCACTAAACACGGAATTGCACCGACGACTACGAAGACGACGACGGTGTCGGTTCCGGCTTGCATGTCCCTCTCCCCATCCGGATGCATTACGCGGGCACGCTCTCTTTCTTTCCTCCCTTCCGTGATCGTGATTGAATTTCAGCGCAGTTCCTGCTCGGGAAGGTCCCCAACCCAGCGGTGATGGCGAGTGTCCTTCACTTCCTCGAAGTTGCGCGTTGGTTTAAGTTGAAAGGTCACAGGTTTGTCTTCCCCCCCCGGTTGTCATTGTTCGCGGCGAGCAAGGATCAGCAGGATCGACCATACCGGGAGTGCAGCGGAGGATCACCTTTCCCTTGCGCCGACGCAAGGATGCATAAAGTAGCATGCACCCTACTGATTGCTTCACGCATCAACGCACCATCCGATTTATATTAATGATGGTGATATGTGTGTGCAATTCTCGATCAATGTAAATGCTGATTGATGAAGTATTTAATGTAATTTAATGTGCTTTCTTACGATTATTTGTAGCACGCGCGCTCGTGCTTTCTGCTCGCGTATGAAAACGGGGAATGATAAAGCGATTGGTTGTAATGGTTTCACTACAATGGCCAGAGTTGATCAACTGTAAATTTATCTTATTTCTGCCGCTTCATTGTCCACGTATTTTACGTTGGCAAATATTAACTAACAGCTTTGAAATGCCATGGAAAAAAAAACCCATAAAAAGCAGACGTCACAGTAAAGACGCTTCCCATTCTTTGCATTTCTTTACTTTGGGCTATTGCCAACTTCTTTTACGGCGTAATCAGAGCGTGAAATCAATCACGACGAACGAACGGAAAATCATTCGGGTATATTTTGTACACCATGCTTTTGGCATAGCTCTCTACTTGGGATTGGGATTTTGGGATTGGACACGGAGCTATCCAAATTCGGCCACAGTTCACTGATAACGATGACAAATTGTTAAAGAAAAGAAAAAAAAATGCTTGAAACTTGTTTTTTTTTCGTATTGATCAGTGAAATGAAAGAGCCTCACAAATTTAATTTCTTTTCTTTATCTGGATAAGATTGGATGGGTAATGCTGGATTTTACCACATGCAAAACGATAATATAAAATAATGATAACGATAAAATTTAGGAACGCTAATAAATACTTTTACTTCGGTTCATCCTAGTTTTTTAATGCCTTTACTATTTTGCTGTTTACTTCGTGTTCTGATTACTCGCCTTAGGATCGATAAATGGCTTAAGGAGAGATCTAATCCTATGACGATTTCGTTCCATCGAACATGACACTTTACTTTACGCACGTCCAGGACTGCCATCGACCTCCCTTCGCCTTTCATATCTCAACATCTTTGACGAGGGTAAGGCAAATTCTATTACAATTCCGAACTGTCTCGCGACAAACAGGCCATTTATCATATGGTCGAATCATCCCCAGCCAATAATAACCATCCATTTGTCGCACTGCCTTAACCTTCACTGGGTCAAACGCAACCGATGCAAATGGGACGCACATTATCCATACGGTTCGTTGCGGGTGCACAGTTTCCCGTCTGCTCTCTGGCCGCTCGGTTCTCGAACGGTCTGGCTCTTCTTGACCTTCACGATGTCCTTTGTGGCGGTCGATCTGCTGCAACGCCACGTGCGTCAGTCAGCTGACGAGGAAATGGAGCCAAAGCACTGCCTCTTCATCCACCGCTCTTTTGAAGCCCATATCCTCCGCTTCTCGTGTGGAAGTGAGCTGATCTTTAGCTGCGTTTTAAGTGCATAAATCAGTCCACCTAAAACCCCCCTCCCTAGAGCACGCGGCCGTTAATCACCAACGTAGAGGAAGATCTGGTGCGACAAAGATTTCCTCTACCAGCTGATGAACGTGCTTCGGAAAAGGGTAGTTAAAAAGACTACCGTTCGATGTTTCACCCGGTCTTCTACTTGGACCGTTGGATTTATGGCACTGTTAATAGTTAGCCTTCCCCGTAGGATAAATATAAATATTGATGTGTTGTGTTGTGTGTATTCCTGGAAAAAGAAAAGTTTTAGAAAGCTTGCGAATGGAAATGCCAAATTCACATGCATGCAAGTATACAAAACGAAATGTGTCTTTATGAATGCGTTTCGTACCAAATTTGAAGCTAATTTTATGCTGTAAAATTTGTGTTGTGTTTTGAAGCAAATTTGAATAATTTTGGCCCGGTTAAGCTGCGCATTTCTACTAGGTAAGTAGTTTTATTTCCAAATGTACCAAAAAGTGTTCAAGAAAAATATCGAACCAAGCGCAAGGGATTATTCCGTAGGTAAAACACATAACCGTTTTCATTGATGAAATCCCACCAGCAAAATGCACCAACCAACAACCCTTGGCACTTGGCATCCTGACCAAAACAGTGTGCCAAATAAGTGACATCCGTTGTCACCGTGGGAGCGCAAATTCATTCATAAGGAACCGCACAACCGAACCCAAACAGCGGCCAAGCAAATTTGGAAGCTGACCAGAATCCGCTGAAGTTCCTCCGCGCGCAACGCCGGTGGCTGAGTGAATTTTGTAATATCTGCACATCATCGCCAACTGTGGCTCCCCCCGGCATGAATGGTGATTTCCTGCCCTGACTTACCGGCGTCTTAAAGGTTTCACCCGCTGCTCCTGCAACGCCGTCCAAGAAACTACGCTGGTGATCCGAATGAACGGAGCACAGAAGGTTGCCCCGTGAGTCGACATACGGTACCCCGTTGGCGATGATGATGTAAAACTGTTCCTTTTCCATTTCCTTTTTCCCACCCATTGCATGGACCGGCCAAGGAAGTTCGCCGTCGAACCCTTTCCAACAGGGCCGTTGTGCGGTCTTTAGACTTTATTGAAAACCAACATCGCTTGAACCACGAGATGTGGAAAATTGCCCACGGATGTGCCTTGCGCCGCTGCCGGATGACTGGGATAAATACAGTTTTTCCGACCGCAAAAAGGGCAAAGACGACGGCGATGATTGAGCAGCGTTAGCAGTCACACCGAGACGTTTTTTTTTTGTTTGTTTCCCCCTCGTCTCCTGGGTGTCCCAAGGCTTGGCAATGCTGTTGCGACGCTTTGATGTGGTTTAGATTTAAATCCAACCCCCGGGTGCAGGAAGGGAAGATTTATTTTGCAATCAAGCCGCTGGTGGATGTTTGTTTTTCAACGAGCGTGATATTTCGATATTTCATCGTTGCCGGTGTCTTGGATTAGTTGAGACGTGTTGAAGACCGGCAGCGGTCGGGTTCTCCTGTCACGCTTGGTGTTTCCGTAGCGTTTCTTTGGCTGCCTGTTTCTTCTTCTAAGAACACACTAGAGGGAATTATGCTTCGAGTCAATAAAGAAGCTTCCATGCGGGAAGGTGTTTATTTGAATGAATGAAAATCACTTAGCTAGAGAATTGCTATCAGTCAGCGCAGGTGATGTATTACGTATTTGGCGCACCGAACGCAGGATGAGAAGATGCGATTCATTCAAACAGGGAGAGGCATTGCCAAATGTAAGATTTGGCGCTCGTTTGGTTTTCGTGCATGCTCGAATAAATCACGTGGATATTATGAAAGAGTCTTTTTGACATTCAAATTTGCAATTCAAATCATGGATTGTTCGTAGAATTTTTGCATACTAAACATTTGGTTTGAGACTTGATACAAAATATAAGTACTAGGAGAACAACAGCCGGCGTTGTAGCTGTAATGTAAACAATATTGAATTAAATTCGGTATGTAAAGGTTGTATAATACCACCATTGCAAACATTAGCTTTTTTCAACTTAAAACAATTAACAAAGTAATTCTTAAGATAATGAATCAAGGATAATTTAATTCATTTGTTTTTTGACAAAAGCCTTACATGTTACTATACCTTTGTTTCATCAACGTAGTTATTGTAGTAAAGAATACTAAGTTATGAACATGACCTCCGTGATAAAGCTATTACTTATCTAAGAATCACGTGAGCCCAACAAATTAGCCAAAAGAAAGAAAACATGATTCAATCATTCGACATTCATGAAAAACATTAAAATAAAATATTTCAATCCTGGCCAGAATTGAATCGATCGACTATGGTGTCAGCAACCTTCGTATTGACCGTCTCTTCCATGCCAATTATCTCAATTATACGATAAAAACCGTGGCGATACAAACAAGACTCTTACGGTTTTTAACCCACACCCAGTTGCGTGCGTTACTGTACGAACGTTAGCTCTGATGCAATTCGAGCATCGTGTTTAACGTGGAGTGTTGAAAATTCGCCCCTGATCAGGATCGAACCTTCACACCTCTTTTCTGTCGCATGTAGCGCGTCTACCCTTCCCTGGTTGGAGGTCAACGAAACAGGATTCTATACTGCGTCCAAAGACAGTTTCAGCGTACGATGAAGGACGCGCCAGTGGATTCGTTGGCACCGCGAGGAAAAAGAATTACAAAAAAAAATAATCCACAAAATCACTTATCCCAGTCGAACGGAGTGAAAAAGGTCGTCTCTAACGAGCTCCACGCGACCCCAAACCACCGGTTGTCGGAAAGTGCAAAATGTAACGCGCCAGAATACAACAAATGCCAGCAAAAACGCCGGTTCAATCCCTTCGGCTACGACACAGACAACGTAGTGCCGTCGGCAGTGCAGTTCATTAAATCTTCGGATTACACCGTCGTAGCAACGCCGGAAACACGCACGCATTTTCATGATAATGCATCGGTTATCGACAGCTTTACAAGTGCAAATGAGTGTCGTCGCCCTCGTCGTGTTTTTCTCGCCAGTGTAAGTGGATTGTGAACATGGCGGGATGTTTTAAGAATGGCGTTACGCTTTGTTGTACTATAGGATTTCTTTTCCACCCTGATTAACTGAACATAGAATAAAGTTAAAGAATTTGCAACTCAGAATGTATTTTTATTGTAGACTTCAAGTCTTCAAGCCAAGTCTCAAGTAAATGGAATGCTGTGGTTTTCTTCTTTCCAGTGTGTATAATCTGAAATTGATCTAGTTTCTAATTGATGTGAAATTAAATGATGTGATTGAAGGAGACACTGACCAATGCAATTTTCATTCAAAACATCATAAAGCCGGAGCCATTAGGTGATAAAAATGGCGAAATGTGCACCGAAGAAAACATGCCTCTGACATCAGGCCAAACCAACATCGTCGCCATCATCTCACCGAGGTTCGATAATGGATAATTTATCTTGTTTGCATGACTGTTGTCAGACTGACGAACGATAACAGCAAACGGGCATCGGTTCGGTGTGCCCTGTCCTGTAAAATTAACGTGAAGAACCCTGCTCCTCCCGTCGACAGAAACTGGCGAAGTCTCGTTACCACCATGAGCTAGCTACAGAGCTCACCCTTTGGCAGCGTCCGATGGTCCCGGAGTCAATCGTCGCTTTCCCGCACAGGATGTGCTCCGTTTCTCACACATGCACAATGACATCGTCCCGATCCGGATGTCGTTTCGATACTGGGCGAACATCGAACGTGCCCGAGGGCAATCGATTCGGTCAGCTAGAAGATACCGGCACGAAAGGGTCGACGACAACGCGTTCCGGTTCTATGCATGCTACCTAGACCTTGTTTACCGAGTAGGCTAGCTCGGGTCGGGAAGTGCGGGGAAGTAGGATATTTAATTACAATTCAATTTATGGCAATCCTCCGGCACTCTATCGGGCAGAAGTTCGTGAAGGTTTGCAGACTACGGTCTCCCACAATCTGATACCAGGGGGACATAGCCAGTAGTACCACGGTGTCGACGCTAGCGGATGGAATGAGTTGATACGTTTTTTAATTGTTGAAAACTCCTTCGCATGGTATCTGCTAATGTCCTGGTCTAGGCGGGAAGCGCACAGTCGAGCGACGGGGTAACATGTCCGTTAAATTTAAATCCGTCTTCAATGCAGTCTCGCGTATTTCCGTTGTAAATAGCTGCAAACATTCTTCTCTATCTGTGGATACTTGCCCATTCAGGGGTATACAGCATTCAAATGAGAAGTCGAGTTTCCTACCTTCCATAGAACTATAAACTAACGATTGGACGCTCTTGATTGTACAGCGAATAAAAAAAAAACATTCTCCCGCAGTCCATGACTGTCTACATGCAAACATTCATAATAGACAAAAAAACCTAATAGCAGACTGCTGGCAAAGCGATAAGGATGAAGTCCTTCGTCGGCGTCCAACGATTTAATTAGCCAAGGATTTCGTTTATTTTCATGATGAAATATTCCACGGATTTTGGAAAATAATCTTCTTCTTCTTAACTGGCCCGCTCACGGTTGAGCACGTCTTGCTGACATGGCCTGGTCACCAATCGCTTTCCAGGATACTCGGTCCATGGCTGCAACTCTCCATCCCCGGTCGCATCCGATATCTCGCAGGTTCTGCTCCACTTGGTCCATCCACCGGACTCGCTGAGCTCCTCGTCGTCTCGTGCCGAGCGGGTCGCTGACGAGTGTCTTCTTGGTGGGGCATGAGTCCGGCATCCTCATGACATGCCCCAACCAACGAATCCTGCCGGCCTTCGCCACCGTCAGGATGTCCGGCTCACCGTATAGCTCAGCCAGCTCGTTGTTCATCCTTCTCCGCCACACGCCTTGCTCGCACACGCCGCCAAAAATAGACCGGAATACGCGCCGCTCGAAGACTGCGAGCGCGTTGGCGTCCTCCGTGAGCAGAGTCCAAGATTCATGCCCATAGAGAACGACCGGTCTTATCAGCGAGCGGTATATTGCACACTTCGTGTGGGGGAGCAGCCTTCTGGACCTAAGGAGTTGGAAAATAATCTGCCCATCATTATGCAAGGATAATGAATGCTTTAGATTTTGTTTCAGGCCAGTTTCAGGAGGCTCTTGGTTAAAACACGAGTCAACGTACCAAAGGCATAAAAATTCCGCTCTTTTTATCATCCATCCCGAGTACACCCCGTTGCAGCCATGTGAGAAGCGAACTTGCTGGGCACAACTGCTGGTCCATCCGAACAGGAGCGAGAACGGCTTTAATTAACAAGCGAAAAGTGGAGCCTTAATTAAAAATTTAAATTGACGATGAACAATTTCATAATTTTTCTCGCCATCCCGGGTATGTTTGCACTTTGTTGCCATAATGTCCATCGGAGCCTGTCCGTCGCTCTGATCCTGGGTACCAGTGTGGTGGTGTGTGTGCGTGTAGTTTTGTAGGTATGAGTGTCCATTCGTCCAGTACTTCATCCTTCCAGTGGTGAACATGCTTGCTCATTTTACACGCCGGCGGAGATAAGTCGGTTGGAGCCATGTGTTTGCGTTCTCAGAGTCGGTCCAAGCTCCAAGCTAAATAATTGTAGCAAACGTGCGAACCAGGATATGTAAATTGTACGTAAACTCGTCTCCAATCAGGAATCGTCGGGTAAAATCTCATTTACGCTATGATCAGTGATGATAATTGTGAAATGATAAAAAGCTGATACGTTGACGAGATGAAAACAATACTAGGAGTTGTTCTACTTTATTTCTTGAGTGATATGAAAAAAGCTGTCAGTTGAAATAACAACCAATTTTTGCACCACTGTTCACTGTAGGAATATTCCACATTCCCGAGGCTGGCGATCAAACTGGTTAGTGTTAAACTAACAAAATTAACTATTTTGACTGCGTCAAAAAAAAAAAATATCCGTCACGTTCAACTACGATCAAAAGTACTTGAAAGTCATAACAGAATCTTCCATTTAGCGGAAACATTTACTGATATGACAGCTAAACCTAGACAAGTTCTACTGGTTTGACAGAAACTGGAAGAAGAAACTGAAACCTAGCGAAACAATGCAAGCAGGTTTGAAAACGGTTTAAACATTTAATCGCTAAACATATTCCGAAGGTCGCCTGGTAGGCACCTGTTGTGTCGGATCTGTTTGACCCCCAGGCCCACAAAGGCTCAATAGAACAGACAAATCATGAGCGCCGGTGCTACGTGCGTGTTTGCTTTCGAATCTAGTGCACTTGTGACACGTATGTCTTAAAGGCTTTCGGAGGTTTTGGCTTCGAGAACTCTATAGTCAGGTCGGTCGCCCCGCGGTGGCACTTGATTGCGCGGTTTCCCAAGACCAAAGAAGCCAACAGGCAAACCATCAGCATTACGCGACGCCCTGGCAGCCACCAGCATCAGAGACCATGATGGGTTGCTGGTTGCTGTTTTAAAATGTGTAAATTAATGCAAATGAGAGAACGTACGCCGCCGGACACCCCGATTGAGCGCGAGGGTACAGGCAGTGCAGCCTGAGGAAGATAGTAATAAGAGCAGCAGTAGCTGCCGTTTTATTTTAAGCCCCCCCCCCCCCCCCCTCCGTCCTCCTTTACAAGATCCATTCCAGTCATCAGCGAACTCGATTCCGTTCTGTTGGGACACTTGGCGCCAGTAGAATGGCGTCGAAATGCGCGAAAACCAGGTGTTTTGCTGTCGAATTGGGGCTTCTCTCTTTAGCAGTCTAGAACTAGCGCATACTCGTGTCGGTTCACTGCTAGACCAAGTCCTACAAGAGCAATTCCTTATCCCCGCAGTGGACTCCATCCGGTTCTTGCCGTCGTCATCTGTTGGGGAGGGGAGTATACAGTTGACGGGAAAGAGTGTTGTTTATCGCCATTCAGCCCTTTTGCCATTCTAGCGCTGCCAGCCGTACGATGTTGATCTCTTTGGACTTGGTGTGGTTTTTATTTGCAACCCACAGCATCGTTTCGCTTATCATTTTATGTCGGTTTCCATTCATTATTCTTCGTGCGTCCATCGTACGGCAGCATTTTCTCTCCTGTTGGTCGTTCCCGTCAAGAAAATAAGAGATAAGAAAATTGAGCAAGCGTAACCGCAACAGTGACGTTTGGTTTCTTCTAGAATCTGTCGTTGATGTCTCCCATAAGGCGCAAGCCAAGTGGCTAAGTGGCTCCTTACGCCAACGAAAGACTTTTGGAGGATGGCTGTTCCTTCTTCAATTATCTGAGCAAAGTCAAGATTTTTCTTGTGCTCTTACGACACTGTCGAGTGTTCAAAATACACTATTAGATACACGGGACGGCTGCCAAGGGCAAAAGTGGCTGACTTTTTCTGTAACTCCTTACGCCATACGCCACCATAGACAATTTCAGGATAGCCAGCTTCTGGTGAGATTCTCAACCATCTCGACCAGTTGGAGTGTTGCTAACTACTCGAAAATTTGCGCCGAGTGTGCTGTATAAATTTTGTATCACAATGATTCCCCATCGCTCCTTCTGATGTCTTGCTTTGTCTCGAAGACATTCCCCAACCTCTGGAGCACTTTCGCTGCACAGTACTTCCATTTTTACCTCCCGTATTTTACAGCTCGAAGCGTTCCTACAGAACCTCGGGGTCCTCTTCGAATCTGGTTTGTTTCCTCGGCGATAACACCGCGCACAACCATTTCCCCAGGGGACACTTCTATGTAATAATGCTTATGTACTCTACCACACCGATAGCGAAAGTGTGTACCGCACGATTACACTTTATTACGTCGGGGGTAAATGTTCTTAAGTCCTCCCTGCCCCTCTCTCTGGCTCACCCGCTCTTTAGTACTCACTCGTCGCTAGCGGGTCGTGTTCTTCCAAAGCAGCACAATCCGTTTTTCACCCGCTGGGGAGCTGATGAAGTTGTCTTTAGCAAAAGTTTATCTCCCGCTCTAACTCCCACTCGCTAACTGATGGGGCTTTTAGTACCTTTCCAGTGGCCAGTAGCTTTTTGCATTCGAACCGATGGTTCCTTTGTGTATGTGTTACTCTAGCAATATCTTTGCACTACCAAATCCCCCTAGTTTATGGCACCTGAGTTTTATTTTTAACATTCTTGCTTCTTTAATAATAAGGCCATACAAACTTGGAGATAGTGAATTGTAGAAAACTGAATTTGCTTTTCTTATATCAACAGAAATATTATTCATATATGCTTTCCATACAAAAATATCAGCCTATCCAATGTTGTGATCCGCTGATAGGATATTTTTGAATTTAAATTATAAAGATTGCAAAACGCTTCACCTTGGAGAAATTCTGGAATAGAATCGTAAAACATTGATAACTTTATTTCACCTCGGGCCAGACCAAACGCCAGCCAAGGAGGAACTCGCTCAAACGTTACGGGGAGGAACATTGAGTGAAGCACAAACAGGGAGAGAGACACTTAGATCTTCATTACGTTTCGGTACAGTGTAAATAATTCATCCTGAGTGTTCAGGCAACTTTGCTTCCTCCTCCCGACTCTTAACGTTACAAAAAAAAAACAACAACAAATAAGAACTCAACCATGACCGGCGGGATACTTTATCGCTCCTCCATCGATAGGCAAAGAAGCGCCTCCGTAAAGTTACGCGATGTCTTATGCTTCATCATCACCCTCGTCTTCTCTACCGACTGCGCGATGCATATAGCGTTTCGCTTGGCTTCCAAGGAACCACAGAAAAAAAAAGAAGAAACGACGATAAGAACATATCTTTCGCGTATTTTGTAGTCTAGAATGCGTCCCCTTTTGCGCTCGGGACGCAGGTGGACCACTCGCCCAGGAAAAGATTCGCTGCTTCATAAATAGGTGCAAATAACGTAAACATTCTCCAAAAGCAGCGCAACTTTCCTCTGCGTTCCGTTGCGAGCCTTGCTTTGTAGAGGGAAATTTTACAAGAACCTACTGGTTGCTCCCATTTCCTGTAATTCCTTGTCGGCGCACGGTAGGGCTATCGTTATTTCCACGGGCAATTTTGTGGGACAAAATTATTCCCATTCTTAGCGCATTTATCTCGGCGAGTGATAGGGAAACGGATTGTCTCTACGCGATGGAAAATACCATTTCCGCAATCGTTCCGTTGTTTTTCTTCAATCCAAAGAGGAGCTTCAAAACACCTAGCTTCCCACCAGATGAAGCGTTCTCACAGAGGTGTACTTTGTAAGCCGAGCTATCCGCGCTCGCCGTCCGATGGAGGCCTGGCACCATGTGCACAAAGACGCGCAAATGCACTTTTCATGTTTCTCTTCAGTTTGTTCCGGCGCTCCCTCGACGGGGGAATTACACTCTCCCTCTGGTGTATCTTCCTCCACAGCAGCAGGGAAAACAGAGAGCGAAACATAGGGAATGCGAACAATATTTCCAGCATTCCGAGACATCACCTCACCGCAGCAGCTGCTGCGGTGAATCGCCGTAAAATAGTTCTAGTTTTTGCCTAGAACTTTCTGAAGCATCTTCACTACTCCAAGGGCCCATCTCTCCCTGCTGCACCATCCTCTCGATCCAGGATCGTAACGAAGACGTCGCGTTTCTGCCCGAAGAATAACTTCCTCATTCCAGCACCGGTCAGGCGGCGAAGATGATTACGGGTGGAGATTCCTTATGCCGGTACGCAGCTGCTGCTGTTGCGGTTGCTAGCGCATGCATCATACGATTGCGCTGAACAACTTGGTTAGGCAAATTGAATGATGGAATGATTTAACAACTATTTTGCCGAAGTCGAGTTGGAGATTCTTTTTGTAGCTTTAATTATCCCAGATTTTTATCAAAGTTTTATTGAATATTGTTAACCTACAGAAATTTTTTGCAGAAGAAATACACGATTACATGATGAACTATGAACTTTGTAATTTCCAATAAGATATGTTTTACCTATAAATAAAAGTATGATATACTAAATATGAAAATTAAATCAGCATAACTTAGCAAAAAATCGATCTGCTAAATAATAAATAGTACTGATTACAATTAACTCCAAGTATTAAAAACAACATTCAGAGAATTCAACAAAAATTTCCAAGATCAAACAAAAACTATACTGCTACAGAAATCTATAATATGATTAATTTGAAATGCCGATTTCGTTCTTGATAAGACATTTGATAATCAAAACAATATCAGGTTCCAAAAGCTTATCAGGGCAATGTCAAGATCGTTCATCGAACAAGAAATCCTTCAGCAAAGGTAGCATTCAGCCGCGAGGGGACCGCATCTATTTACCCAGCCTGATAAAGCCGAAGCCAAGGCGTGTATCGAACCACTGCATGCACATACCGTAGAGCCGTTTGTGAGACCTTCCGCCGACCTAGGTTAAGGTAACGGCTGTTGGCTCGTCTCCTGGGTGCGAGAACTCACAGAGCTGACCTTTTACCGAGCCGTCGATGGTGGTGTATAGCCAGTGTCTCGCTGTGTCACATTGCCTCTGGCTAGGCGGCGGTTAGATCCACAGTCAATTGGGCTTAATTTGAATACTGAGCGCCTCTCGATCACGTGACCACAACTGTGACCGGATCCACTATCGTAAGTAAACGATCGTCTTTAGCGGTACCACTACACACTGTTTGTAAATTACTGCTACCGCCTGCACAGCCGTCTAACCACTTCTTATCAGTAACACCGTAACATAGTTTTCTCGCTTGTTGAACTCCTCGGTCTAGGAACCAGTGCTTCAAACTTTATATTTTCTAGCCCAACCACTGGGCTAGATGAGAGAACACTGAACACAGATCGGGCTCACGGGTGTCTACGCCATTCTGTCGCCACAGCCGACTGTCGGTAAGCCGCCAGCGGAGTTCAGGAAAGCCAGTTTTATTGACATTTAATCACAAGGCAAATCGAGCAAGCGCGCCGACCGATGGATGATCTTTGGACCGAGGCTTTCAACCGCACCGCGAGTCGGTGAACGTAGAGGCACGTCACTGAGCGCAGCACTCAAACAGCACCCCGCAAGAGAAGATGCTGATCAGCTGACTTCTACTGGCCTACTGGTTGCGTGGTCGTTGTTCCAACGATCGTAACACCAATGATCATTTTGCTCACTCTTGATCTTATTGACTATAGATTATCCGATAACGTGAAGGTGCAAAATTATTCAACTCACACAATCAAACAGTTAGTCGCAACAATGATGAGCTGCGCGTATGATGCCGAAGGAAGCCTTATGGGACGTGACGCTCATAATCGGTTGAAGGAAGAAGTTGATAAGCTAGTTGCACCAACTCCATACATTTACAAGGAATTTAAAGTTGGTCAGAATGAGTATTCAAAACCAATAATTTATATCTATCGACTTTGGATATACAGCATGAGGCAACTACGAAAGGTTCTACAAAGTATATCACTTTCCAGAACTGACAAAAAACCCTCGTTTGGAAGTAACTTGTCCTGAACCAAATAGCACATTTTAATCACACCACCGATTCACACCACATCACAAAATGCTCCGACCCACGTCACACGTTGTCTATCAGCAAGTAAAAGTAATGTCAAAATGTCGTCCGACAATGCAACCGCAGCCTCATTTCCTCACGTTCCAGCCAGTGACTGCTTGCCGGTCGATTGGGTGAAGGGAATTAGCTTCCAAGTGCTTTTCTTCTGTCGGACCGTGTTTGCTTATAAAATGAAACGAAAATGTAAACAGTTCCTCGCAACTCCCCTTTCGGCGACCCTCGGGCATAGGGGTGGAGATGCAAGTGCAGTATTGTATGCACCGATGCACATCGCATTGGTTATCTGGGGGCCGTAGTACACATGCACACAAGCGCACCAGTCCCACAGAGTCATTGTTAAATGACAGGCTGCACATGCAAGCACCGAGCAGGGTCGCACACCATACTGTATTCACTCGCTAGAATATTGAATTCCAGATGTAAAAAAACACCGGCTCGTTTCGTCTCGAGGGTGGCGCACAGGGGGGAAACCGCAAAGGCCGCGACGGGAATGCTCAGCTGCACATAATCAATCCGAACACAGCTCGATCACCGTCAACCCCCGGGCCACTTACAAGCCACCGGCACCGACACCGACACCGGCGCAAGTGAAACTTCAAACTTCTGCTCGGAAACGAAAGTTTGCTGGTTGTCAGTTTTCCCTTCTGCCCTGCCGCTTGTCCATACGTGTGTGTTGGTTGCTTTTCCGAGCTGCCTGTGCATGTATAATCATTGCGGTCGTCGTCGTCGTCGTCATCGTCGCAGCAACCACCATAAGCCACCTGTTCCGACCCGTTTCGAATGCGTCTCCATGCCGTCGGTTTCGAGCTTTCGTCTTTCGTCTGTGATTACCCCTCGGCTCGCTTCCCGCTGCTGCCAAGACGTGGAGGTTCCTTGATGTCGCTTCCTTTTGCCGCTGCCCGTACATTTGGCAGAGAGGCAATGAGATTTATTTTCGTAGCCGCTAAATGTTAACCTGTTTTCAAACAAGTTTGAAGTGGATTGTGTTTTTCTTCTTTTTTGTTGTTGTTGTACTTCAGTTCCCCTCCCGGTAGTGACCAACCCCTGTTCTGCACAGCTGTGGTGTGTTGTGTAGCAGCATCCCCTGCAAGCCAAGTCGAAAAACAATCAGGCGCCTCACGTTTCGGAACCAGTTTTGTTTCGCGCGCTTTCCACCCCAAACACCACCTTGTTACAACGGCCCACACCTCCCGTCTCTAATCGTCTCGTCGTGTGCATGTGTATGGGCCCATTCGCTGCTGAACGAACGCGATCGTTGGTGTTTATTGGTGCGTTAATGATCGGTGCGTACGCGATCGCTAAATTTCAATTTACGCCCGACAGAAAATGCAACCGACAACGCGCACACGAATCGAAAGAAAGGAACGGCAAACAGTCCACCCATCCACGGGCACATCTTGTTGGCACTCGCACGCATTTACAACAACGCAGGCACGACCGAGTCGTAAGTGTGTCGCACGTACAAACCCCACCCCGTTGCACCGCGCGGAGTGCACAAGTGCAAGTGCAACGACGCTCGTATGGCGCTGGCGAATGTAGTTCAAGTCGCCGGCGTCGTCACTTGGTGCACAACGTGTGGTACAGTGGACGCGATGTCAATGGTACGGTCGATACCTTTCAACATTCCTCCCTCCTCCATCGGGCGCAAAATGCATCGCCTTCATTGTTTGGGGTTCGAGTGATTGGAGGGAATGCAGCTAATTAATTGCTGTTATCCTGTCAGCTATTCAAGAAGCTCAAAGCGGTAGCCAAAAAATCGATCAAGGATTCTTCTAATCCAATTCAAGAATTGTTTTTCTTTCCGATGCTTCGATCGAATATGAATACAATGAAACATTTCTGATCAAGTGGTCAGAATTGCCCAGAAACAAAGGATAATCGAAGAGAACACGGATTCAATATAAACGAACTGTAAGTAATTAAACATAAAAAATATATTAGTTTATAACTAGATTTGTAGCCAGCGCAGTCAATGTTTTGTGATATCTGTCAGTTTACTGCTACAGTTGTTGATTAGGTTCCATTATACTCGCACTGGTTTTTTTTTTTTAAATAAATTACCATGGAAAGATTCATTCCTGAAAAAATTATCTTTTAAAAAGCTTTCTGCTTCTTCTTACAGGCACAACGACCAATTTAGTTATGTATATCCGTTTAGGGCCTTAACGACTGTGGTCGGTCCATCCTTGGTACCGGGGGAAGTCTAACCTGGATTCGGATTAAGAAAGGTTCACAAGGTTAAAAAATGGCAGTTTATTGCTTGAGGACAAACAGCGTTTTGGAAGACCAAAAGTGTTCGAGAAAGTCCGGTTGACCACACTGTGCGAACATAACTCATATCAAATGGAACTAGAATCAACAAGCGACCTCCCAGTGCAGTATTTTGGCGATTGCAATCATTTTATCCTTTTTCCATAATTTCAGACCAATTGCAATTTAGCTTGCTTCGAACTCCATTTACGCGGGGAAGCCAAAAACAGGGTTTCAAAATGGATCGAAGTAAAATTTTCCTCTTTTTTATGTCGAGTACCCAAAAATGCCGTGTAATACAGGAATATGTTGTAACGAATGTTGAGGAATATTTTTTTGAAACTTACATTGACTAAGAATACGAACTCAGTTGTACTCCTAACTTTCATTATCATATTATTCCATTTAGAATGATATAGCGATAACGTACCTTACAAACAAAGAGTACAGAAAATGAAACAAGAGCACACCGCATCACTGACCTTATGAATCTCGAAAAGCGCTTTTTAAAATACCATCGCAAATTAGTTACGCCAAAACCACCATCCGAGTTTTAAACACATGTGTGTATGGAAATCTGGGACTATCCTCTTCCAGCGGTACGATGTTATTAACCTTAACAAGCACTTAAGCGGCACGCCTGCAACGGGCCTCGCGTTCCGACGATAATTCATCATGTCACCTTCGAGCGTTCATTGAGCACGAGGACCCGAGATCCTTATGCTCACACTGCACAGCCCCGGCAGCATCACTAACTAACTACTCGTTTGGAATGGACCTGTTGCATCGATGCATGCAAATAAAAACAAGGCGCTGGCTGGCTGTCGCAAACGCGAGTATGTAAATATAAAACTCACCCATCCAGGAGTCCCATCAAACGGAGCGGCGGTAAAAACACAACTCGCACGTCGCACGCTTTGGTGGCAGCCAGATCATAAATAATTATTTTTAATGCATGGTACACCCCGCTCTCGTTTATGCACAACCCGAACGGAGGTTGGCCTTTGGATACGCGATCGTAAGAACCGTGAACTCCCGGCTTGGATCCTTTTGGCCGTCCGAAAGAAACTCTAGACCCTTCAAGGATTGATTTACAACCACCCGGGTGGAGACGGTGTGGAGTTCGTTCTCGAAAGTCGGCCCCGGTTGTACTTGCGGAGAAGTCGGGCAGAGATACCTCGATCGTTGACTTCCTTCGACTGCCGAAAACCGTCGACCCGTTGGCCACGATCGAATGCGACGGGCGAAGATAAACACCTTCAAACAGTCGCACACGCCCAAAGTTAGCCCGGCACGCACGCGAGCTCAAACACTTTTAGCACTGGACCATTTAAGGGTCATTTTGTCCGAAAGCGGGCGCCTCTCCCGCCTTCGGGATGGATCGGTGGATCGTGTCAGTTTACGACGTTGTCACCGGAATGCCCTTCGCCAGAGAGTCGGCTAACCGGGAATGAAAGTTGGTATTTTTACACCGCGCCCCGAAGTGCCATGAAGCGTGATGTGAGCGTTCGCTTGGCGCCGTTGGCCCCGGTGGAGTTATTATCACGCAGCCGAACGCAAGCAAGGGAGTGCAGCGTTCCACATGGAAACATTTTTTCTCATAGCCTTTTTTGTTGTATCGTTGGTGAGATGTTCAGATTGTCAGCTCTTGGGGACAAGGTGTTCGCTTCAGCTTCGAGGGACCCCAGGGCAATTCCCCAATCGTACCTTCTCCTGGCACTCGCCGCAACGTGGAGCGTGGAAAAATTATAATGAACAACCCCTCCTGAAGTCTTCGTCTCTAATAAACATCAGAACATCGTCGGATCGTCGGAGCGTGGTCCGTTCATGGTCCAACATCGAACTAGCAAGAGTCCCCAATCTTTCGGAAGGTGTGAGATTATGAAGTGTGGCACGAGAAACAAACGCTTCCCGTCACTGCGCCAATTGGTATGAAAAATATGTAACACAGAAAAAAACACTGGGCCAAGGTGAAAGCATTGAAGGGAAAAAGTAGAGGACGAAGAAAAACAACGACCTAGACTAGACGCGAACCTGGACAACCTGGATGATTAAACCCAACAATTTGGACCACGAGTTAGGCCCGCTGCCAGACACGACGGGTGGCGCGCTTTCCACTCGCTTTTCACTTGATTGATGCAGCGTGACCCGATTTTGGAGAGGGAATGAGAATTGGGTCGGTTCGGTTCAGGGCCGACCTCAGATGGTGTCGTCTTTTCGGTTGGGGGTAACCCGGAATCCCGGCAGCGCATTTTTACGGAGCGATCGAATTAGCACCGGTTTATGAATAATAAAACCCTTGAAAGGGTGCACTTTTCGCCCCTAGCTTGGTCAGCTAGCGCCTGTCATTTTATTGGACACTTATTTGTCACGTAGCGGTTTCGTAATGGATGGATGCTGTCACAACGAAGGTTTGGTATTTCTAACTTTGATGGTAGATAAAACAGATTGCACCTTTGGTTTTTTACAGATGACCTGTGAGTGTTGTTGGTTCCATTGAAACTTCCGTATGAATCATTTCATGCATGAGCAGAATTTGTCATTCTTCTTTTTCATGACTATGATATTTCCAGCTCGATGATCAACTACAATATTTTAAAATTGGTAGAATTGATATAAGTACGGTCCCAAATTTGACCCACAACCATTACCATTCTCTCGCGCTAATCGATTTGACGCCATGTGGATCGTGTGCCGTCTCTGTACAACACCTATTTTATCGCACCAAGCATAAATATGGAGCACTGGCCACACGCAAAATTATCTGCGTATGTCATACGTTTCAAAATGCGTTGCCTTGGTCGCCAGTCTGGACGGAGGTGGCTGAAAAAAGGCTCCCTTCTGGGTCGCGCCACTTCGAAACCCGATAGCCGTGGTTACAACCCGGAATTCTTTCACCAGCATCGAAACAGCTGGGTGCCGAAAACGTTGTCAAAAAAACACTGGCGTTTAAACAGCGAGCTGACCAATAATAAATTCAAAAACGCTACAGGAACGCGATGAATGAAATGGTTGGATAAACTGGTTGGACTGGACCGACCAGAAACGATTACCTCAGCATTCTTCTGTGTATTTGGATATAGCTTGGGTTTTTGTTCGTATTGCGAAACGCACTTTTCCGAGTCAACATCGTAGAAAAAATTAAACTACCCTTCACAATATTCTTAGCTTATTAAAGCATTGTGTTGTCTTGGGCTGCTTTTTTGTGGAATTTTATCATATCCATCATTTTTTAAATGGTGAGATTGTTTTTTTTTCCATACTATTTTGTAGCTAAAAAATGTGCCAAACACCGATGGCGCCACAAAGTACATAAAAACTCGTCTCGCAGGAGACCAAAACAGCCTTTAAATGGAGACCAAGGGTCACTGATGTTTGGTGTTGCACAATTTTTTTTAACGAGACAGATTGTAGCAATACTGATTTTCCTTAATAAAAAAAAAAATCAACATGAAAGAATTAAAAAATTGCAAAAATCATTTTGAACATAATACAGCTGACACATACCTTTGTCGCATTTGAGTCATTGATAACTTAAAACATAATCCTCGTCTGTAATTTTGGTCAAAAAGTTGGGCAGCGTCCTTAATCTGAAAAAGAACATATAAAATGCAGTTAGGTAACAGCAGGAAAGTTTGCAAATGAAAACAATTATAGAAAATCATAATTTATATAGGATTTCTCATGTTATTTAAATTATCCTTGGAGCATCATTTGAGTGATGAAAGTCAAATTATGCACTGCAAATAGAACGATTAAAGCAACGACCAAAAACATATGCTCCGCATTAGGTTTCCACTTGTATCATCATTAAGTATTCACATATTTTATCTCTCTCTCTGTTCCGTCCCTATCAGGTATCTTAACAAGAACTCACCAAAACAATATTTTCCTTTAAATAAAAAAAAAACAAAAAAGAAAAAAAAATAGAAATACATCCATCAAAGCGACACATCATCGTTTATGACCCCGCAGATCGTTACCGTAAATAAAGCGACGCGCAAGTGGAAAAAAAAAACTGGACGACATTCGTGAACTTTCTTCGCCATCAAAAGCGCCCAAAACCCTGAATAATTTGCATCGACGAAGAAAAATGGTCCTGTGGTACCATTTTTCTTTCTAAATCGTGTACACGATACAGCGG
The DNA here is from genome assembly GCA_914969975.1 of Anopheles atroparvus. Lineage (NCBI taxonomy): Eukaryota > Metazoa > Arthropoda > Insecta > Diptera > Culicidae > Anopheles > Anopheles atroparvus. The sequence continues at coordinate 17,358,628 of CAJZCY010000004.1, forward strand.
TGCTTGAGTGTGAGGAGTTCTTGAAATTCTCCAGCGGAGAGTGAACCTTGAGGAAATTGGATACCGCGTTCTGCGAGTGCATCGTAAAGCACATCCGTCTTCCGGAAACGACACGGCCGGCACGGTGGGCGCAAATACTTCGTGGCAAGCCCCCATCGACGTTTCTTTATGGGTGGAATTTCGGAACGTGTACGGGTCGGAATTCGTCATGCCATCTTTAAGGTTCGCTGTCCTCGAGGAGCAAATGAAGGCAGTAAAACACTCCAGCGGACAGGGTCTGGACGAGCCAGTGCTAGCGGCGAGTGCAATTCGATACTTCCGTGGAATGTACGCTGATCGAGGTATCCCCATCGACGCACTAATCGCCAACGACACACACCATGAGTCAGCTGAATTGCAACTTAAATTCTAACCTTCAAAGCAAACCAAATCGACAACCTCTAACCATGTGATTATTTTGAAACATTGGCAAAAACGCTGCCACCAACCAAAAATAAGAAAATTAAAATTCCTGAAACAGAATAAGCAATGACAGCTGAAACAAAAACACTCTCTCGCATTAACTCTGTTTCAATCCCAAAAATCTATGTTTCAATTTTCTGTTATAATTAAGCTAAGCTATTTTGGAGCATGTATGAAGCAGAATAATTACATTTTTCAGAATTCGAGAAAAAGAAGAACTGTTCATTCAAATTAAGAAGCCAATGGTTTGTATACATCCACTACGACAAAGTATGCGAAACACGGTTACTACGCCACCACGATCCAGTTACGTTGATTAATCACTTAGATATCCCATATCTTCGTGGATTGCAAAATTATATTGAGGAGCCTACGCCGTTTAAGTGACTTCGTGTAGCATAACCAAGAACCAAGACAAACACAGACCAACCATCAAACATGTCCGTGATCATTTTCATCAAGATCGTCTCGCAACGATCGTCTTAGATTCGCACGCCTAAGATTACATCATGCATTCTGCTCCAGTTTTCACCGGAGCGGAAACGCTAGCCCTCTGCTTCCGGCATTCCATCGGCTGCCGTCATCGTTGGCGCCATTTGTTGCAATTCTCTATTGCAGGCAGCTCCTGCATGACGATTTATCTAGAAACACATCTAAATGCTGCCACCCAGAACCGAAACTAATTTCACTGCCATCATCACTGGCAGATCATTTAGCGGGAGAACGAGAGGGAGGAGTTTTCGGATGACGGTTCCGGTAGTTCTCACCCATTAACTTATCTGATACCAGTCTCGCGGACCCTGACGGATACAATCTGCGATCCTAGGGACGTAGCACGTCATAACTGTACCGAAGAGAAGGTCGACAGACTGCTTCTGTAACGTTGCCTTTCGTTTGGTTCTTAGGCGATGCGATGCCGTCCAGCTCGAACCGGAACTCTCCGTTAGACAAACTGTACCACGAGTCTCCGAGTCCGGGTGTGCGAGGATGCGGTAGTACCTGAAATAAAACCATGACCGTAAAGTAAGAACTGGCCAGGTGCCGGGCGCAACCTTATCAAGATCGGCGGCAAATGCTACCGAGTGGACTCCCTACCGAGCGAGATTGTTTTTGCTGCCGTTGCTGCTGATGTTGCTACTACTTTTTGAGACATTCACCGCAGAGTCCGTTAGCCCATTGTAGGTACACATTAGGCGTGAACGGGCGCATTTTGGAGTTGATCTCTTTGATCGCAAGGTACGGCGGCATGGAATGGGAATGGAGCAATCTTTCGGGCCGATGTACGATGATCATATGGTAATGGAAGGCACCAGAAGGTTCAATGGCACAACCCCCTTCCGCTTGCTGGAACCTTGGCATCTATGCCCTCTTGGAAGCGGATAGAGATCAACGCAAATTTGCAATCCCGAGAGAGAAAGAGACAGGCAGCATAGGTTGGATGATCGTAATCTTGATGTGATTTGTTTGCCAGACCGCACGATGACTTTCCCGTCCCCAAAACCCACGACGATCCTATAGCTCTGCGAAAAACATATCCGATACAATAGCCGTCGCAAAACCATTTGCTCTCACTTCACATCGCGATCGAAGCCGATAAATCACATACACACGAACATAATTGATGAACTGCACAGCCACGCTCCCCGTCTCGAGTCTCGAGCGGATCCTCGGTCAGGGTTCACGCAAAAGATAACCTCAAACGCACGTCGTGCAGCCCATGACGCCGATGACCTTTAGTCGCGAATGGCGAAAGTGGCGACTCATCGGGAAGCAAAGACCTGCTGTGCCTCAACAACGCCCCATCGAACTCCACGCACTACGTTGTGCTACGCAATCGCGAATCTCTGCCCGCCCGAAACAAAGCAACAACCGCAAACCATCGACATCAGTCAAGCGCAATCTTGAACGCTCTTGACTTAATTGTTATTAATAATCGTTACCAATTGATCGCAGCAGTCGTGACGTGAGCGTGAAGAGGAGTTACGGAGCGCCGGAGCGGCTAATAATGTTGCGTCGGTTTGCCTCCCTGCCTGCGGGTATCGATGGAGCTCAAACATTAGGGCGACGTTTCGCAAGCGAAATTTTGAAGTTCTTCCGCGCGAGCCCAACGTCAGCTTCAGCAGACCTTCCCAGCGATTAGTGAAGATTATTGCCTGAAGAGTACACTCTGGTGAGCCAGTTGCTTGCTGTGCGGTTGAAAGTCGCTCTTGCTGCTCCTTGGGAAGTAATGAATGGCTATCAAAAAAACTGCGTTTACCGGATTCCTGAGTCCGAGTTAAGCGAGCCAGTTATGTGCCACGTTTTTGACAGCTCCAATATCCAAGGATGATTTTCAACCGTTTCCAACGCATCATCTTAGTAATGGCTCCCTTCGTAACCATGTACTTACTGCGCATGATACGACGCTCCGCAAATTACCAACCCTCTGAGCGGGTATAGTACATAATTGCTACTGTTGCATACACCGCAGTGAATTGGTGATTGGCTAATACCTTCATTGAGCTTGTTAAGATTTTCAATTGTCCCGTATGAAAAAAAAAACCATTTTTCTCTTTCAATTGCAGATGACGGAAGGCAACATTTGAAGTGCATTAGTCTATTAGTTGACAATGGTGAAATGTTGAGTTTAGAGTGTAATTTACAATTAATTACTCCCGCACTTGGCTGGTAGCTCTTAGCGAGCGGGCGTAAATAGTAGTCCACTTGTTTGGAACCATACTTTCACATTTGTTTGTGGCATGATTAGCGGGAGCTTATTAGTGAGAAATGATTTGGAACGATAAACATCAATAAACGAGTCACATGTTTGATTTACTGTTAGCATTGTTAGGTGGACGTAGCGTTAAGAAGCAACAAATACATTTTCGAACACATACTTCTTCATTGATTTCCATGCCTCACATCCTCCTCATGCCTACGACCTCATTAGTAAAATAAAGCCAAATATTAACACTTTTTAGCAATTCTAAACAGTTTATGCCGACAATGGCAATATGACTCCAGATGAAAGATAAATTAGTGTAAATGCTTGTCATATATTTAGAAATGTATTTCCGAAACAACAACTGCATTTCTAAATATCTAATTTATGTATATTGAAGAACATTTTACAAGTTAACATTGAACCATTTACAACACTAATTACACCTGATTGCCAGCTGTATTCCAAACTCGGTTCCTCAGATAAAACCAGTGTACTAAAAATAGTTATAAACCCATTTTCCTAACACCCTCAGCTAGCGGACCGTTTTAAGTCGCTCGACCAACCAGTCGCCGATCGAATAGCTTGACATAAGCTACGGTTGTGAAAATCGGAGTCTCCCCAAGCACGCAACGTCGTGTAGGAAAAGTAGCGTTCGCCCGCGCCAACAACATCCGACGGCGTGAAAATGGCTGCACGCTTTCGTTTCCGCATCCGCATCAACGCATCGCTTCGTGGTTAAAAAAGCAAACAACCACCACGGAACGACGGTGCGCCAAAACATCCGCCCTACTAATCCCGGTGACTCTCCCAAACACGTGTCGCCGTGTGACTGACTACTCAGGACTGGCCTAGGTGTGCGAGCGGCCATAAACCCACAGCTCCATCCCGCAACCAGGCAGCCGCGGTCAGGCGGGCCAGCATGCCAGGTCACCGACGATTCGTTCCAACGGAGAGGACGAGCACGTCGGTGCGCTGATTGACATGTTGTTGTTCTGGGAACACGAGACCGTAACCGAATACTTTGCCCCGGATCCAAATTGGAAAGGCTCGAGGCGCCGGGGTTCCTAGATGATCGTGTTGGTCTACATCGCTAAATAGCATTAACAGTAGGTACAAAAACCTCTTCCACCGTTTTCTCGTATCGAATCGCGTGTGCATCAATAACAAAGTAAAAAAAAAAAACAAACATCGCAAGGAACCTGTGGCACACTGAACACCGAGCTGCAACAAAGAAAGATATCAACGTTGGAATACATCTTCCCAAGATCGGCATGGTGTCAACAGGCTATCCAGCTTCTTTGGAGAAGCCAACGAGACGAGACTTCGATGAGCTTCTATTTCAATCGACCGCTGTTGGTGTAGTTCCGGATGGAATTAAACATCCACACAGGAGTTTAATGTCAAAGCGAGGATCAAATTACGCCATCCACCACCTACCATCGTTATTGCCCCTTTCCAGTGCAATTCCAGCTACATTTCGCCTCCTTGGCGTGGCTCGGAAACGGAAGAAGAATCTCCTCCTTCACCACCTGCCTCCTACTCCTCGTCCCCCGACTATTAGCTAACTGTATCCGGAACGTTGACTTTCTTCCCTCTGTCAGGCCCGGTGGGCTCAGCTAACCATCGGATTTTCCTTCGGATGGCGGAACAGTGCGACGGAACAGAATGTGTCCAAGTAGGCACAACTCGATCCAAAACAAAAACAATAACGCCCCACAACCAGCTCCCAGCGGCTTTCCTGCCGTCCCAGATTTTGCTGAGAACGTGAGTTTACGAGGCAAAACTGCAAGCGTGAGAAACATTGACCGAGAAACGTGGTGCGATGGTCAATATACGGCCCAGTACGGTACGTGTGCCATTTTTCGCAACCCGTCCGACGTTTGGGTAGGCTTTTTCTACCAAGTGGAAGGATGAGAGAAGGTCTCGCCGTCCTGGGTCGCCAAGTTGGCCTCAAATCCCCTCGACGTTCCTAACGGGGGCGGGATTCTAGTGTCTTGTTCTGCTTTATCTCGCACTAGACAAGAAAGCGCTTAACTCACGTGCGCTCACGGATCGATGCCAAAGGGGATTAGCTTGGTCGCGCACGGAGTTCTGGCACTTCGCTCGAGAAGCATTTGATCGCATCTAACAACTACTGCACCACACTCGCAGCGTTGGCATGCAAAGCATCCTCTCCAACCGCAACACAGGGAAATGTCATCGCTCGCGTTCTAACGGTAAAAGGTTCTTAGCGCACAACGACCGCCACCACCATCACCTTCACATTATTACCCTGCCCTTCCTTTCATCAGTCCCTCGGAGAAGTGAGGAAATAAAGCACTTAACGATCGTAACGAAATCTCACAAATGGCGTAGACGGCGACTAGAGCGAGCTACCGTTGCTCTCGTTGATCGGCGTAACGGGGCGTAAGAAATGTGGTACTGTAACAGCAGTCGGAAAAACAGCCAAAGCCAAAGTGCAATGCTGACAGGCGAAAAGAGATCGCAAAGATCTAACACACGTACCCCCACCGCACATGGTTGTTCCGTTTCGTTTCGTGTCGCGCTGTGTAAGTGGAGAGCGTTCGTTTTACGACGCCTCTTTTGGAAGTTATTAACCTATACGGAAGAGGTTCAATGCGAGTCAATCTTAATTCCATTAGGTCGCGCGGCTGCCGCGGAACGGGATGCCTGAGAAGTCATTACACTCAGCCATTCGGAAGAGAACGTGTGAAGACGGTACATGACGCGAGGCAGGTATGTAACAAGATTAATCCTACCAGTGAAATGTATCGCTTAGGAAAAAGCATTTAAATTGTTACCTAGGTTAATGGCTCCTATAAACCATAAGTATATTCAAAATGAAAAAATATTTGAACCATAAACATATTGCCATAATTTTCCAAATGAACTATGAAAACATTGGCAGCTTTTCACGCTCGTACATTTTCCATTCGCTTTTTCCTCCCTAGGCCAAGAGATCTTTGGCTCTTCTTAACCTATGATCTGACGGTATTTCCAAGGAGCGCATTCAACCCACCGCGACTCTCGCCTTCGTTACGAGTCACCTTTTCCGCACCGTTAAGTCTGCCGAAACGCGTTAGTCGTCGCGTGACTTTTGGTTTATTTTTCGTCAACAGTTTCATTGCTTTGTTCTTTGCTTTCGCTGACAATCTATTCAGGAGATCCTACAGATGGCCTTAGTAGTTGAAGGAAGCAAAGAAACGAAAAAGAGCAGCCTCTCGTTCATTTGGGGTGAAAAAACTCACGCCGCGATGATATTTGTCAAGTGAACACTCCATTAGCCCGGATCGGATCCGATTGGAACTCGGCTATATACAGTGGGACAGAATAAATGTAACACATCGTGCGATGAGGAGGATTTCGCTCTGTGAGTGAGTGTGCATACACCGACCAAGTCAAGGGAGGCAAGGGATAAACCCGAACACAAAATAAACCCTAAAGTGAAAGGGAAACGCCCGATTATCCACCCGATGGCAAGATGGTGTCGAAAAGCTACCTTTACCAAAAGGCAAACATAAAAATCTGGCTGTCGTGGCCGTGTGGAGCGACAAGGGAACAGATTTAATCGGAGCTGCAAAGCTGGTACCGAGGGTTGGTCTGTCTCGCTAAGGAAGCATTTCGGATGAAATAGCGCGTAATCCAACCGACTAAAATCCCGCCAGCAAAATGTTACCAGGCTAAAGAGATATCCCCTCCCTTCATTGGAGCACCGTCGGATAATTCACCACCAGAGTTTGCAGAGCTCAGCCATTTTTCACCGAAAGAAACCCACATGAGGGTAAGACTGGGTAGAACAGAGCGCAGATAAGTCCAGATAGTTTACACCCTGCCCAGCCACGAATAAGACTTAAGGGAGGTATCAAACTGTCTCCTTGGTGGAACCACAAACCTGGTGGGAAGGTTCGTTGCGACTTACACCGAATCCAATATTTATGGTGTCTGTTATTGGTATTCTGTGTTACCTGGTTCCGTGCAATCGCTTGAAAACGGCATCAATTGTTCAATTGTCTTTTGCTGTTCAAGTGGAGTTGCTTATGCATGTTGCTATCATCAACTCGAGTTTCGAGTGTCGTATTGTTGAATTCAAATGATATTTTCGACCGATAAATAACTAATTAATACAAATATTGAAAAACGAAACAGATATTATGGAAACCATTTTTTAAAAAAACTACAGTAAAAATTCGATTAACCTCCAAAAGATAACCTCAATCACTTACATTAGAGACAGATGCAATTTTCACCAATGACGGTTAACATAAACTGACGTATGACAATGACAAGAGTGACAATAAAACGAAGTTTTACTGTACTTTCATTTCGTTTAATGTATTATAAAACTGAAATCCCCTTTTCTCCATCCTCCATTTTTCGTCTAGTACTTTTATTTGCCATGAAGACTTCAAGAATGGAAAGTGAAACATGATACCGCTGTATGGTAGGTTCAAATTGTCAACAATTATCGAAAACCAAAACCACACAAATCGGGAAGAACCAAGCTGTTGGTTCAATATCGTCAACGTAAGTTGAGCTTAAAAAACAAAAACTGCAATTGCAATTCCAAACGACTTCATGAAAGCTCAACACAATGTTGTTCTGCGGACAGAAATGCATCCACTGAGTTGATTCTACACGGCATGACTGAAGAGTGGCGACAAACGACACAACGGTCACCCTCAGCAGTCAGTGGTATGTTGTTTTTGGCCGTATTTTGTAACAATCGCGACTAAATGAGGCCACGCTCCAGTTCGGAGGGCTCTAGCAGCACCCCGAGCCGGTTGGTGTCAGTATCTTCTTGTCCCAGCCGTGTCTCGCTGCTTCCGAAATCGAACGGGCCAACATGTTTGACGCTCGATGATGAAACCGACGGACAATTCGTCCGGCGAGATGCAACGCGAACGATAAATCACGAATCGATTGGTTTAGATTTTAATGTTTGTGCAATTGAGTGTAGGCTGAAGCTCTCATACGGAGATAGGGAAAACGAACGCCAAAATGTGTTCACCGAACCAATTTGAATCGTTTGGTTTACCATATTGCGCCATCCAAGTCAGGAGGGATGAGAAATATCAACCAGTAGGGAAAAACGATTGTCTTGTCAATTGGCATAGGTCCAGGAACTTCCACTCTTATCACCGATGTCGATAAGGCTACTGTCTCCACCCTAGGGGTGTAATGCTCCATTCGTTATCTTCACGAAGAAAACCAAATGGTATTGCACTCGCAAAGAACGATATCTTACGCCACACCTTACGACCCATCCCTCCACCGTTCAATTGCTAATGATCGAAAAAGGTTGTTCCCTTGCTATGAGGGGATGGAAACCCTCTAGCATTAATCCTTGTTTCCTTTGCTCAACACAACCCTCCGGCTGCCGCGTCTTCACGCAAGATATGTCAATCAATCAGCGCCGGAGGGCCCCAAAGGAATCGCTCACCTAGTTTTGCGGCAAACGCAGCCCATTGTGGCGCTGTTCGCCCAAACCACCGAAAGGGAGCCGGTCGACGAAGGTGAAGGTGAACGCGCGCACATCGGAAGCCTATAAATCAATCAAAATGTCAATGCACCAGAGCGACATCATCGTGCCCGCTTTGGAACGGGGCGGTTCTGGATTCTGCCCGTACCCGGCGAATGAAACGATGATGATCCATGCGAGCGCGTTCTTGGCGTCCCAACAAGCATGATGAACGCGAATCCCACTTCAATGTCTTTATTTGTACAGTCCCCTCGCCTTTGCCGGCCTCCGTCCCGGCAGTGGCTAGGAAAACGACTTGGTGCCGGTTATTATAGTGCGGTAGAATATGTATGTCCCCGGTAATGATTATTGTCGAGCCGTTTGTTCCGTTTATCGTTCTCAATCAGAAGAACGCTTCTCTCGTATGCGAGAAGGGGATGAAAACTCCAGAACTTACGTAGGGTGACAGAGAGAGAGTTCATCGAATTACTGCTGGGCTCCGTGTTGATGAAGATGGAATATCATCTCGAAACAGGTTGAAATAACAAAGAGGACCTTTTAGGGTGAGGGATTTGCGCTGGGTTCTGTGGTCTGTTAGCTTTTCACACAAATTAAGTAGTTAAAACGATACGTAGTCTATGCTACAATTAGACTGGGTCTTTGAAGCAGGTTAACGCACTTCTATTGAAGTTGGTGCTTTAAATGTGATTGGAATGGGATTTTTTAAGCTGATTTTAACTTTCCTGTTACTGTTGTAGATAAAATTTCCTGTTGCTGGTGGAGATAAAATAAGAAAGAGATTCCTTAACAATAACAGGTTTTTCGAATCTCCAAGAGAAATTGGTCAACTCCTAAAGAGGCATGCTATAACATATTGAAGATTCGAATCATCGCTCTGCCTAAATTGTCCACAAAGTAAGAATCGCGTTCATTGTAAAGATAATCGAGAAGAGATTTTTAATCTGTATTCGAGATTGGAGACCTGTAAAATGCAAAGCGGCTATTGAGTCCGTCATTTGGTCATGCCCACCCACCGTCAGGGGTCATGGTTATGCTAACGAGACTTTTCTTTTCATCCATCGTACCGTGGGAGTTTCGGTCTAGATTCGAACCGATGCTGCCCCCGATAAGAGATTTAAGGCGATTTTTTTTAAATATATTCGAGATGTTACCGGAAACCCTGTAACAATACTGAACTGATTTCCAATTAATTTCCAAATGTAATGGAACACGATTGAAGGTTTGATAAGATAACTTAAAGTATAGAGATGAAAAAGTAAAATCAATCAATTCAACAACCTAGACTTCCATTGTACCTAGAACCAACCAGTATAGCCATCAGGACTACCTCTCGCATCTACTATGGCGTATCTACTATTTCCTCTGGGAGGGTGCAAACGATTGTAAACTTCCCCGTTCCGATATCGTCGAAACAAATGGCACCATATTTCCGAAGATGGTTACCGCCAGGGTGCAACAATTGCGTCCACCATGCTCTCCACCACGAAGTGCAACGTCCACCAGACTTGTTGTTGCAGAATATCAGATGCAAAACTATGCACCGCCGAACCAGGCAGGCCGACCAACCGGGGGCTGGTCGATGACGATGTCCGGAGCAGAGAAGCGAAAGCGAAACTTTTAACTTCTGTTCTTGTTCCCTTGCCTTGGCGGAGGATCCGGCTGCCCAGTGGAACGATGGCGAACATGAACAGCGCATAAATGGAAAATGATAATTGAAGCTTAAGGCGCTTCACGGTTTGCCCATACTGGTGCGGCAGCGGAAGCAAGCGAACGCCGACAAATATGGCACCGGGTCGTCCCGGGACCGGAGCGAGGGTCGGCCAGACCAAGTGGAAAATGCTTGCGCAAAGCACATAAAGTATGAGCAGCATCATCATCGTCGCCGGCATCGGCGGATGGAACAAGTTTTCTGATTGGAACAATTGGCCGTCGAGGTCCGGACTGTGTTGGTCGGGCATATCATCGTCCCGTGCAATCGAATGGGTATTGATGAATAATTTGTTTCCAGGCCAGTTCCAGAACCGAAGCGGTAGAACCCGATTTGCTCTTTCCGTAGTCGAACAGTTGGACAGCGGAGTTGGAAATGAAAAAAGGCGAGTAGTACATCGATGTAGTAAAAAAGATAACTAAGAATAATCAAACATAAAGAAACACGAGACTATAAAAAGAAAAATTGCACTTCACAATATTTTACAAAAAAAAGAAAACAGAATTCTATGAATGAAACGAACAGCAAATAAAACTGTGCAAAATCAACCTAAGGGGTAAACGCCGTCGCAAGCGCAGCAAAAACCGCCAAAGATGTGAAACGAATCGAAAACATAATGGCAAAAATAACAAGTGTAGTAACACAGAAAACAAACAGTGCATGAGAAAAGTATGATTAATGAAATAAGGAAGACGATAAGCGCCCCGGAATTGTCGCTGTTTGTCTTCGTTCAACCGGCCGGGACTGCATCCTTCCTTTCCGTTTCCTTCCGTCACGTCGGTCCCGCTCTTCGGGATGAACTTTCCGCGCTGGATTGCGGCCCACAGCCAGCCAGTTCCCAGCGGACTGCGGGACGGTGCAACGGTTGCGAAGGAGACAGATAGATGGAATCACCAGGGTGCAGAAGATCGGTTATTTATGATATGTTTGTTTGTGCGAACTGGTCGTAGCAGCGGACGGGGTTGGATGATAAATTTGCTCATTGTTCTTGCGATTTCTTGCGAACGAATCTCGGCGTGGTTCAGGGCGGGCACGCGAGGGAAATGGTTCGGTGCAAACTGCATCCAGAGGAGTCGAGCGCGGGACTCCATCCATCCATAATCCAGTTTGTTACCGAGCTCCAAGCTGAGTCCCGCTCCCGCTGGTAGACCTTTTCCACACTGTCGATTGTCATTGTCGAGTTGGAAAGTCGGTGGCATCGCCCTGACGTAGGATGTCTCTCCCACGGTGGATCATCTCTTCCGTCACGGTATTGATAGACCGGGCCACAAAGCCTCACAACAGTCCATCGCTATTGCCCCGCGGGGAATTTTGAAAACTAATTGCATCAAAACCCACCGCTCAGGTCCGACACTCTTGAGTGCCTTTAGGAGTTGGGAAGCATCGTCGAAACGTTCCAGGAGACGTCTTAAGCATCATCCATTACTCTGCCCCGAACCGGCCGAGTTTCGGTTGTCCATCAATATTTGATGCTCTGGGACGCCCAGCGCAGGGCAGATGCTGCTCTCGAAATCTTCTAGTGGCATCTCGGCAACTGAACCACCGATCGATGCTGTGGTCATTCAGCCGTACACGACCCTATCGATGACGATAACGAACGACGAAAGCATTAACCGGGCTTGCCGAGGCTACGACGTAGATGATATCGTCGGAACGTCACAAGGAACGGCACCTTCATGTTCTTTTCTCGGACCCCAGTGTGATCCATCCGCCAACCGGGACGGTTCCTCAACAACTTTGAAGCTTATCAAATATTTACAATCAAATTATGCCATCCCCGGATCGAGTCCGATGGATGCGGTTCGATAATCCGCTGTGCCGAGCGGCCGGAAAACTTCCATTCAATAATGCAAAGTAACGAGCCCGGGGAAGGTTGCAATCGGTGCATCCAGCGGGTTTGAGCTTTGGGATTACGAAGTTCTTCTTTCCTGCACCCGTGTATTCCACAACCAACGCCCTCACGAGTAAAATGTAGACCACTTCCGACCACTTTAAAATCCCTTTTCCTCCAACACTCCATCATTGGAAAGATGAGAACTTTACACTCTTCCGATCCGATGCTCCAACAACCTGCCGCCAATTGCCCCATATAAAACTATCTTCAGCACAAACACGTCGTAAAGCTACTGCACACAACTCGGCTCAACTTTGCACAGAAACGCGGGAGCAGTTGGCAGGAACTTTTTAACGAGCGATCAAACTATGATCGTTCCGCTTAAAAGAGTGGGCGTTTGGAAGTACCATTGGCATGCAACGATGGACTGAATGGATTAGGTCCATAAAGGATAAAAAAAAGGAACTCCACATTGTGAGTATTGCCTCTCCGGAGAAAAACGATCCCAAAACCAAGTAAATTGTTGAAAATGGAAAATTTGGCCTTCTTATTTAAAAAAAAAAGTATCACTGAGCAACAATAAACTCATCACATCACATTTGGTATGAGGAAGAATTTATAATTAAGGATACTTCATTTTTCAAGTATTATAATTTATTCAAAATAAATAACACCATTTACCACAAGAATTAAATTCCAATAACTTGTACAAATGTTATTCGAATTTAAAAATACTTCAAGCTGCAAGAAGTTAACTTATTTTTAACGTTCAACAATCCAAACATAATCGTTCTTCAACAACTTTCGGCCAGAAAAAAGGTTCATCGTCACCCAAAAGTGCAAGCAGCAAACAGTCAGCCACCTGGTGCAGCTGGCTGAGTTTCCTGTCCGTGAAGCGGATGCCGGGTGGTTTGTATTTATTTTGTTTCCTTTGTTGCCTTTCCGCCATCCCCAAGCGATTTCAAACACGGAACCGAAGATGGGCAACGCAAGTATGGCAAAGACAAATTCGCGGCCAAAGGGAACGGCAGAAAATTGAAAAAGCATCGCACCGCGATCCAATAAGGATTAAAACCACTCCAGCCGTCGCGTTCCGGTGGCTCGCACTCCCGCCGGTGCACACAACGCATCTGATGAAGGAGGAAGCCGGGGCCAGACCGGGCTAGGAAAAACGCGATTGCGATTGCATTGATCTATATTTAACTACCATGCGATGCCGGTTTGTTTGCGGCGCTGTGTTGTAAGGTGAGGCAATTTTATGCGTCCTTTTAGTACGAATGCGTCTACGGCGCGGCCCATGATGCCTTCGGTTAGCTGGAAGCCTCATCATGCAGCCAACTAACGGACGGGGAGCACGCGCTGCCTAACTCTGACCTTCCCGAACTCAGTTAGCCTCGGTTGCAATCGACTGACTCCTGATGTGGTGATCTTTTTTTTGTATCGATCTTCAACTACATGGTTTCTGGACGGCTTTGCGTTCTGCACAAAACAAAATCCTAACAACTTCCTCGCAATACTACGAGCAAGTGGCTCCTTTTTTACTCTTTTTGGTTTGAATATCTGATTTACCGATCACGCCATGCATATTAATCGAACCGAGGGGATAAAATTATTCTATCCACCATGGCGACCTCCGCGCACCGTCGTACTTGTGGTGCTACCAGTTTTTTTTTTTTTTTTTGTAACATGCACAGGCGGGGAAAACCCAACCGCACGAGTAGCACCCTGGTGTCTCCCCTCCTAATGGCAGCAGCATCCAGCAGTGTGGAATGAAAAAAAAATGCCGCCAAGGGCTACCATCCAGGAGTTTCTTCCTGAAAAAAAAGGTTCACTAACCCGGCGATGCGAACGAGTTGTGTTCCGGGTGCAGACCCGGGGTACAGTTATCTATTAACTTGAAATTAGATTAAAATGCATATATCAATCAACTGACACGAGCATAATGGCCGACCGGGGGATCCCTCCCGACGTCCGTCGCCGTCAACAACCGCACACCATCGGAGTCGGAGTTTGCGTGAGGAGTTCATTAGAACGGCTTCACCGTGGCCCCAGTGTACTTTGATGCTTGATTTTATTCCCGTTTAACACCATCCTCAACGGTGCATATGAGCGGAAAATCACAAGCAGGAAGGAGGGTAGAAAAATCAACTTGAACGAACTTAACCGAACGAAAGATGATGACATTTAGTGCCCGGCAAAAATGGACGGTGGGGGGGAGGGGTTTGAGGCTTTGTCTAGACTCCATGCGCGGCTCCATGCCGACGAAGGGACGATTTTCCACGTGATTTCACCTGATTTCTGATTGGATTATTGCTTGGAAAAAGTTTTCAGTGCGTTTGATATTTACCTTAAGCTTACGGCGAGCTCATTGAACTCATTTTCACTCAGAGGACACGTAACTGAAATTAATGCAACTTTCAATTTAGAAAATTAAAAACTCTAAAATTAGTACATTAAATTAATTCGGGAATGTTGTTAACCACAGCATTGGCATGTGTAAGTTAAAGTAACACAAGTATTGAAATATGTAAACCTAAATAATTAACAACATTTTTCACCAAATATTGAACTCAATGCACAAGCAAGAACATATGATTAAGACAAAGAAACACGGTACTTTGTACTATTTCAACACATTAAAGCTTTTCAGTATTCAGACACGTTCGAACACTGCACAGGAGTCCTTACATCTGCCTTATTTGTTTCTTCTATTTCCAACTTGAACTATGCACTTGTTGCGAATTATTTTAAAATAAATTCACATTTATCACACTTTTCATCAAAATCTGAAACGTTTAGCACTGGATGCGTGAAGTGCTTCCAGTTCAACTTGCACCAGCCGACTGACAAATCCGCAACCCAACCAAAACTCTTCTACTCTTCCCGGGCCCATTTACATGCGGCGAGGGTTTTTTTATGCGAATACAAAAAAAAAGCTTTACGTTTTTGCCACCACTAACCCCGGAACGGGAGAGTCCTTGTCGATCGATCGGGTGACATACACCCTCTCACGCCCTCGCAGTTATCGATGGCATCGCGATAGAACTCATGTCTGCGTGCCCAGAAGAATGGGGCCCATTTTGTATCTCGCCGCGGCGCTTAGCTAATGGGGCATTTCGTTCGTGCAAGGCGTATATATACGACGATCGAGACGAGCGCATCGACATCGGAACGCGGCATGTGACGCATCGAACGCCTCGAAGCTGTTTTGTGGCGGCGGCTATTGACTGCTATCGAGGGTTCGGCCGTTCGTTCGAAGGAAAGCACGCACACACACACACCGTCATTGGTCCTGAAGGTTGTCCGAAGCCGATTTTTGCACTCGGATCCACATCACACACACACATACACACATATACACATCTTCCGATCATACCCTGGACACGGCCACCCCACCCCACGGTGGGAGGTCGCAGGTGATGAATCAGTCGAACTTATCGCGATGACCCTCGGCGCCATTGCGAATCGATTTGAGCGCTCCATCTGGAAACAAACCCGGAGCCAAGCAGGCAAGCAATGCCAACATAAAAAAGCAGCCCTTCCCGTGCAGGTTCGCACAGGAGAAGTTAATGAACGAGTCTCGGGTTTATGTGGTTACGCAGGTAACAAATTCCCCCGTACAGGAAGTTCGATGTTCGCTGAGTCACGTTCGGTGGCGTCCTTAGGATAGGGAGTCGATAGTGTGCGCGCGTAACGTCGCGTGATTATCAGTGCGTGCAGTGTACAGATCCGAGGACACATCGCGAATCCGTTAGTCATAAATCACTTGCCAGCCAACAACGGGACCAATTGTTGCCGAAAGATGCGGAGAAGATAGTAACAGATAATCAATTTGATTCATCCAGGGCTTAGATGGTTTATAGATTAAGTTCCGCTTAATTCATCGCTAGGGATTGAATCTACAAGCCAAAGGTGGATTACCGGTCCATCATACAGTTAGGTAGAAGAAAAAATATACACGAGATGTACACATTTTTGTATATCGATTATTTTGGACGCCTGTGCTATGATCTCATAGTTGAAGGAAAAATCTACTCGTTGTAAAGATTTTAAGCGTCACTAAATAAATTGACCCATGCAGCCAATTTGACAAACAATGCGAATCGTTTAGAAGTTAAAATTAAAAGTTTGATTCAAAACCCCACAATCAACTAAAAGGTTTGTTAAATAAAGGCGGAACCAATCTGATGAATCATTCCAACATAACCAATCGACGTTCTAAATGCAAATGGAATACAGGAAATAAAGTTGCAAACAAAACGTAAACGAAACACCTAGCAAATAAATCCCATCACAGAATGCTAATCACAAACCAATGCGTGAAACCAAAAAGCGAATCCCTAAACTTGATGATGCGTAACCCTGAACAAAGCTTACTTGTAATATACAACAACGATGTCTCAATAATGGATACACAATGTTGATAATAGTACTTACGTTCTGGGCTTCAACATAAAATCGCAACAGATTTGCAGTCAGTTGAGCTGGAGTGGAAGGTGGTAGGATCCCCTCTTTCGTTCCGTTGTTCTTCGAAGTTCAAGTAATTAAAAAAAAAAAAAACGATATTTTACACAATATAACACTTGTCACACGAATAATAAACGATTGCACCACAACGACATAGACACACTACCAACGAAGGGCGCCGTTTAACACCAAAATGCGCACCTTGCCACTGAAATGTCGTACACTCTCACGCCGATCTAACACACTTCTAGCAAAACGGGTATCGCTTAGCGAATGCCCGACCTGGTCCGGATATCCGGAAGGTTAAGAAAATATTTCAGCTTCCTTTTCCTGCACGCGCACGAACCGATGATTGCTTAATAATCACTCCAACATGCACTGGCGCTTTGGGGTTTATCCTTCGTTTGTTTTCTACTCTTCTATTCTATCGAGTTTTGCACATTACGTCCGTACGTCGATTCTATGTTACAGGAATGTGCTATTCCCACCTTTCTTACTTCTTTTGATGTCGTTTTATCTTCAGCGTTCGTTTCTCTTTTCTCTCACACTTATTTTATCGCGATTCGGTTTTCCCATTCGTTTTTTTTTTTCCAACCGCCTTCTCTCGATCGGGTGTTTGTTTGTTGTTTCTCTTTGCTTGATCTTTAATTCCCTTCTTCTCTATTGCTTTCTCCTTCGGGGCTTGTGATTTACGATTTTATTCTCGCGTTTCTGTTTCTGTTGGCTTTTGTACACGACTCACTCCCCGCGAAGCCACAGGGTGTCCGGTCGTCGACGTCGCTCGTGTGCGTCGCTCGTCGCACTTTTACAGCTGCCGCTTACGGTGCCGCTCCCGGTGCTGCTGTGCTGGAGGTCACGGAATATCATCATCATCCCACGGCACCAGGGCAGGGATGGAGACAGATGCAGCGGGAACACAACGTGCCAAGAAGATCCGGAAGGTCAGTGTCTGGTCCTGTTCGGTTCTTCTTCTGCTATCGCCCTGCTGTTGTTACAACACTCCAGTCCCTTCAGTGACTACTGGGTGCACTTCGTTGTGTCACTTGTTGTCACTTCTGCCACGCCAAGTGTTTTGTTTTTCGCTTCCCTTTCCCTTCGCACCGCTGCTAACACTTCAGCAAGGCCGAGGTGTCACGTTGACAAACAGGGGGAAACTCGACCGCAACCTGCCAGAGAATATATGCTGTAGTCCTTTCGCTTTCGTGCGCTAATGCTCTGTCAATCGGATCGTAAGTTTTTCGGAAGTTTCCTTGTCTTTTCTAGTGCGCGGGGATGCTTCTAGTGCGCGCGCTTATCACACAGCTTCGTGTCGGCAGCTTCGACAGACTGAACACAATGTTCATGAATCATTGATGCCTGTTCTGAAAAAGAAAAAACAAACGAGAAGAAAAAGAAAACACTGATGAGCAAGACGACAAAATGGAAAGATTTATGTTCAAAGAAGGTCCATAAGTCTGCCGATCATCGGGCAGCACGGGCAGCGTGATCGCGTTCGTTCAAGGAAGGGAGTGCATAAGACATAATCTTCAGTTCTAGACACAGAGACAGACAGCTCGTCATAGTTACAGTTAGGTCGTTCGATAATGGAATAAATCATCCGTAGCGTAAGTGGAAAACCGAAACACACTGGATGGAGTGTGGGCAAGGGTAGGTTCACTTTTTTGCGCCTGATCGCAGAAGGGAAGCCACCGCAGAGTGTGGTCCAGCGATCCACCGTCCAAAGCGATCTACAAGGGAGCTTGTAAGTGAGCGTATACATACTTTGAACATGATGGCGGAGCAGCTTCGCTTCTGTTCAACACGGTGTACCGAGCTGCAACAAAGCAACAAGAAAAACCTGGCTAGACTTTGATGCTGAACTTCAGCTGCATCTAAACGGCCTACTCTCTCAGACGCTGCACCGCACAGTTGTGCATGGTTGAGTGACTACCAAGAGCTCGTCGAACGGAATGGTGCGTAAATGGAGGAGAGTAAACGGGAGACGCACATAGTACAGGGACGCGGGCATTTGCCTGCAGATGGAATACATTAAACGTCGCGTGACAGTCGGTTGATTCGTGTTTGATTAATGTACCACTAACTCATCTGTTGCCTCCCATCATCCGTTACAGATTGACTTGGGAAACAAATCCAAAACAAACCAAATGAAAGAAAAAAACCACGAGCGAACAGTGAAAGCAACCCAAACATGTTTTTGAGATTCAAAGATGTGTTTGATATGTGGAGTTGATACTTTGATCTAGTTCTATGTTTATGTTTTACCCTTCCTTCGACATCTTCGGACATCTGAGACGGTTTTGGAGAAGTAAAACACACCGTTCTCTGCGATGTTGTCTAGAAACAAGCCCATCGGTAATCCAATTTCTTTAAAATATTGGCAAAATCTGGCATTCAAATATAGCACAACAGCTTCCCCACACTTCCAAACCGACTGTAATAAACGGAACAAAGCGGTTGCATAAATAAGGCCCCGTTCTAAGGTTAAACATTCCATTCCCAACTCCGCTCCCGCAGCATAATTGCTCTTATAATCTATAATACCATTAAACTCCGACCCAAATACGCAGAAACGGCCGTGAGGTGAGAAAAACCTGCTGGAAAGTGTAGCTCCCCGAGATCCCTCTTTCATCTCGATTTAAGGCCACCGCTTTCATCCACCTATTTGGCGCAACAACAACAAGAAAGGTGGAACATTTTTCCCTTACCTTTTCCCGACCCGGGCGAGGGGTTGAGGTTTGATTTATAACTATTATATCGACGCGGGATGCTTTGGAGTTCTGCTTTATGACCTTCCTGGAAAGCTGCCCCAGAAAAGTTTGTTCTTTTTTTGGCAACAAGAAATTACAAAGGGGGTTGTCTTGTATAAGGTTTTATCTTTTCACCCTATATGTCTTAAACGAAAACTTCAAAGTATATCTATCAACATAGCAGAGCAATGTTAGCTGTACTCCGAACGCTTAAATTTGCAAATACCTAAATTATAAATAAATAACTAAAGGTAAGACCATTTATTATGTAAGAGTTTGGAAATGTGTTCTACATTATTATGTAACAGATTTTTCTCTTTTTTCTAATTTCCCTTTTAGTTCATTCGACCGTTGAAAGAAACTGAATATGAACGCGAAACCAAATGTTTGTAGTAGATGCTTTGCAAAACATTCCGAGCACGGTATGGCAATGGAGAGGTTTGAAAAAATACTCATATAAAAATAGAACACGGTCTATCTTTCCATACCTTTGCAGTGCATTGCGGTTCAAAGAGTCTTGTGCACCCGCTTCCACACCGTCTGCAGGTACAACTGACTGAAAAGGTCATAATAAGAAAAGAAAAATCAACTTAATCGTTTGCATCTCAGGTGAAATACAGTCCACCATTAAGTACAGCTACAGTGTTGAACATATTTTGTCCTCGTTCTTATTTTCTGTACAAAATTGTCAGCTTCAACCAAACCATCAACTGCCAGCTACTTTGCTATGGTTTGAAGGACGGTTTCGAGGTGCAGAGTACGTCATCTTACGTCCCTGTGTTAGAAATTTCGTTTCTCACCTGTCATCTGTTGCGGCAATCGGTTTCAAACTTAACGCGATTTGAAACCACTGCTCAAAGACCGTAAAAAAAACAAAATTTTGGAACGTAAGTGATTATCTGGCAAATTACCTTCGAAGTTCTTTCACATCGTAAGTTACTGACCGATAAATACCATCGGAATATCCCTTCCCGCAAGGCCACGGTGCAGATCGATCGAAAATTCCCATCTGCGGAAGTGAAGCACAGGAATCGCCACCAAACTCACCATTGAACGCACCGACACGATGACGAAACTTTTATCGCAGCCCTTTCCCATCGCGTCGGAGGTTTATTACTCTCACTTTTCAAAAGCCCAACGCCAGTGGGAGTCCCAGCGGGAGCCTTACAGCAATTTTCACCGTCCAGAAATGCATATCCGCACAACGGATCTTACTTCCGAGTGACGTTGTCGTCCATTGCGACAACGAGACATCACCGGGGTATGATTATCATTATGCACCGCCATCGACGACGACAGCACGACGGGACAATTGATGCAATTACTGGTACCGTGTATGAGGCTGTATCGCTCCCGTTCCACCTGCCTTTCTCCCGATTGGCCGTGCTTTAGAGTAAGCCGCCCTTCCAAGGTAGAGGTACGACGGTTCGTTCAATGTCCACAAGTCCACAGGCGCTCACCTAATCCTCGTCGACGTTCCTCGCCGGCCTCCGGCACTTAGCGCCCGCAACACGATGTTTCCCGCGTGGCACCAGTTCCGGCACCGGCGAAACGATTGCGTCGTAGTGGCCCACAGCGTGGCATTCATACACGCACCATTTGGGGCACGGAAGGTGCAAAAGGCAACAAACAAAAAGATTGCGATTATGAAACAGCGTCAACGGTGGCGGGAATTGCATCGCTGGAGGTGGCGATGGTGGAATGGAATTTGCGACCACATGGTTGGCTTGGTTGTGCAAACCAAAACCACACCAACACCAAGACCCGCCGGCGGTTGCCGACCTAGTAACGGTTTGCCCTTCGCTGAAGGCGATGTCGCCATGAGAGTGAAAGTGTCACAGCAACGGGGAGGGGACTATGGATGGTATCGAAATTCCTGCGGCAATCAAAAGCGAACACCCTCAGGTCCCTAAGGGAAGCTTGACCTGCAACCTCCACGGGGGATGCTCCAGGGGATGCGCGCAAAACTAGTGGTCGAGTATTAAAATTTGCATAGTGGTCATAACCATTTCGAAACGACGACCGCGTGGAGCTACCGTAGGCGTAGTAGAAGAGTCTTGCATGTAAAGTTAATGCAGGGGAAAGACATCCTAAATTCCCCATTTTTCTCGCCATTGACTAAATCCGTCATAAAACTTCGGAATAGGAGAAAAAGCCTATCGAGCTTCTGGCGAATCATAAACTTTTAAACCATTTTGAAGCTTTATCATTATCTGACACAGCTAAGGCGAGATTTTTCTCGCCCACAGTCGCTGCGGTTTGGTTTCATATTCGTCCCCATCGCTCATGGTCCCAATATCACCATCGCTGGTGCCATCGCATCTCATGTCGTTTTTGAAGCGGGAAGGAGGTAACCCCACAATCATCATTGCCAAACCGGTTTCGGCTGAAAGTGAGAACTGAAAGTGAAAACTGCGCGCATAATGTTGATATGATGTGTGGGAGGGAGGGAGCAAGCAGTGACCACCCCTCCCCCCTCCCGTTCCAGCCCCCTCTCACGCGTTATTCACACCAGAAAAACGCGTTTCTGTGGCCAACTTCTTCGCGCCACTTCCGTATGGCAAAGGGACGTAAGAAAAGACGCTCGCTGGGGGGACAGTGGTAGGGCTCCGGTTGGAAATACGGTCAAGTTTGCGACCAGGCCAGCCAGCCAGCAGAGGCTCGTGAAATTAAGCTATCGGCGGCGTGGTCGCAAACGCAGTGCAGCCACTTTAAAGGTAATCCGAGGCCAGGGTTGCCGATTAGCGTAGCGTTTTTTTTTTTCTGAGTTCCTTACGTTCGGACCTTGGTTGGACTAAACATGAATGAGCATTTGATTTGATAGTAGGATTTGAATATTAAGCGCAGGCTCTCTAAACGATCGTGCTTTTAATGCATCGCTAGTGGTTTAGTCGATCACAGCAAACCAACGGCTTGGAAATTTAAATCACGTCGGGAACAATCGGCGTATTTAATTTACTCTCTAATAAAGTGGCACAAACGTTAATTTTTTGGTATTTGTTTGGTATTTGTGATCAACTTTTGACAACTTTCACAAAATTTATATTTCCAGAGTGTGTTTGATAACTAAAGGCGATGCCTTTACAGTTGAAGCAGAACAAAATTAGGTGATTTCAATTTGCTTTGCTATCTTTAACTTAAATGGAATAAGTCACATGTTTTATTGTTACTGAAAATCATCAATTAAAACGACGTTTGTCGAGCCCAACACCTTAGAAACTGTATCAAAGTTACCTTATTGACAGGATTCCAGTTATTAAAGGTTTTTAACTCACTCGGTTTGCTCTTCCTTTCTAATTTTTTCTACGCTACCCGACTAATAGAAAAAGCGGCATTTACCTGCTGATTAATTTTAAGCTCTAGCAGCATGTTTAATTAAAAGAAAATTCGTTTAATTTTAATCTCCATCTTCCACGCCTGAAGACAGCAAAAAAATGCCCAAGAAAATCGAAGCACAAAATTCATTACCTTTCCCTTCGCGCCCAGGCTCGCGCTTCCCCATCGATTGCGGCGTTGCAAAGAGCTTTTACTTTCGTAAACGCCCACCCCCGTCTCCCCCGTCGTCATCGCCCTCCCATCGTGTCCATGTCAGGGTGCGCTTGGGACGGGAAATGGATTTGATAATACTTCAATTTTCATCTTCTTAGGCCTTAGGATCTTCGGCGTCAGTTCGTCGGCCAGGTTCGAGCGAGCCTCACCTGCACATCATCGGCTACCGAAGCACCACAAAACGGAAAGTGCCCGATCCTGCTATGCCCCTGGCGGATAATGATCTTTACTTTCATTAAGAGCGAGAACCCGTACCGCCGCCGCCCGGACGGATTACCCATCGTTACATCACATCGGACAAGACGCTCTGACGCTTGGGCTAAGACAATGCATCAGCGATTGGATGGCGTGAACGGAATGGAGGAAGCCGTCTCTTAGAGATAGTGCGCGGCAAGGGATAAGATTGATGAAAGTGCAGGCGCGCGTTCTATAGAGAGATGTTCCTATTTTTTCCACTGGAACATTCTGATCAGCAAACCCGACGTCCCACAAACCCCAGGCTCGTGTGAACGATGCGCGAACGGCAGCGTCACCCGGGTGTGTACACTCGAAAACTCACAACCAAGCTGCTGCTGCGGTTCGCTTTAGATTGATGACGCTTGATATGTTTGACCTTTTGTCTGTCCGAAAAGAGCCTAATGATTTACGCCGTTGGGCCTATCCCATCATAGGCCTAAACTCGGCCTGGCCTATCAGCAGCACCATGCTCCGTGTCTCATGGACGGTACACCATCCGTGCCGGCCCTCTGTAGCACCGTCATCATAGTGCTCTACAATCCTTCCGTCTTCGATTCGCCACAGACCGTGCCCATTAGAAGAGTGGCAGATTGGCTTGTGCGCTTCTTGGGCTTCTTCAACTCCAAGGTCGCCCTGGGTACCGCAATGCCGAAAATAAAAATATCCGCAAGTCCCGGACAGAACGATTCGTCCACGTTCGAGCAACGGAGGTTGTTTGATACAGACCGTCACACTAACGAGGAAGTTGGACTGGAGGAGTTCTCTATGAGTTCTCTGACACCATGTAGCGTTTCGTGAGCCCGCGGTTAGGCTTAATACTCCGAACTTTGGCTCCCTTTGGTAGTAGCAGGTTTCGTCTACCGTTCACACCCCGTGCGCGCGTGGTTATAAATCACAGGGAAATATTCCAAACATTTGTGTCCCACGGAATAAAACCGACACGAACGAAAAACTTCGTAGAATCGAATGCAGCAAGAAGATGCGACGCTGATTAGGCGACCGATGGCCGATGGGTTGGGTCGCTGGTTCTTGTTCCTTTCCTTGTCTCTTTGAATGTGACTAATTAGATTCAGTAATTATGCCGCACCGACAGTAGCAAGAGCCTAAAAGCTCACCTAGCGAATGCTCTCGAATGCCGGGAGGAATCTGTTCGTCTTACCGGCGTCAAGAAAGCCTCGAGGCTCCGTGGTTTGGAAAAAGAAGAGAGACCCTTCGGCTGGATTATCGCGCTGTAATTATGCATACATGTCCTTCCCACGGCCTAACGGCCCGTCCTTCCGTCCGTCCATTCGTCCGTCCGACCCCGTCCGGGGTGAAGTACTAGGAAGCAGATACGTCAAAAGGTCTCAGCTTCAGATTCTGTGAGAAAATGAGCAAAATTTATGCCAAAAACTAAATACCGGCGG
Organism: Anopheles atroparvus; assembly: GCA_914969975.1. Taxonomy (NCBI): domain Eukaryota; kingdom Metazoa; phylum Arthropoda; class Insecta; order Diptera; family Culicidae; genus Anopheles; species Anopheles atroparvus. The sequence continues at coordinate 17,383,221 of CAJZCY010000004.1, forward strand.
AACGGTTTTATTGTGCTGCACCTTTTTGTCGCCTCCTTCCCTGGCGCATCTTTTGCCTTTTTTTTCGTTTTCTTTCGGTTTTATGCAAATATATGAACAAAATTGACATTTGCCATTTTGTTTTGCTCGGGTGGCAGAGCGAGAAGCTTTGGGTCGTGCGGAGACGAAGTGAAGAGAATTAAAAATCTCATTTGTTGCAGGTAATTTAGATTTCAGAGAAAATGAGAAAAAAAACAACGTGTCCTACATGTGTTCGCGCTAATACGACAACGGGATTAAGCGGATTCCTTGCAAGACAGATAGCAAAAAAAGGAACACTTAAATGTCAAGCAATCATCAGGGCATTTATTCCCTCCAGTTTATGGTGCCACAAGTAGAAATGTTCATAAAACTTATCTTCGACTGTGGCCAATGAAAGCGGAGATGGATTAAAATTGTATGTTCGCTAAAATACATCAATTCGGTATGGATTGATGGGAGGAGAAAAAATTGAATTATTCTTCGCAGACAACACACAAATGCCAGAAACGGACATCCATCATCGTTCTCCATTACTGCACACTTCATTAAAATGTCACATCCCAGCACTCAATTACAGTTGCAGTGGCATAATTTTATTAATGACTTCAAAGACCCCGAGAAGAGAACGTTTGTGAATAATCCACCATAAACAGTAAACCACAAACGTCAACGTCGGCATACACAACAGAACACCTTCCATCTCTCTCCCTGCACTCAGTTTGTCCCTATCAGTTTTCTATCGGTTAATACCTCACTGTAATTATCAATTTACATATGTTACCTCCGGCATTCACTTCGCATGTAGCATTTCGCATTGCAGCAGGCGAACGACGATAAGCCGGCAATAAGGCGGCATACGGTCGGCAGGCAGACGAACCAGGACAGGGAGATGGTACTACCTGAGCTTTTATGACTCTCGCCCAACGACGACACGCGCAAGCCGCAGCAGAATCCCAGCGGTGGTTCGGTTCGCTCATCAACCATCCGTCGACCACGGGGACCGGGAAATCCGACATTCTGCGACAGGATCTGACAGATGAGCAGACAGACGGATGGAAGGAATGACCTGGCGAGTCAACCAGCAGACGTCGCGGCGTACCCGGTCGGTCCGATAAATGGAAACACGGGCGGAGTGTTTGGTTGGGATGACTAATTAATCATGCATTTGGAGCTTTATCTCATCCGCGGCACCTGCCGTTGGTGACGCTGCAGACCAGTGAGGAACAAAGAGGGATAGCACCTACATCGTATATGTCATTTGAAAAAGCTGCATAGCCCAAGGGCATGTAGGCTCTCTGTCACTGCTGGTCGTCGTTGTCCTGGGAGACTCATGGCGATGGACCCACCGTTTGAGTTGTACGCCGCACAATATTGAGAAACATTGCAGCAACAAGCGACAACCGGGAGTTCATCTTAATTCCGGATAAAAATATTCCAGGTGAGTAGAAAATGAACCCTTGCCATTCTCACTTTTTTTTTTCTACAAAACTATGAATGTTTTAATTCAACCTAATTAGCGAATAGATAAACGATCACATTGATAAAAAGGCCACGAACAAAGAAGTTGCTTGTCCTCGGGAGACATTAGCGAAAACATAATACAAGCTTTCTTAAGACGTAAAACACCTTACCAGTAGGTTTAGACATTATATTACTTCATTGAAACGAAAGAGACAAAGGTTTCATTGATCGGACTTTGAAGGAGACGACGCTTACGGGAAATTATCACTTCGAAATGACGTTCGTAAGCTAGCTGACGGTTGGTTTAGTATGAATATTCAAGTCTTTTTGCGGAACTGGCTAAACAAACTTACAAAAGACACGAGGTCCTAGAGCTAGACATGAAGCATCCTATTGCATTTCACGAATAAGAAATTATTGCTTAATGAAAACCATGCTGTTGAAGATCTGTGTTTCACATCACTGAAACCAAAAATTAAAATTCCTAGCATCTGCCTGGAACTTGATTTAATTGAAGCATTGATTTTATGGAGTAGGTTAAATCAAACCGTAGTTCAAGTAGCAGAAGGACAAACGAATCAGCACTGTCACAAACAAAGGTATTACATTTCCCAGCATCAATTTTCTACGGCCCGGATCTAGTTCGTGTACTCCCCCCCTGCTCCCGGCGTCCACGTGTCAGTTCGCTTTCATGCGTCGAAATTCAAGACCACCTTGCAGCAAAAGACACGATCACAAATCAAGTGAATTGATTTCACTAGTTTTCACTTCGCCCCGGTACAATCAATCACGCGGTGCAGGGACGGTGACAGCGTCGGAGTTGCTGGCGGTCGATAATAATCTATCATTTTCTTGTAAATTTATTAGCCATCATCACCCACTTTTCTCCCCCGACCACCGGTCACTTCCGATGGGTAATTCGCGTCCATGGCTGCGATGTACAGCAGACAAATGTGGTTCATTTTGATAATGCTCAACCTCTATCCAACGCCACTGCACCGAAGGCGAAGGGCCACCGGCATCAGAGAACCCAATAAAATGGCACCTGGACCGATAGCCTTCGCACGTTGTTGAACTTGTCTCAACGGAGGCCTCACCTTGGAAACAGGCCTCAGATAATGCACGGGTTTGCTTCAGGAAGGGGTTGGAAAATGGTGAGTCTATAAATCAGCGAACTCTAGGCGATCGAAGGAAATCCTATAATCATTCAGACTCACGATGGTATGTCATGGTAGCTACATCGCTTCCATCCTTTTCGATCCGTATCGTGCTCGTTTCAGTTCCACCAGGATAACACCCCTGGAAGATCATCCCCTGCCATTTGATAATCCGGTTACGCCGGAAATTCTTCTCGTAAGCGGCCTCGAACTCGCACTGAAGACAAACGGGCCGAGGCCGCGCGCGCTGCTGCACGAGTGAAGGTGCGAAGTTTCATAACAAATGAGTCAGCCAGCGGTAGCGATCCGGGTTCGCCGGTGCAGAGCCAGTCGAACAGGGGATTTTGTTTCACTCACGGGTGTAGCAGCAGCCAGCCAGTCAGCACAATATGGCAAAGGGATTGGAGCCAGGCTGGAATCGTTATTAATCCACACCGTCGTAACCGGTACCCATAATTATAGCCCACTGCGAGAAAACGCTGGATCGAATCCGGGAGAGCAGGTATGGATGGATCTTTGGGGTTTTTTTTTGCCGCCCCACTCAGAAGCAGGAAGAAACGAACCGGAGGTGGCTCGTTTGGGGAAGCGAAAATAGGTTAAAGCCTAATTTTCCCCCAACAGACAATCTAGCCATTTGCATGTGGAGAGATAAACTTGCAACCATCTTTTCACTACCCAATCACACACAGCAACAAAATCGGAAGGCGCAACGTGGATGGATATGATGATGTAAATGATGCCCTGATGGTTAAGCTTATCCCCTAAACAGTTGATAATCGAAAGCAAGACAAAGATCTATTAAGGCCAATAAAAAAAGGGGGTCCGCTCTCCTTTCATGAGCCATCCCATCATGATACTTTGCAGCAGGAATAAATTAGGAAAGGTCTGTTAATTTCTGAGCATAGCCAAAACAATTGATTAAAACATTGTTCATCTTGAAAATGATTTTTAAATATATTCATATTCCAAATAGCTATAATCCTTTCTTGTAACCACCCTTACTTGTGGAAAAGAGGTATGGCTCGAATGGATTTGCCAAAATATAACATTCGTTTAAATGAACGGTAATCGCAAGCCGCAAAATACTGTTGTGGGATTTTTATCGAGATTTTGTCACTTGTGGACCATTTATACATTCATCGCATTTTAATGCCCTACAAAACTCTTGTTCATCGTTGCGGAACACATTACTGCTTCCGGGGAGAATATTCTCTCGAATGAGGTATAACCAAACGCGGTAGAAACGTTAATCCAGCAGAACAAAGTATAATTTTAGCCCAACACATTCCGCAGCAAACTGGCTTCAATATTTTCAACTTCTTCGATTCGGAAGTGGTCGATCTGTTAAGCATTTATTCCATGATTCCTCTTTGTTTTGTTGACTTTCAACAAATCTATTTTCAGGCAAATAAAACGTGATATGTTCTAAATCTATCTACGACAATTCTCGTAAGCAAGAAAACGAGCAGCTCCATATTTCCAAAAACAAAACGCCACAATCTCAATCGTTGAGTTCGTGACTGGTGGAGATGTTTTCCAAACAAAAACTGACCCTTCCCTGTGTCTGGGAGTAGTCCATGACCCAGGAAAATAGGCCAGACGCTCCTGGACAATGTAGGTATGCGTTGGCAGACCTCCCGGAGCCGATCGGAGATGCCCTGGAGTTAATCTGGCAACACTGAAACGCAGCTGCGTGCGCACCCGTGCGGTTTCGCGTGATCCACTAACTACCGCGGGATGCTAACGGGCCGCGGGAAGTAAAAACAATGACAAACCTCCCGTCCAGATTGGAACTCACTTTCCCTTCCTGGACGTTGCAGTCGCCATCGTCGTCGTCACCGTCGTGTCGGCCGGGGGAGAGAAAGCTCGCCGAGCCTAGCAAAGGTCCCTACGCGGGTCCGAGGCTCTCCCTTCCCTCGTTCGTGGACCGGACGCGTCTTCTTTCACTTTCAAACACGTAAAATTCTCGCTTTCGTGCGAGATTTAATCGTTTTCAGCCGTCGCGCGCGGATGGACCAGCAAGCGGGACGCAAAGGCGGTGAATGCAAGCCTACCCCTCGGTCGTCGGTCAGCTTGTTTTTTTTTTTTCCTTTCCGCCCTCGAGGGCTCGACTGACCTCATAATCGAAGGGGCCGTTCATCACATGCTGTGAGCTACGAGAGTGCGAGCCGACCGCTCTCCCACCAGGAACAACAGCGTAAGCAAAAGCCTCGCAGTCTTTGGCCCAAGAAGCTCACCTGGGAACGGAGCGCTGATGGTGGACCCTGTTTAGGGAAACAGCAGGTGAAAAGGGCGGTGGAATCGCTAGCGGGGAATGACTACTTTAGGGGTTTGCAGAGCCCCGAGTGCCGGCTGAAATCGGCCTGCGGAACAACTAGGGAACGTGAAATAAAACAAGGGGGAAACAAACCTTGAAGTTCACCGGACCGTGCGGTGGCAGCCCACGGTCAAGTGCATTCGAGCCTCGTGCGAGTCTTGGCCCTAAGCGGCCGCAGAAAACGATCCCTTTGACGGGAAGAAAACGAACCCCCCTTTCATGTTGGGTGCATATTCTAACCAAGGAAATAATCCAATCAAACTAAAAGCAAAATGTACGGGGGATAATTTGGACCTGATTTTACAAGAAAATTAAAAAGCTTGCTTGAAGCAAAAAGAAGTTCAGTTTTCAATGGAATAAAAATATTTTTCTAAAACCCCAATGACAGCGTCCTAGGTCGTTCGGAAAATAGAACTCGGAAATGAAACCTGTGCTTGCCGTAAAAATGGAAATTTATTGTGCTAAAACAAAATAATCACACCCGATTCCAAGAACTGAAAAATGCAATAGACATGACGTTCATGCCGAAACCTTTCTCCAATAAACACCATTTTTATGAATTTACGTCTTAGGCCACTGGCAAATGCGCAAATAATTTATTTGCGTCTCACGAAACAAACATCGTAAAGCAAACATCCTTACACTTCCTCAAAATAATTGTAATGTTTGTCTCTATCTTGCCCAGGATCGTATAGTTGTGTGCAGCGGTTTGCAGTATCCCAGGCTTGGATGGTTTGGAAATTAAATTCTACACATCCCGCCCACGGACGTGGGCAATCCGGCAATTATTCCAACCTATAACACATCATACACGCACTGATGACCTCAAGTTAAAATATCTTTCCTCGGCTCGGATCATTAAACGCTGCTGATCGCTGACAAACCCAACCCGACCAGTCCGCACAGCTTCGCTCCAGCACTTTGCCGCTTCTGGTACAAAATATGTCCCGACCACAGCCGCCGTTTGACTTTTGAATGGACGGTTTATCACTTTCACACGTCGCGTCGCGATGCTGCTGTTTACAGTGGTTTTTGCGGGTTTTTTTTTCTTCTTTTTACCCCACACGTACGATCGCCGGCGCAGCGCCCAAACCGGGAAGGGAAAACATTCTTCGCAGATCATAAAATTTAACCTCCGACTAAACGAGCCGCAGGCCCGCGAACGCCAATTGGGAGAAGATCTTCGCTCGATGGTCGTCTTCGCAGTCCGACGCAACGTTCTGCGCACAAACGAGCATGGATGACCGGCCGTTGATGCAAATGCCGCATGACGCCAGGCTTAGGCCGTCGAAAGACATCATGTAAATGTATTTTCCATCAGCGCTAAACATCAACAGACCGCATATCACGTTTAGAGAGTTTAAAGTTCAGATACAGTGGATCCAAAAAGTATTCTTCTAGAAGCATGCTTTCCGGAAAAGATGCAAATTGAATGCGTGAGGAAGGAGCAAAATAATAACGCAGCTTTATTTGGCAAAACGACACCAATTTATAAGAAAAGGATATTTTTTATGACGCAAGCTTCTTATGTTTCCTTTGCGTAACGAAAGTCATTTGAAAAGGCCTATCCAATAAAGACCTACGAGACTTTATTCCCTTTATCGTACGTGGATAGTCAATCCTTCGTACTTTGGAAGTAGTTTTGGTTTCGACTTGAACCCTCGCCGCTCGTGGATCATGTTCGAGCCGGCGTAAGCGCTCGGCTATTCCGGAACATGTTTCAGGAGAAAAATCCAAAGAAGACATAAATAGTACCCCAAAACAACTCAACTCGTCCTTTTAAAGCTCAGATTAGAACCTGATAGAAAGAAGAATAGGAAAGCATCCCAACCTACGCTACTACAAACAATCGTAAATGCAAAGGTAAACTGAACCAAGCATTTATTTCTATTCTTTGATTCCTTTTGTCAAATGACTCGTAGGTTAAAAATAAAGAAGGCGCACCTATAAGCTTCCATGTTGAGCACGTGTTAAATGATATTATATGGTAATTTACTTTTGTTACCTTGAATATAAGGATTCATTAGTTCAATTTTGAATGAATTTCAAACTTTGCTACTTTTCCTCTTCAATACCAATAAATCTGCATCTAGACGAATACTGCTAGGACTCCGATTAAATGCACTCCTGATGAAACCCGACACAGAATTTTAATAGCAACTGTATTCTAAAGTAAGACTTGACATAGTTTGCTCAATATAAATTGCAAACGACATTTTGTGAAGGTAAGAAGGTAGGTATGGAGAAGGTTTAAGGCGATTGAACAGTTTGAAAACAAAACCTGTTACCTTCCATACCAATTCATAAGATGAAAAATAACGAAACCGACTCTTTGTCCAACGATGATTTTAAAAGCTTTTTTAGTGAAAGCAAAAACAAATGATGGTCGGAGGATAAAAGGATAACCATTTGTTGAGACCTTTTTTCCAGAAATTTGCCAGAAAATCTTTTTTACCGTTTTGTTAAAATTCAAAACACTCAAAATTCACGTGTCGGTTGTTTTGTGTTCCGAGTCCTTCCGACTTCAAAACCGACCGACCGACACACGGTCTGAAGATGACCCAACGATTTCTAAGCTGATTATCCTCTTTACAAGCAACTCCATGCGTCATGTGGTGTCCTGTCGAGCTCGGCATGCTGCGCTCCTCTCCAAACCTTCTGCCTTTGTCGAATGGGCCAACCGTTGGGCTTTCGGTTGGAACTTTCTGGCATTCGCAATGGGCAGGCAGGGAAGCACACAAAATGGAAGAGGGTAAACAAATGCGAACACACTTTGCGGACTTGCAAAACGGAACCCACTGATAAGAAGAGATCAAAACATTCCGCAACAGTCCCAGTCCATAACCGGCCGAGTCCCATCGGAAACAATCCGTTCGCTTTTTGCATGGTGAGCAAATTTTTGTGAAGTGCAGCCCTTTAAAACCCTTTTTCTCAGTGCCCAGGCGGTTCGGCTAGTAATCTCAAGTGGAAAGTAAACACCTTATCCACCGCTAAGCTGTTGTGGCGCGGGTCAACCGAAACATTCTTCGCTCGATCTCGACCTTCCGTCGCCGATAAGAAGGGAACTCATCACAGGGAGAAATTTGTCATCCAAATAGGGCTGGAAGAAGAAGCTGACCGAAACAGGAAAAAAGGAACCGTCCTTTTGCTGAAGAAACGTCCAAAAACCGCTGGCCCAGTGGAGGCAAAAATACAAATCCGAAGCCCTCCGGAAGAAAAACAGTCCAACTTGAAGCCGCCGCCGCCGCTGCCGCCGCCAGCACCAGAAACTTTCTTCAACCTTTCTTTCGAATGGTACAGTTTTTTTTTCTCCATTTTTGTCGTTGTTGTTGTTTTGTTTAATATTAATGTCTTACCTTTCCCGTAGACTTTGCGGTTTTTTATATTTATATCTTTCCTCCTCCGTCTCACTCGTCCGCCGGTTGCCGGTTTCCACGACAGGAGTCTTCTTGTCTTTCTTAAGCTTCCCTTGGATGCTCTCGTTTTTCTTCTCTTTTTCGGAAAGGTTTTGCCGTTTTTTTTTTCTTGCTCCTCTTTCAGGCTCCTCCGGCCGCTCTCGAACCTGTGTCAGTTTCTGTTGTTTTAACTAAATTTTTCTCCTCCTTGGTTTCGCTGCTTCGCGGGACACTATTCTTTCTCTTTTGTTACGCCGATTTCTTCTCGTGTGACTTTGATGCTCCTTTTGTCCGCTCGTTGTTGGCGTGGTTTAGTTGATTTTGCTTTCTTTCCTCCCCTTTGTCCACTCGGTTGGTAGGATTTGTTGTTTTTTTTTTAACTCAAGTTGTTTTCTTCTTATTTTTAATATCAGTTTCGATTTGCGATCGACTTGCAGCAGCGTGGTATGTCACTTGTTCATCTCCGTTTACGAGACCCTGTTGATTCACTTGCCGGCCTGCTTGGTGGCTTTATTGGCCTTGCATTTGCGGTGTTTCCAAGCCGCGGGCAATTTTCTCACACAGCATGACGCATTTCGTAAATTCGGTGTGCAACCATTTCCCCCCCCCACGACGTTCAACGAACGGGTGGCTGGACACTCTGTTCCCACCGGCAAATCGCCGCTAGCGAAAATGGGCAATTTATACGGGGTGCAACCGCGATGCGGGGGAAAACTCACGTTTCTTCGATCGCGCACGCCACCTTCGGATTGATCGCGCCTGCGGTCAGATTAAAAGCCAAAGCTGGGTGTGCCCGAAAAGTGGGTCACACTTGCCCGGCCGGGCAGGACCTTTCTTCCGACGCGATAAGTTATTCAAAACGGCACGCCACGCACTCGGCACCCGGGACTGGCACTGCTCGACTTTCTGCGCGAAAGTGTCGTCGTTTGCCTTTGGCAGCTACTTATTGCTGTTTTCCGTCGTTTTCGGTACTGGTCGTTTGCAATGCATGCTGTGATGGAGCTGGCGATACGCTTATGTTGGTTTTTCTTTTCTTTTCTTTTTTTTTCGTTAAAACAAATTGCCCAGTAGCCTTTGCACGAAACCGACCGCAACGGTTGCGTCACGTTTTGCGATCAAATGAATGTTGATCAAATGCAAGATCGCTGGTGAGGTGAGGCTCTTTCGTCTACACCTTGCACTCGATACCAATTGATCGTATTTCTTGTATTGACACCCGGCACCTTAAAAATGCGCGAGCACACACAATCACACACACAAACACATGCACACAGTCACACTTTGCACACCGGCACACCGAGCCGGTCACCGTTACTTTTGTGCATTGGCTGACCACTGATAAGGCAAAAAGAAACGCACAACGCACAGGACGATCTTCACTCGAACGGGAACGGGAAAAATATGTTTCTTCTTGCAATGCTTTGCCCGGCCGCTTTCTTACCGATCCGCTATGGTGTGGAAGTGGTGGTCAGTGCCGGCAACATTCTCTTCTCTTCGCAAAAAAAAAGGGCACACACAACGGATTGCCGATCGGAGATAATCTTTGGGCCAAAGTGCGCCCGATCGTCTGCCGGGGCTGCACACAGATAAAAGCGCGCGTTCGTTCTTGCGGCAACAAAATGGATGGGCACAATACACACACGGATACTGTTTCGCGTTCGTTAAAGAGGAGTAGGTGATTTTTTTTTTCTTTTCTGTCCGGGAAATCCTTCAGTTTTGTTCCGTCTCATGGACACATAAATGCACACAACAAACTGGCGCTGGACGCATTTGCACGCACGCACGTACGACGGCGAATCGTACGAGCCGTGTTGTTTTCCTGGCGACGAGCTCCGATCTCCGGCCTGCGCGGGAGAAGGGTGAGAGAAAAGCAAACGTTCACTTTCCGCGGTTCGAGTACGACTGGCGAAGCGTCGGCGAGCTCGTGAAGCGCCTACCCGGATCGAACCGTTCCTAGAAGAGAGATGGCGCGCGTGCATTCCATTTCGCTCACCGCTCTCTGCGTACTGCTTGAGAAGAGCAGAGCGCGAACACGTATTTGCTCTTCGGTGTTAATTCCTCTCTTCACTTAATTTTCCTGTGAATGCTTTCTGTTTGAAAAACTGTGGTTTATTTTTTAATTTTTAACTTGTGCAAACTACATATAACATAATTTAGAAAAACTTGCTACAAAAAAGTCATCTAAAGTTTATCGTTTAGCATCACATTCTATGTGGATCATAAAATAATCATTTTGAACTGCCTCGTCCAAACATTGACTGCGACTTGCTTCGTGCTAGATTTGTACCTCGAAGATGTGTCCAAGTCAAACAAAATGCTTGATTATCAAAATTACACAATCCCAACTAACGGTATGATAATAACAGTACAATAAGTATTCTCTTGAATTTCTTCAATATGCTCATCTTGTATTACAATGTTCAAATTGAATCCTTTAAATATTTTCGACTTTTACTGCCGATTGTGGTCATAAAATGATGTAGCTCAGATTTTGTCTCGACACCAACTTTTCAAACCGCTCAATCGAAGAGCGATTTTCTGTTTGTCTCTATTTTTACCGGCTCAAATCCTGAGACATATCGTTTTGTACTGAGACATATCGTTTGAAGACTGGAACTGCCGTTTCCCATGTCAACAAAACGATAAAAATGTTGCTAGTGTTGGGTATTTTCGGAACCAGTTTTTGCCGTAAGCGGAACTGTTCATCTGGAGTCAAATAGTTCTTTGAGCCAAAACAAAATTAAAATTCAGATCTTCTCCTTCTTTGCTTACCCGCACTATTTTTGTTAGGAAATTCGAAGTAACGGAGAAGTTTCCTGAATTCTTTATCTTCTGTGCTGCCATTTATTTCATTCAATACCCTGAGTAAAAAATTCTATAGACTACTTCTCTACATTTAATCATATGTATATGACACTCCTCCCACATGTGAAATTTTAAAAGTGATGTCAATAATTGTTCAATTGTTTTAAAATTATTTAATTTCTAATACTAACCTCAAAACATTTTAAGCTCTGCTTTTTTCTTGCGGAATGAATTCGTAGAAGACACCCATTTGATACTTGCACCGTATTTTATGCGTTGTGCACTTGTCGGCACTTTTCATGTTCGTACTCAGCATGTGGCTCATTTTTATCCTGTTTCAAGTTTACATAATTCAGTTCAAGTTCTGTGTAGCTTATGCAACGCACATTAACCTTTGCTGACGCCATTCAATCTTCCACACAGATGCAAAAGTACATCTATAAACATGCCAAACGGTCATGAACGGGGGCTGGATCTCCCTCCGCACATAAACGCTCCACCCCGAGACTTTGACTTCCATCAATCGACCGCAGGGGTTGACTTTTGCAGATCGAAATCTAATTTTGCCTGAAACAACCAACACGCGTGGCACCCCGGGCGATCGGCACGCGAAGAGGCGCCTTTTTCCGAGCAATCGGTACATGTATCTGTTTAGTTACAATTCGTCCGATTGTACTCCAACTCCAACCCCCTGCGCGGGAAGCGGACCAGTGATCGCACCCGTTCTGGTCAAGATGGGCTGACCTCATTCTGGTTAATTGAAAAATATTTTCCACGCAAACGCCCTCCACCCACAACACCCATTTCACGCGCATAAAAATTTGCCGACCAATACGGACATTTCCTTCGATGGATGGAAGATAAACTGCCTCCACGAGGTTTCATTTAAAAAAAAAAGGTCCATTTAGAGTTCTAGGATAGAGATTTGACTAAAAAATGCGTTATTGGTTAGTCCACCGACGCGGAAATGCCCTTACCAGTAGTGGTTTGCAAACACCATCCTCCCCAGGGACAGGAGAAGAGTTTAAAACATATTTAATTATGATTGAAACACCCCCAACACCCGAGACGCGCTGGTCGGGTGACGGGGTAGCTGTATTCAATAATTTAATTAATCGTTGATCCCTCGCGATATGCAGCCGCCGGCTGGCGTCGCTTTGTGGTTCTTTACTCGCGATGTGATGTGCGACCCGAGATGGCCAAACTGCGTGTCACGGTTGGGCGAATTACTGTCACCAGCACTATAAGGGCTGGTGCCGCCTGTCTACGCATACTCCACGGTTCATAACGGTTCGCCGAGGGAAGGCAAATCATCGGGGAACATCAGAAACCACAAAGTTGATATTCTGTTTTTTTTTTGTATGTGTGTTGTTATTTATTACAACACTGGAGTGTGCCGAACTCGCAGCAGGGAGATGATAAATCCATTTAAACTTTAGTCCGAACGGGGGGAAGTTACTTCCATTTGTTTGCACCAGTTTTCAAGGGTGTGATTTTTCCACCCCTTGCTGCTGTATGATTGTTGCAGTCAATTTACACCACAAATAAACACAATTTGTTTTCGGGGAAGTATTACTGCAGTCGTAAAAAGATTATAATAAATGAATGTGTTTAAAAAAAATCAGGTCGATCGATATTAGTCTGAAGAACTTGATTTGCTTGCTCTAACTAACGCAGAAACTCCAAAGTTAATTTAAAAACTTGTTTGTTACAGTTCTTCACGCCTAATTTTCATATAATATCGTTTTATCCAACTCATTTAACTCTTATTGGCTTGATGCTTCAGCTCAACCAGACCGTGTTTCTACCGCGTTTGAAACAAGTCACATAATTTGACGCATTTTCCGCCTTCCCGAGACACTTTCTCAAGGGTTGGAAACTCGAGCCATCGCAAGAAAAAGCGACACTCGCGTTCCATTGTTTGTCATATTCTCAGGCCCATTCTGACGATTTTAACCACGCGGAAAAACAAACTCACTTTCTGAATGCAACCCAACGGAATGGTGGAAAACGGGAGGTAGGGAGGGTTCAGGAGTGGGTGGTAAAGACGTTTGCTTTCATTTCGCTGCCACGCACGGTCGTTCGCGGTGCAACGCGCATTGGAGCTACGCGGCGGAAGAAAGTGAAGGCCCCAGACCCGAAGCCGCATGTCGTCTACGCGATCGGTCGAGCCAGGCTCAAGAAGGGAAGCAAAAACAACAAAAAACGTGTACTTTTAACTCACAACCACGGGGGAAAAAAATTACCACACACACACACACACACACAAGCTAAGGCGGCCAGCCCAAGTTCAAGATCAAACCCGGTTTGAAACATTTTGTTGCTTTTTTTTTTAATTCCACCAGCTCCAACAACCCGTTTTCCAGCACCATTGCCGACGTTTCATTTTTCATCCGGTCGGTGCGCTTGGCTTCCTGCGGTATCGATTCCCCTCCCATCCCTTTCCCACCCTTTTTTTTTTTAGTTCGCTTCACAGGTAAATTGTTGGAAAAGCTTGCAAAAACGGAAAATCAAACCTCCCGGGTAGGGAAGCAGGGAAGTGGCGATTGTTGCGGTTCCAAAATGACCTTGTTCGAGTGGACGCGCAAGAAGGGAACGCTACCGTGTGCGTTTTGACGTGGCGCACGGAAATGGAAGTCTCCCCCTCCCTCCCCTAGGCAGACCAGCCGTCTAAGGGCAGGTTGAAACCGGCATGGCATGTTCCTTCCAACGTTTCCTTTCCGCAATGGTCCCCCCACAATTTCACTTTCTGCTAAGAAGGGACCGCCCAGTGCATCGACGGGGCAGGAAAAATAAATCCAAACCAGTTTCCCGAGCGGATCCCGACCATACGTGCGCGGCGTGTAGCAGCTCGCAATGTGTCGAAAAAATAAAAGGGACAGTGAAAAGGTCCGCCGTGGTTTCCTGAACCGGCCAGGCCGACTCACCGACTGACTGACTGACTGACTGACTGGCTGGCTGACTGTTCGTTCGAGGTTCCTCGGCCTTCCTGGTGCCGCTTGCGGTCCGGTTTTCTGTTGTCTGCATGCTGTGGATGCAAGAGACTCCCAGCCCCAGTCAGCTGTTAGCGCTACCGCGGAAGGAAGGGCCTTTCGCTCGCCGAGACGAACGCCATCGTCGAAAAACTCTCACGTGGATGAAAAGTGATGGAACGGCTTTTTTCCCCCACGCAAAAAGGGCCGCACATGGCGAAGGGAAGGAGCTGGGGCGGGGGAGGTAAAACGTGCCACAATGCACATTCGGTGCACCGCACCAACCGCCGTGACGAAAGTGTTCACAAAACGAGCACAAACGTCTCATACGATCGGCCGGTTTTCCGTGCCGTGGACCGTGGATTTCCCAATCCCTGTTTTTTTTTTAAATTGCCACAGTCTTCTTCTGGCGGATCGTCGTGAGCGGAACGTGAATTTCTTTTCTGTAAACGGTACATATTTGCTGCACGCAGATACGGAAGCGTTGGCCTTCACCGTGGTTCAAAACGTTATATCAAGTTTTGAAGAAGATGAACACAAAATGTCTTAAGCGGGACAATCTTTCTCTTCTCCGTGAGCCCAAACAATTTTTAATAAGTCTTCTAGTTTTTTGTAGCCAGGTATCCTGGCGCTCCCAGACCCCTGGTCTTACAGGTCCGTGAGTTCTGAAATATGAATAAAAAATTTAATTGAAAAATTGGCGCTGGCGCTGAAATAGGTTTTAGTCATTCGAAGTTCAGAAATCATCGAGGAAGTTTAGTGGTGTTAACAAAGAAACTCCCCCAAACATCTCAGTAAGCATAATATAACTTAATAGTCGTAAATGAGGAAAAATAATTTGACTCAATATCGGAAGCATGAACATCAGTGAAGGGCAGCAAGTGGATCAGCTAATATGTGGAAGTAGGCTTGGCGCGTTCATCTGCAGCAGGACTCTGTTGATTAGAAGAATGGAATCTGCAAGAATATAAACGCAGCATAATGTTAAGGCACTCTGAGCACATCGTTGATGCGACGGAGGTACATACCGTGTGCGAACACTATCAGCAAGCGAACTCAAAACTTCGACGGTCGATGGTCGATGGTCAACGGTCGATGGTCGATGGTCGACGGTCGATGGTCGACGGTCGATGGTTGATGGTCGACGGTCGTCGGTCGATGGTTGATGGTCGACGGTCGACGATCGACGGTCGATGGTCGATGGTCGATGGTTGATGGTCGACAGTCGACGGTCGATGGTCGATGGTCGATGGTCGATGGTCGATGGTCGATGGTCGATGGTGGACGGTCGACGGTCGACGGTCGACGGTCGACGGTCGACGGTCGACGGTCGACGGTCGACGGTCGACGGTCGATGGTCGACGGTCGACGGTCGACGGTCGATGGTCGACGGTCGACGGTCGATGGTCGATGGTCGATGGTCGATGGTCGATGGTCGATGGTCGATGGTCGATGGTCGATGGTCGATGGTCGATGGTCGATGGTCGATGGTCGATGGTCGATGGTCGATGGTCGATGGTCGATGGTCGACAGTCGACGGTCGACGGTCGACGGTCGACGGTCGACGGTCGACGGTCGATGGTCGACGGTCGACGGTTGATGGTCGATGGTCGACGGTCGATGGTCGACGGTCGATGGTCGATGGTCGATGGTCGATGGTCGATGGTCGACGGTCGATGGTCGACGGTCGACGGTCGACGGTCGACGGTCGACGGTCGACGGTCGATGGTCGACGGTCGACGGTTGATGGTCGATGGTCGACGGTCGATGGTCGATGGTCGATGGTCGACGGTCGATGGTCGACGGTCGACGGTCGATGGTCGACGGTCGATGGTCGATGGTCGACGGTCGACGGTCGATGGTCGACGGTCGATGGTCGATGGTCGATGGTCGATGGTTGATGGTCGACGGTCGACGGTCGACGGTCGACGGTTGATGGTCGACGGTCGACGGTCGATGGTCGATGGTCGACGGTCGACGGTCGATGGTCGATGGTCGACGGTCGATGGTCGATGGTCGACGGTCGACGGTCGATGGTTGATGGTCGACGGTCGACGGTCGACGGTCGATGGTCGATGGTCGATGGTCGATGGTCGACGGTCGATGGTCGATGGTCGATGGTCGATGGTCGATGGTCGATGGTCGACGGTCGATGGTCGACGGTCGACGGTCGATGGTCGACGGTCGACGGTCGACGGTCGACGGTCGACGGTTGATGGTCGACGGTCGACGGTCGATGGTCGATGGTCGACGGTCGACGGTCGATGGTCGATGGTCGACGGTCGATGGTCGATGGTCGACGGTCGATGGTCGACGGTCGACGGTCGACGGTCGATGGTCGACGGTCGATGGTCGACGGTCGACGGTCGATGGTCGATGGTCGACGGTCGATGGTCGATGGTCGACGGTCGACGGTCGATGGTCGACGGTCGATGGTCGATGGTCGACGGTCGACGGTCGATGGTCGACGGTCGATGGTCGATGGTCGATGGTTGATGGTCGACGGTCGACGGTCGACGGTCGACGGTCGACGGTCGATGGTCGATGGTCGATGGTCGATGGTCGACGGTCGATGGTCGACGGTCGATGGTCGATGGTCGATGGTCGATGGTTGATGGTCGACGGTCGATGGTCGACGGTTGATGGTCGACGGTCGATGGTCGATGGTCGACGGTCGACGGTCGATGGTCGACGGTCGATGGTTGACGGTCGACGGTCGATGGTCGATGGTCGACGGTCGACGGTTGATGGACCATCGACCGTCGACCGTCGACCGTCGACCGTCGACCGTCGACCGTCGACCATCGACCATCGACCGTCGACCGTCGACCATCGACCGTCGACCATCGACCGTCGACCATCGACCGTCGACCATCGACCGTCGACCGTCGACCATCGACCATCGACCATCGACCATCGACCATCGACCATCGACCATCGACCATCGACCATCGACCGTCGACCGTCGACCGTCGACCATCGACCGTCGACCATCGACCGTCGACCATCGACCATCGACCATCGACCATCGACCGTCGACCATCGACCATCGACCATCGACCGTCGACCATCGACCATCGACCATCAACCATCGACCATCGACCATCGACCGTCGACCGTCGACCATCGACCGTCGACCATCGACCGTCGACCATCGACCGTCGACCGTCGACCATCGACCGTCGACCATCGACCGTCGACCATCGACCGTCGACCATCGACCATCGACCATCGACCATCGACCATCGACCGTCGACCGTCGACCATCGACCATCGACCATCGACCGTCGACCGTCGACCATCGACCGTCGACCATCGACCATCGACCATCGACCGTCGACCATCGACCATCGACCGTCGACCGTCGACCATCAACCATCGACCGTCGACCGTCGACCATCAACCGTCGACCGTCGACCATCAACCAACCACCATCGACCGTCGACCATCGACCGTCGACCATCGACCATCGACCATCGACCATCGACCGTCGACCGCAATGCATCCCGCAACTACTATAATATTACATTTTACTTTTTACTTTGATAATAAAAGAAAGCACTTTCAGCACTTTTATAAGTTGGTTAAAACTGAAGGTTTTACTTTATACTGCGCGTGAAGCACGGTTCAACGGGCAGACCAAAGCAATCACTGCCTTGCCGGCGACTAAACACAACACACACAAATGCGAGTGCTGGCTCAATCGATCGTTCTTATCGATTACTTTATACCAAGATCGCCAAATCACGTTATCATCACGATATACTATTTAAAATAACGGTTACGGATGATGTTGATACGTATTTGAGAACCTATTCACTGCTTCTGCTTCTTTTCTATCCTCTTCGTTTCACTTCGTACCACTTCGTATTAATTTTGTCGCACGTACAGCAAATTTGCGAAAAATAAACTTTTTGATAACAGATAATGGTATTCTTTATGCAGTGCATCGAACGATGGTTGGTATCTGGTTAGGTACTTTTAGTTCGTACGCCTGCTTAGACACAACGTCGGTTTAGTTCGTGTGCTTAACCACGTGAGATAAGTCCATATAATTTTTATCAGTGAACCAGTGCCTAGAGAAGTTTTTGAAGGTAAGCTAAATGCTGAGTGTTTTAGTGTCTATTTAACTGACATATATTCGTTTTACTCATCGTGATTGTGAGCAACAGTACAAATTTAGTTCGACAATGTAAGTATACACCACAAAAGTGTTCTTTTTTTAAGTAAATTCGTTCCAGTAAGGAAAGTACTTTTTTCTATTTCTTATATGCTAATCCATTCGCATGCGACGTTCGGGAATTGTAATTTTTGTGCGAAAAAAGTGCCCACGATGTCCGACGTCGATCATGGAGAACGGAAACGGTCGACGGTCGATGGTCGACGGTCGACGGTCGATGGTCGATGGTCGACGGTCGACGGTCGACGGTCGACGGTCGACGGTCGATGGTCGACGGTCGACGGTCGATGGTCGACAGTCGACGGTCGATGGTCGATGGTCGATGGTCCATGGTCGATTGTCTATTGTCGATGGTCCATGGTTGAATGTAAACATTGGCATTGTTTTGATCTAAGCGCAGTTAATATAGGGAGTAGTCATTAGTACAGCTACCCGTATTACGAAAACTAGCAGGACATTGATTGATCATGTGTACTGCAACACAGACTCAATTAGCGTGGTAACGGATCCTTGTACAAAAATATCTGATCACGAAACTTTGCTTTTGAAATTGAATGATGAACATTTCAGGATAGTTCAAAAACAAGTTAAATGCTGGAATAGGTACTCAAAGGAGGGTCTTTGTCAGGCGGTCACGTTGAGTCTACAAAGGGAAACTGCAAATTTCCATGAAGCTGCGGATCTATTGAAGGAAACGCTTGAAAATGCTATGAATAGTTTAGTTTATGAAAGGACCGTGGAGACCAGATATTCCGGCAGATGGTATACATTGGCTCTGAAACGTTTAAAGCGGAAAAGAGACAAAATGTATAAGAAGTTTGTTCGGACTAATCTTGGTTCTCATTGGTGTGAGTACACTAAACTAAGAAACGAGTATAGTAGGTCTCTTAAAACTACTCGTGAGGAATACTTCAGTAGGGAAATTAGCAAGCATCAGGGTAATAGTAGGGAGCTTTGGAAACTTCTGAAAAGTATGTTGAAACCCGACGAGAATACAAATTCATGCGTGAATTTTGATAACTGTTTCGAATCCGATGCGTCGGTGATTGCAGGAAGGTTCAACAACTTTTTTGTGAATAGCGTCATGCTTGTTAATAGAAACATTCCGATGGTAGACGAACCAGTCGAGCTGAGACAAGTTGATGCTCCCAGGCTTAGATTCTCTTTTCAACCAATAGGCATGAGCAAGCTTAGGCAGATATGTTTTGACCTGACCAAAACGGCAGGATTAGGGAATGTAAATTCAAAGACGTTGCAGGATTGCTTTCATGTGGTTGGGGAGACGCTCCTGAATTTGATCAACCAATCAATGGAGAGGGGTGTTTTTCCGGCAACATGGAAGAGGTCATTGGTAGTACCTATTCCAAAGTTGGCTGGAGCTATCAGAGCGGAAGAGTTTCGTCCCATCAACATGCTTCACACTGACGAGAAGGTTTTGGAGGTCAAGGACCAATCAAGGACCAAATGGTGCAATACCTGGACCAGAACGGCCTGCTCGCCCGGGAGCAGTCAGGATATCGGGAAGGACATTCCTGTGAAACCGCGCTGAACCTGGTGCTTGCGAAGTGGAAGGGGTTGATGGACGGTGGACAACCGGTACTTGCCGTTTTCTTGGATCTTAAACGGGCATTTGAAACAATATCGAGACCCTTGTTGCTTACAACACTTAAACGATTCGGTATTGAAGGGAGGGAACTCAGTTGGTTCAGTGATTTTCTGACAGGTAGAACCCAGAGGACCATTTTCAAAAAATCTGTCTCGGATTCTATTGAAAACACCCTTGGGGTTCCACAAGGTAGTGTTCTTGGACCAATTTTGTTTATCATGTACATAAATGACATGAAACTGGTCTTACGTTCCTGCGAGATAAATCTTTTTGCTGATGATACAGTAATATTTATATCGCGAAAGGACGTGAAACAGGCAGAGTCCCTTTTGAATGCAGACTTGGTGGCTCTGGATGGCTGGTTGAAATACAAGAAACTCGCATTAAACATTGGTAAAACACACTATATGGTAATGTCGAGGAAGGAGTGGATCGGCCAGCTTTCCATTGCTATTAACACAGAGCCGGTTGACCGAGTCTCCCAGGTTAAATATCTGGGAGTCACTCTGGACGACGGGCTTACATTCAGTGCACACATTGATGGGGTCATCGCTAAGGTGGCAAAGAAGTGTGTGGTGATGAGTAGACTGGGGAACAACCTAAACTTCTTTGGGAAAATTACCCTCTACAAGTCAATTATCTCAACGCATTTTGATTTTTGTCCATCTATATTATTCCTTGGCAATCGGACACAACTCAAAAGGTTGCAGAAAGTGCAAAATAGGGTAATGAGGTTGGTGTTGTGTTGTAGTCGGTATACGCCTTCTGCTGTTATGCTGGATGTCCTACAATGGATGTCGGTAGAGCAGCGGATAGTGTACCAGACTATGATACTAATATTCAAATTACTGAGGGGCTTGTTGCCGGGGTACCTTGGAGAAAGAGTAGTTAGGGGCTCTGACGTTCACCGGTACAACACTCGAAGGGCTCATGATCCTAGAACGTCGAGCTTTTCAACAGTATTTGCAAGAAATGCCTTATTTTGTAAAGGGATACAATGGTACAACAGCATCCCACGAGAGATTGCCGGGGCTGCAAATGTTCGCGAGTTCAAACGCTTGTGTGCTGTGTACGTCAAGCAGGTTGTGAAGTAGAACCCAGTAGAATGTGAAATGTCTTGTAATTGTATATTGTCAAAATTTTATGTTTGTGAACACCACGCACTCGTCATCACGATCTCACAGATGATGATGAGATTTTTGTTTTGCAAAATTGAAAGTAAATTTAAAAATATGAATGAGACAACATACTTTTGAGACACGCGCGCGTAAAAGTGGAAATTCGAAGATGATTTTTCTGTAGGGACTGCTTCAGTCACTCTTGTGCAATTACGTGGCGGGCGCCTCGGATTCATCCATTGATGATTTTTTCGACGCGACCAACTTCCACGAATAAGGTTTGCTTAATTTGCCAATCCTTGATAGTGGTAACTCCCCTCCATATGTTGGACAAGGAAGGTACCGGCTACACAAACAGGAAATGGCATTTTTTGGCCGTGCACTCCGGAGAGTGGTTCCACGATTTCTCCCATAGATAATTGTGCTAACTACTGTAAGCATGGAAAAGAGAGTTGAATGGTCTTTTCCTTGAAGGGTCACTTTGATACCACCACTTCGTGATTTGCTTAGAAATGCGTTACAAATATCTTAAGATAACTCCGCCATTCTCAAACCTATGTTGGGGTAAGAGGTGGGACTCATCATCATCATCAAGAGACCGAACGAAAAGTTGTGAACTTCTTAAAAAAGGAGCAAACAGGATGATTCTTTCAGCTTTCTTTTATCTATTGCTACGATGTGGTAAACTCCGCGAAATACAGCTTGAAATTTTGTTTTCTTTGGTTTAATCATCTCAAAATTTCTGAAAACAAACCGAAAGCCAATGGAATCATTACTGCTTCATTGCACAAAATGCATTTTCCAATGATTTTAAGGCGGCGACAAAACGATAAATCCATTGTCTCATCTTGAAAGAAAAGTCTGTTTACTCCGAGCTTTAAATCGAAAACTTATGAATCATTTAATTGTAATTTGACTACGTCGAAGATCGACGAAGCATTTATCCCAACCTTTTCCTTTTTTTTGCTTGAAAACTAGCCACCTAATGGTCATGTCCCTCTATCCGGTGTTTGTGTATGCGTTCTACTCAGTACGTCCTACAAACTGCCCCAATTTAAATGTGCAGGTCAAATTTTCAATTCTGCCAACAATGCAGCCCGACTTACGAAGGCGACCTCAAGCGCGATGGGAACAGAATTGTGAGATAAAATTTTAAACACACACTCGCGTCATGACTTAGCAAATTCACTTTCCGGCTGAGAATGTAGTTCAGTAACGAGGAGTAAAATTAATTTTCAACCGTCCCGCAAACGAGCGGTTCCAGTCAAGCGGTTCTCTTTCCACGTGGAACATCCCTCGTAGTTTTCACTTGCTCTACGTACGGTTTTTGGCGTCAGAACGAGCTGGGACTTTTCTTATCGCCACGCCACACCGCACGCAAAAAGGGCAGCGCAAAAGCAAGTCCGCAGCCTGATTGAATGTTTCACGCAACATGAAAAAGGACGGCCGCACTCAAATAAAATAATTGGCTAAAGTTAACTTGACGACCTTGCGTTACGCGGGTTGCGCCTGGGAGGGTATGCAACAGGCAGTGCAGCCATGTGTCCCGGCTATTCGGTGTTACTTTTGGGCAGCCCAGTGCGTTACGCCGCATTCAAACCAATTGATTTAAATTTAAGTTCAACGATCACTGAACCAGTTCATAAGATGAGAATTAGGGGCCAGTATTTAACTGTTGCTGTTTTGATTAAGTGACATGTTGACATTTTTGCATACAGTAGGCCTGTGAGATGTATGATGTTGATGTATAAAAAATTGTGTTTGTTTAAAAAGAGTGTTTCACATGTGCTCAATCCAGAAAAGCGGTAAGTTACTGTATGATAAGTACCATTGCTTGCTTTTATTTTAGGGACATGCGGACACCGATAGAGTTCACACTTTAATTGCGACCCCGATATAATTTGTATCCTTTGTTCCCAGCCCTGGTTTCGAAAAAGTCAATCCGCGAAAAGGCTTAGGCCGTCAATGGGTAAGCTAAGCTGAAGCCGAAACATTTAATTTAATTAATTCATAAATGTTTTTATTCAGCATAGCGAGCACGGGGGCAATACTGTACACGTTGTTCGCGCTCGATGCAGTGTAGATCTCGCCCCGTGTTTCTTTCGGTACGGACAGTACGAGGATAGCATCGGCCGATCTATGAGCAGAACATCACTTATGCCGATCTTTGAGCAGAACATCATCACAATACGAATGATCTGCGACGTCATCACGCGATATGTTAGTGGACTATTTTCATATCATTTACCGAGCGTGATAAATCGGCATAGTATTGCACCGTCGAATTCTTGAAGAATTCGAATTGAATTCTTGTAGGAATGAATTTCGTTTGTTAAATACTGATGGT
This sequence comes from Anopheles atroparvus, assembly GCA_914969975.1. Lineage (NCBI taxonomy): Eukaryota > Metazoa > Arthropoda > Insecta > Diptera > Culicidae > Anopheles > Anopheles atroparvus. Next base: position 17,406,600 of record CAJZCY010000004.1, read on the forward strand.
TACTTTCGATGCTTCGCAACAACTTACAAAATGAAAAGATGCTGGCGCTGAAGGTTAACGATCAATCGGGTGAGTGTGGAGCCGGTGCAGAATTGTTTCTGATAGCGCCAGCCTATGTAGCTTGGCAACAAGTGAAGAACCGTGAGATACACTGTCGAAGGCTGCTTTGTCGAAAGTTTAGTTAATAAAGTGAGAAAGTGATTTGCAAAAGATTTGCGTGAATAGATTCTTATTAATTATTCCAAAACGCTTCCATCATTAACTAAAGCTTATATCACGTTAACCAAATGCCAATCTTCCTATACAGCAGGAAGTGCGCTTTATGATATGTGCATCATCCACATATCCATATGTATTGATCATTGTATTCTCGTTTGTTGTATTGGCCACTGCAGGTGCGTAGATAACATTTTATCGTATTCAATTTGGTTAGTCTTTCCCACCCTGCTTCGAACCATCCGCTATATGCAGTAAAAGCTCAAGCAAGAGGTACTCCTTCCGCATTCGTCAGTCTCCTCTTGGGATGACTCGCGGCTACGCGATGGGTCGATCCCGCCCGTCCCGGTGTCGCCGTTTTGGTGGTTCGTCCCATGCTGCCTGCTCCTGGCGACAAGGTTTACGTCTCCCTATCTGTTCCTTTTTCGAACATGTGCTTTCTCGAGCGAACTATAAACGCGACTTTGCATTTTCACTCTCTAGGACGGCTACTGTTTCAGATTGGTTCGATTCCTATCTCCAGTAGCTATGCCAGGTAAAAATTCGCGCAGGCTTCTAAGGGGCTGGTTTCTATGTTGGAAGTGGCGTACTGAGTGGACGCCTGAAAATAAATATTGAGCACGACTAGCGCGGCGGATCCCGATCGGACTTTCATTCGTAAGCTTATACTTTTTTGGTCCAGATATTATCGAAATAAGAAATCAGTTATTTTCATGTTCTAGCCGGTTGTCTAGATCAACATTTGTCACACTCCAGATGCACGCCGGATTCGAAATATACTGAAAAATATACATGCATCTTCCGCTTTTAGAATTGCCGGTGTGTTTAACAACGCATTTTTCATATATTTATTTCGATAACACAATTTTCGTAACTTATTCAAGTATCATATATTAAATCTTACCGCGCGGCTATACAGCCCCGCGACTTCTATGCGACTAGTTTTGCGATGAAAATGTAAATCAAATTAATTTCAAACACATTAATAGTTCAAGCATATTAATTAATTAAATGCACGGCTAGAAGAATCATCGACTCTGTTTTAATGGATTGAAAAAGGTAATCGAACAACATTGAACCGATTCAACCGTTTCGATGAAACCGTTGATCGTTTATTGAAACGGTTATATTGTTCGATGACCGCAACGGTCAATACAATTCAAAACCTTTGATAGGGTTTTTTCAATCTTCTATTAAAACAGAGTTAAGAGCATTTAATTAATTAATTCATTAATGCCGCTGAGATTGCGTTTTGAAATGCTAGGAAATCATAGGAAATTTTAAAGCGCTTATAGGGTCAGGTTCTTAGTGTAAAATTATTAACATATTTAATGATTTTGTTGTCCTACAAGTCCATCCTAGCGCCCCACAAGCAGTAGACCGTGTTGCCTTTCCTGAGTGCTACAGTTCCATCGTTAGTACAGATTCCTCGTTGCGAGAGGAAATCAAGGTCATACCCCATGATCTTCGCCAGATACTGTAGCCGGGCATTTTTGGCAAACAAGTACGGCCAGTTAAACAAAATTAACCAGTATTACACTGATGGATCATCTTCTGAGGCGGCCACAGGCTTTGGTGTTTTAAGAGAGACGGCCGAAGCCTGTCTCAAATTGCGACAACCATGTGCCGTACTGTTGAGCTTGCCGCAATTTTTTACGCGCTATTGTTGATAGCAGCGAGCCCATCAGACCAATATTATATATTCACAGAGAGCCTCAGTGCCATCAAAGTACTGAAAACCCTAAGGGCTGTTAAGAGCCAAGAACACTTTGCCATAAAGATTGTTGAGATTCTAGGCTCACTGGTTAATAAAGCGTTTAGAATATCGCTAATTTTGTTCCATTCTCATTGCGGAATACCCGGTAATGAGAAGGCTGACTCACTGGCCAAAACTGGCGCCAGAGAAGGCATCCTTTATGACAGACCCATCTCAGCCCAGAAGTTCCTTCGTTCACCACAGCAACTTTTCCTGTTTCGATGGCCGAGTATGTGGGAAGCGGATGAACTCGGGTAGTTCCTTTTTTCGGTCTCTCCACAAGTGTCCCTCCCTGCGGCCTTGGTTCGATGGGCTCTCTGTGGATCGAGCATTCATACGGAAGATGTCTCGGCTCATGTCGAATCATTTTACACTGGGTGCACTTCTACAGCGTATTAATTTAGCTCAGACCAAGATGTGTGGCTGCGGTGTAGGACGTCCTCGACGTCCTGCGTGGAGTTCGAAACCGCCAGACCCTCCTTGGTGAGCCGTCATAATAAATTTAAAAAAAAAAATACAAAAATGAAAAAGAACAGTTCAATCTTCCCACTGCGCTTCCGACGAGGCCGCCCCTTCAAAGGGTCGAGTGCGATGGCAAGCTGGGGAAACAAAACGAAACCCGAAATCTGCACAAGTTGCGTGCGATATAAAATCAGCGGATCGAACGGAATTTGATTGTACAATGATAGCTTTTATACTATTTTAGCTTCATGCTCGTCCATCTCACTGGACTCGGGCCAAACATCCCACTTATGGGAAAACTACGTCATATGCAACCCGACAACGAGTCGAGAGAAGTAACGAGGATGGAAAATAGAACGTTTGGGGGGAATCTTTGTGAGAGCAGAATCTCTCCGTCATAAGTTACACAAAGATCGATAGTTACGCAATCGAAGGTAATTAATTTCTGTACTTTCTGGTTCATTCGTAAAACGACTACCTAAATTATGTGCTTTTGTTTCTGTATCGGTGGCGAAGCACAGTATTCTACCCTTTCGATTCTTTCTCATACGACCAAGCATCAGGCTGCACTTGCAAACAGCTTGCTGAAACGAACCAGACTTTGTTTGAGTTTAAGGATAAACGATTACAATGTTTCCGTACCGACTGGCGTACCGGAAACTCATTAGCCAACTGGTCAAAAATTATTTAAAAAATCATTTAACAACCGGCCATCCGATCGGGCGAGGAGAATATGCAACTATATCAGGAAGGGGATAGATTCCTCCTGCCCCCTGCAACAGAGCGCAAAATCGTTTAAAATATGTAAAACTTAAAAAATGGTCACAACCAATCGCCAATCGATCGTTTAGTTACGAGGAAGCCCGCAGAACACTGAGAGTACTAATCAGTAGGAAATTAATCATCTTCATCGCCTTCAAGCTTCAAATCATCATCCAACATGTCGTTTGTGGTTTCGTTGAATCCG